>CM067220.1:109402020-110602020 GCA_034190945.1 Octodonta nipae
AAAGGAGATTTTGCCGAGATAGCAGCAGCTAGTCATCAGGGGCATCATCAATGACCGAGCAAATCCGATCCAGGGTTTGGGTCACATCTGAAATCCGGCAAGTCCAAAAAACAACACCAGATCAGAACAGATAGGGACAACAGAATCCGGCATAGGGTCCTGGTGGCGGATATCGAGGACGATTTTATACTGGGTATGGACCTAATCAGCCAGAATGGATTTATGTTCAACCCGAGATATGATGTTCATCGATTCCTAAATGAAGAATTTGTAATGGCACGGCCCTTCAACAGCACAGCGACGTTCATAAAAATTGTAGCAAAACCTTCAACCAGAATTCCCGGTCGAAGGGAACAGATTATTCATGGACAGTTAGAAAGAAATCCTGGGAGCCGCGTTGGAATGATGGAACCCGTGCATTCAGCTCATAACAACGACATCAGAATTGCCGATGGCATAATCAATTGCGAAAAAGTGCACCAGAGGTCGGTGAAGGAGACAGGGTCCAGTAAAGAGTTTTTTACAACAGTCTTCCTACCATTTGAAACATCATACACCAGGGGAACAAAAAGGAAGCCACACAATTTATCGCAAATCACTGGTACATTTTTAACAGTCATGATGGAAAGATCGGTCGTACAAACATCATCCAGCACCGAATGGATACCGGGAAGGCTCAACCCATCAGAATACTACCTAGGTGACTACCATTGGGGCAACAACAAGCAGTCGAGGAAAGCATCGAGTCCATGTTACAAAATTGAGGAATTGAGCAATCCTTCAGCCCATGTTCTGCTCCCATTGTGTAATTAAATAAAAAGATAGAAATCCCGATTTTACGTCGATTACAGAAAGTTGCATGACGTTACGAAGAAAGGCAGCTATCCACTACCTCGAATCGATGACACTCTGACCACACTAGCAGAGTCCCGTTGGTTCTCCACACTAGACCTAAAGAGTGGATATTGACAGGTTGGACTAAACGAACATGACAGAGAGAAAACAGCGTTCTCCACCAGTATAGGGCTGTTTCAGTTCACGGTCATGCCCGTTGCGTTATGTAATACTCCCGCTACATTTGAGAGGCTAATGGAGTATGTATTGAGAGGGTTGACGTGGAGAACACGCTTAGTATACCTTGACGACATTCTGGTCATGGGTCATACCTTCGACGACCATCTAAAGAACAAAGAACCTGGGCGAAGTTTTCCAGAATTAAGAATGCCAACCTGAAACTCAACCCGAAAAAGTTTTCCATGTTTCAAAAATAAGTAGAGTTTTTGGGCCACGTCGTTTCCGAGTCAGGAATCCACACAAACGAAGACAAGATAACAGACATCCATGATTGGACGGTTCCGAAAGACAAGCTACGTAGCTCTTTGGGGTTCCGTTTCTACTACAGACGATTTGTGGAGGGATTTGTCACCATTGCCGCGCCTCTACATCGGCAGACTATTGAGGAAGAGACCCTCTATTGGAATCAGGGTTGCGATACATCATTCAGACGACTGAAGGCGGCACTATGTTTCAGCCCCATCCTATCATTTCCTCACAGTCCGGCAAGTTCATCTTAGACACCGAAGCAGCAACACAGGTTTGGGGGTCGTCCAATCCCAGGTGCAAGAAAAGAAATTATTGCGTCACCAGAAAAAAACTTCTGGCAATAATAAATCATTTTCACAAATACGTCTATGTTCGTCATTTCCTAATCCAAACAGATCATGCCCCCCTCAAATGGCTGGTGGACATGAAGACACCAGAAGGACAAGGAATAGAATGCGGACATTGTCTGAAGACGGAACAGCTAGAGGGTAATCCCAGCCGACAGATCCTAGTGCAGACCAATGAAGACTGGACAACGGTACAGTGCATCCAGGACCAACTAGCTGATCCAGACATTGAACCAATCCTGTCACTGCCAAGAAACAAGTCCCACCTGGTAGTAGTAGAAAAAGGTACTTGCCATCCTGACCGAAATACATGATAGGATTACCGGAGGTCATCTGGGCATGAATAAAAACTAGTATAAAATGCGTACTACTGAGTAAATGTCTTCGTAGACGTCAGAGCTTGGTACCGGAAATGTTACACCTGTGCAGCCAGTAAGGGCTCGAATACCCGGACCAAGGGCAGAATGCAGCAATACAATGTAGGCGTCCCATTTGAGAGAATTTCCATCGATGTCGCCGGTCCACTTCCCGAGTCTGAGAGGGGGAACAAATACATTTTGGATTGCAACCATCAGAGCGACGGTGCTAGTAGAACAGCTATTCAGCAGATTTGGTGTCCTGTTGGAATTACATTCAGACCAAAGGCGTAACTTCGAATTGAATGTATTCCAGAAGGTCTGTACGATGTTGGGAATCAGGAAAACGAGAACAACACCATTGCATCCACAGCCAGACGGAATGTGGAAAGATTCAACAGGCCCTTAGAACAACACGTGTCCAAAGTAATCAGCAATAACCAGCGTGATTGGGAGGAGCATATTCCCTTATTACTGTTGGCCTATCTCTCAGTCATACATAACAGTACAGGTCTGACTGCAGCCAGGGTACTATTCGGAAAAGAGTTGAGATTATCCTGCCTTTGGCTCACTAGAAGAGCCGTCCCAAGAAATCTACGATTTTGCCGACCAAGTCCGACATATAATGCTGGCAATACACAAACTAGCCTGAACGCAGGTGTTGGCCATCAGCGATGGGATGAGGACACAATATGACCTCAAAGACAATTCATTGGGTTCCAAGGGAGATAAGATCTGCCTGTACAACTCCCAGAGGAGCAAAGGTAATTCTCCAAAGCTTACACCAGCCTGGGATCGTCCATACGAGGTGGTCAAGAGGAACAATAACGTTGTCTATCGTATCCTTCGAAGCCCAAAAGCTAAGAGGATGATAGTTCATTTGGATCAACTCGCTCCCTACCATGGAGAGAATGTTTTCCGATCGGGACGATCAGAATTGAGAGAGGAGGCAGTGTTATAAAATTTATATTCGCCGCCACTGGAGACTCTCCTACATTAGTTATTCCGATGAAAATAAATAATTAACGGTCTGGGACAATAAAAACGACCCTATCCGGAATCTTCTATGGAGCAAAAAGCTTTGACATCGAACACTCTACTAACAATGGAATACCCATCCTGAACTACGAGAAAATTCGATGTTAATTATAAAAAGGACAGTTGTACATTTCAGAGTTAGTTCAGTTTATATTAGTTGAATTTATTTTTCGGTGTGAATTGTTTTCGGAGTAATCAGTAATCTATATGAACCGACTATTTGAGACTCTTTACTGAAATCTTAAATTTTATTTATTACTAGCAACCCGTCCCAGCTTCGCACTTGTTCTTTATACATAATATAAAATAGAGTATGTTCCTCCGAGGAGATGCAGCTTTCGGTAAAATTGGTTGAGTGAAATCGAAACAAACAAAAAATCAATCATCTTTCCTCGTTATACATGACAATAGTTAAGATTATTTTTTGAGTGGCAATTATTTAATGAACAGAACACAATCAGGTTAGTTTTTAAGTATATTATTTCCATACGACATTAATAACCTGATCACATGTAAAACGAACCAATTTTGTTTCGAAGTAACACGTGATAGGGCAACATACAATTGCTTGTGCGAAAAGCACTGTGTGCTTAAGTCTACTCCGACAAGCCCATAGCCAGCGGGGGTTCAAACACCTCCCGAAATTTTGGAATTTTTTAGTTTCAAGATTAAACTATTTTTTTAAATCTTTTTCATAAAAATAAATATTATGTTTATACAATTTTATATATCCTGGAAATGAATGAATCAGCGTCGTCGTACCTGGCGGTTGGTTGCTGGTGATGCGTAGCGGCAGAGGCGGAAGAAGAGCTCGCCAAATATTTTTAATTTGGGCGCTGCGCTCGCTAATTATGTTTTCGTTCGAGATTATATATTCTTGAAGACGCGAGATGTAAAGACCGACATCTAGGACTTTCGGAGAAACTAGCACATAGAGGCTCCGAATTTGGAGCCTTCCCATGTAATTGCTGTTACCTGTAATTCCTAGGTTAGAATGTCACGATGAAATTTTAAGGTTAAGTTCACCTGTCATAGATATTGAATACTCTCTTCGAGGTGTTATTCTTTTGTACGCAAGACAATGTATATAGTATATATTGTTTCTGGTTAGGGAACCTTCATCAGTTGTGCTTCCCACAATTGAATGTCCTCTTGAACACTTCTTTATGTATTTAATACATTGTTAAATGTGAAGACGCGAGATGTAAAGAATGACACCTCGAAAATAGTATTCAATATCTCTGACAGGTGAAGTTAACCTAAAAATTTTTCTGATATTCTAACCTAGGAATTACGGGTAACAGCAATTAGATGAAACGGCTCCAGGTTCGGAACCTCTATGTGGTAGTTTCCCCGAAAGTCCTAGATGTCGGTCTTTAGATCTCGCGTCTTCAAGCATATATAATCTCGAACGAAAATATAATTAGCCAGCCCAGCGCCCAGATTAAAAATATTTGGCATACTCTTCTTCCGCCTCTGCCGCTACGCTTCACCGGCAACCAACATGACGCCATTGACGATAAGACAATGACCATGACCGGCGACGCATGACTGGTGAAGGATATAAATACGAGGGATAATCTGAATTTCCTATTATTCACCTGATGACGATAGCAGATACACAGCTATTGAAACGTTGTGAGCTCAACCACCTCAAGAAGTCCTAGGAAACTTCGAGAAACTTGATAAAATAGTTGAGTCAAAATTATTTAATGACAGTTCTAGCCGTCTGTGATGCAGATGACTACTCCAGATCGTTGCATGTTAACTTCAGTCTTTGAATCATTTAGTTACTATCAATTACCAGCATGCCGAATATGTTCCAGAAATGCAGTTTTTTTCAAAATGTACTAATAAAAGGATTTAGTGGAATTGTTATGTCAGTCTGTTCCCAATTCTCGGAGTAATGTATCGTCACACTGTTATTTATGTCATTTATCAATGGCAAATGACCAAGTCAAAAAAAAGCATATCGTCCCGAATAACGAACCTGTCCGATTGGCCGTAAAATGAGTTTTATGCCTTATTGTACATCCAAGTAAATTCTGTTTATTACTCTACATGATTTTTACAAATTTCAACACATTTTCATGGATATTTGTTTATTTTCAGGGTTGGGGAGCGTATACATATTATCATGAGTTAGTCGGATAACAACACATTGGCCTCTCATATCTTAATAACTAAAGAAGTTAGAACTTGGTGTCCATAAGAACATTTAATCAACACATCATAAACAACATCATTCTGCAATAAATCTCGTAGGTTCAGTTTCAATTTAAAAACTCATATTTACTTTCACTTACTAGAACACACAAATGACAGCTAATTACTCCGCAAACAATTGACACTGAAATATAAACTAATATAAGCTGAACTAACTCTGAATTGGACAACTGTACATTTATAATTACGTTGATTCTCGTAGTACGAATCTGTATTATTGTTGGTGGAGTGTTCGATGTCAACGCTTTTTGCTACAGAAGATTCCAGATAGTGCTGTGTTTATTATTCCAGACAGTTGATGTTTTATTTTAATCGGAATGACTGATGTAGGGGGTGTCTCCAGCGGAGGCGAATATAAATTTTATAGCACTGCCCCCCCTTTAATTCTGATAGTCCCGATCGGAAACATTCTATCCATGGTAGGGAGCGAGTTAAAAAACTAAAACCCGACTACTGCAAACAACAAAAAAAAAACAATACAACACAGTAAATACACACCTACGTTGTGGGCAGTAAAAAGTTTGATATAATCTCTTAACTGTCGAACTCAAATGAGTTTGATTTTACTTTAATTATCCATCACCAGCATCACCTCGGAAAATAAAACAACAATCTTCTGCGCACTTTTGTGGCCCGCCTTGCTGCGACGTACAAGTAAATAATAGTAATTAATTGTTACTACATGTACAGGGTATTCCATCTCAAACGAGCCACCTTAATTATTTTGGTTATTTTCAGAACTATTGCAATAAAAAAACAGGTCGATTTACGAGGGGGAAATTTTTTGAGGTGAATTAGCGCTTCCGCGCATTCAACATACATAGGCCAATTCAATGACCTTGAAATTTGAGATAGGGAAAACAGGTGTTGCCGTATATCATTTAAAAGCCCTTTTTACAGACTATACCGTCGTAAAAAAATTTTTATTGCAATGTCTGTACAGTAATAATAAAAGAGTATGTAAAAACCAATTTAACTTACAATACAATGGCTCTAAAGCAAATGTTCAAAGTGTCTTCCATTGACTTCCATACAATAGCACAACCTTGACTGAAAGCCTTCTCTGACATGGTTCAGCATAGTAGGTGTTATCTGACGCCACTCCGCTATAATTCGTTGACGTAATTCGTCCAAATTCTCAGGCTGAGTCATAAAAATTTTGGATTTAACATGTCCCTACAAAAAAATCGAAAGGGTTGAGATCAGGTGATCGGGCAGGCCATTCTATAGGACCCTCTTCTTGTAATCCAGTGACAAGGGTATTCCAAATCGACGAACTGGTGCGGCGTAGTGAGGAAAAGCTCCATCTTGTTGGAAATACAATCGCTCTTCATGTAGTACAGGATCATTTTCTAATTTTTTTTATTATCAATGCATTAATTTCATTTTCCAATATATTGTGATACATTTCATCATTTAAATTACCAGGAATAAACACGGGTCCAATTAGATGATTTCCCAAAATCACTGCCCAAACGTTTAGTTTTACCCGATGTTGACTATGAGCTCCTCGAAATAAATGAAAAGCAAACATTGTACAAGAAATTTGGGTTTTCGATCATACGCTGGGTCATAATGCTAATACCGGAAGCTGCAGAGATTTGCTGGACAGACTGCGTGTTTGGTATTAGAGATGGGTAGGCCCGCTCATAATTCGGAGTTGGATCCGGATATGCATCCAGTTCCAAAGGTGTACATCCAAGACCCGTGCCCGTCGGACCCATATGGGTCTGGTTGTCTAACTGTGATTACCGGAGTCGGACTGCAGGCGGAGTGTTGGATTGTAATACTGCTAGCAAGACATTATGGCACTGAATGTTACGAGAAAACAATAATGATTTATCAAAAATAATAATTACAAATAAAAATAGCCATATTTGACAACTAAAACGATAAAAATACATAACCATGAACCAACAATACTTCTATGTGATCAAACTATAGGTAATAACGTTCCCCTCACTAAAATCCGCCGTTCCCAGTCCTCTATCATTGATTCAGTACCGCTCATGGCATGTTTCGATGCCACTCCCGCGTATAATATCAAATTTCAAGTAGTGGTTCCGCCGATAGGTAACGATGTACATCCTTCATTCACACAGGTCCGAGGATTCGTGTCCTTCCGAACTCAGACATCTCTAAAAGTATCAAAGTAATCAAATTGTCATTCATAAAAGATATCCATTAAATAAATGTAAATTGGAGATGAATATGTAGAGTGGAGATGAACAGAGTTAGCCAGAAAAGATCTTTGAAGAAAGAAATAGTGTTGTAAAAAGAAAAACTGTTAGTACTTTGATTTGAAAATTAGTACAAGACATAATTTGAATTTATCTATACTTTTAATAGAATATTAATTAATAAGATTTGTGCCATTAGAATAACTAATGTGTGACTGTGGGTTGAAAGAATTATTTTTATAGGGTTAGTTTGTAATTTTGTTGACATGTTAAACTTGGATTATAGATTACATGAATTTTTGGTTTTAATTGCAGTATAATTAGCAAAATATAAGTTAATAATTCCAATGGGACCTCTTTTTTTATTCATTACTGAGCACGTCTCAACAAATTTTAAAATCAACTCTAATACGTATTTATGATATTTCGGTAATAAAGACTTACCAGCTCAACACGTTCTTGCAATGTGTATACCATAATTTTTTAAATTTTCAACAAATCAGTAAAGTAATATCTTGACAGATAAATGTACAATGCTTCATGTGATCGAATAAAGGTCAGAACAGATAAACAAACTTGCTGTAAATATCAGCAAATAATAATGTAAAATAGATGAATGTTTACATTTAATGTTTAGTGTGTTATTACAGGGTGCGACAGTGAAACAGGATGGTTTAAGACCGTACTATAAAAGAACTCCTTTATAATATATTTCCAGGCAGTAAAAACTTTTAATTTAATAATCCGGTTTTACTACTAGGTCCGTTAGGTTTTCTGTTACATGAACAGGAATTGCAATAAAAAAATTTATTATGACGGTATAGTCGGTAAAAGGGCTTCCAAATGATATACGACAACACCTATTTTCCCTATCTCAAATCCCTGTTTATGTTGAATGCGCGCAAGCGCTAATTCACCTCAAAAAATGTCCCCTCCAAACAAAAATCGACCTGTTTTTTCTTATTGCAATAGTTTTGAAAATAACCAAGATATTCAAGGTGCCTCGTTTGAGATGGAATACCCTGAATATTATAGTGAATGTAATAGTTTAGATAACATAGTACTAGGTGGCTGGTACGTATGAAACTAATTTATATGATAGTACAGTTTATACACTATAACTGGAGAACTGTCTAGCACTCATAGATACCTACTTAATCTTTCGTAGTATTCGAAATGTTGCATGATTATAATTCCAAGGGGTCGTCTAGTAGTGATATATACAAATATATTATAATTCATGATAAAAGCTAACAATCATTTGTTTTTCTTTCGTTTTAGTGCCCACAACGTAGGTGTGTTTTTACTGTGTTGGTGTGTTTTTTTTTGTTGTTACAGTAGTCGGATTTAGTTTTTTAACTCGTGATTTATTTTAAATTTTTATGTACCACCACCGCCAATGTGGGTCTTAGGAGGAGTGAATGATTTATTACATTAGAAAGGAATAAAAGTTCTTAAGCGTAGTTGTATCAAGGGTAAGTGAGAGCGACAAATTAAAAATTCTCATTTTGCTGAAAGACTGTTAACATTAACATTATATTCATTTAACTACTACAATTATCTAAAAAATTCACCATACGTAGCTGGAGCAAACCATGGGCTCAATAACTTCATTTTGTAACATGGACTCGATGTTTTCCTCCACTGTATGTTGTTGCCCCAATGGTAGTCATCTAGGTGGTATTCTGATGGGTTGAGCCTTCCGGTATCTATTCGATGCTGGATGATGTTTGTCCGACCGGTGTTTCCATCTAGACTGTTAAAAATTTGCCAGTGATTTGGAAGAAATTGTTTGGCTTTCTTCTGTTCCTCTGGTGTAAGGTGCTCCAAATGGTAGGCAAATTGTTGTTGAAACTCTTTACTGGACCTGCCTCCTTCACCGATGTCTGGTACACTTCTTCGCAAATCATGATGGTTTCTGTTAGCTCGAAACAAGCAAGACCATTGGCAATTCTGATGTCGTTTTTATACATATTCAGGATTCTTATTGGTATGTCTCGTCCGGTTTTAACTATAGCCCGTCCAACTAAGTAGTCATCAGCTGAATTACGGGCTCCATTTCTTTCTAGCTGCCCTTGAATAATCTGTTCCGTTCGGCCGGGAATTCTGGTTGAATATTATGCTACAATTTTTATGGACGTCGCTGAGCTGTAGACGAGCCTCAATATAAATGCCTCATTTAGAAATCGGAGAACATCATATCTCGGTCGAACAAAAATCCATGCTGGCTGATTAGGTCCATTTACGCGATTTCTGTACAAATGTTATGTAATTAAGCGGACTGTAATTTTTAAGTTAGGTGTTGCTACAAGTTATAAATGTTTGGAGAAGTTAAAACCTTATATTTATAGAATATTTCCAGAGTATAAGTATATAAATATGTAAAGGTACAATTGACAATTATATGTATACAAATTAGGCTGACTTACCGGAGAGGTAAAAGGGTGTAGTACTAAGTGTAGCTCCAATTAAAGTGATTCCGTCTAAATGTGCACAAAACGTCACAGATCGAAATTGTTGTAGAAAAATCGAACTGTCCACGAGAGTCGAACCGAAAGTCTCCGTCGATTCATTCAACGACGAAAGACGTGTTTTTTCAACGAATACATATAGTACAGGAAAAGAACGAAAACAAAAGGAATTTTAGGATATCAGCACTCAATTCCAGTAAATAAACAAATAATACTGTTTTAAAATTTATCTATGCCGTCCCTGACTAAAGCAACCTATAGCATTATTAACGCCAATTAAAACATCAAGCGCTGGGATAGAAAAAAAAGAACTAGAAGCTTCGAATGGGGCAAAAACTGCTTATCTGGACGCTGTACGAGCAAAAGTATAACAACCTAGAAAACTCGACGTACGCTTTAAGGTGATTTTAATTTCATTAGTTAGTTAGTAGAGCTTACCTATTGTTATGATTTCGATTTTATTGCATTAGAATCAGCTGCTTGAAAATAATTGATGTTTAAGTGCGAATAAAAGTTCTAAAAAGTGAAGTGAATATCAGTTTTTTTTAAATAATTAACTTTGAACCCACGGAGTTTATTGCAATTTGGTTTCAGAAGGGGGATTAAGTGAAGATAAAATCATAAATTGATTTATGACCACAACTTGTAGTATGGAAAAAGAAAGATAGGTTACGGATGGACTAGATGAAAAAATAACTCAAATCCTGGAAAATCGTGACAAGAAGGAAAAACTACATCATGAAGAAATTCAAAAAAGGTTAGTGCAATATTTTGAGGAAAAACGTAAAATTGATCTAGAGAACCTTGTAACTGATATAGGTAGATGAAAAACAACAAATTCTTGTCACTGCCATGGAATAAAACAACAACAGGATTTAATTGAAGGATTATTCTGGAAATTTGAATTAACAAGACAATGTGAATTTAAAATATTAGAAGAGCAGAGAAAAACTGATGAATTAAAAAAACAACAGCAATTCGAACAATTAATGCAAATTGTATCGCAAGTTAATGAAACAGTTAATGAAAGAATGCAAATAGTGGAATCAGACATAAAAGAGATAAATGACGACATTAAGGTCCTAAAAAGTAATGTGGAGACTCTTGAAATCAAGGTAGATGACATCGACTCCATCCAGAGCCAGGTAAAATTTGAAATCAGTTCCATTAAACACAGTACAAAGTGAAGTACAAGATGAAATCAGTGCCATCCAAAACAAAGTGGCAACCGTAATTAAACAATTACAACAAAATTTGCAGAGAGGGAGATACCAGCACACGTGAGTACCAAAGGTTCGTTTAGTAAACCACCCACATTTGATGACAATTCATCATGACCCGTGTATAAACGGCAATTTAAAGCCGTGGCTACAGCTAATGGATGTGATAACCAAGAAAAATCTACCTCTTTTGTAATTTCCTTAAGAGGTCCGGCATTAGAGCTCCTCCAAAGCCTTCCAATCGATGAACAAGGTAATTTCGACAAGATTATCGTCATCTTAAACAAGAGATACGGCAATCAATCCTTGAGCCAAGTATACCAGGTGCAACTAAGTGGAAAAATGCAAAAATCCGGGGAGAGCCTTCAAGAATTCGAAGCAGAGATTAGTCTAGCACTTGTCCTAGCCAGACCTGTCAGAAGAAACTAAAGATCAATTGGCCACACAGAGTTTAATAAACAGTATCAGAGACGTTGAAGAGCAAAGAAATCTAAGACCAAGTGGCGTCAAGAAAATTAATAAATCTTTACTTCGGGCGTTAGAAGTAGAGGCCATCATGAACATGTCCAAGTCGAGAATCCGAGCAGTTTCCTTCAACAAGGAGGAGCCAGAGTCACCATTTCAAGCACTGTTAGCTGGTATGAACAAACTACTGGAACAGTCACAGAGAACTGAGACCAGTAGAGAATGTTACCGATGTGGGCGGACAGGACACTTCCAACAAGACTGCAAAATGAGGCTATCGGAACGATCACCGACCAGGGGTAACCAACAAAACCACATGCCCAGGGACCGTCAGCCAGTCAGCATAAGGGGGCGAATGCTGACTAACCCTCCACCAGCCCCCAAAACTTTATCCATCCGGGGATTTTGCCAACATAGCAGCAGTCTAGTGATCAGGGGCACCATCAATGGACGAGCAATCACCATCAGTTTTGACTCCGGCACCGCTGTGTCCATTGCCAGGTCCAGAGTTTAGAAGGTCATCGGGAATCCGGCCAGTTAACAACAGCATCCATCTCAGAACAGTCACCGGCGAGTCCATGTCAATACAGGGTGAAGCAGATGTAGTACTACAGATAGGGGACAACAGAATCCGGCATAGCGTCCTGGTAGCGTATATTGTGGACGATTTTGTACTGGTGTTTCGTCTTCATTCTTTATTTAACGAATATTTATTTAGTTTTCTGCGGGTTGTAATAACTTGTATACTCAAGTGTATTAGACTGAATGTATTGCAATAAACTCCGTGGGTTCAAAGTTAATTAATTAAAAAAAACTGATATACACTTCACTTTCTAGAACTTTTATTCACACGTAAACATCAAATATTTTCTAACAGCTGATTCTAATATAATAACATCGAAATCATAACAATAGGTAAGCTCTACTAACTAACTACTGAAATTAATCTCGTCTTATATAGCGTACCGACGTAGTTTTCTGGTTGTTCTACCTTTGTTCGCACAGCGTCCAGATAAACATATTTTGCCGAGATAGCAGCAGCCTAGTCACCAGAGGCACCATTAATGGCCGAGTAATTACCATCACCATAGACACCGGCTCTGCTGTGTCCATTGACAAGTCCAAACTTTTGAGCGCATCTGAAATCCTGCCAGTTACCAACAGCATTCAGCTCAGACCAGTCACCGGCGAGTCCATGTCAAACAGGGTGAGGCAGATATAGTACTGCAGATAGAGACAACAGAATCCGGATTTCATATTGGGTATGGACCTAATCAGCCAGCATGGATTTATGTTCGACCGAGATATGATGTTTTTCGGTTCCTAAATAAGGAATTTGATTTGACACGGTCCATCAACAGTTCAGCCACTTCCATAAAAATTGTAGCAAAATCCTCAGCCAAAATTCCCTGTCGAAAGGAACAGATTATTCAAGGACAACTAGAAAGAAATCCTGGAAGCTGCGTTGAAATGTTGGAGGCCGTACACTCAGTAAATGACTACTTAGTTGGATGTGCTTTAGTTAAAACCGACGAGATATACCAATTAGAGTCCTGAATTTACCCAACAAAGACATCAGAATTGCCAATTGTCAAGAGATAGCTTGTTTCGAGACAGTAGAGACCATCATGAATTGCGACGAAGTGTACCAGACCTCGGTGAAGGAGACAGGGCCCAGTAAAGAATTCCTACAACAGTTTGCTGACCACTTGACACACCAGAGGAACAGAAGAAAGCCAAGCAGTTTATCACGAAGCACTGGCAAATTCTTAACAGTCATGATGGAACCACCGGTCGTACCAACATCATTCAGCACCGAATAGATACCGGGAAGGCTCGCCCGTCAGAATACCACCTAGGCGACGGCCATTAAGGCAACAACAGACTGTCGAGGAAAACATCGAGTCCATGTTATAAAGTTATTGAGCCATCAGCCAATGGTCTGCTAAGTTACAAAATGAAACCACTCGATTTTGCGTGGATTATAGAAAACTTAATGACGTCACGAAGAAAGACAACTATCCACTACCCCAAATTGATGACACGCTGACCACACTAGCAGGCTCCCATTGGTTCTCCACACTAGATCTAAAGAACGGATATTGGCAGGTTGGTCTACACGAAAACGAGAGAGAGAAGGCAGCGTTGTCCACCACTAAGGGGCTGTTTCAGTTCACGGTCATGCCCTTTGGGACCACCCGTTGGAATCCGTCCGTGGAATCAGTCCGGCAAGTTCTTAGTTCTTAGACAACGACGCCAGCAACACAGGTTTGGGGCCAACCTATCTCAGGTGCAACATGGTGAAGAGAGGGTGATCGAGTACTACAGCCGTGGAAGAAGCCGGAAAGAAATTATTGCGTTACCAGGAAAGAACTTCTAGCAATAATAAGGGCTATAGACCAATTTCACAAACACCTCTATGGTCGTCATTTTCTAATCCGAACAGCTGATGCCGCCCTCAAATGGCTGCTGGACATGAAGACACCGGAAAGACAACTGGAAATGTGCAGCCAGTAAGCGCCTGAAGACCGGGACCAAGGGCAGAATGCAACAGTACAATGTGGGCGTCCCCTTTGAGAGTATTGCCATCCATGTCGCCGGTCCGTTTCCCGAGTCTGAGAGGGGAACAAATATATTCTGGTCGCAATGGATTACTTCAGCAAATGGCCTGAGGCATATTAGATACCCAACCAAGAGATAACCACGGTAGCGACGGTACAGGTAGAACAGCCATTCAGCAGGTTTGGCGTCCCTACATTCAGACCAGGGGCGTAACTTCGAATCGAATGTATTCCAAAAGGTCTGTACGATGTTAGGGATCAGGAAAACGAGAACAACACCATTGCATCCACAGTCCGACGGAATGATGGAAAGATTCAACAAGACCTTGGAACAAAACCTATCCAAGGTCGTCAGCAATAATCAGCGTGATTAGGATGAGCATATTCCCCCATTCATGTTGGCCTATCGCTCAGCTGTACAAAACAGTACAGGCCTGACTCCCACCAGAGCACTATTTGGAAAAGAACTAACATTACCCTGCGATTTGGCCTTTGGGTCCCCGAAGAACCGTCCCAAGACATCAATGATTATGCCGACCAGCTCCGAAATAACATGCTCGCAATACCCGAAGTAGCATTCACGCTGATGTTGGCTAGCAGTGACCGGATGTAGACACGATATGACCTCAAGGCCAATTCAGTCTGTTTCCAAGAAAGGGACAAGGTCTGGCTGTAAACTCCCAGAGAAGCAAGGGTAAATACGAGGTGGTCAAGAGGACTAATGACGTTGTCTACCGTATCCGTCGAAACCACAGGGCTAAGTTGAAGATGGTTCATTTAGATCGACTCGCCCCCTACCAAGGAGAGGATGTTTCTGATCACGACGATCGGAATTAAAGGGAGGCGCAGTGTTATAAAATTTATCTACGCCGTCCCTGACTAAAGCAACGTAAAGCATTATTGATCAATTAAACATCAATCTCTGGGATAGTAAAATAGGGCATAAACTGTTTATCTGGACGCTGTGCGAACAAAGGTAGAAGAACCAGAAAACTCGACGTGCGCGATATTAATTTCAGTAGTTAGTTAGTAGAGCTTAACTATTATTATTTCGATGTTATTGTATTAGAATTAGCTATTAGAAAATATTTATGTTTACGTGTGAATAATAGTTCTAGAAAGCGAAGTGAATATTTCTTTTTTAATTAATTAATTTTGAACCCACAGAGTTTATTGCAATACATTCAGTCTAATACATATACGCTATCAAGACCCTATGCCGGATTCTGTTGTCCCCTATCTGTAGTACTACATCTGCCTCACCCTGTATTGACATGTAGTTCTGAACTGTATGTTGTTGTTAACTGGTCGGATTCCTGATGGCCTTCAAAACTCTGGACCTGGCAATAGACACAGCGGCGCCGGTGTCAAAAATGATGGTGATTGCTCGGTCATTAATGGTGCCCCCGATCACTAGACTGCTGCTTTGTTGGCAAAATCCCCGGCATTCACCCCCTTATGCTGACTGGCTAGCGATCTCTGGACATATGGTTGTTTTGTTGGTTACCCCTGGTTAGTGATCGTTCCGGTAGCCTTACTCTGCAGTCAGGTTGAAAGTGTCCTGTTCGTCCACATTGGTTACATGCTCCTCTGGTTCCAGTTCTTTGTGGCCGTTCTAGTAGTTTATTCAGACCCGCCAACAGCGCTTGAAATGGTGACTCTGACTCTTCCAAAGCCCGGAGCAAAGCTTCGTTACTCTTCTTGATGCCACTAAACCTTAGATGCCTTTGCATCTCAATATCTCTGATGACATTGATAAAACTCTGTGTGGCCAATTGATCTTTAGTTTCCTCTGGTAGATCTGGGTAGGACAGGTGTACTAATCAACTAATCTCTGCTTCGAATTCTTGTAGACCCTCGCCGGATATTTGCGTTTTTCCACTGAGTTGCACTTGGTATACCTGGCTCAACAATTGATTGTCGTATCTTTTGTTGAGGACTGCAATGATCTTATTGAAATTATCTTGTTCATCTACAGAAATGTTTTGGAGGAGCTCTAATGCCGAACCTCTTAGAGAAATTACAAGAGAGGTAGATTTTTCATGGTTGTCCCACTCCTTAGCTGCGGCCACGGCTTCAAATTGCCGCTTGTACGTAGGCCAAGATAAACTGCCATCAAATGTGGGTGGTTTGCTTAAGGAACCTTTGGTACTCACGGTGTTCTGGTATTTCCCTCCCTGCAAATCGTGTTGTAATTTTTTAATGTCTGTTTCCACTTTGTTTTGGATAGTACTGATTTCAAATTTTACCTGGCTCTGGACAGAATCGATGTCATCTACTCTGGTTTCAAGGGTGTCTACATTTTTTATGTCTGTTTCCATTATTTGCATTCTTTCATTAACTGTTTCATTAACTCAGGTCTTTTTAATTCATCAGTTTGTCTGTTTTCTTCTAATATTAGAAGTTCATTCTGTCTTGTTAATTAATATTTCGGGAATAATCCTTCAATTAAATTTTGTTGTTCACTTTTCCTTGTAGAAACAAGGTCTTGTTGTTCACTTTTCATCGTAGAAATAAGGTTTGGTTGTTTTTAATCTATATTAGTTACAAGGTTTTCTAATTCAATTTTACGTTTTTAATCAAAAGATTTCACTAACCTTTGATGAACTTCCTCTTGCTGTTGCTTCTCTTTTTTTTTGTCACGTTTTTCCAGGATCTGAGTTATTTTTTCGTCTAATTTATCAGCAACATGTCTGAATATTTTTTTGCAAGATTCGTCCAATTCTGCCGTACTTAGAGTTTGTAGCTATAAATTAATTTAAGATGTTAATCTCACTTAATTCCACACATCGACACCAAATTGCAATAAATCTCGAGGGTTCAATTTAATTTAAAAACTGATATTTGCTCTCACTTTCTAGAACTTTACTTACACACAAATAACAGCTGATTACTCCGAAAACAATTTACAAGGAAATAGAAACTCAATTAATATAAGCTGAACTAACTCTGAAACGCACAACTGTCCTTTTATAACTAACTTCGAATTCTCTCGTAGTTCCAGATGGGTATACCATTGTTGGTGGAGTGTTCGATGTCCATAGAAGATTCCGAATAGTGCATTTTTATTATCCCAGGCGGTTAATTTTTATTTTCATCGGAATGACTGATGTAGGAGGTGTGTTCGGCGGCGGCGAATATCAATTTTATAACAATACTAGAGATTCAGCTAATTTGAATGAAAGCCATTTTCCATGAGGATATGGCACGGTCCTTTCTTCGGGAAAATAATTGCTCATATATTGTAACACTTAAATGTGTTCTAATTAAACTCATAAAGTTAAATTTCTGTTTGTTCCGTGATAAATGATGAAGTAAAGTATCAGTTCAGATTATATAATGGGGAAAAAACACTATGAATTACAAAATAATAATTTGTAGATACTTACAGCTTCCTTTACTCCATGATTCATCATGCAGGAATCTATGCTCACAAACGCCGCCTTTTTAATTCCATCATCAAAAATAAAGGCACGAGAAAATTGCCTTAGATGAATTCCACAGCCGCGTTGACCAGTTTTGGCATACCCCATCTAAATATAAAAATGAGAAGATAAGAAACCGCTTACTTAAACTTGTCTATATTTCTTTAAAAACACTATAATTGAAAAAGAAAAGATTGTTTTCCAAAAAAAACCCGAAACTATTCAAAGTCTTACCCTGACTTTGTTGTCAATGGTAGCGAATATGATTTTTTTCTCAAGTCTGGTGTTATTTACTCAGCAAATCACAAATCCAACCTAGAACAAGTTTTAATGAATATCAACGTCAATGTACTGGTTGAATACAATTTAATTCGAAAATATTTACATTATTTACATTCTTACGTTAAATGGTACAATTCAAAAATCAATCAAATATCACTATCGTCAATTCACGACTATCATAACCTAGTCGTCTGTCTAGTACTGTCAGTACTTTTCACTGCCCTATTTATGTATCTCGAACAAAACAATGCGTTACTCTTCTTTGTCTACAAAATTTCTTGTAATGCCGAGGAATTCACCATTTCCGAAAGAACCTGACTGTTTGTACTGAATCATGTACTTCGTTGGACTTTTTTGTTTTGTGTACGACATCCACTAACCTCTAATTGTTTTGAAAAACTCCAGGGATATGTTAACTAGTAATATGCAAACAGTACAGATCTTTAGGTCCGTTGTGCTAGTGGGGACACTATAGCAGAATCCAAAATAAACTATACCATACTTTTTTTCTAATTTTTTCGCCATACAATTTTTTTGCTCCGAAATCAACCCCCGTTATATCTTCCCGGTAGTTTAACGTTTAAGCTCACGGAATACTTTATAACTTGAAGAGGAAAACAGATATCGACCTAATTCCACCGCCATAATTTTTTACTACCATAAAATACCACAAGAAGGTTTATAGTGAGTGGTTCTCGCAAAATTCACCCGCTACCCCTCACAACCCTAAAAATTAGTTTCGTAACGATAGCGGGTACTTTATAACGGAATCAAAAATAAAGTATCCGATATTTTTTGACTAATTTTTAACTAATTTTTTACCGGCATAAAAACTGTTTACTTCCAAACCAACCCCAATAACACCTACCCCACTACTTTACCGTTTTAGCCAACGGAATATTTATAACGTCAAGAGGAAAACAGCTATCGACCTAATTCCACCGCTACAATTTTTTACTCCTAAAATACTAGTGGTTTTCGCAAAAATCACCCTCTACAACCCTTAAAAGTTAGTTTCGTTAAGATAGCGGGTACTTGATAACAGAATCAAAATAAAGTATACCATCATTGTTGACTAATTTTTAACTAATTTTTACCCCCATAAAAATTGTTTAAACCTAGCCCAACAACACCTATCCCACTACACTACACACCTATAACACCTACCCTACTAGATTAACGTCTAAGCCAGCGGAATGTTTTATAACTTCGAGAGAAAAACAGCTATCAACTTAATTCCACCGGAACAATTTTTCACTCGCAAAATACTAGAAGACGGTTTCTAGTGGTTTTTGCAAAATCCACCCATTACAACTCTTAAGAACTAGTTTCGATAAGATAGCAGGTACTTTATAACAAAATCAAAAATAAAATATACCCTCATTATTATCTAATTTTTTACAACCATAATTTTTTTACTTCTAAACTTACCCCTATAACATCTACCCGATTACCTTACCGTTTAAGCCAACGGAATATTTCATAACTTAAGACCTATATTTTTTAATCATAAACTATCTAGTATTTTATGCATTTGACGATATAGAACAACCTTTGCCGATTTCAGTATCTTTCCATTGTTTTATTCTGATATCACTAATAAGATTTAAGTAGGTTCTTGTGCAAATTATGACATCTTCATGTTCAAGTGCGGTACCTGATACCGGCACGTAGTCAAAACGTTATAAATTACAGGCATCTCTGTATCTTGATTATCCCGCTTTTCAGGATTAGAAAAAAATATTTGGATAAAAACTATGAAAGGTTTAGCGATGTTGGTGATTTGAATTAATCTGAAATGTTGGAAAATGAAACTCATATTATATAAAGTCTGCAGAAAAAACTTCAGTCTTCAATTAGAAGCCTGACAATGGGAGGCAAAGTACTAGCGAGCAGCAACATTACAGGAAAAATTCGGACTACATTGATTTGTTTAAATAATTGAAACAATAATTTAATATATTGATTAATATAATTATAGGTTAGAAAACACTCAAGCTAATTGTGTGATGAATAGAAATGAATATAACTCAGATTATTTCATTTTTTATATATCAGTTTTCAATATATGGTTTTTTCTATAGCCAATACTTTTAAAAACGCATTAGTTAGTTTTGAAAATCAGATATAACCTAGAATCCAAAATGTACTTTAAATATTTGAAATTTTTGTTGAAGTGTTAATAATTTGTATTTATCGTAAATAAAAAAAAAAAGATTTTATTAATTTTCATATTAACATATTTTGTTAGAGAGTGTGCCAATAAAATTCCATCAAAATCCAATACAATTTGTTATAACAATAATCCCTAGAACATTTTTTTGGTAGGGGTATCTCATATCGGCGCGGGTAGTCCAAGGGCTTAAACCCTTTCAGCGTAGCCGTTGCGGGTTGAAATATTCATAGTGATTGAACTGTTTTGGTTTAATGAGTGAAGATTCATTGAAATGTAGTCCCTTAACAATTATTTTTTCTGATTGTCTGGTAAACGATTTTTTTTTAAAGAAAATACAGTTAAATTATCAAAATTGTTTAAGTAGTTTTGTATAATCACTAAGCATGCATATAAAGAAGATGCCGAAGAATTGATAACCTCCTCCTTTTTTAAGCCGTTTAAATACAATAAAATTCACAACTCTTGTTTGCTTACAAATTGGTCAAGCTCAGCATGTTACAGCAACACGTAATTAAAATACTAAGAAAAATATTCTTTTTTACCCGCGGAATTTGTTATAATTCTTCAAAATGATAAACTAATTTTCTAAAAGCTAATGAGCTAATATTTTTTTATGTTAACCATAAGCTTGTGAAAATATTAGTATATGTGTAAACTATAGTAAAACAATTAGCAAAGTAAGTAATAAGATGTAGAGTAAGGTAATGCAGTAACATGCATATTATTGGATTGATTTTATTATCCTACATCTTGGAACGTTATAACTACATTAAATAATATGAAACTGTTAGTATAATTAATTATCTCCATCTGTCATCTTCCACTGAACACCAAATTATAATAAGAAATATTTTGAGTTTTTCTTAATTTCCAAGAACTGCAATTAATTATTATAAAAATATATAGCCTATAACAATCGCACAATAAAGACGAATCGATAGAGATGCCATTTGCTAAAATCAGTTCACTATGAGGGACGCTAGAGCTGAACATCCATACCAACATACATACATACATACATGCATGCATGCATGCATGCATGCATACATACATACATACACACATACTTGGTCCACTATCGGGCGCACCCCCAGGTGGCGGATAGGGGAATGCTCTCCAGCAATGGGGAGTACTGAGGATTTCCTCAGGGCGGACCAAAATCAGATAGGGGAAGGAACCCCGAAAATAAACCATTTATGGATAGGGTGATAAGGTGAATTAATACCCCAGGTGGGTACCTCGGCAGAGGATAATCACACCACCCGGTCCGATCGAGTGAAAGCCTCGGTGGCCGGTGCACGCTCCACGGATTCTGGGGGGAGCGAATTATCACTGGTTCCGTAACATAGTGACAAGAAGAAGAAGAACACGTTAATGGTAACAACATCGACCATTAAAACTAGAGCTGGCAGCAATACACTATTCAGCCAAGTACTCCAAAAGGCGAATAGTGGAGTTGACGTCCCCCAAAGGGCAACAGATGAGAGTGGCGTCCAAACAAATTAGGAGCAAAGATCGATGAGCTCTTGACGTTCATTGGGCTAGGCACAATGTACATCATGAGATCAAGAAAACTGGCAAACGCCATTAAGTCAGAATATGACAAATATTGACGTCAACGACGCAGCCATCTCCTGTAGCGAAACCTGCTACAACACAGACATCGCCAGTAAAGTGTCAAACACTCAGACACAAGGTGTGAAAAGCAAAAGGAGGTCCCAAAAGCGGCTGCCTCAAAAGCAGCTAACTCAAAACCGGCGCATCAACACGGCGGCCCCAAAGCAGGCGGCTCAATAAAAAGTAGCCTCTGTAGCAAGGACCTCACCACCGAAGACCGCCTTCAGTAGCCTCATCAAGTAAGGCACCACACATTAAAACTCTTAAACCGGTGCTAGCTAGCAAGCTAAAGCCGGTAAAGAAGGTTGCCAGAACATCGGCAAACCACCCAGGCAACAACAAGTAGGGTGGTCAATTCAGAAGCGGAGAGAAACAATGGATTAAAATCCAAGTTTAAACCGCAGACCAAAAACCAACCTCCAAACCAGTTGACTGACTGGCAAGTGGTAAGAGGAAAAAGGCCCCGAGGACCAATAAGCAAAAACCAGCGCCACATTGTCGCTGCTTATAAGAAAGGCGAGAAGAGCTCATGCAGATATCTTGCGAGATATCAAAAATGATCCCACCTTGCAGGATATAGGCAAAAAAGTCAATAAGATCCGACGAACAGCTAAGGGAGATCTCCTGTTTTATTCTCGAAGGCAGACGCTCAGGAGATGGAGCGCTACTGTAACGCCATCAAGAATAAGCTCCCAAGTGGGGCCACTGTACAATCTCGAATACCGCAAATCGAGATTGAAATTAAGACCTGGATGAGATCAGTACAAGGAAGACGTGGTAAAGCTGCTCAAAGATAATATCGACGGCCTGGCAGAGATCACTGAGGGGCAGTGAAATCACTTCGACGGGCATATAGATCAACACAAACGGCAGTTGTTTGTCTCCCAGAGGTCCAGGCAAGAAATCCATCGCACTTGGAAAGCTGAAACTTGCGGGGGCACAGTACGTGTTCGCGAGAGGATCAGCCTTCGACGGTGCTTCAAATGCTGGCACTTTGGGCACAACGCCCAGGCGTGCAGAGGCAAGACTGACCGAAGCAGTTGTTGTCACAGATGCGGAGCGCTGGTCACAATGCCTCGGCTTGTCAACAACCTGCCAAGTGCTTACTCTGCAAAGAGAAAGATAGTAGGTCAGACTGCCGCACGTTGCGGGTAGTTGAAATGTCGATCTACCAACAGGCGTGAGAGCAGCACAATCCCGTAAATGAAAGTACTGCAACTCAACCTCAACCATTGCGAAGCAGCCAAGACCTACTGGTACAGCGGGTGCGGGAATTGGATTGCGAGTAGCCATAATCTGCGAGCAGTACAAAACTTCGACACCCTGTCCTGGGTAAATGACACACGGACAGAGCAGCGATATGGGCTTGCGGTAAACTTCCGTTCCAACAACTCCCAAATACCCCGAACCATGGCTGTGAGAGGCAAAGTGGGAGGGTTCACTTCTATAGCTGCTATGCACCTCCTAGTGCACAGCTCGAGGAGTTCGAGTTATTCTTGGACACCTTGGCGGAGGATTACGGAAGCGTGAATCGGTCGCATCGCAGGAGATTTCAAACGCCTGGGAAATGAATGGGGTCGGAAACGAGCGCGAGAGGACTAGCTTCCTTGAGAATGTCTTCGCTCAACCTGGTACTCCTCAACACAGGAGCCGTAAGCACATATCGCAAAGGCACAGCCAGCTCCATTATCGATGTGACATTCGTTAGCAGCAACTAATTAAAGGGGGCTGTGAGTGGCGGGTCGATGAGGAGTTTACTAATAGCGCACCAAGCTATTATTTGGGAAATCAACACCACTCCCAAACGAAGATCGTGTGTCAGTCGTGCGAGGTCACAGCCAGTCGGTTGAACAAAAAATGCTTTCGATGCTGATTCATTCGCCTTGGTTATGGAGCAGGAACCATTGTCAATAGCAACAAGCGCAGAAGCCACTGCCAAAGAGGTAATGACAAAGCGTTGTCAAGTCCTGCGATGCTTCCATGCCAAGGAGACGGCAGAACAACAGCCGCCACCAGTTTACTGGTGGAACGACACGATCTCACAACACCGACGAGAGTGTCTCAAAGCACGAAGGCTGCATCAACGAGCACGGAGACGCGACAGGGTCACAACAGAAGAACTAAGGCTCGACTATGAGATCAAAAGACAACAACTACGAAGAGCCATTTCTCAAGCAAGAGATCCTACTGGAAGGAGTTGTGTGACGAAGTTAATCAAGATCCATGGGGAAAAACGTATAAAAT
Source organism: Octodonta nipae (assembly GCA_034190945.1). NCBI lineage: Eukaryota > Metazoa > Arthropoda > Insecta > Coleoptera > Chrysomelidae > Octodonta > Octodonta nipae. Next base: position 109,425,952 of record CM067220.1, read on the forward strand.
CGTGATGCATAAAATTAAGGCCCTTCCCATGACATCAACGAAACTGCCCCGAATCATTGCACCGCATTGTCACTCACTGTTTCCTGCAAAGCCTGAGCTACCGCTAATCCTTCGTGGCAGGTGAGGGACGAAGATATACCATCAGTGACTATGAGTGAGCTGATGGGCGCGTGCAACGGCTCCAAAACGGTAAGGCTCCCGGTCCAGATGGCATACCTAACATCGCGCTAAAATGCGCCATAGCCAATAGGCCTGACATGTTTCTACACATGTATGAGACCTGCCTAAAGCAGGGGGTTTTCCCGACTAAGTGGAAAAAGCAGAGGCTTGTGCTCCTCCCTAAAGGGGAAAGAAACCTCCCGACGAACCGTCATCATATCGTCCCCTCTGTATGTTGGACTCTGCGGGAAACTCCTTGAAAGGATAATAGCAGATAGGCTGGAGCCCTACGTTGAGCCGAAACTTTCCACCAACCAATTCGGGTTCAGAAAGGGGAGATCAACCATCGATGCCGTGACACTCGTTACCAACATCGCCAGAGAGGCTATCTCGGGAAAGAGATGGAGAAGAGGTGGAAAAAAGTACTGTCTAATAGCCACCCTGGATATCAAGAACGCCTTTAACTCGGCCCGCTGGGACCGCATTTTGGAGGCTCTTGCCAGGATGGAAGTTCCGCAGTATTTGCGCAGAATGGTTTCAGCTATTTCAAGGACCGCATCTTGTTGTACCAAACTGAAAATGGGCAAGTAGACTATAAGATCACAGGAGGTGTACCTCAGGGCTCTGTTCTTGGCCCCTCTTATGGAACGTAATGTACAACGACCTGCTCCTGCTCGGTCTGCCTGAGGGCGTCAGGCTAGTGGCATTCGCCGATGATGTGGCATTGATCATAGTGCGCAAGCACATAGAGGAGATACAAACAACCTTCTCATTCGCTATAGCCACAATTCAGCATTGGATGCTCGCAGCGGACTTGAGTTTAGCAGAACAAAAGACCGAAACACTTCTTGTTAGCAGTCGAAAGGCAAGGGAAACATCACCCTCAAAATAGGCGACACCTACATACAGTCGCAGCCCTTCATCAGCTATTTGGGGGTGCTCCTGGACGCACGGCTCAACTTCAAAGAGCACATAATCGCGGCCAGCAAGAAAGCAGCTGGGGTACAGGGGGCATTATCTAGAATAATGCCGAATGTCGGAGGCCCTAGACAGATAAGAAGACAGCTACTGGCAACAGTAACTACTTCTGTTTTGTGTACGGGGCACCGGTATGGGAGAAATCGCTCGAGCTACCATCGTACCGCCGGAAAATGAAATCAGTCCAGCGGCTCTCAGCGATTCGAGTGGCATCCTCCTACCGCACTGTGTCTTACGAGGCGGGTGAGTGTGATTGCCTCTACCCTACCAATCGACATCCTGGCTGCAGAAAGGGGACGGCTTTATCGCAGAAAGTTAGAGAAAGACCAACGACAGGAAACAGCGATGAAAGAGCCATGAGTCTAAGGCAATGGCAGGAGAGGTGGGACAGCTCTACTATAGGAAGGTGGACATATCGATTGATACCTAACATCAGTCGTTGGGTCAACCGCCAGCATGGGGAGGTTGGTTCTACATCACTCAACTCCTGACTGGACATGGATGCTTTCGAGCATACCTGCACAGGTTCAGGAGGGCAAACTCCCCAAACTGCCCACACTGTACGGACGTGATAGAGGACGCGGAACACGTGTTCTTCTCCTGCCCCCGGTTTCAGGATCAACGTGCTGAAGTGGAGAGGATTCTGGAGACTAATATCGTCCCAGAACAATTAGTAGAAGCCATGCTGAAGGGCCCCCAAGCCTGGAGCTTGGTATCAGATTATGCGGAGACTATCCTCAAAGAACTCCGCGAGACGTTCGAGGAGTAGGCTTTAGAAGCTTTCAATGTAAGAGCAGTAAACATCTGCAATGAACCACCCTTGCGAAGTAGTATTGAGTAAGAGTGCCGCAAGGGACCATGGTTGTAGGAGAAAGAGGTTAGGGTTTTAGCGGGTATACGGTATACTGGTTTCAATGCAACGATTTACTCTTGCTTTGAAGTCATTGCATCGGGAGTCCCGCACGACGGCTAGCACGTGCTAGCTAAGTACGCAATGTATTTCCCCCCTCTTCGGATATAAAAAAAAAAACATACATACATGCATACATGGATGCATACATACATACATATATGCATACGCACGCACGCACGCACGCAAGCACGCACACACACACACACACACATACATTCAAACATCCATAGATATATATATATATACATACATACATATATACATATGTACATACTTACACACATACATACACCTCCGACAGTCGAGTTGATAGATCAACTTGTGTTGTATGAAGTGTGGTAAAGAAGGCCATAAAGTGGATTCTGTACGCTAGATCCACATTGCATATTGTGCACAGGAAAAGAGACACCAAACATGTAGCCGGGAGCAATAAATTTGCTACTTATAAGGATGCATGTCAGAGGCTGATTCAGTTTAATTTAGTTTATTTATTGGTAAAGTATTACAACGGTTTGTTTTTACAAGTCAAAGGTACACAAATATGAAATATATTAAATATGTATACAAAAGAGTATATAAAATCTTATTAAAATGGTAAGAAAATAAATTGTCCTATTTACTATTGTATAGACAGCAATGTACATTATAGAGGCAAAAACATTAAAATGTATACATTGAAATCACTTCCTAAGTATTCCTTAAAAGAAAAAAAGTCGGGTTTTAAAAGATATTTTGTTACTCTTGTTTTAAAATGATGTACGTTTAATTTTTTATTTCTGCAAGCAGTGCATTAAAAAAATTTAATGCCATAATAGTCAGTACCCATTTTCGTTCGTTGCAATCTGTGGTAGCTGAGAACTTGTAATGTCTAAAACGTCGGTAACGCCAAGATGTAATGGCTAACCTACCATCTTATTACGGCCCACGTGGTAAACGTTGACACCACGGTGCACGGAAGCTTCAGTGGAGACGGGAGAGGGTTAACAAACAAGGGCCAAGCCAACTGTGAGTTAACTTTCCAATATAAAGATGTTCTGGGTGCCAGGTAGATTCTCTGCCTCTTTACCCCAGCTAACCGCCTAAGATAACCAACCAATCCTCCGCGGCTGCAAGAAACTGCAGATAAGGGCTCCATGGCTAATAAAACCTCAGTATATTGTCAGTTACGTCACAACAAACCTACTTCAATAAAACCCTTCATAAAACAGTAAATAATTTAATGAACTTGTAAATTATCTCAATACAATCCTGCAAAAATTTCAAACACAAGTCGACTTGTAGCCAACTTCATGTACCTACATACACATATCTATAGTTCAACCAAGAATCAACATTACATACCTGATACACTAAGTTCAAATTATTACCAAAATCAACAAATGTAATAATCAATTAATGATCAAATGAACCTAGATAAAATAAACAAATGTTGTCAAAAGCATTAATCAAAATATTCAAAAGTTGTTGCGATCCGTAAACAAACACAATATATCTAAAATCAGAAATGAGATACTTGAATGCACTATATTCAAAATATCTAAACTATGAATAATTCAAAATTATATCAAATTCAATAACTGTACTGTTATTCTGAAATCTGAAGCCAAAAATTTAAACTTCCAGAAAAATCAATAATGATTTCATACATCTAGAAACAAACATTATCTTTAAAATATCCAAAATGATACAATTAACAAGTCGACGTTTCGAGCTCTCACGACGCTTTCACAAAATACCACATATTATCAATATCCAATAAATCAGTAATCATGAAATGATGTTCAAAATGTAGCATTACAAGAAATGTATAAATATCAAATTTATATGAGCAAATTAACAGTCAAAAGTTTGACTAAATAATCAGGTTCTTTATTAAATTCAATAAGTTTAAAATGTTATTCAGATAAATCAATTCTTAATGTGAAAAGTAAATTATGAGCAAAACAAATACACTGAATCAAATTATAACGATACCTTGTTACACAAGCGAAGTCACAACACTCAGCTGTCCTCTGCAAAACATACGCCGTCGTTGCTACGGCAACCAGCGAAGATTTCCGGTTCCCAATACACCAAAATGGAACTCGTTCGAATGATTACAAGACTTGCCAAAACTTCGGCAAACTAAGTGAAGTTGAGAGCCCCATACACTGAAGATAAACAAGGTCTTGAGTGGGCTAAAGGTCTTGAGTGGGCTAAATTTCTTACGTATGATGTTCAGATGGTGGTTGACCAGTTAGTCGTCTAGGAAGGACAACGAGAGTACATGCAAATATTCAGCAAAAAATATCACAAATCCAATAACGGAACCAACGATTAAGGTGTATCCAACTAAATCCCAAACATGAATGGCACAAAATTGCCAGTATAATTTCAGATTACACTTGTAGACATCTATCACCACACTTTTCACCATAACCTCTCTTTCCAAGTACTACACAACATGCATCCTTTCACTAGGACGGTCAACGGGCAACAAACGTTCACAAGGACGGTCAACGGCCAACTCCCTCTTCCGACAACTGACATCTCAAAATCCTACCAACCCATTCAAATTCTAATACTAACATCGTCTAATTCCCTACTTACAGCGTTCTTCTTCCGCGACAATTACAACATTAATGCTCGAAATATACCATGCTCGAATCTACTTTTCTACACCTTCTTCCCATAAATGTCATTAACCCATCTAGAACGTGTGATTCCGCCCTTAGCAATTCACCTCGAATGTCAAGAGAAATCTAACCAACAATCTTAACTTAAAATAAATAGACATCAAAACAAATCAATACCAAATACAAAGCGAGAATCTTTCCAATACGAAAAAACCCAATAAGCCTATCGCAATAACAAAAATGCTACGGAATAAAGAAAGGTAAGTGTTTACCTTTGAAGATAATTTTATCCTATCCGTTGGTGTTAATATTCGAAATCAATACTGGTGTTTTAGTTACAAGAAAACAATTGTTGTAAATAAATGACATATCTAACGTCCAGTTTAGGCTATTTAAAATACGTTTTGCATAATTCCAAACTCAGATATTCTTCGTTTACTTGTTCTTTTATGGGTTTATGGAATACACTGCTAGTTATACTCTGCGGCAAAAAAGTAAGTTTTGGTTCTGTTTCATATTGACAAGACACTGAAGGATAAAAGTGCCAGGTAGGGTAAGTAGTTTTAGCCCCACAAAGTTATCTCTACAACACTCGCGGTATTTTAAGCCTGCAATAACAACGGCGCTGTAACTTAAAAATTTGAACAGAGCACGGAGAATGACCCGAATTTAAAATCGCGTAGGACATATTAGAGCTAAAGTATCCATGATACGCTGTCAGTAATATGGTCCCAGATACATTTTTTGACAGGCTCCTTATAAGGAAAGCTATTTTACGTAATTTGGAGCTAAGAAAATTAACATGGGCTTCCCAGTGTAAAGATTGGTCATTATTTACGGTTCAGGATCGCCATGTGATATTATAATGTTGCAGCGGCCTCGACCAATAATACTAGTTGGAAAGATTATCTGTTTATTTCTACTGATTATTTGGTTACACTATGCTAACTACATCTAATCATTACTATGCTACATTTTGAACTGTCGACTGTCGAATCGAAGTGTGCCATCAGTCGATTGTTTTGTTATTTCAACTATTTGGTGTACGTAATTTTTGTAGACATGCTGAATTTAATGGGGTTACCTAGAATGGTTTATGATGATTTTATACTAATAATTGTTTAATTAATTTCCTAGAAAGTGTCATGAGGAATTTCCGTTAGACCAGGTCAACCCAGGATCAAGGTAGACCCCTAAGAACTTCACTGATGCATCACTTTATAGAGTCGATGGTGAAGATTGCAAGTCATTTATGTATATGAGGAATAACGAAGGACCCAACACAGAGCCCTGAGGTACGCCATGCTGAATCCTGCGATTCGTGGACTGTTGATTCTCAAAAAGAACATGTATAAGGGTAATACTGCTCGAATCAAAGTTGTAGTGAGGCAGCTTTTTGTAAAGGATTTCAAAACTTATACAATTGAACGCCTTCGTTAAGTCCAGGAATGTACCATATGTATTATGCTTATTTTCAAAGCCCTCTGCCACAAACTCACTTAGTCGATTAATAGACAGAGTTGTGCTCTTGTTGTTACGAAAACAAATTGATTTGCTGTAAAGATATGATTTACTTCAAAGTATTAATCATTTGGTCTTTCAATAAAGATTCAAGAATTTTAGAGATTAGTGGCTATAGAGATATCGGTCTGTAATTAGTTACATCTTCGGGATCTCCTTTATTTTTATAAACTTTTGCCAATTTGATAATGGAAATATGCTTTCTCGGATGCAGAGATTAAACAAGTGAGTCAGAGATTTGCTAACTATATATGTGAGATATTTAAGGACTCTAGAGTTGATGTCATAACAGTCTCTGCTACCACTATTTTTAATGTCGGAAATTTTATCTGTAACCATTTTTTCTGTTACTGAGTAAAATTTGAAGCTATCTTCAATGAATTGATTTGATAAATACTCATTGAAAGAGTTATTAGAAGAAGAAAGATTTTTAATTAACTCGTCTGCAATTGACACAAAGAAATCATTGAAAACCTGGGCATTGAGGTGACTGACTTTTGGGGCTGGAGCGGAGTTCCTATGAGATTTTAATATACTCCACAAGGCTTAGATCTTGTTTGATGCATTAGCAATGAAATTGTAATAGGTAGCTTTTTAGAATTTACTATCTCTATCCGATACAGTTTTTTTCTAATAACTGACCATGTTTTTGGGTACCAAAATTGGATTTTGCTTATGAAGGAGACTGAGAGTTTGGAGTCTCCCGCTCATGTCTCTAAGGTTGTCAATAAACCAGTTAATTTCCAGTTATATAGTTGTGGTCGATTATACAGAAATGAAAGACCTTCATCAGTGATTGGTCTGAAAGTAATTCTAGTGCTATGATTATATGAAAGTTTTAGTGGTGTATTGAACAGTAATCTGGAATGATCAGAGATACCCTCTAGAGCAACGGGAATGATGTTTAGATTGGACTTGCTGATGTTAATATAAATATTATCCAAAGTTGCTTCACCTCGTTTTGCTCGTTTTGAAGTTAACTATTGGAAACAAATCATAGGAATTAAAAAAGAAGTTGAGATAGTCAACCTCCTTGCAGTTCCTCCGTTCATAATGCACATTGAAGTCGCCAATGACTATAATGTTCTCTGTATGATCATTTTTTTCCAGAACCAGAGACATTACCTATAGATAAATATCTCAGATATTCAAAACCGTCGATGAAGATATTGCAGCTTAATCAACCACTGCGAAACGGCACAAAACCTGCTTATACAGACGGTGCGGGAAGAGAAAGTAGACGTAGCGATAATTGCAGAACAATTTCTAAACCTAGATCAAGAACTATGTGTAGCAGATGGAAAAGGTAAAGCAGCTATTTGGTCTTGTTCTGGGTATCCTCTACAGGAACTCACTAAAGTCTCAGAAATAGGTTTCGTAATGGCAAAAATTAATGGAGTATACTTCTACAGCTGTTACATGCCACCTTGTTTGTCACAGGAGGAGTTTGAAAGTATCCTTGATCGATTAGTTGTCGATGCAATAGATCGAAAACCTTTAGTGTTAGCAAGAGACTTCAATGCTTTGGCCACAAACTGGGGAAGTAAAAGGACGGACCGAAGAGGACAAACTCTTTTGGAGGCATTCAGTCTTTTGAATCTGGTTTTATTAAATGACCATAAAGAACCCACTTATATTAGAGCGAAACCGAGCTCCTTTATAGATTTAGCTTTAGCTAGCAAAACCATTATAAAAGGTGACTCTCGCTGGGGTGTAATAGACATTTATACGCATAGCGATCATTGTGCTATTATGTAGAACATCGGAAACCAGGAGACGTCCAAGAGAACTGCTTGCAATAAATCAAAAGGCTGGAAAGCGGCAACATTTGACAAAGAGGTGTTCAGTCTGATAATAGATCATAACATGCTATGAATTCCGCCGACAAAAAAGCGAAGAAACATATGAACATATTTGCAAGGGCGTGTGATTCTACAATGCCACGAAGAACAGGAAGAATTCGACAGATACCAGTATATTGGTGGAGTGAAGCGATTGCTGATCTCAGAAATAAGAGAAACCACACGACAAGACTAGCTCAACGCGCTAGAGGAAAGCCCACGTATGAAGCGTTTACGTCTAAATACAGGGAAGCCCGTCACAGACTTACTAAAGCCATCAAAAACAGTAAACTACAATCCTGGAATAAGCTAATACAGCAGGTTGATGCGGATCCTTGGGGCAGACCCTATAGAGTGGTAATGACAAGACTGAGGTTAGAAAAAACACCAACCCATTTTTCGAGAACAGCTTAGGAGCATAGTTGGTGCATTGTTTCCACAACAAGAAGCCAGTTACTGTCAGGTTTACGTGTAAACTAACGAAGACATACCACCTATTTGTAACAAGAAGCTTCTTGGGGCCTGCAGGCAAAATCGGGAATAAAAAAGCCCCAGGAATTGATAGCATTCCCAACATTGCACTTAAAGAGGCAATCATAACAACACCAGAGCCTGTCCTTGACCTGTATAACACATGCATCACAGAAGGAACATTTCCTGAGCGATGAAAAAAACAAAGGCTAGTACTCCTACCCAAAAACAACCAATTACTAGATGATCCATCATCATACCGACCAATATGCATGCTAGACACTGCAGGAAAAATACTTGAACGGATAATACATGATAGGTTGGAAGCTACAATTGGAAAATCGCTTGCAGGTAATCAATATGACTTCAGAAAGTCTAAGTCAACATTAGATGGCATTTAGCATGTTGTTATCACCCCGAGGGAAGCCACCAAAGGCAAGCGTTGGAAGAGAGGATCCAAGAAATATTGTCTGCTTGTTGCCCTCGATATTAAAAATGCATTCAATAATGCCAAATGAGATGCAAATTGTTCAGCGATAAACAGATCTCAAATACAACCATATATAAAAAGAGTAATCAAGAGCTACCTTAATAACAGAGTCCTGATATATGATACCGAGGATGGCATCCAAAAGTATAAAGTAACGGAAGGAGTACCTCAGGGTTGCGTGATTGGGCCACTATTGAGGAATATGATGTATGATGGGATGCTTAAACTACCATTACCACAGGAAATAGAGCTTACTGCATTTGCGGATGATGTTATCGTAGCCATTACCCCAAAACATCACGAAGAGTTGCAAAATAAATTTGAAACAACATACGAGCGACTTAAACATTGGATGGATTCTGTTGGATTAGTTCTGGCAGAACACAAAACTGAGGCATTGTTGGTCACAACTCGTAAAAATGTAGAAACAATATCACTTACATTGGGAGAGCATTGCATCGTTTCTGGACTGTGTCTCAAGTATTTAGGTGTGATGCTGGATGCCAGGCTGAACTTTAAACAGCAGGTACTCCACATTACAACAAAAGCAGGGAGGACTGCAGCCGCATTGAACCGCCTTATGCCTAATATAGGTGGTTCATGCCAAGAAGCTATTGGCATCAGTAATAACATCTGTACTGAGATACGCGATATCCATCTGGGGACAAATATTAAAAAATAGATAAAGCCGAAGAAAAGTGGCATTGCTGCATTAAGAGTCCCTTTCGAACTCTATCTGACAACGCTATATGTCGTTTCAGGAATGATACCACTGTTTATATTGGCAGAAGAAAATAAGAAACTCTACCAACATCGGAGTAAGACACACGAAGTAAGGAAAAAGTATCAAAAACAGATAAGGCAGGAGAGCTTGAAGCTATGGCAGGTACAGTGGGACGCCTCTACCAATGGCAGGTGGACCCGTCGTCTTATCCCACAGGAAGTTTGGCTGAATCGAAAACATGGAGACGTAAATTTCTACTTTATGCAAAAGTTGTCAAGGCATGGATGTTACAGGGCATATTTGCATCGATTCGGGCATGAGTATAATGCAGTGTCCTGCTGGATGTGGAGCTCTGGAAGACGCAGAATGCCCCTTTCAAATGCTCACGCCTTAGTGATGCACGGAGGCAGCTTGAGAAAACCTTGAAGGAGTCATTGATACGGGAGAATTTGATGCAGACCATGTTAGGAGATGCAAATTGTTGGAATGCCGTTTGTATATATGCTACAGTAGTAATAAAACACCTTCGAATCCAAGAACAGGAGAGGAGGCAAGGAACTGTAAATATATAAATAAATAGATTATTGATAAGAATAGATAAGAGGAAAAGCAATAGCTAGACCGCATCCGCGAAGTATGCTTTGTTGCAGTTCCGTGGATGCAATACAATGTCGCAGAGGAGCAGAAGTTAGAGTTTTAGTGGGTATAAAAGAGTCCCACAAACGGGACTTCATGTCTTATGATACGCAATGCATTTCCCCCCTCTTAAAAAACATACATACATACATAAATACATACATACATGCATACATACAACAGGTAGCAGGCAGGTACTGATCTATGATCCTGATAGGTGACAGATCTGCTCCAGGGACGCGCCCCTGCCTATGCAAGCATTGGTTTATCTCCAATTACCATATAGGGGAAACCATTGTCCTATCCCTAGGTCCTGTCGAGACTCACCATCCCTTCCTCGTATCCCCGCATATCACGATGGTTCTCCGCTGTAACCCATTAGGCGTGCTTGCGCTCTGCATCGATTAATTTCGTCGGTGCGAGTAGCGGCTGATGTGAGCTTGCTCTGCCGAGGTGTTAGTTGCAGCGGTAGATCTTGTAACATTACATTTTTGTCGTAGAGTATAACTATATAGGATAAAATTATCTTCAAACGTAAACACGTAGGGGGAGGGGGAGGGGAAATTGATTCACGGGGCACATTGGTACAGTGTCTATATCTCCAAACCGATAAATGCTACACAGGCCGGCACATCATTAGAATGCTCAAGGACATTCACAAGAATGACATTTGTGACACCGCTCGCCGCCAGTTTGCCGTTGGGCCCCAACGGTCACAAGGCCGCTGCCTACAAAAAAATACGTGAAATATAATATACAGGAGGATACTCTTAGTTGTTTTTGTTATTATTTGTTAGTAAAAGTAAGTAAATATAGTTATTATTGTATTTTAAAATGTTTTTGATTGCAAGATTATTATATATTTGATGAAATTAATTGTTTGTGGAAAAAGTCCTTTGGGGCACTTTGATACGGTAATGTGCGGGGTACAATGGTACGTATCAATCTGCCCCTCTAGTGTATTAAAGTGCCCCGTCAAAAATTAGTTTATTTCATTGTTTTTTTTTCTTCTTTTTTTCAGAAAATGGTGCGCACGTACAAACCCAAAACTGCTAGAAAAAATATCAATGAAGAAAACATTGAAGATGCAATACGTGAAGTATTGTCAAAGACTTTATCTATACGCAAAGCAGCCGACAAATATGGCTTCAAAATTGCAACCCTACAACATCGCATAGAAAAAGCCAGAAAATCATTTGAAGCTACCAGAACATTATCTACAAATGAAGTCTCCTCTTCATTACAAGCAGAATCTTCTTTATCACAAGCAGGTCCATCTTCACCACAAATTGCACCATTTATGGCGATGGCACAAACAGCATCATCTTCAGCACACACTACTACTGCAGCTTTATCATCACACACTGCTACAGCTATTTCATCAAACATCTATGGTTCCAAGTATACCGTTGCACAAGTTTTTTCAACCGAACAAGAAAAGGCATTGACTCAATATTTATTGAATTGCAGTAAAATGCACTACGGCCTTACATTGAAACAGCTTTTGACTTTGGCATACGCAGAATCCTCAGGGTGAAATTATCCAAAATCCTGGAAAGAAAACAAATGCGCTGGAAAAGATTGGGCAGCTGGCTTCAGAAAGAGAAACCCAGAATTGAGTCTACGAAAACCAGAAAACACAAGCGCAGCAAGAAGCTTTGCTTTCAATAAAGCTGCTGTAGCTCAATTTCATGATAATTACGAATGCATAATGAGACAATACAATTTTACATCCGATCGAATAATAAACTTAGACGAAACAGGCATAAGCACAGTCCTTCCCACTCCTAAAGTTATTGCTGGAAGAAAACAAAGACCAGTGGAATAAATAGTTTCTGCAGAACGCGGAGAGTTAGTTACTTTCTGTGTTATTATTACTGCAACTGGTTCTTCTCTTCCTCCAGTTTATGTCTTTCCAAGAGTTCACTATAAAGATCACTTCCTAAATGGTGCTCCTGATGGAAGTCTAGGGTTGGCAAACAGAAGTGGCTGGATGACATCAGAATTGTTTATAAGAGTTTTGAAACACATTCAACGCCTTACGTTGAGGAATAAAGATAACCCAATTCTAATCATTTATGACAACCACGAATCTCACATTTCTATAGAAGCTGTTAACTACTGTCGTGACAACGGTATTGTTTATTTGAGTCTTCCCCCACACACGGCACACAAATTGCAACCGCTTGATGTCAGTGTGTTCGGACCCTTCAAAGGCAAATTGAAGATAGCTTTCAACGACTGGCACATTCAAAATGTTGGAAAAACTTTGACCATATACAACATTACTGAACTGTCAAAATTAGCATATTTGGAATTATTTACAACAAAGAATATCGTAGGTGGTTTTTCCAAACCTGGAATATGGCCAATTAATAAACTGGTATTTGGCGACGACGACTTTGCACCGATAGACATTTTCAGCACAGGTTATCACGATTTGACAGATGAGAACACTCACAACACACAAGATTTACATTTTGTAGACTCAGAAACAAGTCAAAATAATGAGGTTGTTGATAGAGAACAAAATAAAACTCCTACTTTGGATGCCGACCCAGTTTCAGTGTCTGATGCTGACGATCCTCTACATGTTTCTTCATCAAAGGCTATTCTTACTCCTGAAGTAGTTAGACCTTATCCAAAAAAGGCGATTACTGACAGTGTCTTAAAAAGAAAAGGAAGAGGAAAAGACGATCAAGAATATACACTGAAACACCAGAAAAAAATAGATTAGAAAGCTTACGTAATGAAAAGGACAGGAAAAGAGAATTACAAAAAGCAAAACAGCATGCAAAAGAATTGAAAACAGCGAAAAATCTGTTGGGATTAACTGAGCCAAGAAAGAAAAAGAGAGTGACCTGCAGAAATAGATTCCGATTCTAGTCAAGATGAAGTCGTGATGACGAGTGATAGTGAAGACATTGAAATGCCGTCGGAATCAGAAGAAGAGGTAATTAATGAAGAACTAGTTAATTAAAGTTGTATTTAAGTATAATGTGACAGAATTTGAAGTATTATATCTCAGAAAAAAAAAGCAGGGTCTTCTAAGTTTATATTTCCAATTGTGGAAGACAAAGCATGTGTGGATGTTAGAGATGTAGTTTTGCAATTACCAAAACCAACTTTCTCCAAAGGCACATCTCGAACATCGTCGCTTTATTCATTTTCCGGAGGTTTAACTCGATATAATATACAGTAGATTATTTTGTAATTTATATGAGTTTTATGATTATTTTTGTTAAATTTTGATGTTTGTTTAATTTTTTATGAAAAACATTGTTCATTTTGATAGGAGGTTCTAATATTATATTTTCATTAACAATATTCAATGTTAAAGTCTGATTACTTACTAAGTATATAACGGATTATATAATTAAGAAAATAACAGAGAATTACTCTTGTTCTATGATGACAATATTGTTTTTTTGTGATTATATTCCTTAAGTAACTGATAAGACTGATTATGGCTAATGTACACTCTTAATAAAAAGTATTTTGCGATCTCAATTAATAAAATTGTTTTATTTCTTAATTTTAAGTAATAATACAGTTTATATTGGGTTTTTAGTCAGTTTAAATTTGCATTTCATATGGATCTAAAATACGTATCAAACTGCCCCACCCCATGTATTAAAGTGCCCCACTGGTGGGGCAGAATGATACAAAAATGATCTTAAATCAGTTTATCTCTATACGTCGCCAGTTTTGGCGGTTTTTACGTAGCCAAAATACAAGCTGACATATCAGCCAATGCACACATCAAAACAAATATTTAAATATAATGCTTTATGGTCCTCAGAAAAGAGATTGAATTTTTGTGTATCAAAGTGCCCCCCTCCCCCTCCGTTCTTTTATTCTATAGCATTTTTGTTATTGCGATAGGCTTATTGGGTTTTTCGCATTGGAAAGATTCTCGCTTTGTATTTGGTATTAATTTGTTTTGATGTCTATTTATTTTAGGTTAAATTGTTGGTTAGATTTCTTTTGACGTTCGAGGCGATTTTCTAAGGGCGGAATCACACGCTCTAAATGAGTTAATGGCATTTATGAGAAGAAGATGTAGAAAATTAGATTCGAGCACTGGATATTTCGAGCATTGATATTGTGGATTGTCGAGGAAGAATAAGATTATAATTAGGGAATTAGACGATGTTGGTATTAGAATTTGGATAGGTTGGTAGGATTTTGAGACGTCAGTTATCGGAAGAGAGAGTTGCCCGTTGACCGTCCTTGTGAACGGTTGTTGCCTGTTGACCGTCCTAGTGAAAGGTTGCGTGTTGAGTAGTACCTGGAGAGAGAGGTTATGGTGAAAAGTGTGGTGATAGATGTCGACAAGTGTAATCTGAATAGACCTTGTTTATTTTCAATATATGGGGCTATCAACTTTTTGGCAACTCTTGTAGTCACTCGAACGACTTCCATTTTGGTTTATTGGAAACCGGAAATCTTCGCTGGTTGCCGTAGCAACGATGGCGTATGTTTGCTTCGATTCTACAGTGGATAGCTAAGTGTTGTGGCATCGCATGTGTAACAAGGTACCGTTGTAATTTGATTTATTGTATTTATGTTGTGCTCATAATTTGTTTTTCACATTAAAGAGAATTGATTTATCCGAATAACATTTTGAACTTAAATTTAATAAAGAACCTGAATATTTATTCAAATATTTGACTGTTAATTTGCTCATATAAATTTGATATTTATACATTTCTTCTAGTGCTAAATTTTGAACATCATTTCATGAGTATTGATTTATTAGAAATTAATAATATTTGGTATTTTGTGAAAGCGTCGTGAGAGCTCGAAACGTCGACTTATTAATTGAATCATTTTGGATTTTTAAAGATAATATTTGTTTCTAGATTTATGAAAATGATTTTCATAAACCTAGAAACAATTATTATCTTTAAAACCATATCATGTCTCGTAAATTAGTCATTAACTGTTTAGATAAGGAAGAACTCGATTATGAATTGAAGATACGAGGTGTCGCTACTGGAACAGTTGATGAGATGCGTCGAGGCTTAGCAGCCACCTTAAAACTTGAAACTTCTGGTGATAGTCTTCGATATCCAAATTATCCTTTTGCTTTTGAGGATGATATTGGTGCCGTTAAGAGGTTAACTGAAGTTGCTGAACTAATTGATAAACTGAAGTGGTGAAGATTCAAACTAAATTAAATCATGTATTGGGACGTATTGATAATATGGCTGGAGAAGATCAAATCCAGAAACAACAGAAAGCTGAAATTTTGGCGGAAGCACTTACCCTTATGTCACGTTTTGATGAAATAATTGAGGATACAGAGGATTCTGACAAAGAGAAACCCGCACAGTTAAGTTTGCTAGAGAGAGATTGCACTCTACTTCCTTCCAGGCAAATGTTCATCAGACGATACGATCTTCCCCGTCCAAAGATCCACTGGAACCGCTACCAAACTATGGTAAAATGATACTTTCACATAAGTGGGGACTAGAGAAATTTTCAGGAGCTTCAAAAGGAATTTTAGTCACTGCTTTCTTCGAGCAGATAGAAGAACTTCCTAGTGCTAGACACGTACCTAACAATATTTTGCTGGATTCTGGATACGATTTATTTTCGTGCAAGGCGTACCAATTCTATAAAGAATGTAGATCGAGAGTTACAACCTGGGATGAATTGGTCTCCGAATTTCGTAAAGAATATCTTACCGCGAATCATAATGATGTACTGTTTGAAGAACTTCAAAGAAGAACTCAACATCCCTCTGAAAGCATTGGATTTTATTTAGATATTATGTGCAGTTACTTTAATCGACTTGGATGCCAGATGTCCGAAAGAGCTAAACTACCGATCATTCTTAGAAATATTCATCCGTTTTATCAAAATAGACTTCGTGAACCACTTCCCACCTCGATTAATGAACTTTGTGATGTTTGTCGGACCATGGAAGCCAGAAGAGATCGTATTAATAGTTATGTGGAACCCCCGAGTAGAAGATCAAATATAATTGAAAAAGACCTAGCTTATGTTGACTCGTCGGAACAATTAGATAGACTTGATACAGAATCATCAAAAGGTGGAGTTTCAAGTATCTCTAGAGTTGTGAGATGTTACAAATGTACTAGGAAGGACATGTTGCAAAAGGCTGTGCTAAATTAGTACCACCTAAACTAACGAAAGTTGAAGAGTACTGTTTCAACTGTAAGAAACAAGGATATACAACGAAAACTTGTCCTGCTTGTTGTAAGAAGACAGAAATCATGCAGGGACGCAATTAGATGATCGTAGGAGTTGTATCTTACCTACAGTTTCGACCAAACCTCTAGAATTTCAACCAATTCTTAATTACATTTTGGAGCATGTCAATAATGATAAAAGACCCTACCTCAAGGTAAATGTTTTAGGGAAGACATTGTTAGGACTTCTTGATTCTGGTGCCTCTTCCACTATTCTCGGTCTTCATGGATGGAAATTATTGAGCACCTTAGGTATTGAACTGGATACCTCCAAGAAAATCAAATGTACTGTCGCTAATGGACAACTTTGTACATTTTTCTGTCAGAGATCGATTGAAATTTATTAAATGTTTAGTTGTACCTGATTTACCCCATGTACTTATACTAGGACCAAATTTTTTGAAAGCTATGGGAATTGTCCCTGATTTGAGACATGATGAATGGCATTTTTCGGAAGTCTGTACTGTAATGGATACCGTAGATCACATAAGGTGTCAAACAGTCATAACACCTTCTCAAAAGGTAAGGTTAGATGCAGTAGTGCAACGAAATTTTGAAATGATTGGAAATGACCTGCGATGCACCACTGTAGCTGAACATAAAATTGTAACCAATGCATCCCCGATTAAGCAACGATACCCGCTTTCTCCGGTGATGCAAGCTCATGTCGATATAAACTAGAGAAGATGTTGGACTTAGGAGTTATTGAAAAATCTAATAGTCTTTGGTCGTCACCCATAATATTGGTTAAGAAGAAAGAGGGGGATTTCGTTTTTGCGTAGATTATAGTAAATTAAACAAGGTGACCGAAGAGATAGTTATCTTTTACCTTATATTTCCAGTATTTTACACAAATTACGAGATGGACACTATATATCTTCTTTAGATATTAAATCCGACTACTGGCAAGTACCCGTTGAAAAATCATCTAAGTCATATACTGATTTTACATTACCCAATAGAGGTTTATTTCAATTCAAGCGATTACTCTTTGGAATACATAACTACTCTAACTACTAACTCCTGCTACATGGCAGAGACTTATTGATAGAGTGCTTGGACCCGAATTAGAACCACATGTTTTTGTATATCTTGATGATGTGGTAATCGTCACTCAAACATTCGAAAAACACTTATCCGTATTGGAGGATTAGTCTTTACAAGATTAAGAAAAGTCAACCTCACCGTTAGCGTCGAGAAATGTCATTTTTGTCGTCCGGAATTACGTTACTTAGGGTATGTAGTAGATTAAAATGGTTTACATGAAGATCCGGAAAAAGTGAAAGCCATGTTACAATTACCGGTACCAACTAACGTGAAGGAAGTTCGAATAGTAATCGGTACTTTCTCAGGGTATAGGAGATTTGTAAAAGACTTCTCTTCCTTAATATCACCACTAACAGATTTATTGAAGAAATCTAGAAAATTTGTATGGACTCCCGAATGCGACTACTCTTTTGAACGACTGAAGGAGTGCCTTATTACCGCACCAATCCTTAGCTGTCCGGACTACAACCTGCCCTTCGTAATCCAATGTGATGCTTCTGGATTCGGTTTGGGAGCAGTTCTGGTTCAACCACATGAAACTGGAGATCGTGTCATCAGTTATCTCAGTAGATCCCTTACGAAACAAGAACGTAATTACTCTACAACGAAGAAAGAATAATTGGCAGTTTTGTGGGCTGTCAAGAAGCTAATACCTTACTTGGAAGGAGTTCCATTCACTGTCATAACAGATCATTACTCTTTAGTTTGGTTTCAAAACCTTAAGGATCCTACAGGGAGATTAGCAAGATGGGCAGTGCACCTCCAACAGTATGACTTCAAAATAATTCATCGTAAAGAAAAATAACATGTCTTACCAGATGCCCTTTCACGATCTGTTCGTCATCGAAATGATCAGCAACCAAACTTTAGTAGAGGATAAATGGTACAAGAGAATGTTAGCGAACATTGAGGAGAAACCTTTGAATTTTCCCCAACGAATATCAGGGAAGAAAGATTATTCAAACACGTCAAGATTGGTTTCCCAGAGATTAGAAATGAATCCGATTACTGGAGACAAGTGTTACCGAAGTCGGAGAGATTTGCGGCTATTCGTGAGTCGCACAATCCTTCAACCGCCGGACATGCAGGTGTTTTGAAAACGTTTGGTGGAGTCGCTCAAAAATATTACTGGCCAACGATGCGGTCCGATGTTGCTAAAGATGTCCGCAACTGTAATGCGTGTGCAGCTCATAAGAGAGAGACCAAACAACCGCGAGGTCACATGATTCCCCAACCTAGGGCTACTCAACCTTGGGAAGTTGTTGCTACTGATCTAATGGGCAGGCTTCCTCGTTCCACAAAAGGACATCAGTATATTCTTGTCGTTATTGAGATCTTTAGTAAATTCGTGTTGACTTTTCCTTTAAGAACCGCAACAGCCAAGGCAGTCGCTATGAATATTGAAGATGAAGTGTTTCTTAAGTTTGGCGTTCCGAGGTTACTGTTGTGTGATAATGGACCTCAGTACCGCTCTAAAGAGATACGAAACCTGATGGAGGAATATGGAGTAAAGATCAAATATAATGCAAACTATCACCCTCAAGCTAACCCTGCCGAGAGGTACAATCGATCCTTGAAAAAAACTTTAGCAATGTACGTTTCCGACAACCACAGGACTTGGGATGTGAATTTGACGAAGATTACTTGTGCAACTAACACAGCCATACATGAATCAACAAATCAGACTCATTTGGTCAACTTCGCCCGAGAAATGGTACTCAATGGGAGGGATTATGAAAAGAAGGAATTGTTTGAACAGGTTAGGCAAGAAATGATCAGAGATATGGAACATAAAAAGAAAGCTATGAAGAAATTATTCGCAGACATCAGGTCACGGCTAGATAAGGTAGCGCAACGGTCTATGAAAACATATAACTTAAGACGAATACCTGAAGAGTTGCAGCCAAAGCAAAGGGTGTGGCGAAAGAACTTCGTATTGTCGGATGCTTGAAAGTATTTTTCGAAGAAAATGGCACCTAAGTACATTGGGCCACTTTATGTTAAGTTAGCGTTGATGAAAATTTCCCGAAGTAAATTTTATTGAAGTAAGGGGGGGGGGGGGGAATGTAACATTACATTTTTGTCGTAGAGTATAACTAGCAGTATATTCCATAAACCCGTTAAAGAACAAGTAAACGAAGAAATATCTGAGGCTTGAATTATACAAAACGTATTTTAAATAGCGTAAACTGGACGTTAGATGTGTCATTTATCTACAACAATTGTTTTCTTGTAAGTAAAACACGAATATTGATTTCAAATATTAACCCCAACGAATAGGATAAAATTACCTTCAAACGTAAACACGTACCTTTCTTTTATGCTGTAGCATTTTTGTTATTGCGATAGGCTTATTGGGTTTTTGGCATTGGAAAGATTCTCGCTTTAAATTTGGTATTGATTTGTTTTGTGTCTATTTATTTTAGTTTGAATTCTTAGTTAGATTTCTTTTGACGTTCGAGGCGAGTTGCTAAGGGCGGAATCACACGCTCTAAATGGGTTAATGATTCGAGCACTGTTCATTTCGAGCATTGATATTGTGGATTGTCGAGGAAGAATAAGGTTATAAGTAGGGAATTAGATGATGTTTGTATTAGAATTTGGATAGGTTGGTAGGATTTTGAGCCGTCAGTTGTCGGAAGAGAGAGTTGCCCGTTGACCGTCCTTGAGAACGGTTGTTGCCTGTTGACCGTCCTAGTGAAAGGATGCGTGTTGAGTAGTACCTGGAGAGAGAGGTTATGGTAAGTGTGGTGATAGATGTCTACAAGTGTAATCTGAATTTATACTGGCAATTTTATGCCATCCATTAATTGGGATTTAGTTGGATATTTAATCGTTGGTTCGGTTATTGGTTTTGTGATATTTTTGGATTTTAACGGAAATCACTCACTCTCTCGATGATCACCGGTTTCAGCAACGATTAATTGAGGTTTCCATTGGCAGTTTGGTGTTATTTGTGGAAATTAGTGGAAACACGTTCTCATTTGTGAGAATTTGATTGCTGAATATTTGCATGTTCTCTCGTTGGCCTTCCTGGACGACTAACTGGTCAACCAACAATTGAACATCGTATGTAAGACCTTTAGCCCCCCCAAGACCTTGTTTATCTTCAGTATATGGGGATATCAACTTCACTTAGTTTGCCGACGTTTTGGCAAGTCTTGTAGTCATCCGAACGACTACCATTTTGGTTTATTGGGAACCGGAAATCTTCGCTGGTGGCCGTGGCAACGATGGCGTATGTTTGCTTCGATTCTACAGTGGATAGCTAAGTGCTGTGGCATCGCATGTGTAACAAGGTACCGTTGTAATTTGATTTAGTGTATTTATTTGTGCTCATAATTTGCTTTTCACATTAAAGAGAATTGATTTATCCGAATAACATTTTGAACTTATTAAATTTAATAAAGAACTTGAATATTTATTCAAATATTTGACTGTTAATTCGCTCATATAAATTTGATATTTATACATTTCTTGTAGTGCTAAATTAAGAACATCATTTCATGAGTATTGATTTATTAGATATTGATAATATTTGGTATTTTGTGAAAGCGTCGTGAGAGCTCGAACCGTCGACTTATTCATTGAATCATTTTGGATGTTTTAAAGATAATATTTGTTTCTAGATTTATGAAATCATAATTAATTTTTCTTAAAGTTTAAATGTAATTAAACACTTTTGTCAGTAACTAAATTTTTGGCTTCAGATTTCAGAATAACAGTACGGTTATTGAACTTGATATAATTTTGAATTATTTATAGTTTAGATGTCATTATTGACTTTTGATATTATTTTGAATATTGCTCATTTGAGTTCTCATTTCTGATTTCAGATATATTGTGCATGTTTACGGATCACAACAACATTTGAATATTTTGATTAATGCTTTCGATAACATTGGTTTATTTTATCTACGTTCATTTGATCATTAATTGATTATTACATTTGTTGATTTTGGTAATAATTTGAACTTAGTGTATCAGGTATGTAATGTTGATTCTTGGTTGAACTATAGATATGTGTAAGTAGGTAGGTATATGAAGTTGGCTACGGGTCGACTTGTGTTTGACATTTTTCCAGAATTGTATTGAGATAATTTACAAGTTCATTAAATGGTTTATTGTTTTACTAAGAGTTTTATTGAAGTAGGATTGTTGTGATGTAACTGACAATATACTGAGGTTTTATTAGCCATGGAGCCCTTATCTATAGATTTCTTGTAGCCGCGGAGGATTGGTAGGTTATCTTAGGCGGTTAGCTGGGGTAAAAAGGCAGAGAATCTACCTGGCGCCCGGAACATCTTTATATTGGAAAGTGAACATACAGTTGGCTTGGCCCTTGTTTGTTAACCCACTCCCGTCTCCACTGAAGCTGCCGGGCACCCTGGTATCAACGTTTACCACGTGGGCCGTAATAAGGTGGTAGGTTTGCCATTACATCTGGCATTATCGACGTTTTGACTTTACAATCTGGAGCCAGTCCCTTCGGGTCTTGATCAGGAAGTACGCAGTGAATGCAGAGTTCGGAATCTGCATCGCCCCGGAAGAGTCCAATCCGTCCGTGTATTCCGGGATTGGCCAAGTGTCGTCTAGGCCTCGGGGAACTGGGGTAGAAGATTATCTTTGAGAGTACACAAGTTCCTAGTCTTGGCAAGCCGCCCCACTCAATAGGAAGCACTGGTAACTTTATAGTATAAGAACAAGTCAGGAAAATAACATGAGAGAAAACCATCATGCCCAACAAGCAGATTTAGAAGTAAGCATTAAAACGCAAAGGACGCAAGCATCGGAAAGTCTAAAGAAGCTTACCAACGAGCTACATGAGTGCGTCTTGTCGAAGGTCAACATAGACAAGGAGATAAAGCCCAAGACAAACAATGTAGTAATTACACTCAGAAGGTTTAAAAAACTGAAGTGGGGAGTTGCAAGCTATGCAACAGCAGCCTCCCTGCGGCACACTTGAGAAAAGCAGTGAGCCACCACTATCAACCGATCAAACCGACGCTGATACAGCAGAAGATATGGAGACAGAAGCCGATGATGACTTTGAATCAGTCGCCGAAGGCGAGCGAGAGAAAATGTCCACGAAAAGGAAGTATCGGACATTCCCGGACGCTATAGACAAGCGGATGTAGAAGAAAAGGGACTCAAGACCAAGCACTTCGCTCAAGCTGTCCACCCAGAACCCCGGAAACAAAAGGAGAACATACCACAATGGGAAGTGGGACAATCGAGGAGGGAGAGACGGAAGCTAAGCAAAGAGCAGCAACCGAATCCAACGGCTAAGCAGTCTTCACAAAGACCCAAAGAGAAAAAGCGAAGAAAATCGACCGAACCAAATGCGCTGATCATCCGCCTGGCTGAAAAGCAGGAGTATGCTGACATACTCCGCCGGATCAAGAAGGACGTCCCAGATGACCAAGTTTGTTCTACCGGAAAACAGTCACTGGAAACATGCTGATCACGCTCACGAGGGAGAGCGCTGACAGAGGCAAGGCCCTCAAGAAAACAATTGAGGGCATTCTCAAGGACGACGCCAAAGTTATCATTAAGTGGCCTGAAGAAGATCTCAAAATCCAAGACTTGGATATAGACATATCGAAGGAAGACATTCCGACAGCTATATAGAGGGTAGCTGGAGGTGAATGTAAGATCCCGCTGCTACACTTTGTATATCTTGCTGGCCAATGTAAATGCAAAGAGGATCGGTCTACGCTCTGCATTAAGTGCGGCAAGCAGGACACAAAATCGGTGGATGTAATAATTCAGCTAAGTGTGCTCTATATGCTGAACAAAATTGCACCAAAAATGTTGCCCACTATGCTGGAACTCGCAGACGCCCAGTTTATAAAGAGGCACTCATGCAGTTGAAGAACAGACAAGCATGAAGATACTACAGCTAAACCTCAATCACTGTGATGCTGCGCATGATTTACTTATGCAAACCGTGCGCGAATTAAAGCTAGATATAGTATTAATAGCAGAGCCGTACAAGTGGTCAACGGGAAACGGACAGTACAGCAAAAGCTGTGACTTGGTCTTGCGGGAAATTTCCTTTCTATGCGCCACCTAGTCTAACCATCGACGAATTTACTGATTTCCTGGACCGGCTGACTGATGTTGCGAGGCAGCATTATACAGTGGCAATAGCCGGCGATTTCAACTCCTGGGCAGTCGACTGGGGCAGCAAGCAGACTAATGTACGAGGAAGGGCACTACTTGAGGCTATGTCTATGTTAGATGTGGTTCTGCTCAACAGCGGTGACACACCAACTTTCACTAGAGCAAATATAAGCTCTACAGTAGACCTAACTTTCGTTAGCAACGGCCTTATTAGGGGTGACTACTATTGGAAGGTGATGGAGATCTACACAGCCAGTGACCACAGTGCTATACTCCAGGAAATATTAATAGACCAGAACGCCAGAAGAGCAAATAGGCCAAACCAATGCGATAGGGTGGACCGTCAAATTATTTGACCCAAATGCATTCACAGTAGTCTTGAGTGGAGACCCAATCAACGTTGGAAATGCCGAAGAGAAAGCAACGGAGCTAATGAGGAGAGTTGCCCAGGCTTGCGACGCGAGTTTACCTCGTAAACGAGGCATGAGACAACATCCGCCTGTACACTGGTGGAACAACCAAATCAGCCGTTTACGCAAAGAGTGCTTTAGAAGAAGACGAATATCTCAGCGTGGCTACCGTCGACCTGACGCTGCAGAGCTGGTAGCAGAATACAAAAAAGCACGTCGGAAACTGAAGAAGGCCATTAAGGGTAGCAAAAAGGCATGTTGTCAGGAACTAATTGACGAAGTGGACAAAGACCTGTAGAGTAGGCCAAAAACAGTCGTTGTCATCACCTACATGTCATTTATTACAGAAGATAGTTACCAGGCTGTTTCCGCAACAACGTGAATTTCACTACCCGCCAGCGCAGTGTGACCCGGAAGAGATCTCACCTACTACGACGGAAGAATTGATGGAGGCGTGGAATCGAGAGGGGAACAATAACGCACCAGGGTTGGACGGAATTCCAAACCTCGCTCCCAAAATAGCTATCAGAAAAGTGCCATCATTGTTCCTAGAAGTCTATGATGCATGCCTCAAAGAAGGGATCTTCCCTCAGAAGTGGAAACAACGACTCATACTACTTTCTAAGGGGAATAAGCCACCAGATGGAAGGGTGGTAGGAAGAAGTATTGCCCGGTGGCTGTTTTGGACATCAGGAACGCCTTCAATTCCGCCAATTGGGACTGTGTAGAGAAAAGTACCAGGATACCTATGTAGAATAGTTGAGAGCTACTTTACAGATAGCCGTCTGAAATACGACACCAAGATTGGCACAAAGGAATACCGAATATCTGGGGAGTACCACAGGGCTCAGTCCTGGGCCTCTTTTGGGAACATCATGTAGAACGGGCTGCTGAGGCTAGCCCTGGCAGAAATTGTCAAACTAGTAACATATGCGGATGATTTAGCGGTAGTAGTAGTGGCAAAAACCCTTGAAGAGATAAATCTCTCGTTTGACACCACTTTCCAGAGGGTCAGCCAGTGGATGAGTAAGACGAAACTGGAGTTGGCAGAGCACAAAACCGAGGCGATGCTAATTACGAGCAGAAAGCAGACGGAAACCATCACACTGGAAGTCGGCAAACACCAGATAACATCAAAAACGTTTATTCGGTACCTGGGAGTAATGCTTGATGCCCGACTTTCAAGCAGCAAGTAGAGCATATTAGTGCCAAGGCTTCAGTAGTGAGAACAAGCCTATCACATCTGATGCCTAATGTCGGTGGCCCAAAACAGAGTAGAAGGATGTTACCTATAGTTAGTAATCACCTCCTCCTGACATATGGAATTTCCTTTGGGCTGAGGCCCTAGAAGTCAAAGAAACAAGTAGATGGGTCGCATCAATATATTATTGCCGGAACTCTGCCTATTCGAGTGCTAGCTGAAGAACGTCAAGTCAGCGACAAAAGTCATCTACGTCCTGTCCTGGTGAACTCAAAACTAAGGAATGGTAGAATAGCATACACCGATGCCAATCGCAGTGAGATGCGTCAGAGAAAGGAAGGTGGACGAACCGCCTCATACCGCGAAAAGATGCTTGGCTGAACCGAAATCAACCACCATCTGACGCAGATGCTTTCAGGTCATGGCTGCTTCCGAGCACATCTCCATCGTTTCAAAGGGATGATGCCCCGGAATGCCCGTCATGTTCCGGACTGCTTGGAGATGCGGATCACGTATTTTTCGTGTGCCCTCGTTTTAACATGCAACGTGATGAACTGCAAACCATCATTCAACAAACTATTCAACCAGAAACACTTGTAGAGGCTATATTGTCATCAGAAGCTGCTTGGAACGCGACCAGCATTTTCGCCACGAAAGTAATCAAGGATTTACGCTCCATTGAAAGGAAGAGAGCCGAAGTCAATCAAGGTTAGAAGATCAGAAGTGACCTCAACAACATAATGGAAGAGCAAATCTGCTAAATCCTCTCCCGTGAAGTAATGCCTGACGGCGGCTTCCGCGGGGAATCAGAGGCCGGAGAAAGAGGAGGGGTTTTTTAGTCGGCATTTGCCATCTGAGTCCGACATACCCAGGCCAGGCAACTGGAGGCAACTAATCCTGTTGGATACGTTAATGTATTTTTACCAACTTCAAAAAAAAACATACATATATACATACATACAACGGGTAGCGGGTAAGCACTCCCTGTGATCCCGTCAGGGATAGGCTTGCTTCAGGGATGCGACCCTGCCCACGCGAGCCCTGGTTTCTCCTAATTTCTTACCTCATAGGGAAACTAGGTCACCTACCTCTATCCGAACTATTCTGATCATCTCCTTACCTTATCCTACCAATTAAGATCCCAAGCTACGACGTTAGATACCGTGTCAAGAGCTGAGTGGCACCAGGGACATATGGTGTCGCAAACGGTTCCCCTGGAGTACCAGGTCGCACTCCAGATGTATGAAGGCCTTACCCCAGTAATCGGGGCTCTACTGGGGCGGTCTGCTATTTCCCTAAATACTAGTGGGAATCAATGAGTAATATAATCAAACCAAATAAAAATACACAAGAAGACGAAAATAAGAGAAAACTGGAGTTAGTAAAACTTGGGGAGCTAATTGAAGACTTTCTCGATTTTGTCGGTCCTAGAAATAATGTACATGGAGACATTAAAAGGAAGATAAACGCGATGCATAGCACCTACAATAGACTGGTAAAACTGGAACACACTGCAATATCAAAGCCAGAGGCACAAGCAGTTACCACGCAGACGACACCAGAGCGTATACAACAAGTCGTGAATATTCCACCTCACGCTGGAACAAGACAGAAGGAAAGAAGTAAGAGGAAAGAAATCTCTCCATTAAATGGATCAGGCAACAATGGAAAAGCGAAAAGGCATAAAGGGCAGAAAAACAGCGAAGACAATGAAGAAACACTCCACCGCACTCAGATGAAAAAGCATGTAGAAGTAAACTATCAGTGGCAGAAAGTAGAGCGCAAAAAACAGCAGAAACAACAGAAGCAGATAATGTTGCCCAACGCCCTCATCATACAAAAGAAAGGGCAACTCAGTTACGCGGAAATACTGAGTAAAGTGAAACAAGATGACACACTGAAAGAAATAGAACAAAATGTATAAAAAAAAAGGCTGGCTGGAGACATGATTCTAGTGCTGGAAAATACCAACGAGGCCATGGTAGCCCAGTTCTGCACAGCAATGGGAAACGCACTAGGAAATGAGGCTATAATAAAAAGCCGTACACAGCAGGCCACAATTGAGGTCAAGGACCTGGATGAAACTACTAGTGCAGAGGAATTGTTGGACGTAATACAGAAAGCTCTTGGAGACAACAATAAAGAGGGAGCAGTGAACCCGTGTGGGGGTTGCTAGTCCTCCATCGGGCGCCTCCCCAGGTGGAGGATAGGGAAACGCCTCCTCGGCACCGAGGAAATGAAATACTCGGGGCGGACCAAAACTAGCACCTGATGAAAGGCAGCAGTTTCATCAGTATCAAAGCATGGCGTGGCAAGATAAACTTCTCAAAACGGTGTGTAACTTGGACGCGAAAAGCGCAGCTGAAACAGCCATACCGGTTTTCGCACTGCGGTGTAGAAAGGAAACGGAACTCCTACTAGTCTATACTACTTCCAAATCATCCAAATGACTAGTACAAAAAGAACCACGGCCTTCAGTCCGGGGCACCCCTTAGGTGGGGAGAGGGTGCTAAGAATCCCCTCGTTAAACATAATCAAACACCAAATATATAACAAAACAACACGAATTGCCACATGGAATGTGCGCATTTTATACATGGCTGGAAAACTCGCCCACGTCGATGCAGAGATGAATAGACTACAAATCAAAATATTGGGCCTTAGCGAAGTCCGATGGCCCGGCTCAGGAAAACAAAAAAACAAATATGGTGTCATATATTATTCTGGAGGTAATGATCCTAAACACCGTTATGGGGTGGCCATCATGATCACGCCCGAATTAGAAAAATCTCATTAGGAGAGCGAGTCATGCTACTAAAGCTAAAAACCTCACACCGTGTTCTGAACATTATACAGGCATATGCACCAACCAATGATAAAACGGATGACATGGTTGAAGACTTTTATGCCGATCTCGAAGAAGCCTTGAAACTAACAAAAAATGGCGAGATTACAATAATTCTTGGAGATTTTAACTCCTAACGACAACCAAAGAGAGAAAACTGCAGTACCTAGGACATATCATGAGGTGTACGATATGAGATTCTCCGCCTGATAATTGAAGGAAAGATCGAAGGAAAACGGTCAGTCGGACGTAGACAAAATTCATGGATGAGAGACTTACGCAAATGGTTCGGACAGACATCTATAGAGATTTGGATCGCCAACCTTCGTAGGGAGACGGCGTCCTAAGAAGAAGAAGTGAACGTTAATTACATGCGTAAGTCGTTTGGAGGTACGCAAACAGCTCTGATAACAATGCCTGCTGAACACGCGTTAAAGATCTTTGCTGTGGGCAAACTAAAAGTTGGATGGGTTGTTTGCCGAATTAGACAGGTTATTGGACCAACCAAGTGTTTCAAATGCTGGCAGTACGGCCACTTGGCTAACACTTGCGATAGTCCAGTTGATAGATCAACCTATTGTATGAAGTGTGGTAAAGAAGGCCATAAAGTGGGATCCTGTACGCTAGATCCACATTGCATATTGTGCACAGGAAAAGAGAAAGATATAGACACCAAACATGTAGCCGGGAGCAATAAATGTACTACTTATAAGGAGGCATGCCAGAGGTTGATTTAAAACCGTCGATGAAGATATTGCAGCTTAATCTCAACCACTGCGAAACGGCACAAAACCTGCTTGTACAGACTGTGCGGGAAGAGAAAGTAGACGTAGTGATAATTGTAGAACAGTTTCGAAACCTAGACCATGAACTATGGGTAGCAGATGAAAAAGGTAAAGCAGCTATTTGGTCTTGTCTGGGTATCCTCTGCAGGAACTCACTAAAGTCCCAGAAATAGGCTTCGTAAGGCGAAAATTAATGGAATATACTTCTACAGCTGTTACATGCCACCTAGTTTGCCACAGGAGGAGTTGAAAGTATCCTTGATCGATTAGTTGTCGATGCAATAGATCGAAAACTTTAATGATAGCAAAAGACTTCAATGCTGGGACACAAACTGGGGAAGTAAAAGGACGGACCGAAGAGGACAAAACTCTTTTAGAGGCGTTCAGTCTTTTGAATCTGGTCTTATTAAAAGACGGTGAAGAACCACTTACATTAGAGGAGAATCGAGCTCCTTTATAGATTTAGCGTTCGCTAGCAAAACCGTTATAAAAAGTGACTTGCGCTGGGGTGTAACAGACATTTATACGCATAGCGATCATTGTGCTATTATGTGGAAAATCGGAAACAAGGAGACCTCCAAGAGAACTGTTTGCAGTAAATTTAAAGGCTAGAAAGCGGCAACATTTGACAAAGAGGTGTTCAGTCTGATAATAGATCATAACATGCTAAGAAGCAATTCGGCTGACAAAAAAGCAAATGAACTCATGGACAGGGTTGCAAAGGCGTGCGATGCTACAATGCCATGAAGAACAGGAAGAACTCGACAGCTACCAGTATATTGGTGGAGTGAAGCGATTGCTGATCTCAGAAATAAGAGCAACCACGCGAGAAGACTAGCCCAACGCGCTAGAGGAAAGCCCACGTATGAAGCGTTTACGTCTAAATACAGGGAAGCCCGTCACAGACTTACTAAAGCCATCAAAAACAGTAAACGACAATCCTTGAATGAGCTAATAGAGCAGATTGATGCGGATCCTTGGGGCAGACCCTATAGAGTTGTAATGACAAGACTGAAAAGTTACCCAAAGCACCAACCCTCTTCTCGAGAACAGCTTAGGAGAATAGTTGGTGCATTGTTTCCACAGCAAGAAGTCTGTACTATCAGGTAGACGTGGAAACTAACGTAGAAATACCACCTATCTCAAACAAGGAGCTTCTTGGAGCCTGCAGCAAAATCAGGAATAAAAAAGCACCAGGAATCGATGGCATTCCCAACATTGCACTTAAAGAGCACCAGAGCCATTCCTTGACCTGTATAACACATGTACCACAGAAGGAATATTTCCTGAGC
The DNA here is from genome assembly GCA_034190945.1 of Octodonta nipae. Taxonomy (NCBI): domain Eukaryota; kingdom Metazoa; phylum Arthropoda; class Insecta; order Coleoptera; family Chrysomelidae; genus Octodonta; species Octodonta nipae. The sequence continues at coordinate 109,456,227 of CM067220.1, forward strand.
GATGGAAAAAAACAAAGGCTCGTAGTCCTACCCAAGAACAACAAACCACTAGATGATCCATCATCCTACCGACCCTTATGCATGCTAGACACTGCAGGAAAAATACTTGAACGGATAGTACATGATAGGATCGAAGCTACAATCGGGAAGTTGCTTGCAGATAATCAATATGGCTTCAGAAAGTCTAAGAAATATTGCCTGCTTGTTGCTCGATATTAAAAATGCATTCAATACTGCCAAATGGGATGCAATTTGTTCAACGATAAACAGATTCCAGATACAACCATATCTGAAAAGAATGATTATGAGCTACCTTAATAACAGAGTGCTAATATATGATACCGAGGATGGCATCCAATAGTACAAAGTAACGGGAGGAGTACCTCAGGGTTCCGTGATTGGGCCACTACTGTGGAATATGATGTATGATGGAATGCTTAAACTACCATTGCCACCAGAAGTAGAGCTTACTGCATTTGCGGATGATGTTATCGTAGCCATTACCGCAAAACATCACGAAGAGTTGCAAAATAAGTTTGAAATAACATACATAGGACTAAAACATTGGATGGATTCTGTTAGCTTAGCTCTGGCAGAACACAAAACTGAGGCATTGTTGGTCACAACTCGTAAAAAAGTAGAGACTATATCGATAACGCTGGGAGAGCATTGCATCGTTTCTGGACCGTGCCTTAAGTATTTAGGTGTGATATTAGATGCCAGGCTGAACTTTAAACAGCAGGTGGAGTACATTACAACAAAAGCAGGGAGGACTGCAGCCGCATTGAGCCGACTTATGCCTAATATAGGTGGTCCATGCCAGGCAAGAAGGAAGCTATTGGCATCAGTAATAACATCTGTACTGACATACGCGATATCCATCTGGGGAGATATATTAAAAAATAGAAAAAGCACTGCTTTCCGAACAGTATCTGACGACGCTATATGTGTCGTTTCAGGTATGATACCACTGTTTATATTGGCAGAAGAAAGGAAGAAACTCTACCAACATCGGAGTAAGACACATGAAGTAAGAAAAAAGTATCAAAAACAGGTAAGGCAGGAGACCTTGAAGCTATGGCAGATACAGTGGGACGCCTCTACCAAAGGCAGGTGGACCCATCGTCTTATCCCACAGATAGAAGTTTGGCTGAATCGGAAACATGGAGACGTAAATTTTTACCTTATGCAAATGTTGTCAGGCCATGGATGTTTCAGGGCATACTTGCATCGATTCGGACATGAGGATAATGCATGGTGTCCTGCTGGATGTGGAGTACCGGGAGACGCAGAACACGCCCTTTTCAAATGCCCACGCTTTAATGATGCACGGACGGAGGGAGCTTGAGAAAACCTTGAAGGAGCCATTGTTACCGGACAACCTAGTGCAAACCATGCTAGGAGACTTAAATTGTTGGAATGCCGTTTGTATATATGCTGCAGCAGTAATGAAACGTCTTCGAATCCAAGAACAGGAGAGGAGGCAAGCAATTGTAAATATGTAAATGTATAGAGTATTGATTAGAATAGATAAGATGAAAAGCAATAGCTAGACCGCATCCGCCAACTAATGCTTTGGTCGCAGAGGAACAGAGGTTAGGGTTGTAGTGGGTATGGAAGAGCCCCACACACGGGACTTCATGGTGCGTAATGCATTTGCCCTCTCTAAAAAAACATACATACATACATACATACATACATATATACATAAATACATACATAGGGTGTTAAAATCATTACCCGTCCATCCTTTGCTTCGCCGTAGTCAGGTAAAAACATGATCAATAACAGAAAAGACATTGACTAATACATAAAGAATGAAGAGAAAATAATAGTACTCATCTAAACATCTTTACGTAAATCAATGCCAACCTTTAGTGTTTCTGACCCATGTGTGAAAACAGAAAGCAGATTTTCCGCAGCCAAAAAATTCCCGAAATTACTTACCTATTTTTGGCATCATTTTCGTATTTTTTTATTTTAAGCGATTTGTGAGTATGACTTGTATGATTTTAGAAGAAGTCATGACCCTCTGACCGTCACTGACAGGAAGCACACACCGAACAAATGACAGAGAGTTTGAACGTTTATTTTCTATATTTCTGTCCAATAATTTTGATGGGATTCCTTATGGTTAAGTTTGTCCTGTTTTTTTTTGCTGCAGTTTATTTCAGGCTCACTTTTTTTGTCTGTTTTGTACTTCTAGGCTTTATGTACCTTCTTTAAGATCTTCGGTTATCAAGACTATATCACCGGCAAATACTTCATTTTGTCTCCATAGATCGTCACTCATTTGTCTTTCTTTTAATGGCGTTAAACGGTGAGATCTTAGGCAAAATACTCTATGTTGCTAATTTGAATTTGACAATATGTTCCTATAGGTGTTTGTTGGGGGGTGAAGATGGCTAGTCTGAAAATCAGTCTACTCTGCATTTTAGTTACTTTTCGATCAAACGTTATGCTGGTGGATTTCGCTTAATAACTATTTTTGTAAGAAATTATAAAATAGAAAAAACTTAGTTAACAATTATAGGATAATTTATTTTGTATTCCAGTATAGTGTCCCGCTTGCTTAACGAACTTGTATAGGTAAAATATCATTAAGCCGAGGGCTAGAAAAGGCATTTTGTATGTTCATTTTATAAAAGGAATTACGGTTGTCAACAACAAAATTTGCATACCTATGAAATAGGTTATATGATAACTTTTTGTTGACAAACTCTAACAATGTTTCACTCTGTATATTCTTTATTATAAATGTTGTCCAAGTAAATCTATAAATACTGGAAACAGAGCTACTTGCCTGAACTAAATTTTAAGTGTAATGTAACTTCGGAGTAAAAAAGTTTGTTCTATTTGGGTGCAGGGATGCCAAACAAAATTATATTATATCAGATAGTAGTAATTTTCTATAAGTACTTTCACTCCTGGGTAATGTTTGATATTTGTTACTTCTCACATTACTCAGCAAGTGAAATAATTTAATTTTGAGTTAATTAAGAACTACCGAAATGTTAACACTTAATGGCTTAATGACCTTTCTGAGACATATTTTTTCATATATACTGGTACTTGTTTTTTATAATTTAATTCAATTTTTTGATTATAAATATTACATCAAAAATTAATTGCGAACAATATTTTATATTATTCATACAACTCTTAACTTTTATATTTACAAAAACAACATCATATTTTTCTGTGTTTCTTTCACAGATGTTTCGAGTTGAGCTAAAGGAAAAAGATGAAGTCATGTTAATGGAAGGAGATTTATCCGATATTGATATTGTCGAAGATTAGGCTATTTTTTAGGGAAAAATAAAATTCTGAAATTATAAAATAATACAACACAAACATAGGCGGGGTTGACTTGAACGACATGCTAGTACAACACCAAGATGGGAGTAAAACGATTCTATTTTGGAATTTTTTATTACCTTTTGGATATATGCATAGTAAATGCGTGACTGCTTTATCGGCGCGATTGCACAATGAGTAATATTAACAATTACAAAAGCCTTGTAGTGTATTGAAGCGAGATTAGAAATGCGTTGATAGATTGCAAAAATTGTAGAAAGCGTCCATCATCTAGAGAGGAAACTCCTACGAACCTAAAAACCATTCTGTGGTCCCAAAACCCATCGAGGAATGAGCTATAGTGGTTTTGAATATTGGCCCATGCACATTGAATCCAATATTAAGTGTCGCCATACGGAAAATGCAATATGCCCTTATGTATAACAAGCGACCTCAATTGCTATAAAATATTCCATATGAAATCCTACTCTGTTTAAACAAATTAAGAAGAATTATTTCCCAGTGAACACATGACATTCATATGACGTCATAGATCATATAGAGATCATACAATTTTTACATAGATATGACATAATAGTGACTCTATTGATGACTTTTATTTCATGTTATCTAGTATGACATAATACTGACACAAAATCTGACTTTAATATGACGTCATGATTATGATTTAAATATTACATAAATAATATATAATATTTTCATCATATTGTGACATCACTTCAAATTCATATATTTATATATTATTTACGTAACAAGTAAATCATACAGTTACATAAGTTACACGTCATTATGTAAGGTAAAAGTGATATAATAATGCCGTCATAACATTATGTAAGAAGTAAGTCTGAGCTTTACGTAAAATTGATATAAGGAGGCCGTCATACTCAAACGTCACTTACAAGTCATCCTTTTACGTATAACTGATATCAAATTAAAGTCATGTTTATCTAACAAATCATGTTTTTATTTTTATACTGTGTATGTCGATAAGTCGATAAGTGCAAATTTCTACACCATTAATGCTCCTTCTCACAAAGCACAGGTCTTCCCCATGACGTCCGTTTTTGATCCTATTCAGATCCGAATGTCCTAGACCACTCCTACACTTAATCGGACATCCTGAGGATGTCCTCTACCGTCCACTAGGAAATTTAAGTTATTTACTTCCATCAGTACTACCAGAACATCCATAAAGAATCTTTTTCGGAAATTTTGGAAAAAAAATTTGTATACACTGAATAAGCCTGTTCAATATTTCTACCTAAACTTAATTGCATACACCTATTACATGTTAAATAAATTCAAATCAAATATTTAAGCTCTATATTTCTACCACAGGTAAATAAAATAATTTGAGAGACTCATATTCTATTTAATTAGGAACGTATTTCCAATTTAAATAATAATTGTTACCTTAACTGTGTTATCAAACATGAATGATTTTAAACATACCGCATTTTCTAAAATCTAAACGACAGTTTGCATCCCATTGCCAGATTGTAACTAATTTCGAGCTATTCATTAAAACGTTAATTTAAGTGACAGTTAACTAATTGTTAGGTAAGTATACCTTTACTGAATATTATTGTAAAATAGATCTTTTTGTTTATTTATCATGTGTTTCACAATTATTTTAGCATCATTTGAATTTAAATGTGGTACAACTGATTTGTATGTAAAAATGTAAGCAGCTTGTTACGACTAAGAGAAACAATGCGACAACACTGATTAAATGATGGCGTACGAATAAAATCGATCGTTACCGATAGCCATTTTGATTCCTCACTCAATTTTGGTGCTTGTTGATTGAAAAAGTTATGAACGCTTAGTGAACTGAATTTTGTGGCAATAAGTGTTATTTAATTTTGAGCATTCATTATATAATACTAATTCGAATTAGCATTCGATGATTTGTGGAACTTTCCAACAAAGGTAAGAATATTTTATCGTATACAATTATGTATAAAATTTTTAAGGTTACTGAAGTTTGAAGTATGTAATGAAAAACATGTATTGTTTTGAAAACCAAGTTATTGCTAGAGTTAATGAACAAAAATACGAAAATCCTAAAAATAACAGGAACTTAAATCGTAGGTATATCTAATCAATTTTTTAACTTACAGGTTGAGCTCTCAAAAATTGGAGACCAATTTATGATGCCCCAGTATAATTCAGGACCAAAAGTTACGGAAATATATTTGGTTAGGAAGAAAGGCAAAAGGCCAATGCATAATATTGTGAGTATGTAGTGACTTAAAGTTTGTATGCATATTAATGTATGGATTATTTAATAATTTTTATTGTTCATGTTGGTTTGACTTTTGTACATTATTTATATGTATTTGTTGAAGCTAACTAATAAATGGATAAATAGTTCATGAACTAAACATAAAAGGTGTAAACTTTTCATCGAGACTTATTAATTCATATATTTTATTCTTTTTATATTTATTATACCTAAATAAAATTATAAAGTTTCCTGCTAACAAAACTTTAAGTTCATTTTAATTAAAAAATCAAATTTTAGCAGCCAGTATATAAACTATAGCTAGATCTTAAAACAGTGATCATTATATTACAATTTGATTACACATTACAGTTCTTTTTTTCAGGTACTTGAATTTTAGCTGTATTGTTAACATGGGTTGGATAACAACATCCAATGGAGGAAGCAATTACAAATTTATTAGAAGTGGTGAAAGATTGATGGCAACAGAAAATAAAACATGTGATGTTAATATAAACATAAAACTGAAATTAAACTGATTCACAATTTATAGACTTTCAAAATTTGTGTTAATTTTTTATAACCATCAATTACAAATTGCTCTCTTGTACACAGACACATGTCTTTTATGGTTCATATGGTCCCTCTTTCTGCCTGGCACATTTCTAGTTACTTGACAAAAAGTATAAGCTGATTGATATGAGGGTAATGTAAACCAACCTGAAGAGGGCATATGTAACCAAAACATCATTTAACGTATGCTACCAGGAGGATTCATTTGTCAACTAGGGATGAAAACCTAAACCATATGATACATTTATTTTAGGTTGTTACTAATAATCAGATTGTGTTTATTTCATATGTTTTAATGATAACACTTCAGCCATGTTTTGGTCTTGTTCAAATCTATTCCAAAACTACAGCACTAGTACTTGTGAAGTCACAGATTTATCTGCTACACATTTTTACATTTTTTTACTTGACACAAAATTAAAAACTAACATTGTGTGTCCTTTCAGAGACAATGATAGAAAAAGTTTCTATTGTGTCAAGTAAAAAAATATAAAATGTTTAGCAGAAAAAATTGTGACTTCATAAGTACTAATGCTGTACTTTTAGAATAAATTTGAAAAAGGTCAAAAACATGGCCAAAATGGCATCATTAAAACATATGAAATAAACATAATCTTATTATTCCACAAAGGAAGTCACAGCTGTATAGAAGTACAAAATTCTAGAACCCTATCGTGTTATTGGGATGCATCCAATATACAAATTTATACTCTTATTAACTATATTTGTGGAGCTTTTGATATCATTTATTTCTTCATCAGTCAAAACTTAGTTGAGATTGAATTTAGAATTAACTTTACAGCACAAATGAACATTGGAAAGGTTATTCAGTAAAAGATAATATTTTTACAATTGAAATGTATAGGAAAATATTCCTATACATTTCAAATGTATAAATATTTTCTTTTAAAAAATATATATTTTTCCTATACATTTCTAATGTAAATATATTATCTCTTACTGGATAACCTTTCCAATGTTCAATTTGTGCTGTAAAGTTAATTTTACATCTCCTTTATGTCACTGTTATGTCATCTTGACATCATCTTGGATGTCATATTTACATCATATATATTACGTAAGGATCTTACGTCAAGAAGTGTGAAATCCTGACCCCTATATAGTTCAAATATGACTTCTATATTACGTAAATCGTGACACAGCATGACGTCATTCTGACGTAAATTTTATGTAAATGTGTACACTGGGTTTATATTTTTCCTATATTATATTATACTAGCAACCTGTCCCTGCTTCGCACGGGTTCTGTACAGAAAATATAAACTAGCCTATGTTACTCGGAGGAGATGCAGCGTTCTGTAAAATTGGTAAGTAGTTTTTTAGTGAAATCGTAACAACCAATAAATCAATCATCTTTCCTCGTTATACGTAATATTTATTTTTTATTTTTTGAGTGGCAATTATTTATGAAGCAAACAAAACGAACAAATTTTGTTTCGAAGTAACACGTGATAGGGCAACATACAATTGCCTGTGCGAAAAGCACTGTGTGCTTAAGTCCAAAACTAGCACCTGATGAAAGGCAGCAGTTTCATCAGTATCAAAGCATGGCGTGGCAAGATAAACTTCTCAAAACGGTGTGTAACTTGGACGCGAAAAGCGCAGCTGAAACAGCCATACCGGTTTTCGCACTGCGGTGTAGAAAGGAAACGGAACTCCTACTAGTCTATACTACTTCCAAATCATCCAAATGACTAGTACAAAAAGAACCACGGCCTTCAGGCCGGGGCACCCCTTAGGGGGGGAGAGGGTGCTAAGAATCCCCTCGTTAAACATAATCAAACACCAAAATATATAACAAAACAACACGAATTGCCACATGGAATGTGCGCATTTTATACATGGCTGGAAAACTCGCCCACGTCGATGCAGAGATGAATAGACTACAAATCAAAATATTGGGCCTTAGCGAAGTCCGATGGCCCGGCTCAGGAAAACAAAAAAACAAATATGGTGTCATATATTATTCTGGAGGTAATGATCCTAAACACCGTTATGGGGTGGCCATCATGATCACGCCCGAATTAGAAAAATCTCATTAGGAGAGCGAGTCATGCTACTAAAGCTAAAAACCTCACACCGTGTTCTGAACATTATACAGGCATATGCACCAACCAATGATAAAACGGATGACATGGTTGAAGACTTTTATGCCGATCTCGAAGAAGCCTTGAAACTAACAAAAAATGGCGAGATTACAATAATTCTTGGAGATTTTAACTCCTAACGACAACCAAAGAGAGAAAACTGCAGTACCTAGGACATATCATGAGAGGTGTACGATATGAGATTCTCCGCCTGATAATTGAAGGAAAGATCGAAGGAAAACGGTCAGTCGGACGTAGACAAAATTCATGGATGAGAGACTTACGCAAATGGTTCGGACAGACATCTATAGAGATTTGGATCGCCAACCTTCGTAGGGAGACGGCGTCCTAAGAAGAAGAAGTGAACGTTAATTACATGCGTAAGTCGTTTGGAGGTACGCAAACAGCTCTGATAACAATGCCTGCTGAACACGCGTTAAAGATCTTTGCTGTGGGCAAACTAAAAGTTGGATGGGTTGTTTGCCGAATTAGACAGGTTATTGGACCAACCAAGTGTTTCAAATGCTGGCAGTACGGCCACTTGGCTAACACTTGCGATAGTCCAGTTGATAGATCAACCTATTGTATGAAGTGTGGTAAAGAAGGCCATAAAGTGGGATCCTGTACGCTAGATCCACATTGCATATTGTGCACAGGAAAAGAGAAAGATATAGACACCAAACATGTAGCCGGGAGCAATAAATGTACTACTTATAAGGAGGCATGCCAGAGGTTGATTTAAAACCGTCGATGAAGATATTGCAGCTTAATCTCAACCACTGCGAAACGGCACAAAACCTGCTTGTACAGACTGTGCGGGAAGAGAAAGTAGACGTAGTGATAATTGTAGAACAGTTTCGAAACCTAGACCATGAACTATGGGTAGCAGATGGAAAAGGTAAAGCAGCTATTTGGTCTTGTTCTGGGTATCCTCTGCAGGAACTCACTAAAGTCCCAGAAATAGGCTTCGTAAGGGCGAAAATTAATGGAATATACTTCTACAGCTGTTACATGCCACCTAGTTTGCCACAGGAGGAGTTTGAAAGTATCCTTGATCGATTAGTTGTCGATGCAATAGATCGAAAACCTTTAATGATAGCAAAAGACTTCAATGCTTGGGACACAAACTGGGGAAGTAAAAGGACGGACCGAAGAGGACAAAACTCTTTTAGAGGCGTTCAGTCTTTTGAATCTGGTCTTATTAAAAGACGGTGAAGAACCCACTTACATTAGAGGAGAATCGAGCTCCTTTATAGATTTAGCGTTCGCTAGCAAAACCGTTATAAAAAGTGACTTGCGCTGGGGTGTAACAGACATTTATACGCATAGCGATCATTGTGCTATTATGTGGAAAATCGGAAACAAGGAGACCTCCAAGAGAACTGTTTGCAGTAAATTTAAAGGCTAGAAAGCGGCAACATTTGACAAAGAGGTGTTCAGTCTGATAATAGATCATAACATGCTAAGAAGCAATTCGGCTGACAAAAAAGCAAATGAACTCATGGACAGGGTTGCAAAGGCGTGCGATGCTACAATGCCATGAAGAACAGGAAGAACTCGACAGCTACCAGTATATTGGTGGAGTGAAGCGATTGCTGATCTCAGAAATAAGAGCAACCACGCGAGAAGACTAGCCCAACGCGCTAGAGGAAAGCCCACGTATGAAGCGTTTACGTCTAAATACAGGGAAGCCCGTCACAGACTTACTAAAGCCATCAAAAACAGTAAACGACAATCCTTGAATGAGCTAATAGAGCAGATTGATGCGGATCCTTGGGGCAGACCCTATAGAGTTGTAATGACAAGACTGAAAAGTTACCCAAAGCACCAACCCTCTTCTCGAGAACAGCTTAGGAGAATAGTTGGTGCATTGTTTCCACAGCAAGAAGTCTGTTACTATCAGGTAGACGTGGAAACTAACGTAGAAATACCACCTATCTCAAACAAGGAGCTCTTGGAGCCTGCAGCAAAATCAGGAATAAAAAAGCACCAGGAATCGATGGCATTCCCAACATTGCACTTAAAGAGCACCAGAGCCATTCCTTGACCTGTATAACACATGTACCACAGAAGGAATATTTCCTGAGCGATGGAAAAACAAAGGCTCGTAGTCCTACCCAAGAACAACAAACCACTAGATGATCCATCATCCTACCGACCCTTATGCATGCTAGACACTGCAGGAAAAATACTTGAACGGATAGTACATGATAGGATCGAAGCTACAATCGGGAAGTTGCTTGCAGATAATCAATATGGCTTCAGAAAGTCTAAGAAATATTGCCTGCTTGTTGCTCGATATTAAAAATGCATTCAATACTGCCAAATGGGATGCAATTTGTTCAACGATAAACAGATTCCAGATACAACCATATCTGAAAAGAATGATTATGAGCTACCTTAATAACAGAGTGCTAATATATGATACCGAGGATGGCATCCAATAGTACAAAGTAACGGGAGGAGTACCTCAGGGTTCCGTGATTGGGCCACTACTGTGGAATATGATGTATGATGGAATGCTTAAACTACCATTGCCACCAGAAGTAGAGCTTACTGCATTTGCGGATGATGTTATCGTAGCCATTACCGCAAAACATCACGAAGAGTTGCAAAATAAGTTTGAAATAACATACATAGGACTAAAACATTGGATGGATTCTGTTAGCTTAGCTCTGGCAGAACACAAAACTGAGGCATTGTTGGTCACAACTCGTAAAAAAGTAGAGACTATATCGATAACGCTGGGAGAGCATTGCATCGTTTCTGGACCGTGCCTTAAGTATTTAGGTGTGATATTAGATGCCAGGCTGAACTTTAAACAGCAGGTGGAGTAGTACAACAAAAGCAGGGAGGACTGCAGCCGCATTGAGCCGACTTATGCCTAATATAGGTGGTCCATGCCAGGCAAGAAGGAAGCTATTGGCATCAGTAATAACATCTGTACTGACATACGCGATATCCATCTGGGGAGATATATTAAAAAATAGAAAAAGCACTGCTTTCCGAACAGTATCTGACGACGCTATATGTGTCGTTTCAGGTATGATACCACTGTTTATATTGGCAGAAGAAAGGAAGAAACTCTACCAACATCGGAGTAAGACACATGAAGTAAGAAAAAAGTATCAAAAACAGGTAAGGCAGGAGACCTTGAAGCTATGGCAGATACAGTGGGACGCCTCTACCAAAGGCAGGTGGACCCATCGTCTTATCCCACAGATAGAAGTTTGGCTGAATCGGAAACATGGAGACGTAAATTTTTACCTTATGCAAATGTTGTCAGGCCATGGATGTTTCAGGGCATACTTGCATCGATTCGGACATGAGGATAATGCATGGTGTCCTGCTGGATGTGGAGTACCGGGAGACGCAGAACACGCCCTTTTCAAATGCCCACGCTTTAATGATGCACGGAGGGAGCTTGAGAAAACCTTGAAGGAGCCATTGTTACCGGACAACCTAGTGCAAACCATGCTAGGAGACTTAAATTGTTGGAATGCCGTTTGTATATATGCTGCAGCAGTAATGAAACGTCTTCGAATCCAAGAACAGGAGAGGAGGCAAGCAATTGTAAATATGTAAATGTATAGAGTATTGATTAGAATAGATAAGATGAAAAGCAATAGCTAGACCGCATCCGCCAACTAATGCTTTGGTCGCAGAGGAACAGAGGTTAGGGTTGTAGTGGGTATGGAAGAGCCCCACACACGGGACTTCATGGTGCGTAATGCATTTGCCCTCTCTAAAAAAACATACATACATACATACATACATACATATATACATAAATACATACATAGGGTGTTAAAATCATTACCCGTCCATCCTTTGCTTCGCCGTAGTCAGGTAAAAACATGATCAATAACAGAAAAGACATTGACTAATACATAAAGAATGAAGAGAAAATAATAGTACTCATCTAAACATCTTTACGTAAATCAATGCCAACCTTTAGTGTTTCTGACCCATGTGTGAAAACAGAAAGCAGATTTTCCGCAGCCAAAAAATTCCCGAAATTACTTACCTATTTTTGGCATCATTTTCGTATTTTTTTATTTTAAGCGATTTGTGAGTATGACTTGTATGATTTTAGAAGAAGTCATGACCCTCTGACCGTCACTGACAGGAAGCACACACCGAACAAATGACAGAGAGTTTGAACGTTTATTTTCTATATTTCTGTCCAATAATTTTGATGGGATTCCTTATGGTTAAGTTTGTCCTGTTTTTTTTTGCTGCAGTTTATTTCAGGCTCACTTTTTTTGTCTGTTTTGTACTTCTAGGCTTTATGTACCTTCTTTAAGATCTTCGGTTATCAAGACTATATCACCGGCAAATACTTCATTTTGTCTCCATAGATCGTCACTCATTTGTCTTTCTTTTAATGGCGTTAAACGGTGAGATCTTAGGCAAAATACTCTATGTTGCTAATTTGAATTTGACAATATGTTCCTATAGGTGTTTGTTGGGGGGTTGAAGATGGCTAGTCTGAAAATCAGTCTACTCTGCATTTTAGTTACTTTTCGAGTCAAACGTTATGCTGGTGGATTTCGCTTAATAACTATTTTTTGTAAGAAATTATAAATAGAAAAAACTTAGTTAACAATTATAGGATAATTTATTTTGTATTCCAGTATAGTGTCCCGCTTGCTTAACGAACTTTGTATAGGTAAAATATCATTAAGCCGAGGGCTAGAAAAGGCATTTTGTATGTTCATTTTATAAAAGGAATTACGGTTGTCAACAACAAAATTTGCATACCTATGAAATAGGTTATATGATAACTTTTTGTTGACAAACTCTAACAATGTTTCACTCTGTATATTCTTTATTATAAATGTTGTCCAAGTAAATCTATAAATACTGGAAACAGAGCTACTTGCCTGAACTAAATTTAAGTGTAATGTAACTTCGGAGTAAAAAAGTTTGTTCTATTTGGGTGCAGGGATGCCAAACAAAATTATATTATATCAGATAGTAGTAATTTTCTATAAGTACTTTCACTCCTGGGTAATGTTTGATATTTTTGTTACTTCTCACATTACTCAGCAAGTGAAATAATTTAATTTTGAGTTAATTAAGAACTACCGAAATGTTAACACTTAATGGCTTAATGACCTTTCTGAGACATATTTTTTCATATATACTGGTACTTGTTTTTTATAATTTAATTCAATTTTTGATTATAAATATTACATCAAAAATTAATTGCGAACAATATTTTATATTATTCATACAACTCTTAACTTTTATATGTACAAAAACAACATCATATTTTTCTGTGTTTCTTTCACAGATGTTTCGAGTTGAGCTAAAGGAAAAAGATGAAGTCATGTTAATGGAAGGAGATTTATCCGATATTGATATTGTCGAAGATTAGGCTATTTTTTAGGGAAAAATAAAATTCTGAAATTATAAAATAATACAACACAAACATAGGCGGGGTTGACTTGAACGACATGCTAGTACAACACCAAGATGGGAGTAAAACGATTCTATTTTGGAATTTTTTATTACCTTTTGGATATATGCATAGTAAATGCGTGACTGCTTTATCGGCGCGATTGCACAATGAGTAATATTAACAATTACAAAAGCCTTGTAGTGTATTGAAGCGAGATTAGAAATGCGTTGATAGATTGCAAAAATTGTAGAAAGCGTCCATCATCTAGAGAGGAAACTCCTACGAACCTAAAAACCATTCTGTGGTCCCAAAACCCATCGAGGAATGAGCTATAGTGGTTTTGAATATTGGCCCATGCACATTGAATCCAATATTAAGTGTCGCCATACGGAAAATGCAATATGCCCTTATGTATAACAAGCGACCTCAATTGCTATAAAATATTCCATATGAAATCCTACTCTGTTTAAACAAATTAAGAAGAATTATTTCCCAGTGAACACATGACATTCATATGACGTCATAGATCATATAGAGATCATACAATTTTTACATAGATATGACATAATAGTGACTCTATTGATGACTTTTATTTCATGTTATCTAGTATGACATAATACTGACACAAAATCTGACTTTAATATGACGTCATGATTATGATTTAAATATTACATAAATAATATATAATATTTTCATCATATTGTGACATCACTTCAAATTCATATATTTATATATTATTTACGTAACAAGTAAATCATACAGTTACATAAGTTACACGTCATTATGTAAGGTAAAAGTGATATAATAATGCCGTCATAACATTATGTAAGAAGTAAGTCTGAGCTTTACGTAAAATTGATATAAGGAGGCCGTCATACTCAAACGTCACTTACAAGTCATCCTTTTACGTATAACTGATATCAAATTAAAGTCATGTTTATCTAACAAATCATGTTTTTATTTTTATACTGTGTATGTCGATAAGTCGATAAGTGCAAATTTCTACACCATTAATGCTCCTTCTCACAAAGCACAGGTCTTCCCCATGACGTCCGTTTTTGATCCTATTCAGATCCGAATGTCCTAGACCACTCCTACACCTTAATCGGACATCCTGAGGATGTCCTCTACCGTCTCAATATGGAAATTTAAGTATTGACTTCCATCAGTACGTACCAGAAAATCCATAAAGATTCTTTTTCGGAAATTTTGGGAAAAAAAATTTGTAGACACTGAAGTACCTGTTCAATATTTCTTACCTAAACTTAATTGCATACACCTATTACATGTTAAATAAATTCAAATCAAATATTTAAGCTCTATATTTCTACCACAGGTAAATAAAATAATTTGAGAGACTCATATTCTATTTAATTAGGAACGTATTTCCAATTTAAATAATAATTGTTACCTTAACTGTGTTATCAAACATGAATGATTTTAAACATACCGCATTTTCTAAAATCTAAACGACAGTTTGCATCCCATTGCCAGATTGTAACTAATTTCGAGCTATTCATTAAAAACGTTAATTTTAAGTGACAGTTAACTAATTGTTAGGTAAGTATACCTTTACTGAATATTATTGTAAAATAGATCTTTTTGTTTATTTATCATTGTTTCACAATTATTTGCATCATTTGAATTTAAATGTGGTACAACTGATTTGTATGTAAAAATGTAAGCAGCTTGTTACGACTAAGAGAAACAATGCGACAACACTGATTAAATGATGGCGTACGAATAAAATCGATCGTTACCGATAGCCATTTTGATTCCTCACTCAATTTTGGTGCTTGTTGATTGAAAAAAGTTATGAACGCTTAGTGAACTGAATTTTGTGGCAATAAGTGTTATTTAATTTTGAGCATTCATTATATAATACTAATTCGAATTAGCATTCGATGATTTGTGGAACTTTCCCAACAAAGGTAAGAATATTTTATCGTATACAATTATGTATAAAAATTTTTAAGGTTACTGAAGTTTGAAGTATGTAATGAAAAAACATGTATTGTTTTGAAAACCAAGTTATTGCTAGAGTTAATGAACAAAAATACGAAAATCTTTAAAAATAACAGGAATTTGTTTATTCTTAAATCGTAGGTATATCTAATCATTTTTTTTAACTTACAGGTTGAGCTCTCAAAAATTGGAGACCCCCAATTTATGAACAATGCCCAGTATAATTCAGGACCAAAAGTTACGGAAATATATTTGGTTAGGAAGAAAGGCAAAAGGCCAATGCAGGCAACTAATTTGTGAGTATGTAGTGACTTATAAGTTTGTATATATTGCATATAATTATGGAATTATTTAATAATTTTATTGTTCATGTTGGTTTGACTTTTGTACATATTTATATGTATTTGTTGAAGCTAACTAATAAATGGATAAATAGTTCATGAACTAAACATAAAAGGTGTAAACTTTTCATCGAGACTTATTAATTCATATATTTTATTCTTTTTATATTTATTATACCTAAATAAAATTATAAAGTTTCCTGCTAACAAAACTTTAAGTTCATTTTAATTAAAAAATCAAATTTTAGCAGCCAGTATATAAACTATAGCTAGATCTTAAAACAGTGATCATTATATTACAATTTGATTACACATTACAGTTCTTTTTTCAGGTACTTGAATTTTAGCTGTATTGTTAACATGGGTTATTGGATAACCAACATCCAATGGAGGAAGCAATTACAAATTTTATTAGAAGTGGTGAAAGATTGATGGCAACAGAAAATAAAACATGTGATGTTAATATAAAACATAAAACTGAAATTAAACTGATTCACAATTTTATAGACTTTCAAAATTTGTGTTAATTTTTATAACCATCAATTACAAATTGCTCTCTTGTACACAGACACATGTCTTTTATGGTTCATATGGTCCCTCTTTCTGCCTGGCACATTTCTAGTTACTTGACAAAAAGTATAAGCTGATTGATATGAGGGTAATGTAAACCAACCTGAAGAGGGCATATGTAACCAAAACATCATTTAACGTATGCTACCAGGAGGATTCATTTGTCAACTAGGGATGAAAACCTAAACCATATGATACATTTATTTTAGGTTGTTACTAATAATCAGATTGTGTTTATTTCATATGTTTTAATGATAACACTTCAGCCATGTTTTTGGTCTTGTTCAAATCTATTCCAAAACTACAGCACTAGTACTTGTGAAGTCACAGATTTATCTGCTACACATTTTTTACATTTTTTTACTTGACACAAAATTAAAAACTAACATTGTGTGTCCTTTCAGAGACAATGATAGAAAAAGTTTCTATTGTGTCAAGTAAAAAATATAAAATGTTTAGCAGAAAAAATTGTGACTTCATAAGTACTAATGCTGTACTTTTAGAATAAATTTGAAAAAGGTCAAAAACATGGCCAAAATGGCATCATTAAAACATATGAAATAAACATAATCTTATTATTCCACAAAGGAAGTCACAGCTGTATAGAAGTACAAAATTCTAGAACCCTATCGTGTTATTGGGATGCATCCAATATACAAATTTATACTCTTATTAACTATATTTGTGGAGCTTTTGATATCATTTATTTCTTCATCAGTCAAAACTTAGTTGAGATTGAATTTAGAATTAACTTTACAGCACAAATGAACATTGGAAAGGTTATTCAGTAAAAGATAATATTTTTACAATTGAAATGTATAGGAAAATATTCCTATACATTTCAAATGTATAAATATTCTTTTAAAAAATATATATTTTTTCCTATACATTTCTAATGTAAATATTTATCTCTTACTGGATAACCTTTCCAATGTTCAATTTGTGCTGTAAAGTTAATTTTACATCTCCTTTATGTCACTGTTATGTCATCTTGACATCATCTTGGATGTCATATTTACATCATATATATACGTAAGGATCTTACGTCAAGAAGTGTGAAATCCTGACCCCTATATAGTTCAAATATGACTTCTATATTACGTAAATCGTGACACAGCATGACGTCATTCTGACGTAAATTTTATGTAAATGTGTACACTGGGTTTATATTTTTCCTATATTATATTATACTAGCAACCTGTCCCTGCTTCGCACGGGTTCTGTACAGAAAATATAAACTAGCCTATGTTACTCGGAGGAGATGCAGCGTTCTAAAATTGGTTAAGTAGTTTTTTAGTGAAATCGTAACAACCAATAAATCAATCATCTTTCCTCGTTATACGTAATATTTATTTAGATTATTTTTGAGTGGCAATTATTTATGAAGCAAACAAAACGAACAAATTTTGTTTCGAAGTAACACGTGATAGGGCAACATACAATTGCCTGTGCGAAAAGCACTGTGTGCTTAAGTCCAAAACTAGCACCTGATGAAAGGCAGCAGTTTCATCAGTATCAAAGCATGGCGTGGCAAGATAAACTTCTCAAAACGGTGTGTAACTTGGACGCGAAAAGCGCAGCTGAAACAGCCATACGGTTTTCGCACTGCGGTGTAGAAAGGAAACGGAACTCCTACTAGTCTATACTACTTCCAAATCATCCAAATGACTAGTACAAAAAGAACCACGGCCTTCAGGCCGGGGCAACCCTTAGGTGGGGAGAGGGTGCTAAGAATCCCCTCGTTAAACATAATCAAACACCAAATATATAACAAAACAACACGAATTGCCACATGGAATGTGCGCATTTTATACATGGCTGGAAAACTCGCCCACGTCGATGCAGAGATGAATAGACTACAAATCAAAATATTGGGCCTTAGCGAAGTCCGATGGCCCGGCTCAGGAAAACAAAAAAAACAAATATGGTGTCATATATTATTCTGGAGGTAATGATCCTAAACACCGTTATGGGGTGGCCATCATGATCACGCCCGAATTAGAAAAATCTCATTAGGAGAGCGAGTCATGCTACTAAAGCTAAAAACCTCACACCGTGTTCTGAACATTATACAGGCATATGCACCAACCAATGATAAAACGGATGACATGGTTGAAGACTTTTATGCCGATCTCGAAGAAGCCTTGAAACTAACAAAAAATGGCGAGATTACAATAATTCTTGGAGATTTTAACTCCTAACGACAACCAAAGAGAGAAAACTGCAGTACCTAGGACATATCATGAGAGGTGTACGATATGAGATTCTCCGCCTGATAATTGAAGGAAAGATCGAAGGAAAACGGTCAGTCGGACGTAGACAAAATTCATGGATGAGAGACTTACGCAAATGGTTCGGACAGACATCTATAGAGATTTTCCGAGCTGCGGTTTCCCGCACAACAATAGCCATTTGGATCGCCAACCTTCGTAGGGAGACGGCGTCCTAAGAAGAAGAAGTGAACGTTAATTACATGCGTAAGTCGTTTGGAGGTACGCAAACAGCTCTGATAACAATGCCTGCTGAACACGCGTTAAAGATCTTTGCTGTGGGCAAACTAAAAGTTGGATGGGTGTTTGCCGAATTAGACAGGTTATTGGACCAACCAAGTGTTTCAAATGCTGGCAGTACGGCCACTTGGCTAACACTTGCGATAGTCCAGTTGATAGATCAACCTATTGTATGAAGTGTGGTAAAGAAGGCCATAAAGTGGGATCCTGTACGCTAGATCCACATTGCATATTGTGCACAGGAAAAGAGAAAGATATAGACACCAAACATGTAGCCGGGAGCAATAAATGTACTACTTATAAGGAGGCATGCCAGAGGTTGATTTAAAACCGTCGATGAAGATATTGCAGCTTAATCTCAACCACTGCGAAACGGCACAAAACCTGCTTGTACAGACTGTGCGGGAAGAGAAAGTAGACGTAGTGATAATTGTAGAACAGTTTCGAAACCTAGACCATGAACTATGGGTAGCAGATGGAAAAGGTAAAGCAGCTATTTGGTCTTGTTCTGGGTATCCTCTGCAGGAACTCACTAAAGTCCCAGAAATAGGCTTCGTAAGGGCGAAAATTAATGGAATATACTTCTACAGCTGTTACATGCCACCTAGTTTGCCACAGGAGGAGTTTGAAAGTATCCTTGATCGATTAGTTGTCGATGCAATAGATCGAAAACTTTAATGATAGCAAAAGACTTCAATGCTTGGGACACAAACTGGGGAAGTAAAAGGACGGACCGAAGAGGACAAACTCTTTTAGAGGCGTTCAGTCTTTTGAATCTGGTCTTATTAAAAGACGGTGAAGAACCCACTTACATTAGAGGAGAATCGAGCTCCTTTATAGATTTAGCGTTCGCTAGCAAAACCGTTATAAAAAGTGACTTGCGCTGGGGTGTAACAGACATTTATACGCATAGCGATCATTGTGCTATTATGTGGAAAATCGGAAACAAGGAGACGTCCAAGAGAACTGTTTGCAGTAAATTTAAAGGCTAGAAAGCGGCAACATTTGACAAAGAGGTGTTCAGTCTGATAATAGATCACAACATGCTAAGAAGCAATTCGGCTGACAAAAAGCAAATGAACTCATGGACAGGGTTGCAAAGGCGTGCGATGCTACAATGCCATGAAGAACAGGAAGAACTCGACAGCTACCAGTATATTGGTGGAGTGAAGCGATTGCTGATCTCAGAAATAAGAGCAACCACGCGAGAAGACTAGCCCCAACGCGCTAGAGGAAAGCCCACGTATGAAGCGTTTACGTCTAAATACAGGGAAGCCCGTCACAGACTTACTAAAGCCATCAAAAACAGTAAACGACAATCCTTGAATGAGCTAATAGAGCAGATTGATGCGGATCCTTGGGGCAGACCCTATAGAGTTGTAATGACAAGACTGAAAAGTTACCCAAAGCACCAACCCTCTTCTCGAGAACAGCTTAGGAGAATAGTTGGTGCATTGTTTCCACAGCAAGAAGCCTATTACTATCAGGTAGACGTGGAAACTAACGTAGAAATACCACCTATCTCAAACAAGGAGCTTCTTGGAGCCTGCAGCAAAATCAGGAATAAAAAAGCACCAGGAATCGATGGCATTCCCAACATTGCACTTAAAGAGCACCAGAGCCATTCCTTGACCTGTATAACACATGTACCACAGAAGGAATATTTCCTGAGCGATGGAAAAAACAAAGGCTCGTAGTCCTACCCAAGAACAACAAACCACTAGATGATCCATCATCCTACCGACCCTTATGCATGCTAGACACTGCAGGAAAAATACTTGAACGGATAGTACATGATAGGATCGAAGCTACAATCGGGAAGTTGCTTGCAGATAATCAATATGGCTTCAGAAAGTCTAAGAAATATTGCCTGCTTGTTGCTCGATATTAAAAATGCATTCAATACTGCCAAATGGGATGCAATTTGTTCAACGATAAACAGATTCCAGATACAACCATATCTGAAAAGAATGATTATGAGCTACCTTAATAACAGAGTGCTAATATATGATACCGAGGATGGCATCCAATAGTACAAAGTAACGGGAGGAGTACCTCAGGGTTCCGTGATTGGGCCACTACTGTGGAATATGATGTATGATGGAATGCTTAAACTACCATTGCCACCAGAAGTAGAGCTTACTGCATTTGCGGATGATGTTATCGTAGCCATTACCGCAAAACATCACGAAGAGTTGCAAAATAAGTTTGAAATAACATACATACGGACTAAAACATTGGATGGATTCTGTTAGCTTAGCTCTGGCAGAACACAAAACTGAGGCATTGTTGGTCACAACTCGTAAAAAAGTAGAGACTATATCGATAACGCTGGGAGAGCATTGCATCGTTTCTGGACCGTGCCTTAAGTATTTAGGTGTGATATTAGATGCCAGGCTGAACTTTAAACAGCAGGTGGAGTACATTACAACAAAAGCAGGGAGGACTGCAGCCGCATTGAGCCGACTTATGCCTAATATAGGTGGTCCATGCCAGGCAAGAAGGAAGCTATTGGCATCAGTAATAACATCTGTACTGACATACGCGATATCCATCTGGGGAGATATATTAAAAAATAGAAAAAGCACTGCTTTCCGAACAGTATCTGACGACGCTATATGTGTCGTTTCAGGTATGATACCACTGTTTATATTGGCAGAAGAAAGAAGAAGAAACTCTACCAACATCGGAGTAAGACACATGAAGTAAGAAAAAAGTATCAAAAACAGGTAAGGCAGGAGACCTTGAAGCTATGGCAGATACAGTGGGACGCCTCTACCAAAGGCAGGTGGACCCATCGTCTTATCCCACAGATAGAAGTTTGGCTGAATCGGAAACATGGAGACGTAAATTTTACCTTATGCAAATGTTGTCAGGCCATGGATGTTTCAGGGCATACTTGCATCGATTCGGACATGAGGATAATGCATGGTGTCCTGCTGGATGTGGAGTACCGGGAGACGCAGAACACGCCCTTTTCAAATGCCCACGCTTTAATGATGCACGGAGGGAGCTTGAGAAAACCTTGAAGGAGCCATTGTTACCGGACAACCTAGTGCAAACCATGCTAGGAGACTTAAATTGTTGGAATGCCGTTTGTATATATGCTGCAGCAGTAATGAAACGTCTTCGAATCCAAGAACAGGAGAGGAGGCAAGCAATTGTAAATATGTAAATGTATAGAGTATTGATTAGAATAGATAAGATGAAAAGCAATAGCTAGACCGCATCCGCCAACTAATGCTTTGGTCGCAGAGGAACAGAGGTTAGGGTTGTAGTGGGTATGGAAGAGCCCCACACACGGGACTTCATGGTGCGTAATGCATTTGCCCTCTCTAAAAAAACATACATACATACATACATACATACATATATACATAAATACATACATAGGGTGTTAAAATCATTACCCGTCCATCCTTTGCTTCGCCGTAGTCAGGTAAAAACATGATCAATAACAGAAAAGACATTGACTAATACATAAAGAATGAAGAGAAAATAATAGTACTCATCTGAACATCTTTACGTAAATCAATGCCAACCTTTAGTGTTTCTGACCCATGTGTGAAAACAGAAAGCAGATTTTCCGCAGCCAAAAAATTCCCGAAATTACTTACCTATTTTTGGCATCATTTTCGTATTTTTTATTTTAAGCGATTTGTGAGTATGACTTGTATGATTTTAGAAGAAGTCATGACCCTCTGACCGTCACTGACAGGAAGCACACACCGAACAAATGACAGAGAGTTTGAACGTTTATTTTCTATATTTCTGTCCAATAATTTTGATGGGATTCCTTATGGTTAAGTTTGTCCTGTTTTTTTTTTGCTGCAGTTTATTTCAGGCTCACTTTTTTTGTCTGTTTTGTACTTCTAGGCTTTATGTACCTTCTTTAAGATCTTCGGTTATCAAGACTATATCACCGGCAAATACTTCATTTTGTCTCCATAGATCGTCACTCATTTGTCTTTCTTTTAATGGCGTTAAACGGTGAGATCTTAGGCAAAATACTCTATGTTGCTAATTTGAATTTGACAATATGTTCCTATAGGTGTTTTGTTGGGGGGTTGAAGATGGCTAGTCTGAAAATCAGTGTACTCTGCATTTTAGTTACTTTTCGAGTCAAACGTTATGCTGGGTGGATTTCGCTTAATAACTATTTTTTGTAAGAAATTATAAAATAGAAAAAACTTAGTTAACAATTATAGGATAATTTATTTTGTATTCCAGTATAGTGTCCCGCTTGCTTAACGAACTTTGTATAGGTAAAATATCATTAAGCCGAGGGCTAGAAAAGGCATTTTGTATGTTCATTTTATAAAGGAATTACGGTTGTCAACAACAAAATTTGCATACCTATGAAATAGGTTATATGATAACTTTTTGTTGACAAACTCTAACAATGTTTCACTCTGTATATTCTTTATTATAAATGTTGTCCAAGTAAATCTATAAATACTGGAAACAGAGCTACTTGCCTGAACTAAATTTTAAGTGTAATGTAACTTCGGAGTAAAAAAGTTTGTTCTATTTGGGTGCAGGGATGCCAAACAAAATTATATTATATCAGATAGTAGTAATTTTTCTATAAGTACTTTCACTCCTGGGTAATGTTTGATATTTGTTACTTCTCACATTACTCAGCAAGTGAAATAATTTAATTTTGAGTTAATTAAGAACTACCGAAATGTTAACACTTAATGGCTTAATGACCTTTCTGAGACATATTTTTCATATATACTGGTACTTGTTTTTATAATTTAATTCAATTTTTGATTATAAATATTACATCAAAAATTAATTGCGAACAATATTTTATATTATTCATACAACTCTTAACTTTTATATTACAAAAACAACATCATATTTTTCTGTGTTTCTTTCACAGATGTTTCGAGTTGAGCTAAAGGAAAAAGATGAAGTCATGTTAATGGAAGGAGATTTATCCGATATTGATATTGTCGAAGATTAGGCTATTTTTTAGGGAAAAATAAAATTCTGAAATTATAAAATAATACAACACAAACATAGGCGGGGTTGACTTGAACGACATGCTAGTACAACACCAAGATGGGAGTAAAACGATTCTATTTTGGAATTTTTTATTACCTTTTGGATATATGCATAGTAAATGCGTGACTGCTTTATCGGCGCGATTGCACAATGAGTAATATTAACAATTACAAAAGCCTTGTAGTGTATTGAAGCGAGATTAGAAATGCGTTGATAGATTGCAAAAATTGTAGAAAGCGTCCATCATCTAGAGAGGAAACTCCTACGAACCTAAAAACCATTCTGTGGTCCAAAACCCATCGAGGAATGAGCTATAGTGGTTTTGAATATTGGCCCATGCACATTGAGTCCAATATTAAGTGTCGCCATACGGAAAATGCAATATGCCCTTATGTATAACAAGCGACCTCAATTGCTATAAAATATTCCATATGAAATCCTACTCTGTTTAAACAAATTAAGAAGAATTATTTCCCAGTGAACACATGACATTCATATGACGTCATAGATCATATAGAGATCATACAATTTTTACATAGATATGACATAATAGTGACTCTATTGATGACTTTTATTTCATGTTATCTAGTATGACATAATACTGACACAAAATCTGACTTTAATATGACGTCATGATTATGATTTAAATATTACATAAATAATATATAATATTTTCATCATATTGTGACATCACTTCAATTCATATATTTATATATTATTTACGTAACAAGTAAATCATACAGTTACATAAGTTACACGTCATTATGTAAGGTAAAAGTGATATAATAATGCCGTCATAACATTATGGTAAGAAAGTAAGTCTGAGCTTTACGTATAAATTGATATAAGGAGGCCGTCATACTCAAACGTCACTTACAAGTCATCCTTTACGTATAACTGATATCAAATTAAAGTCATGTTTATCTAACAAATCATGTTTTTATTTTTATACTGTGTATGTCGATAAGTCGATAAGTGCAAATTTCTACACCATTAATGCTCCTTCCCACAAAGCACAGGTCTTCCCCATGACGTCCGTTTTTGATCCTATTCAGATCCGAATGTCCTAGACCACTCCTACACCTTAATCGGACATCCTGAGGATGTCCTCTACCGTCTCAATATGGAAATTTAAGTATTGACTTCCATCAGTACGTACCAGAAACATCCATAAAGATTCTTTTTCGGAAATTTTGGGAAAAAAAATTTGTAGACACTGAAGTACCTGTTCAATATTTCTTACCTAAACTTAATTGCATACACCTATTACATGTTAAATAAATTCAAATCAAATATTTAAGCTCTATATTTCTACCACAGGTAAATAAAATAATTTGAGAGACTCATATTCTATTTAATTAGGAACGTATTTCCAATTTAAATAATAATTGTTACCTTAACTGTGTTATCAAACATGAATGATTTTAAACATACCGCATTTTCTAAAATCTAAACGACAGTTTGCATCCCATTGCCAGATTGTAACTAATTTCGAGCTATTCATTAAAAACGTTAATTTTAAGTGACAGTTAACTAATTGTTAGGTAAGTATACCTTTACTGAATATTATTGTAAAATAGATCTTTTTGTTTATTTATCATTGTTTCACAATTATTTTAGCATCATTTGAATTTAAATGTGGTACAACTGATTTGTATGTAAAAATGTAAGCAGCTTGTTACGACTAAGAGAAACAATGCGACAACACTGATTAAATGATGGCGTACGAATAAAATCGATCGTTACCGATAGCCATTTTGATTCCTCACTCAATTTTGGTGCTTGTTGATTGAAAAAAGTTATGAACGCTTAGTGAACTGAATTTTGTGGCAATAAGTGTTATTTAATTTTGAGCATTCATTATATAATACTAATTCGAATTAGCATTCGATGATTTGTGGAACTTTCCCAACAAAGGTAAGAATATTTTATCGTATACAATTATGTATAAAATTTTTTAAGGTTACTGAAGTTTGAAGTATGTAATGAAAAAACATGTATTGTTTTGAAAACCAAGTTATTGCTAGAGTTAATGAACAAAAATACGAAAATCTTTAAAAATAATAGGAATTTGTTTATTCTTAAATCGTAGGTATATCTAATCATTTTTTTTAACTTACAGGTTGAGCTCTCAAAAATTGGAGACCCCCAATTTATGAACAATGCCCAGTATAATTCAGGACCAAAAGTTACGGAAATATATTTGGTTAGGAAGAAAGGCCAAAAGGCCAATGCAGGCAACTAATTTGTGAGTATGTAGTGACTTATAAGTTTTATATATTGCATATTAATTATGGAATTATTTAATAATTTTATTGTTCATGTTGGTTTGACTTTTGTACATATTTATATGTATTTGTTGAAGCTAACTAATAAATGGATAAATAGTTCATGAACTAAACATAAAAGGTGTAAACTTTTCATCGAGACTTATTAATTCATATATTTTATTCTTTTTATATTTATTATACCTAAATAAAATTATAAAGTTTCCTGCTAACAAAACTTTAAGTTCATTTTAATTAAAAAATCAAATTTTAGCAGCCAGTATATAAACTATAGCTAGATCTTAAAACAGTGATCATTATATTACAATTTGATTACACATTACAGTTCTTTTTTTCAGGTACTTGAATTTTAGCTGTATTGTTAACATGGGTTATTGGATAACCAACATCCAATGGAGGAAGCAATTACAAATTTTATTAGAAGTGGTGAAAGATTGATGGCAACAGAAAATAAAACATGTGATGTTAATATAAAACATAAAACTGAAATTAAACTGATTCACAATTTTATAGACTTTCAAAATTTGTGTTAATTTTTTATAACCATCAATTACAAATTGCTCTCTTGTACACAGACACATGTCTTTTATGGTTCATATGGTCCCTCTTTCTGCCTGGCACATTTCTAGTTACTTGACAAAAAGTATAAGCTGATTGATATGAGGGTAATGTAAACCAACCTGAAGAGGGCATATGTAACCAAAACATCATTTAACGTATGCTACCAGGAGGATTCATTTGTCAACTAGGGGAAAACCTAAACCATATGATACATTTATTTTAGGTTGTTACTAATAATCAGATTGTGTTTATTTCATATGTTTTAATGATAACACTTCAGCCATGTTTTTGGTCTTGTTCAAATCTATTCCAAAACTACAGCACTAGTACTTGTGAAGTCACAGATTTATCTGCTACACATTTTTTACATTTTTTTACTTGACACAAAATTAAAAACTAACATTGTGTGTCCTTTCAGAGACAATGATAGAAAAAGTTTCTATTGTGTCAAGTAAAAAAATATAAAATGTTTAGCAGAAAAAATTGTGACTTCATAAGTACTAATGCTGTACTTTTAGAATAAATTTGAAAAAGGTCAAAAACATGGCCAAAATGGCATCATTAAAACATATGAAATAAACATAATCTTATTATTCCACAAAGGAAGTCACAGCTGTATAGAAGTACAAAATTCTAGAACCCTATCGTGTTATTGGGATGCATCCAATATACAAATTTATACTCTTATTAACTATATTTGTGGAGCTTTTGATATCATTTATTTCTTCATCAGTCAAAACTTAGTTGAGATTGAATTTAGAATTAACTTTACAGCACAAATGAACATTGGAAAGGTTATTCAGTAAAAGATAATATTTTTACAATTGAAATGTATAGGAAAATATTCCTATACATTTCAAATGTATAAATATTTTCTTTTAAAAAATATATATTTTTTCCTATACATTTCTAATGTAAATATATTATCTCTTACTGGATAACCTTTCCAATGTTCAATTTGTGCTGTAAAGTTAATTTTACATCTCCTTTATGTCACTGTTATGTCATCTTGACATCATCTTGGATGTCATATTTACATCATATATATTACGTAAGGATCTTACGTCAAGAAGTGTGAAATCCTGACCCCTATATAGTTCAAATATGACTTCTATATTACGTAAATCGTGACACAGCATGACGTCATTCTGACGTAAATTTTATGTAATGTGTACACTGGGTTTATATTTTTCCTATATTATATTATACTAGCAACCTGTCCCTGCTTCGCACGGGTTCTGTACAGAAAATATAAACTAGCCTATGTTACTCGGAGGAGATGCAGCGTTCTGTAAAATTGGTTAAGTAGTTTTTTAGTGAAATCGTAACAACCAATAAATCAATCATCTTTCCTCGTTATACGTAATATTTATTTAGATTATTTTTTGAGTGGCAATTATTTATGAAGCAAACAAAACGAACAAATTTTGTTTCGAAGTAACACGTGATAGGGCAACATACAATTGCCTGTGCGAAAAGCACTGTGTGCTTAAGTCTACTTCTGCCAAGCCCCCGAAATATTGGAAGTTTTGGTTTCAAGATTAAATTTTAACCAGTTAGTAATCTTTTTCATAAGAATAAATATTATGTTGATACAATTTCATATATCCTGGAAATAAGTGAAAACTTAATCAGCCTATCATCAGTCAAAAAAATTATGTGTGTTAAGCTAGCAGAGCCATTTCATAACGCCCAAATGGGACCTACTCCAGAATTTATTGCTAATTTATTGCTAATTTATTACGCAAAAATTAAATTTATTGCTCCCACCCCTCCCGAGAAACAGTGGCTATGCTAACTTTAGACTAAAGTTAGCATAGCCATATTCTATATCTCCGGAACGAACAGCGCTACCGAGGTGATGTTGGTGGCGTATTTTATTGCTAATTAATTGCTATCGAATGGCACTAGAGCAAATAACCAAAAAATACCCTTTCACCCCCTACTGAATTTCTCACCCCCGACAATTACGAAAAAATTTTATTTCAATATTTTGTGTTGTTTAAAATCAGTAGACTTTTAATTGCTAATTAATTGCTGAAGTTTTACCATCATTACGATTTCATTCCTCCAACCCCTTCCGAGAAACTGTGGAGACGCCAACTTTAGAATAAAGTTAGCATAGCCACATCTATATCTCCGGAACGAACAGTGCTACCGGGGTGATCTTGGAGGCGTATTTTATTGCTAATTAATTGCTATCGAATAGTACCAGGGCGAATACCCAAACCTACCCCTTCATCCCCTACTCATGTTCTCACCCCCTGACAAGTAACAACAATACTTATTTCAATGTATTTTGTTATTAAAATCAGTAGACTTTTAATTGTTAATTAATTGCTAAAGGTCTACCTTCATTACGATTTATTGCTCCAACCCCTGAGAGCCAACTTTAGACTAAAGTTAGCATAGCCACATCTATATCTCCGGAACGAACAGTGCTCCCGGGTTGATCTTGGGGCGTATTTTATTGCTAATTAATTGCTATCGAATGGCATCAGTGCAAATATCCAAAAACTACCCCTTCATCTCCAACTGAATTTCTCACCCCCTGACAAAAAACAAAAAATTTATTTCAATGTTTGTCGTTGTTAACTTCAGTAGACTTTTATTTGCTAATTAATTGCTGAAGCTCTTCTTTCGTTACGATTTTTTTTCTGAGATACTGTGGTTATGCCAACTTTAGACTAAATTTAGCATAGCCATATCTATATATCCGGAACAAATTACGTTATCGGTATGGTCTTGGGGGCGTATTTTATTGCTAATTAATTGCTATTGAATGGCACTAGAGCAAATACCCAGAAACTACCCCTTCATCCCCTACTCAATTTATTACCCCCTGATAATTAACAACAATATTTATTTCAATGTTTTTCTTTGTTAAAATCAGTAGAGTTTTAATTGCTAATTAATTGCTAAAGTTCTACCCTTGTTACGAGTTCATTCGTTCAACCCCTTCCATGAAACTGGCTATGCCAACTTTAGACTAAAGTGAACATAGCTATATCTATTGGGGTGATCTTGGAGGCGTATTTTATTGCTAATTAATTGCTATTGACTGGCACCAGAACAGTAACTCAGTAACTCTACCCCTTCATTCCCTACTCAATTTCTCACCCCCTGACAATTACCAAAAATATTTATTTTGAATGTTGGGGGACAGGACTCAAAAAAACATTATACATGTACAGATTCAAATAGCTTTGATTCTAGACTGGAAAGACCACTTCATCCGTTGCAGTTTAAAGCAATTTAAGTATTATTCTAAACAAAGGTTCTGATATGAACATAACAACAGGTCTTAATACAGTTCTGACCTTGATTATTAAGAAATTGATGAGGAAAACATAAACTAATTAAAGGACCCATCTTTCAACCTTACTCATGAAGTTATTACTGCATTAAACGGTATGCAAACGAAAACTGGGAATAATGTTTAACGAAAACTTTGAAACAAATACAAGTTATTATTTGAGGACATTTATGTATCCAAAGTATCATATGAGGACTGTTACTATCTCATCTCAAATCAACATGAATACTAAGCATACCATCATTAGCTCGCGTTTAAATGAATTCTGCTAGGTAGGACTATATGAAATGAGATTTTATACTTAAAAGGTTGATAAATATACTCTTAACATTTGTCGGTGAATAAGTAGTAAAACATCATTAGTAGAAGTATTGAGATGCAAGATATAGTAAAGAAGTAAAAAAGAACAATTAATTTAAACATGTAAAGTATATTTTCAATAATGAAAAAACATCCGACATGCTATTAGGAAAGAATGAAAATAATTAAATTTGAGCTGGAACCTGCGGTTTTACAGACCTTCAACAGAAGCAACTATCGACACTGTATGATATATTTTTCAAGCACATAAATTATTCACTGTAATATCAAACAAAGAAGTACAGATTAATTAAGAAATGTATCATTCATTTAAAATTGTTAATATTGGAACCCATGAGAGAAATTGAATGGAATTAATGTTAATTATAAAATAGTCTCAACTAGTTTAATACACTTTTTAAAGAGAAAATTTCGAATATTTATTGTTTATGAACAATCTTTTGTTATTGTGAATTAATTACCTTTATCCTATTTTAATAGTATGCAAGTTCAGTTCGGCAACGCTGTTCGTTCGGGGAACCGAAGAATGGCTTGAATGTTATTGTTTTGCAGGGAGTGGATAGTTTTTTGGGTGCAAGGTCCACTAAATTCACCGAATCGGACTCGGAAGTTTCGTTTTAAATACTAAAGAAATTGAAATTGAACACTTGTGAACAATTTAGTAAATACGTATTTTGATTATCAAATTTTGTTTTCTTCGGCATAGAGTCTGTGAATGTCAGTTATAAAGAATTAATATCAATGTAACTATGATTATTTTTATGTTTTTTTGGGCAATAACACCACAATCGAAATAAAACGACGTATATTGAAGGAAAACCAAACGTTTCAAAGAATAGACTATTCTTAAATAAGGTAAAAAATATGTGGATAATATAAAAAATAGAAATTAGAGGGAGAGGGAGAGATAAGAATTCGCTAACATAATCAATAGAATTGTACCGTAAATCAGATAAAATAGAATGTATGTCAGAAAATAGTTATTAATTTCACACGGTTTCTAAACGGTTTTTGTTTTAAGCCAATTGAAGTCGGTTCTTTTTTAAATATAAATTGTAAAACTTTATACGGTGCTATATATGCAGATTGGGGCACTTAAACATTTTAAGACAAGACTACCTTTGTACTTAGTAATGTTTAAGAATGTATAATTGAGTGAGATTAGTTCATAGAAAGTGTTTTTCTACTGTTTGTTTTAGTTATGATGAACATCAACAATTAGTTATTTAAATGCCAATTAAATAAGGACATCTAGAAACGTTGTATTTTATTTTGATTTGAAGCAGTCTGGGATATAGTTGTGAAAATACAAGAAAATGCTTGAATGTGAATTTTTTAAACTATGAATATTATCTTAGCTATCCTCAACAATTGAAAACTACTCAACGTATAGGTATTTGGTCAATATATGGTTAGCATATACCTAAGTAAAGAGACAAGATTTCGAAATTTGATTGTTTATTTATAATAAATAGTACAAATATCAGATGCTAATCATACTGAACAAACGGAGACAACTCATATTAATTTTTTTGTTAAATTTTTTGCTCTACTTGAATATGTTAGGAGATAGAAGGTCTACTTCACCACAACTAATACGAACCATCATGTGTCGTGGAGTTTAATATTTCAATAAGCGGTATTAAAAAATGTCACCAAATTGCGGTATAATTTAAATTGACTATCGGCCTGAATATAGAAAATTTCCACAACTTTTAAAGAATATGTTGAATAATCAATATTCACTCAAAAATTACAGTTAATAACATCCTAACAAGTCAGATATTTGATCGAATTGTTTCAGTGAAAATGTTTGTATTTTAGTAAAAAACCTTAACTAAAAATTCCCAACCAAAGATTAAGTTACTAAACTGAATTCTACATAAACTTTATCAAAAATCAGATGTTGAAACAGATAATTAAATCAAATTCCTTCAATAAAAAAAACTAACTGTAAGATTTTTTCTATACCAAACTATATTACTCTATTTGTTGAAATCAATTATTAATTTAAAGAAACAGTTAAAAATATGACATTGTTTTTTACGTGTATGATTAAAGTAGAATACTTATCGAGAATTGAAAACTAACTTCGTTTTATTTTGAGACACACTCTATCTCATTTCAGTAGAGCTTAGATTTTGCCTTAAATGCGTTTTTGATATCTTTCGGGCTTCAGCAAGACAACAAAATAAGAAATGAGCAAATCAATTAAAACCTTTAACTTCAATTACTTAATTTCAAAAAATCCTTACTTATATTATTCAGTATGTGTATATTTAACATGAATATTTCTTCTATTACAATACAGATCAATCACGATTAATATCATGTTCGATTGTTCTTGTAAAATTTTAATAATATTGAAAATAATTTAACATAATATGCACGCCTTTGTTGACGTACTGCTGAACTTAATATATTTAAGGATAAAATACTACCACTATTCATGTTTCTATGAATATTTTTATGCACCATCTGCCGACTAGTGATGGGTAACACTTTAGATTTTAGAGTGTTGACACCTTAACACACGCACGGCACAGTGAGTCAACACAGTGTTACGACACAATTGTGTCATATAGCACAATAAAAGAGTTGACAGTTGAGCACTATAAACCAGCTTTATTGTTCTTATTTGTTTTCTAGGCACATTATACGTTAACGTCGTTAACAAAAAATAAGCGTTCGTACATTCCCCCTATTTTGAGCCTTGTATACAAATGAAACAAACAAAAACATCTACAATAAATTATATTCTAATTTACCAAAAGTCTAGTTTTAAATACATTAAATGCAGGTCTACAGGGAACCTCATTTGCGAATACTTTAATTACCGTTTATTTAAGCCTTACTTACATCCAGTGAATATTTAATTTTACAACACAAGAGTGGATGGAATTTAGTCTTTTTATATGTCATACTTCCAATTCATTTAAATTTTAGTGAATAGGTTGTTAAATGCATTTATTGTTTTATTACTAATAAAATCCTGAAGTCCGGTAAATACCTGGTTAATGTGAAAAACAAGGGAGGGTTTAAAATTTATTAAAGCATACAAAATATTTTTGAATTATAATTTGTTTAATGACTAATTTTTCAATTTTGTCAAAATATACATTAAGGTTTAGTTTTGTTTCATTTTTTAAGATTGTTTATTTAAATACCTTCGTTGTCGTTGTGGTATTATGTTTAGATTCATTAATTATCTTTAAACTTATTTTCTGTACAATGAGATATTCTACATTACAATTTAAATTTTTATTTCTTGTGTCATAATAACATGTCCTACTCGATCTCAACACTTGTTCCTTGCTCTTGCTTTCTGGTTAGCATTATTAAGAACAGCATACTTCATTCATATAACGATATAACACACGCACGTTATACTGTGTCGACACTCCCGACACGATTGTGTCATATAGCCGAAGCCGCACATTTTTGCGTATAGCACAGTAAATGAGTTGATAGCTCTTTTTACCTTTAACTCAATTTTATTCATAATATCATGCACAGTATACATAATCAAGAAATAAATGCTTGTTTACATTGTTTAATTGTTAATATTATAAACAGATTATTTCATAATAACATAATAAACAAATAAATACAACTACAATAATACATTTTGAATAATATTTTTAAATTATAATTTACGTAATAATTAATTTTTCAATTTATTTAAGAAGAATCGATTTTATGTTGATGGTGTGATATGTATTATGAAGATTTATTGTATTATTGAAGATTTATTCATGAATATTTAATAATAAAATAAATAATAATTAATAATAAAAATTAAAAATTTAATAAATTTTTTGTTGTTGTCTAATTGTGCCGTTATGTTCATTGAATGACTGAACTTTTCAGTTTATTTTTAAGAATAAAGATTCTTTTTAAGTTGATGTTATTTACTATTGAAGTTTTATTTTTGATTAACTTTTTTTTACATAGTTTTTGTTGTTGTCTAATGTTGGCGTTTAGGTTAACTATAAATTGAATAATTTTTTTTCTGGACAACCCTTCGTTATAATTTGTTATATCATATCCAAAAATTAAATACCGAGCTGTGGTGATTAATCTGAAAAAATCTAATTTAAACAGTGCAGAACAAGAGTATACTTTTTAGGCAAAAGCAAATTCGTAATACAAATTACCAATGTATATATAGTTAAACTGCGTTACTGCTTACACTCTATTTCTTAGGCAAGGCAACAGAAAGGACGCGTAATGCTGTGTGGCGTTTGAGCACCAATTCTAGACTTTCCAGTGAAATGTAATTTCTAGATTACGTTTATACTTGTATGCCACACAATTAGCCCCCTAAAAATGCAATTCATTCAAAAATCGTGAATAAATCATTTCAGGTATAAAGAAAATGCACACAATACTACCTAAAAACAGGCGGCACACTTCTAACGCTTGCTCCCGATGTATTTTATCTCTTACCTATCGTCTCCCGTACCTTGTCTAGCTCGATCTGAGCGGCGGACATTCGACACATCCTTTCTGATAAGCAAACACACACAGCTTAGCCACAACTTATAACCGACATAACACAAAGTGTCGAAAAGTGCTGTGTGCTGTGCTGTGTTATTGGTGCAGTGTCAGCACACAAGACACATGGAAAGTGTTGGCACGAAAGTGCGCACGGCACAGTGTTACACATGACAGCTCATACGCGTAAATCCACGATTCATCACCTGTCACTATGTCATAAACGTGTTTTGAAGCACCGCGATCGTATTTTTTGAGCTTTTCTTTCGACCAATCGACACGAGCCTTTTTTGAACGATTGACAAATTGTGTGGATCCAACGCGAACAAATTTTTTTGACATTCAAATGTTTATGCAATACTGAATTTATGCTGGTCCCATTAATGTGTAAGGTTGACTCAATCTCACGATAGGTCACATGACGATCTTGCAATATCAGTTCGCGCACAGCATCAATGGTTTCCGGAACAACAACTGTTTTTGGACGACCTTCACAAAATTCGTCTTGGAGTGAACTACGACCTCGATTGAATTCACCATACCATCGATAAACAGTGGTCCTTGATGAAGTTTCATCGCCAAAAATTAAATTAAGTTCATCCATGCACTCTTGCTGACTTAATCCACGTCGAAAGTTGTAAAAAATAATCGCATAAAAATGTTCACGTTTTAATTCCATTTTTTACCGAGATGAATCCTTTAAGTTACTGTAAACAACACATACCGCTCGTATATCAAAACGTTCTGAGTACGTATAACCTCAAAAATGTCAAACTTTACGATAGAGCTGTCAATTGTCAGATTGCAACACTAGGGTTGTCCAATCCCGAAATATAAAAGGCAGCCCTCATCAAATATTCGGTGTAAAATTGTCATATTTGATTATATTAGATAGTATTCCTAATGGGGGAGGGGTGTTCGACCTATTTATTGCATTTATAAACTGTTTGATTTTCTTGTCGTGTATTCCTGAGTAATTTAATATATGTAATATGTGCCTTTTGTGTCTTGTAGATTTTTAGTTTTTTGAGTTTCTTGTATTATATTTCAATATATTGCTAAGCTTTTAGAAGTGGTCCCCCATCAAATGTTTTTCTTCATGTTCATTATCTCTTTCGGATTTTTCGTATTGAGCTATTTTGTATTTGTAAAGTGCTTGCTATTCTTTTATTGATTACATCCTTTATTCACATATTATTTTCTATGAGACCTTGCCCTCGTAGTGCTTCTAGAGTCACTTCTTTCGTACACTACGTATTATTTTTTTATGTCTTCAAGAAACGAAAACTCAGAAGAATAACACAGGGTCGCTGATCTCATTTGGTCCAATCACGTCAGGGTGTCTTTCCTAACCTCAAAAAATAGAATAGAATTCAACCAAATCAACCCTGCAACCTCCAAATTCTTATGACACCGAACGAGCTCAACAAGCCATAAAATGATAACTCGCAACTTAGACTCAAAATTGGATGAGCCCAAAACCACACACACCTTTATTTTTGAATAGTAAACCCTTTTAACCTAAAATCCCGAAACCTTATAATAACGTGAAAACACGACAAGTACTTTCTCTGAAACCTCAAAACCCCGAAAGCTGAATAACCGTAAAACCCCAAAACTTCATACCCACTTCGAATAAAAACGCCACTGGCCGAAACTCATAACCTTATACGATATATACTTTCGTCAAACAGCAGATACGTGAGCAAAGCCAGCATCCTTTGACACCCAAGCTCACATACTCTGGTTGGAGCCAGATCCATGTTTGTTACAAAAAGGATAAAGAAGAAAATGGAGCTTAGTATCAAATCTTACCTTCCAAACTCTCTTGTTTCACCTAGGGCATGTAGGTGTGCAAGCTTGGATTCTTGAATCACTACGCTCGAAGTGATCGTCAGCCTCTCACTTATTAATGCCAGCCCAGGTTTTGGGGTTTTAGGGTTATTTAGCTTCCGGGATTTGAGGTTTCAGATTGAGGCCTTGTCGTAATTTCAAGTTACGGGGTTTCGAAGTTCTAGGTTAAAAGGGTTTACTATTCAAAAATGAAGGTTTGTACACTATATGTAAGTTTATTCGTTGCTTATTCCGGGTTCTTGGGCTTTGGGGCTCATCCAATTTTGATGTTATATGTTTTTATGGTTGTGAATTATCATTTTACGGCTTGTCGAGCTCGTTTGGAATCATAAGGAGGTGCAGCTATAACTTTGCTGGATTAATTTTGTTGAATTCTACCATTTTCCAGCTATTTTTTGAGCTTAGAAAAAAACTATGACGTGATGGGACCAAATGATTTAGGGCCCCAAAAACATATAATTCGATAGGTTTGGACGAGGAAACCTTTCGCCGATTTTTATTTGTGGTCATGTGTAATTAAAACACTTATTTACCCCTCAATATAATTATTCAGAAAGCATTTAGTATTATTCTAATTGCTAATTTTGTTGTTACGGCCTATATGATTATTTTGCATAAATTAATTACTAATATGCGAGTATCATTATCGACTGGATGTGGTTTGCATTAAAATGCAGATAAGCAATTTGTTGATTGTGAACCTGACTGGAAAGATAAGGTCGAGAAAATGGAAATTTTTTCATTTGATATTTCTCACATCTATATTTTTTTGTGAGATAACTCTTAACATTATATTTCATTAACATAATTTATACAATAACCGCTTACATACAATACTAAGGGTTACAATATGAAGAGTCAGGGATATTTGATATTCTAGTTTTGCCATTGTTCATTTTATGTTTTTGGACTGGTTTTGTCATTGTTTTATAATGTTTTTAAACGCTGTTGCTGACAACTTCTTCCCAACGGACAGAAGCTTTTCAATATCTCGTTGTTTGACTGAAAAACTCATTCAACCACTCTCAGTTCTGCATCAGTATTGCACGAAACTCCGTACATTGCATTTGAAGGATATCTAAAGACCAACATTTGCCAATAATGTTGGCGAAGAAACAGAAATCCATGCTGCTTATTAAGTCTTTTCAATAGCTGGGTTGAGATGAACTGGTGACTGTTTGGTTCCGTTCAAACAATTTGTAATGGATTCATCGTTTTACGGGCACGGTAGCGTTTGTTTATCCGGACTAGGCAATTCCTAGCGCTTCTTTATATTGATGTACACACACCATTATTTATGAGCTGAACGGTACGGAACAAGCTACCCAGCAAAGATTGCGACTAGTTCATACAGAACCCCGGCTCCACACTCTGCACCTATCTCATCAAGATGCTTCTCTATAGTAATGTGGGAGTATTCCATTTTTTCTGCCAATCACTTGTTGTTTGGTGAAATAGTTAGTATAATTGCCCTGTATCGAACTCAACGGTTCGGCCCAAAAGAAGTAAGTCTTTGTGGTCAACATTTTTAAACTTGGCCGCTGCAGCCTTAGAACCGTAATCAAAAGCAAAACGAATGAGGTGTCAAAACTGTTCATATTTACTCAAATTCAATTTCAATGATCAAAATTAACAAAAAATAATTCGAAAACAAAAAATCTAAATTCCACTAGAACAAAACATCGTCTTTCAAATGATTTTAAACATTATTTCAAAAACATTTAACGACATACGAAATATTATAATGAAAAAGTGAGCTAAAAAGCGACCGGAAGTTAGTTTCTAAACTTTTTTTGATATTTACCATATTAGCGAAATCATTGATTTATCAATAAAAACAATTTGTTTAACTAGAGTGCAATAAATATTATTTTTGTTACAGTTAGATAGATTTAAGGAACCTCCAGCATTCGGTCCAATGTGTGACCTCTTGTGGTCAGATCCTTTAGAAGACTTCGGTAATGAAAACAACGCAGAACATTTTTCACACAATTCCGTTAGGGGCTGCTCCTATTTTTACAGGTTAGTATACATCAAAGCATATTTTCAGAAAATTCTTAGTGTCAGTAAGCCAAAAAGAATAGTCGGAATAGGACAATCAAAATAAACAGGTTGTTAAATGCTTGCCAACGTTTCGCTTTATTATATTCAAAGCTTCATCAGGGCTTGCATTTGTTATTGTTTACCGGGGTGAAAAAATATGGTTGATGGTTTATTATTTTTTCAACCCGGTAAACAATAACAAATGCAAGCCCTGATGAAGCTTTGAATACAATAAAACGAAACGTTGGCAAGCATTTAACAACCTGTTTATTTTGATTGTCCTATTCCGACTAGTCTTTTTGGCTTAAAGCTATTTTATTACATAATGTTTTTTATGAATAATTAACTAGGGTCAATGACCTTTAGTAAAGCAGTTATTATAGAGCAAATGGTGTTGTAATCCTTTATCGTTTTAGAACTATACCAAATACTATCTTTTCGATCCCTTTAAGTTAGAGAATATATTTCGAAATGATTCTTGCACCAAACAGCTTTGATTAAGTTGTCCAAATTATTTTTTAAATTCATTATCGTCGCAGATTGTCATTTCCTCGGCATAATTAAACTTTTTTCCCGTTATTTTAAAACGATATCACATTCGATAGTATTATCGTTTCAGATTTTTTGCGCCGATTAAGGGGAGACCAATTGCAGCAATTACTGCCCTCATGTTGACTTTCCTCAAATAAGAAAGAAAACACAAATAAAAAATATCGTTTTTTATGAAAAGTGATTCATAAAACCGAGATTAATTAATTTATATCTAAGTAATTATTAAATGTAACTTTTATCACCTTCACAGTATTTCCTTCCTCTCTCCATTCTCATGTATCACTTATTAGAACATTCACGGTAATGGTTGTAATTATCGTTAGAAGAACGAACGGCTTCCGTTTTTTGTTACAAAATGGAAATGGGGTCCCTTTATCAGGCATTTCATTTTTGAAAACAGGGAAAGGTCTAAGATTCCTGAGGAGTAATTATTTTAATTACCTACCTTTATTTCATATAGATCATTTCATCTGCATAGAAATTTTTGTACTGAAGATAAAATTTCACGAAGAGTGCATATACACACAAATTTGTGGAGATTATTAAAATTAAGTTGCTATAAAATGGCATCGTGAGGGAAATATTTAATTATACAGAAAATTAACGAATAAATTCTTTATTTCTGAAAAATGAATTTTTCGAAAAAATCATCTGCCACGTCGATTTTGTTTTAAACAGAGGCACTTTGTGACATACGATCCTTATTATGTCTATATGTGAAAAATATATATGCTTGGCAGCAACGATCAATAATTGCGGCCCTTCTGAAAATGAGAAAGAAAATAGGCTTATTACGAAGGGGGAAATTATTGTAGAATTAAACAATATCCTATGGACAAAAAACGTAAATACAGATAGGTCAAATACATACCTGAATTTTTAACTGAAAATTGAACAACTTTTGTCTCGAACGTTTTCTCGGAAAATGCGATCATAGGAAGTTACGGGGTGATTCCGGTACTTTTGTTACACTCTGTGTAATACCATCTTTAAAAATGTCGTTTTATATATATATGTGTAACGCGGCAATTAAATGAAACATCAGAAAGAAAATTAAATAGGCCTATCGAGAATGGGAATCGACAGTCTTGTGACCCCAGTTGTATGTATATTCATCCACTAGTTTTGGGCATTTTATAAAGGACTTTTCATATCTAAACACATGTTTCCTAAATAGAGAATGTTCTCCATAAGCCAATTGCAGCTTTTCGTGAGTTATAGTAGCTGTGTCAAGTGCCCCACAATTTTAATGGCAAATTCTCCATTTTACTATTTATTTATTCTTAGGCTGATTTCATTGCTTACCACGTTGAATGTCGATATTGTCATTCTAATGGATTTTTGGCGATTAACAAAAATGATGTGGGGAAGTTTTAGACTCTATTAAATCCCAACCTCTGAAAAAAACTTTCTAATGCCATTGTGAATAGCTTTAATAATATTTCGTAGCCCTGTGTATTTTCTTCTTCTTCTCTTTCGTTGTGAGTATAATATTTTTAATATTAGTAATGTTTGCCTCTTGTTGCGTAATCTTGGGGTGTGGAGGTCCAGCTCTCGTACCATCTCTTTGGTGGCTGTCCTCGTGGTTGTTGATGTGAATTCCACCCGTGTTTCTTCTTCACATGCCATTATTAGTCTTATATAACCTAACTTCTGTTTTTGTTGTCATTCCTTTATATTAAACGCTGCTTTTGTTTGTTCCTTCACCTCATTCTTTAGATTTTTGTTGCTGGTAATGGTACTCTTAAATATTTTTTTCATGACTTCAATTACAAATGGGTAGTTTGCATCATCTGGTTTCTTTAGAAATAGTGAGTGTTTCCGTTTCCAATTCAAATTTTTGAAGCATTCTTTGCAAGTTGTCCGCAGTGTCTGATATGATAACCACATTTTCTTGCTAGGAGGAATTTCTATCTTCTATACAGATGTTGGTTAGCATTTTTGTATTTATTTTCTCCACAGCTTGTTCACTTAGATCTTCCAACATGTATCAGACGTTTTCTTAAAAAGTCTGGAGACTAACAAATATCAATTATGCTACAGCAACGTTACAGTCTTGTACAATTCTGATGATAATGTATTAAACTAGATAACACAAAAATCGAATTAAACAATGGGTATCTTCTTTAATTTCGGCATATCTTAAATATAATTTTTCATGTAATGTGTTTTTTTTTTTTTTTTTTTCGAACTATCCACTATTTCAGTTAAGTAACGTCACAATTCTCTTTTCATTTTACTACAACACCACATGAAGAAAATTAGATTTTGATTTAAACAGAATACGCTGTATATATATATATATATATATATATATATATATATTTGTTTTTAAGTTTTCGCGGGCACTAAATGTTTTAGGTGGTTTCCGGGAATTCATACGCGTAGTTGATAACTGATCCCTGCCGGGATCGATGGTAAAATGACGACGTTTCGGCAGAGTCACATCTGCCCTCTTCAGGTCGGTTCGCATAATTCTCGTAGCCTTCTAGTTACTCGAATACTCCCGGCAGGGATCAGTTATCAACTAGGCGGATGAATTCCCGGAAACCATCTAATACATATATATATATATATATATATATATATATATATATATATATATATATATACCAGTGAATTTCAAAGGTCAAAATAACTTTATTATAGATTTGCAAATGAAATCACATTTCAATTCTCATTGATCTTTTTTATTTGCAGTTACGCAGCTTGTTGTGATTTTCTACAAAATAATAATCTCCTGTCGATAATTAGAGCACACGAAGCACAAGATGCCGGGTAAGTATTTGTTAAAAAGTAATAAAAATAAGCTTTGGTTTGATTCAGCATAATTACCTACTGGTATCTGTACAATCTGAATCGTTAATACATTTATGTTCCAATTCCGTTTCTACAAGGTGCACTTAATAAATAAGCAGATAAGATTTTATGGATAGACATACATCTATTCTATCAAGAAAAGCATTCCTTTTTTACGTAACTGTTAACCTTAGACTTTTATTCCCCCCCCCCTTTAGTTTGAGTAAGTGATGGTAATGGATTGGTAGAAGCAGTTCTATCGCATGGTCAGCTCGTTCACCAGATTTTTTTGTAGGGATTCATTAGATAATCTAAGAACACAAAAGACATTTGTGCGACTATGCCACCAGAAATATTCATACAAATCAGACTTGAATTTGACGGTCGGTTAATTGATCGTAAGGTGACGCACGGATAGCAATTGTGAGTTGCTATGTGGTTGTGGTCCATGCTAAATCTGTATTATGTCAGAGATTATTGATATTAGAACAATTTAAACAAACAGAAATACAAACGTAAATTCATTGTCAGATACACCACTTACGGATCCTGCTTCAAGCGCTAGGGATACTAAAACGGGTGTTTTACAAATATCGATACAGAAGCCTTTCTTTGACAGCATCTTCGACAGATTCTGCAGACAGCAACGACTTCTGCGGCAGGGACATCAACTTGGAAGTTTTTGAACGACGTAAGACAGAAATTCCATAACAAGAAATGCCTGGTATTATGACATTGTAAAAACGAGCGACCGATGACAAACGCTTAAAGAATGCTTAGATTGTAGGATGGAAATACCCAAATACTGTTCTGATTAAATCATTAGTCACTCTAGGAGCTAGCATTAGATATATCACCGTCTGATATCAGTTCCAGTCATAAGGAAGTAGAAGCGGCCTCAGCAAGATTATTTTTTGCCAAAATTCATATCTGCTATTTGAACCGGCAATATAATAATATTTAAAAAATAGCATTTATTAAAAATATTTTGAGATATACAGCGTATCCCATAACTAATGTAGAATGCGATAACTGCAGTCACAAACATGCATTAGTAAAATGTTTGTAATAAAATATAAAAATTTTAAAGTGGGTATATGGTTTTTGAAAATTTGTGATATTTTAAAAAAGGCTCTATATATTGAACTCAAATTTGGTACAGCATCGTTTTCAAGGGCGACAAACAAGAATTTCTTATCATCTTTCGTGGTACCCTTACAGGGTGTTTGTTACGAAAGTCGAATTAGGCAAATCCATGTTTATTTTTTTTAACACTGCGTTTCGACGCTATGAAACTGCCATAATTTCAATACAAAAAACGTATACTTGTTGAATCTCCATATTTCAACGCGTTTTCGAGATAATACAATTCAAATACGGGACAGCATATCACCGCAAGCAGCCTCAAAAAAAGACATTTTTTAAGTAGGTTGTGAATTTGACATGACTTATTAATTTCTTTTTGCATACTGTCGATTTATTCACTGTGTTTTCAAAGTGAGTAATTGGAATAAACCCTTCATTATATATGGCTAGAATTAAATTTGTAAATAGTGAACTATGGTGGCCGACTTAAAATAATTTCAACTGATAATGAAGATGATATTTTAGTTCGAATTCTGGAAAATCCTGCATTAAGTACTTGGCGCTACTGGTTTAAATAAATCGAGTATATCACGAATTTTACGTACAGAAAAATTGTATCGGTATCACTTTACGACTGTAGAAAATTTATGG
Organism: Octodonta nipae; assembly: GCA_034190945.1. Lineage (NCBI taxonomy): Eukaryota > Metazoa > Arthropoda > Insecta > Coleoptera > Chrysomelidae > Octodonta > Octodonta nipae. The sequence continues at coordinate 109,500,227 of CM067220.1, forward strand.
CCCAATGACTTACCACTTAGACTACAGTTCTGTCAGTGAATGCAACATAAAATCATTCGAGATCCAACGTTTCTTGAAAACATCCTATTTTCTGACGAAGCTGCATTCACACACCGTGGAGTCTTCAATTGGAGTAATAACCACTATTATGATTTTGATAATCCTAATAAGTATCGTGAAGCTCATTATCAGCTGGAATGTTCCATTAATATCTCGGGTGGAATTATTGGCGATCACTTCATTTTCCGTTTGAATTTCCGACGAGATTAAAGGCATTGCAGTATTTAAAATTTTTGGAAATTAATTTGGGTAATTTTCTCGAAGAAGTTCCTCTTATTGCAAGGCGGCAGCATATGTGATTTATGCACGATGGCGTACCGCCACATTATCCACTTATAGTCCAGCAATATTTAAATGACTACTTTCCGCATCTTTGGATTGGACGTGGCAGTGAATCCCCTGAGCCGCCTCGTACTCCAGAACTTAATCATATGGACCTTTACGTATGATGAAATCTTTGGTGTACAGCAATGAAATTAATACCCGAGACGAACTTTTAGGGAAAATTCAAGAAACCGTGAATATTCTTAAAAAAAACCTTTGCAACCTTTTTCAAGATAAGACGACATTTCATAAAAAGTGTAATAAAATACATAGATGCTAATGGTGGTCAATTTCAACATTTGATAAAGCGAATCTATTGTTTTTTTTTTGTTTTAATAATTAAATTGAATGTTTTTGAAACCGTTAATGTTTTATTTAAATGACTAAGCGCCAGTCTTAAACTGGCAATATCTCGAAAACTCCTTGAAATATGGAGATTCAACAAGTATACGTTATTTGTATTGAAATTATGGCAGCTTCTTTATTTATCGTCGAAACGCAAATTATGGTGTTAAAAAAATAAACATGGATTTGCCTAATTCGACCTTCGTAACAAACACCGAGAGTACCATTAAAAATGATAAAAAATTCTTGTTTATCGCCCTTGAAAACTCTGCTGTACCAAATTTGAGTTCAATACATGGAGCCGTTTTTCAAATATAACAAATTTTCAAAAACCAAATACCAACTTTAGGACTCTGTATATCGTTTACTAGAAACATTTTACTAAGGCATGTTTGTGTTAATCGATATATTAGTTATGGGACACCCTGTATATTTATTTCAAAAACGAATAAACCAAAAATATACAGTCTGTAAGAATATAGGAGTTGTGTCGTACCTTCAGAACCTTTTTTGGCAAAGAAAATTAAGAAAGAGTGCTTCAAGAAGGTTTTGAAGAGAAAAATTAGTCATAAATAAGTAAGTTACTGGGACGAATAAATAGGGCAAAACATTTAAAACCACTTTATGCCTTTTAAACAGTTTAAGATATTGACGTGCATTTTTTATAATAGTAAGCAAATATACTTTCCCTCAAAAATGGAACGCGTAAAATGTTGATTTTTTCTCCCTCCTTTAGAAATTGGTGTTTACAATTATGTCCCCCTGTAAAATTTCTGCAATCTAAATATAATAATGTAATCGATCATGACAGTCTCGTAACTAATAGCTGACAAAGTATTTTATAAAACATTAATCAACGAGCTTTCAGTGAGAAAACAACGGAATAATATCAAAACAATACTTCATTACTATGTATTTAAGAGATATTATCGGTTGAAATTCATTACTCTGAATTAATAATGTCCACCCTTGTCGCACTACAAATTAACTGGGATTTTGGAGCTGCGCTTCTATCTAGTTATTAAAACCGACGTCGTGCATAATTCAATTAAATTTATTGCCACATATATTGTTCGAATATTACTTTGAATTTTAATTAGCCCGAAATTAATTAGCAAATATTTGAATAGTAGTGTATATTGAAGGTAGAAACACAGGAGCTGCAATAATGTCATAAAAAGTGCGATGACTTAAATACGGTTATGATATGAAGATAAGATAAAGCGAGATTTTTAAATTGATGTACATGTTTACAAACTCATTGTTTTAAATGTGTTAAGCTTAAGAAAAATGCTTCACATTTTAAATTTTTGTTTAACTTTCCTAGATTAACATGCTTTAGTGTAACACGAAACCTGGTCTACAATTAGTGAAATTGAATAACGAATTATTATTAAAACAAATATTAATATTTGCAATGAGGTATATTTAATGTAAAAAACAGACTTAACTTTCAACTCTAATACTTAAAAACAAATTTATTAAGATCCATTATCTAAGTATTCAAAAAGGAATAAAACGAACCAAAAACATTTGTACACTTTGTTTTTAATATTCGACGAACATCAAGGCAGAAAATCTATATAACACGAAAAGATAAATAAATTCCTTTTATTGTCAGTTACTACAAATCGCGTTCAAAAGTTCTAAGCACAAAAACTTATTTTTTAACAAGTCTCATGCTTTTGTCATTTGTCTTTATTATTTTTTTCATGGGAAACTGAATTGTGAATCAATATAAGTTAGATGGTTAGGCAACTTGGTTTCAAAATCCTTTCATAAATATACCTAAAACATGATTTTTTGGGATCTTACGAAAACTCTTTCAATGTGAAATATTAAAAAATAACATATTGTACTTCACATCTTTATATATATAAATCTTCTGTACGTGTGTTAGTCATTGAACTCCTAAACGGCTGGACCGATTTTGATGAAATTTTTTGTGTGTATTCCAGGGGTTTGAGGATGGTTTAGATGTAGAGCATTTAAGAGACTGGCAAAAAATATATTGTTTTAAGATTGATATTAAATGTTTCAAAAATTTATTCGAACTAATGCTGAGTCTTAAAACATAGAAAGACTATAGGTAGGTATGTAAATAAATAGCGTGAATTTTTAATCATTCGGAAATTGATGGTGCTCTTAATGAAAATTCCAATTATTTATCTTGTTGTCTATATTCGTACATAATTGCCTCCATTTCTTTAATTCTAGCATAGTTACTGAAAATCTGAGTTCTGAGATCTACTGAATAAGTTTAAGATTGCAGTCCGACATTTGTATCAATCCATTGAAATGTTACAGCGTGCATTTGTCAGTTTTAATAGGAGTCTTTCAAAATGCAGTACTGTTATTCATGGCTCACATAGCATATATGTCTGATTATTTTTTGATTCTGATGATTACAAGAATTCTTTAGCAGTATTGTTCGTTAATAGCTACACAGGTATAGGATCCTAGTGGTCACGTGTCCGATTATTCCAAAGTCAAACCACACTTTCATTTTGTTGTTTCCAGTATTTGTTTTATTTTCAAGCTTGACCTGATTTCCAATGTATGGGTCCTATTCTGCATTTTACTTCACTTTAATAGTAGTACGATATGGCTTCTCACCTCTGATTCAACATCCCATAGCACCGAACTACTTCATTTTTTGTGTGAACATAGGATGCAGTAGAGCATGTTTATTGTTTTAAGATTGATATAAATGTTTCAAAAATTTATTCGAACTAATGATGAGTCTTCAAACATGGAAAGACTATAATAAGGTAAGATTACTGATCATAATATAGTTATTGAATCTACTGAATAATCACCACATTTGTATCACACTTAATAGGAGTCTCTCAAAATGCAGTTATAAAACATACAGTAGTGACACAAACCACTTTGCCAAAATGCAACACAACATTTATAAAACATTAGTTTGTGCAACACAACACATAGAAAATTTTATATTTTACTTTTTATTCACTGTACAAAAAATATAAGTTGCCGTTAAAAAAATGATCTAATTACACTCCCCAACAACTGAAGTGGATATTATTAATTTTTCTACAAGTTAAATTGAAAATTATGCTTAAATTAATTATAAGTAGTGTATAATTTCTTTTTTGCTGTTATTCCTGTGAGAAAAAAAAAGTAGAAATCAGGTCTGCACCCGATTTGTTTTATGATACAAAGTGCTTCTATCGACTTGATTACTGGTTTTACTAGCAGTACAACTGTTGTGAATTGGTAGCTTGGCATTACGATAATTAGAAGCAGTGTAACTTGAACAGTTAGTGAGTTGAAGACTAAACTGTGATGCAGAGTATTGCAAGTTGTGCTTGGAATTGTATTTAACAACTGGATCTGCAGTAAGCATACATGACAGACGAGGAACAGAAGCCACAACTCGTGTCCAATATCGTGTAATAATATTAACAAGTAAAACAAGTAGAACATACACAGCATTAAGGACTAATATCTTCTTCAGGCACACTATCGGAACAGGCATTTACAGCAGACTATTAAAAGACAGTTGCCTGTCGCATGCCTCTCGTTTGACGGTCACACACAGTCAATGGATTTTGGAAGACCGTAGAGCATATAGTACTGGAGATAAGATGAAAGGCGCAAATATAGTGTGCACACGAAATTTATATCACAAATGCCGGGCCAAGACTAAAAAGAAAGGGTAATAGAGAGAGTAACATACTGTTTCACTTGGTGGATGGATGCAGCCAATGAACTACATGCTGGACGTTTTTCATTGGAAGCGGCTTTCAATCGAGTGAAGTAGCCTCTCGTCCTCTTTTTTAGTCTTGATATGATAATTGTAGATTTCAGGCTATCTCCAGAAGTATAAGCTCTAAGAGGAAAGAGAGCGAGAAAGAGAGCAACATGTTATTTCACTCGAATGTGAACTACATGCTAGACTAGAGGCAATGTCTCTTTTTCCAATGAGTCAATATTTTGTTGTAGACAGTTAAAGAGGACAGATCAGTTTGTGTTCGGGGAGCATCTGTTTAATGGCAGCACTAATTTAACAACCTTAATTAATGACACAATGACTGTTGTAAGATATCAGGGTTTTTTATCATAATGCCCGTACCCATCATGAGGTCGGATAGAATGTCATGGGATTTCAAAAATGGATTGGTCACCGTGTTCAACATATTTGAGGCCAAATTTCCAGAAAATTAAACTCTAAACTTCACAACAATTGGGAAATGCCTTAGAAGCAATTTGGACACTGATATCCCCCTTAACAGTTTATTAATAATTTTATACAAAATGTTCCAAACAGATTAGGAGCATTAAGATGAAACAGAGGTAGTCTTACAAGGTGTTAAATTATTGTAAACGCCAGATTAAAATATTTGTTAGTGGCACTTTCTTGATTATTTAAATTTAATTAATTATTCGTTCTTTTCGTGGAAAATTGATTTTTGACGTTTGTGTTATTTGTCAAGTAATATAACGTAAATGTATATTTTTAATGGTTAAACATATAAAGCTTTTATTAAAGTCAAAAATTAAACATAATATTTAAATATTCTTCTCATATCCATTTCAATTGTAGCGCAGAGTTTTCGAAATGTAGATACTTTACAAGAGTGTAAGACTGTACCGCTACAATGCCCTGAAACGTACACATCGTTGCTATCTCGTAAATATCAGAATAAACTTTATTGTTTATATACATTGGGCCAAGTCTATCATCCAGCTGTCGTAAATGTCGTTTGGTTAATCTCGTACAGACTCGTGCCTAAAATAAACTACAGTTAAATGGGCAACAAATCAAAAAACAATAAAGCTCCCACAACGTAATCACTAAATAGCTTAGATTGAATGTCTTGCTGATGATTAAGCTTTTATATTTTAGAATCAATTCCAAACCAGTGTTTCTAAAGCTACAGCCCCATATTGGGAATATGTATATTGTTACGAACTCCGTGGGCTTTAAAACAATTTTTACATCGAAATTAAATTTACCCCAAAAATTCACAGTCACTATTAGACTAATGCTTCCAATAAATATTACAACGATGAGTCAAACGCAAATCAACTGTTCCACTACTACTCTGCTCCGGCAATTTGGTCGCATGTATAGCCTCTCTTCATTACTCTCGATTGTTCTTGCAGTATCTAACATATGTAATGACTAGCTCACGAAAGGAATGGAACTTTAGGTGAAAGACTAGCAATGCATTTTTGCTAAACGGTTTGTTTATCAGTGAATTAATTTTTATTACGGTGAATAATTTTGAGAGAATTCCTCTACTAGTACCTATAATTAAACATTGTAACAATATGTTTTCTTAATTAACATACAATCTCAACAACAACGCTAACAAAAACAACAAATTTTGTAAAACTCGAATTTTTAAATTATATCAGTACCTACAATGAACATCGTTGTCCATTCAATTCAAAACTCTATATTTTGCGTAAATCACGAATTAAACGCTTTTAACTAGAAGGTACTAAGTTATCAGTCCACCTTACTCTAAATTAAATTATCAAATAACAAATATTGTTGCTTGGGGAAACTAAACATTCAAAGTTTGAGTGTGGGGGTTTTGAAGACCGCTCTTTTTAACTAAAATATTTTCAACTATCGACCAGTTCGGGTTATATCGGAACTTGACTGCAACTTTGATTTTAAATTGTATAATTTTGGGATAAATTCCTATAAAACTCAAAACTATAAAGCAAGTTTTATAACCATTTTTTAAGTACATTTTCCAGATAAACAAAATCAATTAATTAAATCTTATTTGGAATATTCATTATTAGCTTCGTGATCATTCCTTTTTGCAGCTTAAATTAATGAACAGAATTGCTTTTAATTTGATTTATACAAATTTCAGTAATTGTCAATTTTCCATGAAACACTTGTTAACCAAGTTTGTGGACTACATTAACTAAAAATTCAAAATATCTCAATATTTATCTTAATTGGCAATAGGAAACACTCATATCGATCGAACGAGGATGAAACGAAAAAAATATATAGGTATTAATAAAAACAATATAGTAGGTGCCATTTGAATTTGTGATTTTGCTCCCGAACTCCCTAGATAAAATAAAATTCTAATTTTGTCTATAGTATCCCAAGACTCAACTATAGGTGATAAACATTTCAAAATTTTGACATTTTGTGTCATTATGACTTTATAATGGACGTTACATTGCTGAATTTTAACCTATACTTTAAATCATCTCACGATTATTCGTCATTGACGTACTAAATAAAAAAATCATTAGAGGTTTATATGAATTCTAGCGAAAATATACCATTTCAGTTTAAATAACAAAGTTATAGTTAATAATAGTCAAAATACGGTTTAATCGTTAGTGGCCGACAGTCAAAACTATTTTAATTAAAGAAAGCATTCTTAAAAACCCTTAAACCCAAGTTTTCGAATCTTTAAGATGTTTAGTTTTCCTATCTTTAAGATGTTTAGTTTTCCTAATACAAACGTATCAAATCATTTATAGAATATCTGTAACATATAAGTATTAGAAATTTGTAATATGAAGTTTCCAAAAAAAATTTCCCGGGTTACTGGTTCTCTCTTACAGAAAATCTTCCTCACAGACGGTCTGCGAGAAAGAAATCTCTACCATATGATCAACCAGTCTTCCTGCAAACAAATTGGTGTATTGTATATTCTTATCTGTTGTGGAGACCTTTCAGATCCAAGTCTAGAGTTGTAAATCACTCTATGTATTATTTATACGTAATTTCTCGGGTATTTGCAGAGATAGCATATATTTTTTGTAACTGGCTACTAAGCAAATCCAATATATACTGAGGCTCCCGTTTTTTTTTTGTTCATTGGGATATATCTAGCAACTATTCAACTCTGTCGATTCAAAGTCAATTCTTTTATAAATTTTAAGATTGTCTTATTCTACTTTACGGCTACGTGCACTGCATTTGTCCAGGTTTCTTGTACTGGTCTTTATTTTTCCTTGCATCCAAATTTTGGAAATTAGGACTGAGGAAGTTTTGTACTACTACAACTTTATAAATAAAAGTGAACAAAAACTAGAGCAGTATAAAAAGTGAGCCAGTTGGTAAGGGAGCCATCGAGTGCTCTATTGACACAGTTGTTTAACGGCATAAGCTCTCGTTATAATGTTATACATCGGAATAACCAAATGCAGACCTTCTTCTCATTCTTGCATGACTATAAGGAAACGATCATTGTTGTAATGAGTTGTCGCCTTCTTCTTCTCAGGAGCGAAATTTAAACTGGTGCGAAATTTGAACGGGGAAGTTAGTACTCTTTTAGCTAGGACGTCAATGGTTAGACCCATAAAGAAAGGTAAACGAAGAACATAAAATAAGACAGAAACGCGACTTCTAAACGTGGATTTAATGCACAGTAAGTCGTTGCGTTTAGATAAGAATATTGAATGGTTATTTCGAACAACAAAACAATAACTTAAAATTTTTTTTTAGAAATATGTATTTGAAATATTGGAATTTGTTTGAATAATCGTATTATACGAGGAGTTATATTTATGGACAGTTCATGCGTTTAAATTCACCGATTGATATGGCATAAACTGGATATGATTTAATAGGAAGTGCTTTTATATAACAATCTAACTGTCTTTTCGTCATGTCTTGAAATAGAATCAAAAACATACGATGAACATTTAGTAATTTTACAATATAGAAATTACAATTTTAAATATTTGCTTAGGTATAAGATTTGTCAATCATATTTATGATCTATTCAATGTTTCTTTTGCAGGCGGCAGTGTTAAAATACGAGAACAACGTCATGAATATCCGACAGTTCAACTTCTCTCCTCATCCTTATTGGTTACCCAATTTCATGGATGTCTTCACATGGTCACTTCCATTCGTTGGCGAGAAAGTCACAGAGATGCTCGTCAACGTGCTCAATATCTGTTCGGACGATGAACTCGTCTCGGACGGGGATGATGCTCTAGAAGAAGGTAACACTTTTGTGAATTATTCCGTTTCTGTTATATATGTGCTTATTTCTATGCCTACAATGTGTATCAAAAAACATGTTTGAACATGTTCTGAAGAATCTGAGAATAATCATTAAAATAATCTAATTGACATTTTCTTTATGCTGTTGCAAATTTATCCTGTGGGCACAAAGAAACTGATCATAAAAGAATATGTTAAAAAATGTTTCAATATTTTGTTACACGCTGTAAATATTAATATAACTTTTAAACCCCTTAACAAATTAGTTGCAAATTGGTAATCTTAATACTGCTTTAAGACAGGGTTTGGAACGTAAAGTAGCTAAGTAGATAAGCATAATCATTTGAAATACAAAAAAATATATATTTAGGGTTAAAATTTGTTTTTTTAAAACTGACACAAGTCGCAAATTGATAATGGAGAACAAATTAGCTGGGTTCTCTCGTTTCATTTTTATAACACTGAAAATGAAATACAACAAACTGCAGTTCAGTAACCCATCTTAGGGGACTCATGGGTCTTTTTTCCATGCTGTCCAGGACCGGATTTAGTTGGCGGGGACTCCTGGGCACAAAACTGGTGGAGACCTACTTAAGGGATTCAAAATTAGCAGTCATTTTTTAAATTTTATATTTATTATTTTTATTAAAACGTGTCATATGAATGGATTTTTTAACACATATAAGTTATATAAGATAGTTCAAAATAAAGAAAGTTTAAAAAACAAATTTTTTTAAGTGAAAACAATCTTTAATTTATTTTGCACTTGAGAGTGCGAAAACATAGTAACAAATTTTCAAAATGAATATTCATTCAACATAAACATTTTATCTTTGCTTTTTTCATTGCAATCTTTTTTGAATTTTTCTCATTCATTTACAATTTTTGCTCCATTTTTTCTTGAAATAGATATATATATATATATATATATATATATATATATATATATATATATATATATATATATATATATATATATATATATATATGTTTTAGGTGGTTTCCGGGAATCCGTCCGCGTAGTTGATAACTGATCCCTGCCGGGATCGATGGTAAAATGAATACTTGCCCTCTTCAGAATTCGAGTAGCTAGAAGCGAAAGCAGAAGGTACGAGAATTATGCTAACCGACCTGAAGAGGGCAGATGTGACTCTGCCGAAACGTCGTCATTTTACCATCGATCCCGGCAGGGATCAGTTACCAACTACGCGGAAGAATTCTCGGAAACCACCGGGAAACATTTAGTGCCCGCGAAAACTTAAAAACAAATATATGTATATGTATATATATATATATATATATATATATATATATATATATATATTAAAATTTGGTCTACAGTTGGTGGGAGCTCCTGGGCCAGTGCCTAAAGTGCCCATATGTAAATCCGGCCTTGATGCCATCTACAAATATTCGCAGCTTATAATACGTTTGTTCATAAATTCATAGAACAAATAGCACAGAATTTTCGTAAAAAAATAAAAATAACTAAAAGTAATAAATACCGATTCTATGAAGGTGTTTTATTTATAAACCAAGTCTAAAATTTAGTTTGAGAGAGAAAATACTGGCATTGTTCTTAAGACAAAAATTAACCTGTGCAAATTAAATTAAAATATCACAATGTGACTGACTCATTTTCTAAGGTCATATATCAAATCTGACCTAGTAAAAAATGTATATATAAGCACGTTGCTCTTTATTCTGACATGGGCGTACCGGAAACTTTTTTTTTATTAAGTTTATTCATAATGTGTTTTCCCATCGCGGTTATCTATACACTCCCCAACACCTCTTGGCATTGATTTAATAAGGTGGTCTATTTCTTCTTGACGAATACTGTCCCAAGCTACCTGTATTTCATGTCTTAGAACCTCCAAAGGCCGTGGGGGTTTGGGTTGCACTAAAGGGTTAATTTAATACCTACTGACATAAGGAATGAAACTTCTGTGAATAAATATATAGCTTATGAAACATATGGGCTATCCAAAATAACAATTTCTTCTAACTTTGTTTAACCACTTAACATAACTATAAATCTACCAATCCCGAATACATTTCACCCAAACTGCAAGTGCTTATGGACCACATTATAAAACAATTTTATTCAACATTTTTTGGAACCACCTTGTATAGTTGTAACTCTGCTTCACCCTATCATATCGCAAATATGTTCTATGGGGGAAAGATCGGGGGATCTGGACGGCCATGGCAACAGATTCACATGGGTCCCTTGAGAAAAATTAAAACTAACTCGGGCAACATGAGGCCGAACATGATACTGTTGAAATATGGGGAGTAAACACGGTTCCACTACTTCCTGAAGATAACGTTGCGCTGTCATGTTGCCTCGACCTTGGCCTACTTCCATGGCAGCAGCACCCCATACCATAACATCTATTGTTAGGTGTACATGTCGCTCAACATCAAATTGAGACTGAGGTCTTTCTCCTCGACATCGTCTAACCCTTCTTCGGCCACCATGGCATCCGATTCATCAGAAAAGACGACCTGATGCCATTTCACATCCCAGTGTAATCATTCTTTGGAACACTGTAGTTGTTACCGTCGATGCTCAGCTGTCAGAGGTTGCACAAGATGGGGTCTATAAATATTGCAATCCAAAAGACTTTATACGCCGGTAAACCGTTCGGACACTTACAAGATGGCCTTGTTGTTAAAAATCAGTCTCTAAAGGTCATAATTCTTAGTCTCTCCGATTTTGCGTATTATCAAATCACGGTTAACAACATGTCATAACAATAGTTAGCTGGCGATACATTCGGCGTACACGTACTCTAGGCATTTTACCTTACTAGATATCGATGCAAGGCCGTAGCCAGCGGGGGGGTCTGAAATTTTGGAATATTGGGTTTCAAAATTCAATTTTAACCAAATAATCATCTTTTTCATGAGAATAATTTTTATATTTACACATTTTTATATATCCTGGATATATATGAATACAAATACAGATTTTGCAGTACCAATCAGTCCACCACCAATCAAAAAAATTATCCAGCCCCCCCCCCGAAAATTTTCCAACCCACCCGAAAATTCTGGCTACGGCCTTGTATCGATGTTGAATCCCATCAAACAATTTGTTTTTTGGTAAATTTTAAAAAATGCTAAAATCGACTATAATATTAATTGATACAAAAAAGTTCACAAAAAAAACATTCACCAAACTTTACCGAATTTTAATTATTTACTCCTTACTATAGCATCTATGTTTTACCATAACAATATTAAATTTAAACATCTCGTTCTGGTTGTTACGATTTCTTTGTCATTGAGTATACTTAAAGTAACTTGATGTCTACTAGTTTCAGAGTTCATACTATACTACTGCTAATTACCTTAACGGCTATGAAAATTATTTTTTCTAATAAGCTCTTATAAAATATATATAAAGCTGAACTCTAGATGTATTTCAAGTCAATATCTTTCAAACCCTGTGAATATTTCGATTTGAATTAGTTATTAAATTAGTTATTTTTACTCTATTTGCAACTAATTTGATTTAATTGCCAAAGAATCCAGCTATTCGAATCAATACTCAATATAAATCAAAATTTTAAACTTTCCACTTGTTTTTCTGATATTTGATTCGAGTATTTGGATGATACCGGCAGATTACTAACATATATGTTGTATTTGCTTGTAATAGCATATATGTTATATCGATGTTGTTGTTAATATTAGGTAAAACTTCACTCATTCTAAATTGTTATCAATTAAAATTGTACAAAAAAATTCAAAAAATATGTCTGTTTGTTGCTCTTCTCAATGCTACTTGGAAAAACAGATGGTAAGATTCGATTTCTCATCAATATTGTTTTGCTTTTGATTTAGTAAATGGTAATAGAATGCCTGAATAGTAAATTTTATATTGTACTGTTTGGTTTTTGTTCGGTATTTTTTATTTCCAATTAAGGAATGTATGCAATTCCAATCACAATACCCAGTCAAATTTCCATGCGAAAATTTGTTATTCGAAAAGAAAATCTATCTTAAGAGTCACAGACAGAAATATATTGTTAAATAAATTGAGAAACTTCAAATCATTAAGACATTCCAGTTAAAACTGCCAAAAATAGTATAAAACATTACAGAATTGTAATATGTTCAAATGATGTATACAACTTCTTCGGTACTATAATTGATGATCCAAAGGCTTTATTTATGAGTTTACTTTAAAAACTTTCGTAATGTAACAACCAATCAGAAGTAGTCTTTTTCCCGGAATTTCTAAAAGGTTGCAAGTTGATCTGTGTTTGTTTTACTAGAAGGGTAGGAAATGAGTTCAGCCTCCGGCACCTTTCAAACCCTTATTAAGAAAATCTTCCCTCAAGTAAGTCTGAAAAAACTTTTTGAAATTAACTTTCTGCTTTAGATTGATTTCCTCTTCTTAATTATAAACGTTGATGATTTCCACGTTTTCACGAACAGATAATTTTAAAACATAGGTTGCACATTATTCGTGCTGGCAACTTCTTATTTCTTCTGCAATATTTTTGTATCCTTATCGTTTTTGTAATTGCTCTTTAAATTCCGTTGCAAAGTCACTCCAGAAAGGAAAACGGGAAGTATTCATAAAATCCTTTCGTTATTTAATTAAAAAATAAACTAGCCTTTATAATTCTTAATTTCTAAAATAGCTATTATTAATATTGCTGACCAACTTTCTATTTACTTTCATACCCAGTAATTATATTTTCAATTTTCAATTCATTTTGATAAAGTATTCTATATGGGAATCCTTCTGTTGACTATTCCTTTTATTTTTCAACTTTGAATTTGTTTTCTTTTAAAGATTCTGTAAGTTAAATCAGTATTTCCGTTATAGAAATTTAAAATAAAACCAGAGTGTTTAACTTATTCTCAATATTCTGGACTCTTTCCACTGTTTTCATGTACAAAAAAAACATACAATCAAAAATAATAATAAATACTACAAATCATTTATGTATGTTAATGCAAATATTCTAATAATGATACAAGATCAAAAGGTATACAAAATCAAGTATCAATTATTGAGATGTTAATATTATAGGTGTTTAAGTTAGACTGATTAAGTTAAAAAGTTACAGCTATAAGTAGAAAAAACTCAATAACGTAATTATTATTGGTGCATTCTGGTTAAAAACACAAGTTTTTGATTGTATTAATTCTTGATACTGCTGGTAAAAATATATGAGAGGGCTCATTGAATTTGAAATGACATCTAAAGAAATGTGTACAAGTTTAATTTTAGTACAAATGACAGGAAAAGTATTAATATTTAAGATATTTTATTATAATAAAACATTTTTAAACACGAACAAATTTCCAATAAAAACAAGTTGCTACACCCGAATCATATCTCTATTTTTAATATTTTTAAATTCATTTTAAAAATAGAGCCCTGAGAAAAACCGTTGTGATGATCCCAAATCTGCTGCAATCAGTAAAAAAGTATACAGGGTCTGGCAAAAATGCTCGAAAGCTATTCGGGTAAATCGTTAGAATGAAAGTTGTAGACCTTTTCCCGGCTCCGAAGGGGTCCTTGGATTCCACATAGACTATGTCCTTAAAGATTATGTAAATGTTAAGGTCATATCTCAAGCTAAGAACCCCTTTGTCTATTATGGTTTTGGAAAGAGCGATAAATTTCACGTGCGTATATGTCCTTCCCCATGACTCTAGGTCATATCCAGGTCGAAGTCAGTGTAAAAATGGGCACTTTAATTGTATCGCGATTTTCGGGAAGAACGATTTAAAAGTAAAAGAGTTGGGATTTCCCGGACTAAACTATTGTAACCTATCTATTACTTTTATGGTTATTTCAAAGTCAACTTTTGTTCTTTTAAATATAAACCCTGATTTTGACAGTGGAAAATTGTAGAGCAGTATATTTTACATTCAAATATATACTTAAAATTTAGTTCTAATTGATCCTTAAATTGATCCTTAAAAACGTCATAGCTGAGTTTTTAAGTCATCGTCAGGTCGCAATCGTGTAGCGAGGGAAATCTTTAAACCCTTTAAGGGTAAATTTAGTAATATTTTTAGAAACCGCGATAAAATGATAGTTCCCACTGTAAAACTTTGACATTGAAATGATCTCGAAGATCGTGAAAAAGAGCATGTTCGAGTGTAGATTTTTTTTATATTTCCTATAGTCAAGTTCGAATCGAAGGTCACTTCCTCATAGCTGAGGAAAGATTCTACAAATTCATACTAACCATTTCCCTGAAAAATACACTCCTGAAGAGCTTTAGAACCCTTCCGGTACTTGTAGTACACCATGTATACTATTAGCTAAAAATATTTAATTAGAATTATTTTAAAATATATTATTTACGCTCTTGAAGTAAAAAAAATACTCACAAAATTCTTTAACTATTTTACAAAGGTGGGTGTTCTTAACAAGAATTTTTTCTTTCATTTATATTTGAATGCAGATAATTGTTAAACAAAAGAGAAGTTATTTAGCTTCTTTAAGACAACTATACTTTATGGATTTATGATAATGTAATGTTTTCAATTATTAGACTAGTACTAGTTATTAATGGTAGCAGGTAACAGGAAACTAATAAACTAAAAAATCATAGAACGTTTTTATTGTTTATTTTTTATAACTGTTTTAATATAAAGCAATATGATTTAATTACATATAATATATAATGATAAACTATTAAAATAGTTTTTTTATTTTGTTTCGCCGTTTTAAATTATTTCACTAAATTAGAAAATAAATTGTTCTTAAAACTGATAACACTATAAATAACATATACTAAAACACAAAAAATGAAACATTAAAAAATGTAAGTAAAATTTTTCAGTCATTATATATTCTACAAATTAAACTATATTTTTTCCACAATATATAATTAATCTATTGGTTAACACAAAGAAAATCGCATCGCATTGTCATAATTTCCTAAGGATAGTTGTCAATGTCTCCAAGAAGAGAAATAAATATAACGGGTTACCTTTAACTTATTCGAAAAAAGATTGTATAAAAACATACTTGATACATAAATGATAAATATACCATAAAGTAAGCAATTGTTACCAAATTAAACTAAAACAATTAAAATAAAACTAATTGGTAGGTTTCAAAAATAATATAAAAATCATTTAGGATAGAAATAAATGAAAATCACGAAATAATTAGTTTATGTTATTTAGAATGTTCATTACTTTTTTAAAATAAGAAACATATATTTTAAGTAGGAGACAACACTACAAATTGTGTACCGAAGAAGTGTTAATGACATTAAAAATAAGAGCATCAAAAATCTTTATGAAAAAAATATATGACATTTAATTAGGTGCTCAAGTTTAAATATTTGGCTTAAATTAATTGAAAATTGTTTAATCTAAATTATGTAAAATCTATAAATTAACAACCATTCATTTAAATTAAAAAAATTATATTGATTTAAGTGAAATATTTTAAGTTGAAAATCTAAATATAATTTTAAATAACTTGATTTAGGTATGCATGGAAATTTGACATTTATAAAAATACCTAATAAAGACCCTTCGAGTATGGTGATGTTTTGTTCAATCAACCGCACTCCTTGTTGAATGTTGCTTGAACAAATTTTTTCCCTAATGTGCTGTGGAAAACCTTGATAATAAATACCCTCAATTTTTTTCAACTATAACCCAAGTAGCATCTTGTATTTCTCTTAAAATCAAAAACAAATTAATTATGAAAAATATCACTTTTTTATAAAACTTCTTTGTTACCTGATAGCAAAATAACTTTTCTTGCACTCGTATTGCTTATATTTTTCTTCTATTCTGACACTCTTTTTCAATACTTGTCTATTTCTCACCTTGGATTCGCTCCCTACACAGCGAAACAGGCTAAAATAGTTGTAAAAAAGACTGGTAAGTTATCACAGCAGCTTGGAAAACGGAGTTTGAAAATAACATTGCCTTATAATTTATTTGAAAAAAATTATATAATAATAGCGGTTGATGTGCCATTTTTTTTGTGATGCACTAATACTTTTCTTCTAACGCCATTTCGTAGGCTTAAATTTGTTTCTTTGTGTGGTTATATCGAAATTGGCGTGCAATATCGAAACTAAAATTTTGTTAAAACAATTCATTAATTTATTCATTCATTACCAAAAAGGCTTCAGCAATATTTCGTGTGCTGTGTGTGCTGAGTTTATGCAGTTTTTTCATCAGCTCTATTTGTCAAACTTTCAAGGTTTATTAAAAATCCATTTTAAATATATCATAAATTATACGTTCTAAACATTACCATTATAAAATCAAACTCCGGAAGATACAGTATTAAACATTATCATATATTTAAGTATCATTCATCATCAAACATACAAATTTAGTTATTCCTTGAGTATCAAACACCTATTTAAATGTAGAACTATAAACACAAACACAATTCTCATATCAGGTTAAGTTACCTTAAACAAGACAGAGGCAGAAACAATGAGTGCATGTTAAATTTCATTATCAGATTTTCATCAACTCCTAATAACCTGAACAAAACGGAACCATTACTTTTCGTTCTCAATTTCATAATTTGTGAGCGTTTTAAACTCATCAACTTCATATAACAGGTAAGGACGGAATGATATTTGATTCTCTTTATCCCTTATTTAATTTGATGCCAATGCAATTCACCTTTTTTCCCCACATGTATCGTTTTAGGTTTTATTTTTTATACTGCCCTAGTTTGTGAGCATTCTTTACACGAACTGTATATTTCCTACTTTTTGCATCTTTATTGTTTTGCTTTCCATTAGATTTCGATACCGTCAGGAATTTGTTTCCCATTGCTCCGCTTTACAAAATTAACTAAATAATTTGGAATATACTAATAAGGGATATAAACTGTTTTATTTTCTGTTCTTATTAATCGTCATTTTGGAGCACTGTACATAGTATTGGTTAAAACAGATAAACGACAATGCATTTTCAGAAAACGTGTTTAATTGGATTTAATGAATTGAAAAATGTACAATTTTAAATAATTTATTTATTGATTTATTCTCTTTACAAACATCAAATAGGTAATTACATGTCAAGGATTAAACTGTACAAAAGTATTTGACAATGGCACAGATATGCCAATATTGGGCTTGCAGCCTGATGCAGCAATAATATGCGAATAAGCTCACCAAATTTGATGTTAAATAGGTCAGGAACTATGTTATTGGACAACATTCCATTGCAGACACTGAGCATATAAGTGAAGGGCGAAGGGCTTCCGTTGTTAATGTAGAAAAGATTAGATGAGAGCAGTCTTAAGCTATTGATCAAGCCACAGTTTTTTTATCAAAGTACTGAAATCCACCTTATCGTATGCATTTGCACAGTCAGTGTATATGACATCAAGCTGTTGTTTGGTAAGAATTGACTCCGACACATATTCAGAGAAGATGCAGAGATTTGTTGACTTATTAGGAAGAAAACCATGTTGATACTTTGAAATTTTGTGAGCTATGTGTGCAAGTATGAAGTTATATATAATAACGACTGTTTGATAAATTAGTCACTGTTTGAATTCGTAGTGGGATTTTTAAAGGCATTATTGACTTAAAGTCTTCTGGAATATTTTATATTATCATCAGTGTCCAGTTTTAATCGGGTGCTTTACAGAATGACAAGTGATGAAGCATCCAAACCCAAATTTTGTAAGAATAAATCGTTAGTCTACGAGAAACCTTCTGAGTGTATTCCCAAAAGTAATGCCTTGATAAATATTCGAAATTGAAACACGAAACTAAGTCTAGTTTCATAGGAGCTGAAAGCATCTGGAAATCGGAGCTAACCTAACGTAAACTCTTTTGTTCAATCCATTGGGGATAAAAAGTGTCCACTGTCCGGCACATATTATTTCCGTTAGCACTGTATGGATATCAGATTTAGGCGGGGCGGTCAATTCTGGAAGAAAAACAAAGTCTCCCTTGAACCACCTGCCAAGGAAAAAACACAAAGGCGAAGCTTAAAATGACAAACACGAGAACCATATATTATTTCCTGCCCATTAACAGCAATTCCAAAACTGTAAAGTGTAACTTTATGTCAACTGATTGAGATGTCGAATAGTATGAAAACAGCTTCATTGATTATGTCTGAAAAAGTTAAAAAAATGTATAGGCGACGCATACTTAAAGAGCCTATTTTATTGAAATAAGAACCAGTTTTTGGGTTACGTCACACATTTAATAAATTATTTGATTGTAATTGGATATATTGACACCAATGAAATGTTGCTAAATACGGAAGCTAGAAAGAAGATTGGATAGACACGTACAGTGGATAATTTGTTTATTGCACAACTAACTACCAGTAATTCAAAGAAATAGCTACTTCGCAAAACTGAAAAACTTTTTGCTTGCTATGCTGACATTCCCTACCGCACTGACGCTGCTACAGAAAGAGAAGGTGATCAACCTCTCGTACAGCTTCGAAGTCATTTAATTTACAAGTAAATAGTGGTACTTTTAAATTCAAGGGCTTTGAAGGAAAGTTTTCAGTCCTTCTTTAATGATAGGCAATACAATCTTTACAAAACTTTAGACAAGAGCCTCACCCACTGTGGACAATAAAACACGATATCATCCCCAATCACTTTTTTGGATCTATCCCAGCAGCCACACATACGTGAATTAGTCTCCCGTCGAAATTTAAAACTAGATCAGGTACATAAAAATGCCTCTGTGTTAACAAAGTTAAACTTTAATGCATCAACATATTACGATTTGACAAGAAAGTATCACTGAACCACCAAATCTAAGAAAATCTCCGATGGTTGAACATAAAAAATATAATATATAATTTATAATTAGTAACTGCAACTATTCGAAGCTATATTTCTGCAACATGCATTGTTTGAGACTCTGTTAGACCACTGTGTTAATTCCATAACGTAATAAATTACAACAGTAATTACGATGTCGGAAATTTTGACACGAAGCTTATTAGACTAATTTTTGTTTTATTCTGACAAGATAAAAAAACATCCGAAGCAGTTTTAATAAATAGCTATACAGACATTGAACAAGTAATACCTTGACCACACGCCTTATCGAGTTCACTAAGCACGAATTAAATTTGAAATATCTCATTTAGTGTATTTAATTGCCAACAATTATTTTGCTCACCAAATAATATAATATATAATCTAGATTTTAAAAAATTTATTTCACGATTTTTCTGAAATGTCTGTAATCAAATTTCAATTTATAAATCAAAATAGTTCAGACAGTGATTATTTAGTGACAAATATTAATAAATCAACAACTCTGTCAGTAGGATAAAATAAATAATACAATACAATAAAGTGCAATCAAGATAGCGGTGTTAGAGAATCACAAATGTCAAACAAGTGAAATAAACTTCAGTATATTAAATATTTGATTTTTACGGGTATGATTGATGCTAGTTTGATTATGATCATCTTTTTCAGTGCTAGTAGTACAATAGTAATCAAATGAAATCAAAAACAGAGCATCTTGAGAAAAAGACATTTTGCTCGTACTATGAAACTATGAGAAGAACCGCTAATCAAAAACCTCAAAATACTGTTTATCAAATGCATTCAAGAAATGAAAATTCCAAAACACTGGATTAATTTGTTGTACTAATGCACAAAAATGGTCAGATCAAGCCTACAATACTACAGATCGATTAGTCTTCTTAAACAACTGTATAAACTCTTAAGTAAAATTACTATAAATACACCACAATGGACTATATATAACAATAATCATTAAGAATCACTATAGAAAAGACAATAATATAATAGGGGTGGGCTTTTATCTAGCATTTGTCAAATATAATAAGGCTTCTGGCTCCTTAGAAATTTGGGCAATAATTTAGTTCATTACCAAAAAACAAAATTGACTCTATATACAGGGTGTAAACGGTTTGAATGCAAAGATTTTGAAGAACAATACTTCAGGCAAAAACAAATCAAAAAGCTTTATAACCTTTTCTAAAATAAACTATAGTTCTGCCAAAAAGAACACATAAAGTTAAATTTTATGTAGCCCTTGCTACAGTGAATAATACAATAATTTCGATTTCAAAATGTCGGTAAATCTAAATATGTAAATACTCAATAGCTTATACATCTTTAATAGCCACATTAAAAATGAAAATTGATTATTTAAACTCGAAATATGCTTTTATAATTTAGTGTAAGTTTCTCCGAATAGATATGGCAACGTGGCATACAGACCAACTTATTTACTACATTTTTTACTTTAACGACGACTGATAGTTACGATTGTTTTTTGCGATTTCGATTCTTGTAAATAAGAATAGATAAACGGTAAAGTGATTTGAATGATATCTATTTGATGTAGACTTCGTGGTTTACTTTCCATTTAATATATTTTTTAAATAAATAAAATCGGTTGTGATTAATATGTAAGTTCGAAAATTAAGAATAGTGCGACAGTATTTATTTGTGATAAATTATGGCCGATTATACAATTAGGGAAAGACATGACATGCTCTTAATTTATGGGGAAAGCAGACGTAATTGCAGAATAGCAAGAATGTTATACAGGGAAAGGTTTCCAAACAGACGCCTGCCCAATGCTAGGACATTCGTAGCTGTTTCGCAGAGGCTTCTGGAAACAGGTAGTGTAATACCACAAATAAACAATCGTGGACCACAGCGACATAATCGTATCTTAGCTGCTGAGGATCAAATACTAAACCTTATCGACATCAACCCATATCGTAGCACACGGAGTATTGGAAGTGAGCTGCAAATTTCTCACACTGTTGTTCATAGAACATTACGGGAACAATTGCTCTATCCATATCACATGCAGCGGGTTCAAGGGCTTTCAATTGATGATTTTCTACCAAGACTCAATTTCTGTCGTTGGTTCCTCAGAAAACATCGACAATTTCTTAATTTTGTGAACAATATTTTAACAACAGATGAAGCAAGTTTTAATAGGAATGGTATAATAAATTTCCATAATACGCATTTGTGGTCTGAGTTAAATCCGCACGAAATACGCCAGTCGGTATTTCAACACCAATTCTCAGTTAACTTATGGGCTGGAATAGTTGGTGAATACTTGGTTGGGCCATTTATACTGCCTGCACGTTTGACAGGTGAGAATTACCTTTATTTTTTTAACAACACGCTACCAGATTTGTTAGATGAAGTGAACCTACAAACACGTTCCAATATGTGGTACTTACATGACGGAGCACCTGCCCACGCAAGTCATCTAGTTGTCGACTTCTTAAATAGAACATTTCCCCGTCGTTGGATTGGTCGAAACGGACATATACGTTGGCCAGCAAGATCTCCTGATCTCAATCCTTTAGATTTCTACTTATGGGGACACATGAAAAGTAAGGTTTACATGACTCCAATTATTGACGAGAATGACCTTAGACAACGCATTTTTGACGCTGCTGACGAAATCCGAAATATTCCAGGAATTTTTTCTGGCATACGTGAAAATTGGATTTAACGGTGTCGTGCTTGTGTCGATAGTAATGGTGGGCATTTTGAACATTTGCTGTGAATAATCCGTTGTTTCAACTCAGTTCTATCATTATAATAAATTTGGTAAGTAGGATTACATATTTACTTGTCTAATATAAATAATATTAATTAAATCAGTAATAATGACTCTTCCAAATACAAATTCTAATTGCAATACCTTGTATTAAAAACGTAAATATTTTCAACAAAATATTTCATACATTTTTATTTAATTCTAAGGTCAATATCATCAGTCAATACAAAAACACAGGTGTTTATTTTTTTGTCGGCGTAGTCATTCCTTTATTATTCGCGCTAAGAGTGAATCTGCTTCGAACGCGAGCGATGTTGCCGGATTGACAATAATTTACTTAATATGTTTTAGGGATTTTCTTGGTTATTAAGGCCTACTGACCATAGTGGTATAAGAGTTTTTTGTTTAATTTGGTGTATACTACCTCCACCTAAAATATATGCACTCAAACTATTTACACCCTGTATAATGAAGCGACCAGCACAATTAAAATACATACAACTACAAAATATAAAAATTCACAGAGGTATACAACAGGAAGACAATATTCGCCTCAATTATTTTAGCTGTCAATGGAGGCTGTCTTCAAGGAACTTAAGTGAGAGAACAAGGACTTATTTATAGGTGCTATTAGCTGAAAATACAAATGATATAAAAGTAATGGCATAACTACAGACTAAATCAAATGGCATCAGTTTAGCCATAGACATGAACCAAACAAAAAGAATAAGAAGATCGACCACAGCCTGTCAACAACCACGCATGACACTGAATGGAGTAATAGAGGTAGCCGACTACTTCGTGGACAAAAAATAAGGATTGACAAAGAGATGCAATACCGAAAGATAAATCGAAGAATACAGTTGGAGTAACATCGTTGGATATATATATGGAGAAAAATGAATTTGGACGTTGTGACCTGAGTAGCAAAATTAAAATGGGAACGGGAATGAACTATAATCCGAAGAAGAGGTGACTGATGGACCATGCATATTGTTGAATGGAGAACAAGATTAGCATTTAGAGCTATCTTTTGACGTAACACCAGGTGGACTGATGATATCAAACGTGCAGTCTGAACCAACTGGATGAGGCAAGCTCAGAACAATGACGAGAAAAGGGGAAGGCCTTTGAGTAGTGAGTATAAATAGACACATCGTGATCGTGATGTGTCTCTTCGTCCAAATTTTTTGCCTTCTTCAGCAAAAGGTTATATATGCTTGGTCTAGATCGTCTAAATCATAATAGTGATAAAAAGTAACTACTCTAATCTTTCCAAAACTCGATTTGCTTCTGAAATGTTATTGTAAACATATAGATTTATTTTATTTAAAAAATGCAGGTCCGAAAAATTTAAGATGGAAATGCAATTCTTGGAGAGATAAATGAATTGTACTTATTGTTTGGAAATGTCTCAAAAATGCAACGAGTAAATAATAACTTGATAATAATTAAAGTTACTATCACAAGAGACCAGAATGAAACTGACAGAGATAAATTAATTGATAATATAATCATTAAATAATACTGTAAAATATTAAATAGCATGAAAATCGACACTTTATTTAGATATTTCAAATAGTCAAACTTTTGGAAATGAAAACAACTTAATTTCCATTATTTAATAGTCAAGATGATATCAACCATGTTCATACTTGTATACTATATACTCCACCTATTTTCCAAAGTGCTTTCCATTCAATTAATCTTTCTCATAAAGTATTTACCCCTCTCATCGAAAAAAAAAAACTTGGTTATTGAATGAGTCGTTAATGATATATTTCCATTAAAAATTCATAAGTGCTTCAGTTATTTTCGATTCTCCTGCTTTATATTACTCATAATCATTTTTTTAACTTATTCGATTATAAATTTTCTACTCATTATCCATTAATATCTAATTATGCTAGAAACAAGTGGCGTTGTTGACTTACAAAATTCCTTTCTGTATACAAAGCGGTATTGTGTATTTATTAATCTTTTTTGTAACCTTCACTTGATTTTAAAATTACTTAGGAATTTTAAATTTTTTCTGTGCTAAATGGATATGAGAATAGCAACTAAAAGAAAATACAAACATAAAGTTTAATCAGTACATGCATTTTTAATGTGTATGCACAGTTCATCGAGATATTGGTTTTGTAAATATAATAGTCGTTTGTATATATCGCTAATTATACTAAGTAAGTACTAGTTTTAAAACCCATAATTGACCGATTCAGCGTAGTCTTAAAGTCGCATTTAAATTATAAATAAATAGAACATCATATAGACGTGATATTTAAGTGTTTTTAACTCTAGGGTAATATTCATATACAGTGCGGTCCATATGCATAGAATAAATTCATTTTAAGCGTTTTTAAGAATTTGTTGGAAAACACATCGATTTCTATTGCCAATAATGACCCCCCCTCCAATTTTAAACGAGAAGAGTGTCGTGTGGCGCCTTGTTGGAGATGAATTTCCATTCTCTGTTCAACAATATTAAATTTCTCAAATTTGATACATTAATGACCGAGGAAATTCGTTTTAAATTGTAAAATTTTGATACTTTACGTAGAACGAAAGAAATAATGTCACATAATGTTTAGGAATGAATGGCCGCCTAGGTCCCCCGATATGAGTTTGCTCGACCACTTCTTATAGGGTTAGTTAAAATAAAAGGTAAATTTCAATAAATCAGACAATGTTGTAGCTTTGTAGTTAGGATAATGATAGAAATTAGCAACATAACGCCTATGGTCCTCCAAATTATACGAGAATTCCTAGGTCGCCATTCTTATTGCCCAGAACATTATTTCCTTCATTCTAAGTAAAATATAAAAATTTTACATTTTCTAAACAAATAATCGTAATTATTATTGCTCTAAATTTGAGAAACTTAATATTTCTGAGCAAAGAATGAAAATCCCTTTGGAACAAGGTGGCACCCGACCCCCCTTCTTATTTCAATTTTTTTGGTGGGTGTTCATTATTTAGAGGGGGAGCAAGAAGGGGGTAATATTGACATACTGTAAATTGTCAAATTGATAATAGAAATCGACTAGCTTTTTTTCAACAAATTCGTAATAAAGCTCAAAATAAATGTATTCTATACAATTAGACCGCCTTGTATAAGTATCACATAGTTTATCATTCTAGACACCGTACTGGTACAATTATGACACTGATCTAGAGTGAAAGCAGTTCATTCTCTATTCTGTATCAATAATTTCAGTCCAAGCTCGTCATTTTATAGGCACTCTTTTTTTAATAATCCCCCAGTTATCATATCTATCGAATTTAATGAATTTATTTTAGAAACATTACACAAATTGGGCATGTGCAAAATAAAATGCGTAATACCAAGATTAAACTTTGCAATGTTTTATTGCTATTCTCATATAAAACACTTTTTCCCTGCTTAATGTAGTTTAGTAAAAATCACAATTAGTTTGAGTATTCTATTTAAAATTAAGAAAATAATTAATGTTTCGTATTTTTTTCTTAAACTTCTAAATTTCTTAATAAATTATACCGTCAGATGTAGCTAACAATATTCGTTAAGCAAGTGCAATGTTTTTTCACCTCAATTTATGTTATGACTAAAGTATTGACTTAAATATCTCATTTGAATACTTTTGATTTACTCATATGTCATTGAAATAAAAAATTTGGAAAAACCTTTTCCAAATCAATCAGGCAACATTGAAGGTAAAAAACATATATAAATGCCCCTACACGACGTCTGACAATTCATTCAAATCTATTTGCATTAGGAAAATCATTATTTATCATTTTTCCAGTAGTTGCTGTTAAAGTATTTTGTGTTCCATTTACATACGGTCTCTTGGTGAATATACATTAATAGAATTAGAAAATATTACATTTGTCCCCTGTTATAATGAGCTTCTTTAGGAAGAACGTTTGAGGTTCGATGATTTATTAGACAAGGAAGGTTCTGCATATTTTTGGATTGCCCAATATCAGTCGCAAAAGTATTTTCTGCAAGAATTTCTTTACCACTGTCACTGTAATTGCAGAATCAATTACAAGATGCTCAGTTAAATGAGTTTAAACTGAGTAGTCCTACAGTATTTATTATCTTTTGTATTTTGATGACTGAATCTCAAGAAAATATTAATATCAAATATTGTACAACAATCAGGAATTCTATTTATAATTGTTAGGTATGTACGGTTTTCATTAACATACGATAATAGAGATCTGCAGCCCTCTTGGGTTCTCGTTCTTAGGACCTTTAAAAGAATTTTAATTTTCTTGTAAAGCCTCCTGACGTTCTTGATTGCGAGAACTTCTCTGGATGTTAAAGTTGTTTTGTTCGAACTTCACTTGTATTTTCCTTGTTTTGCTGATTATAAATGCTCAATTCATGTTTCATTACTCCTTGGTGTCTCTAAACTGTCGTGTCTGTTTAAAAACCGACTAGATCCAATAAACACTAACCATTTTGCATGTTCATTTGGGTGTCTCTCCCCAATTTTTTCCAGAAACAGATAAGTATTGAAAATTTAAATGGATAACAAAATGTTTAAGGCAATTTCAAATTGCCCGAATTACTGGTTGTCTGTATAGAAATTCTGCCCCGCAGATATTCTGAGAAAAAGTTATGTCCAGAATATGATCAACCAGTATTCCTGTATATAAATTGTGTTTTGTATATTGTGTGATACTTATGTGTTTGGAGACGTGTCAGCTCCAACTGTGGAGGCGTTGTCAATCGTTGTGTGTTCTAGCTGGAGGTTTATTCTAAGATTTTCGCACTATTGCAAATTTTCTTGTTTGACAAACAAGAAAAATTGCGTAGTTGATCATGTCAACGTGTAGCGCAAATACGTTTTGATTAATATGAACTGGTTGCTAGACTTGAAAATTGGTGAGCATCTTTCGATTGCCTGATATGACGATGAACAACATTGTAAGATTAAAATACATCTCTGGCGACGAGACCAGACCCACCCTCCATTCATATTGATCGACGCACTTTAAAATTGTACGATACTCTCCTTGCGTTAAGATCTACTTATGACACACCTCCTGAAGAATCTCCTTATAACAACGGACGAAATGTTGATATATAATTTTATTATTATTTTCCTCATAGTCAGATCTCTAACCTGAAGACTAAAATTTGTAGAAAATGAATGTATCATAATCATAACGTATTACCCTTAATTTTGTACAGTATGTCGATTCTCTAGAATCAATTTCCTATTCTATATAAAAATTTATTTCCCAAAATTGTTTCACAACAGCCCCCTGTCCAAAATTTTGTAAGGTTCAGCAATCAGTTAGCACACTAGAATTCCTTATT
This sequence comes from Octodonta nipae, assembly GCA_034190945.1. NCBI lineage: Eukaryota > Metazoa > Arthropoda > Insecta > Coleoptera > Chrysomelidae > Octodonta > Octodonta nipae. The sequence goes on from CM067220.1 coordinate 109,527,768, forward strand.
TTTAGAAATTATTCGTCACCGAACGTTTTGTTCTCGATTTCATAATTAAAGTATCCTTTCTAAATTTTATTACTAAAATACAATCATAGAAACAGAATGTAAAATTAGAACTAAATCCGAAGAAGAATATTCGAGAATAATGTTTAGTAGGCAAATAATTAGTTTTAAACTATACAAGTACAATCCCCCAATTATGTATTTATCCCGGAAAATCTCACAAAAAAATATATATATCATTTACTTGATAACAAAGAAGGAGTTGCAGACAATTTGGAGATTTTACAACAAAGGAAATCATTTATTTTTAAATTAAGTATGAAAGTAAAGTCCCAATAATTTGTTCGTTCAAAATATGAGCATTTATGCTTTAAACCTTGTAGTAAGACTAATTTTTATTTTTACAAAATATATTTCATTCAGCCTTATTTTTAAAAAGTAATTAGACTTTTATTCATTCCAGAAATATAGTTATATTAAATAATTCCAATAACTGAAATTGCTCACAATCGGATTTATTTTATTTTTCCCATTAAACTACAGTTTAGTTAAGGCAAAAATTTGACTTCAGATAACGGTAACTAACAACCTTATAACTCGAATATAAAATCCATAATATGATAAAAATGTTCTAATAGCAGAATCGGATTTACCCAATATATAAAGCAGAAGGCAATATATCTCCAAGATCGTTTACGAATATTTTTATGGTTTTAATCTCAGATATTTCGGAACAATTACAGCTATTACTCAAAACAGCTGAACGAAGTAAGATCTGAAATTGACCTAAAAATGAACCAATCAAAAGTCTTACGGAGTAAATCCCCTGAGACAAACAACAAAAACTAGACACCATGAACTGAAAAAAATATTAATTTATGGCATTTCACCTAGAAGAACCAATGTAATTAAGAACTTTACACACATGTTCAAAATTAACAGAGCTCTCCAACGAGCCTATTCGGCAAGAAAGTAACACAATGGAGGCATTCTATATTTTTGTTCAAGTACTGTAGTTAATATGTATTGATATCATGGCCTTACCGAGTGGGGGGGGGCAGCTCCCCCCCTTGGTCCTGAAAAACCTGCCGTGAGCCTTAAAGTCTTCCTCTAAATTTGCTGACTTGCCACCCCTGGGCCAAAAAATTCTGATTTGTCCCTTTCTCTACAACATTTATTTGTCTGATTCGCCCTTCTCTATAACAATTTTGTTTCTGATTTGGTCCTCCCTAAACCAAAACCTGGTTAAGCCCCTGGTTGATATAATTACCATTGATCTCTGGTCTATCCTGAATCACAATCATTGCATAAAACCATTTGTCTAAAAGATATTTAAATTTAAAATTTTTATTTTTCGTTGGAAAAAACGCCATTGAGTTTTATATTCGCCTACTATATTTTTATAAACTGTTCATTAAATTGTTATCCAAATGATTCAGTAACTCCTTTCTGACTCAATAATCACAGTTATATCAACTGTATATTTTTAAAAGACTTTAATTAGAATACTATCTGTTCAAGATTTTGCAATCCATTAAATGGAACACGATATACTGTTTTTTATCGAGAATCTTCATCAGTTGCGCTCCCCTCAACTGATTGAAATCTCAAATAATTATTTAGGTATTTAGCACATAAAACTGAAATTAATATTTTATCGCGAAATGAATATCGACCTCTAGAAGTTTCAGGAAAACTAGCTCACAGATACCCCAAATCAGGAGTCATACTGTTTGTAACGCCATTTCCCTCTGATTCCTAGGATAGATACCACTCAAAGGAATTTGTAGGTTAACTAAAATCTATCAGAGCAACTATGATACTACCTTTCCGAGATTTTACAATGTATTGAACTCAATACAATATATTGTTTCTGGTCGAGAACCTTCATCAGTTGCGCTTAATTCAATTGATTGAAATTTTGAATAGGTTAACCTACTGATTCTTTTGTGTGTTTCTGAGCTACGAATTACAGGAAAATGGCGCTACCCACAGAGTACAAAATCAGATAAGGGATCTCTGTGAACTAGTTTTTGCTAAAACTCCTAAATGTCGATATTCATTTCGCGATAAAATATAAAATTTTCGTCACTATACTTTATTCGGAATAGCGACGCACAGTATCGAGTTTAGAGCTCCTGACCAAAAGAATCAGAGAGGCAACTTTGCAAATTAGGGTATGAAAAGAAAGGAGCTTGGTATTTTGCAAAAAAAATATTACTGCTGTTATGTTGATCTTGGGAGTTCTTTTATTAAAATGATAGTAGATAAAAGTCCCTTACATTTCCTAAGGAGAAATGCTGTTTATAAGTAGAAATGCCAAATCAAATGTTTTATGGATAGTCGAAACTGTTTAAGCCTAGATAAGATCAGATAAGAGCAGTTATTGCTATTACTCCACTCAGATGTTGAAAATGGACCATGCACCTCCATTGGAGAAGCAACAGTTGACAACTTCATGCGGAGTATCAAAAACCATAATATTGAGGATTCTTAGAATGATTAAAATAGATATCGCTTTCTTAATTAAAAGATTTTGGACTTTTGGGGGATGAACCAGATTTATTTGTCAACGTATCCCGTGAATTCTTATTGTAATCCTGAGCCATATTAAGAGCTGTTGAAATGGTATAACGAGAACTTCAGCTTGCTCTAGTTTTTAATATTATTTCAGGAGCAAAATCCAGTTTTTGGAATTTCTTAAGAAAAAAAAATATTTTATTCTAGGCCAATACACTGGTGCACAAGTGAAGACTTGAAATAGCTGGTCGTAAAATAATTGAACTCATTTATTGGGATACAAAATTAACACCAATGACTAATTATTGACCAAAATTTGAAAAACGTAGAGGGACAAAATTTAAAGATGACCATTTAACGCAACATTGGTAGATTACTTTGAGGAGGTTATATATGAGTATTTCTATGATGGACTGAAAATATTAAAATTTAATATGCGTATTCAGCAAGAAGGGTACTATAATATTTTAATTAGTATGGAAATATATAAACACCCTTCAATTCCTGGCTTAAAAACGGTAGTGTATGTATTATTTAGTTATATTAATTAATGTCAGATTATTAAGTTTGTAAAATCTCCATATTGTGTGGCACTCCTATTAAAACTAAGGCACCCAACACAAAATCATTTATATTATAGGTTTTATTGATATAATGTTTTATTTGGTTTTGTTTTTACTTCAATGCTTCATGGAATACCAGATGGTAAGAAACTGTTTACAATAAATGGTAGTTTATCTAGATTGCTTGATTAGTTGTGGTGATGTTTGTAGAAATCAGATTAGTTCCGTGGTCACGTAGCGAGCATAAATACCTGAAATTTTTCATCGAAAAAATTATGTGGAGGTATTCCAAAAATGTTGCATGCAATAAATTTATGTAACAAACACTGTCACTACAAGTATTATAAAAAATAGTCTTATACACTCGCAAACAAAATTAATATATTTAATAAAAACTAATAACAACATTACTGAAATTCAAGATTCCCACTAGAATTTATATCCATACAGAGTTACTATAATATTAGTTAGACACAAACATATACATTATACTAAATTTTTAATTAATATCCCCTTTGTTCGTAAGTATAATAGTTATAAATAAATTTTAACTTCATTAAATATAAATCCACTGATTACCGAGAATGAATCCCACTTCTGAATCTCCCTATCGTGTCGCTATTGGTAGAAGGAAACTGTATATCTTTGTTTATTTTTATGTTTTTTTGGGGCAAATACACCACACTTGACATTTTGTTTTATTCCATTCTACCCTATGGCTGGTGGTGGTGGTTAATACGTGGTTGGTTAAATTTGATTTGTCCACATATCTTATTTTGAAAACGGCGTCAGAACCATACCTAGAAACATTTGGATTTTTAAATATACAGTTTTTGTTCTCAAGTGTGTGTTATTTCCCCTAAAAACATAAAGTAGAAGATAACACAAATACCTTTCAGAAAACAATTAGACCTCATTGAAAAGTTCAGGAAGATATTCTCTTTGTAAGCATGAGCGCAAAGAACTTGACTCTTCATGCCAAATGTCACTAATTTTATTTCTGCATATACAATTAATCAAAAATAAGTACCCCGCAGATAAATCGTTAAAACAAACTACTTTTCTCAGATTTTTTGACAAAACAGATTCGTGTCCAATATAATAATCTTAAAGGTGCTTTCATAATTACAACGGCTAACATATACCTACTAAATATTTTAAACTACAACCTTAGCAAAAGGAAATTATGTTGTAACTCTGTAAGGTAAAATAAGTTTGGTTTTAACAGGGGTTTCTCTGTGTACATTTAGGCTTAATAGAAGTATAATTTTATTTATAAAAAACTGTTCTGTTATTCCCAAAATATATACAAATAGTCTTAGTACTAGTAATAGTAGATTAACACTATAAACTAGACAACAGAACCCATTTTTCCTTAAGATCATTTCTTAAATATGTTGTCTTTGCTTATTTGATTCAGTTATCACGTTTTTATTTTATTTTCAAACACTTCTTGGTCACAATGTTTTCATATAGTAAACTTTTAGAATTTCTAAAGTTTCTTTGATGCTGAAGGTTACGACAACATTTTATTACTATAATTGATTCTATGGAAAACAGAATTAATTTATTATGTAATTGACTCTATAAGTAGTTTATAAAGTAAGTAAGTCATATCCAATATTGGTCAATCTAAACCATTTAATTTTATTTCAATCCAGAAAAAAATTCAATGTAAAAAACATGTCTGTCTCTTACTTCGAAAACGAAAACTGGATAAGTAATAAATATTTCATTGGCTAATATTGGCTGATTATACTTGAATACATGTTTTCTAAAACCTTCAAATTGAACGAATTTCAAAACTTATTTATTTATTTAGGCTCGACTAATAATTACTTGCGAAATATATTAACTGCGAGAAATATAATATTTTATTTTCTAAGTTTTGCCAATAAAGTAATGTTAATTTAGTTGTTTAGGTTAATTTATTAAAAGGTTACACCTTGAACCAAGAAAAATGTTGAGAAGTAATGCCGAAATATAATCAGTCCCCAAAACTGAACCTTGAGGAGCGACCCTAAGGCTGGAAACGCACGGGCGGCAACATTTTGTTGTGCAACGTTTCGCTCCTAAATTTTCTTTAGAATCAAATAAAGGTGCAACGCACCGAGTGCAACAATGCCATTGCAACGTCTCGCAAGTTTTTGCAACTTAAGGGTGATGTTGCGCTGCCGAAGAGGAATCGTCAGTTTCTTTGCAACATTTGTGAAATTACTACATTTTCAGTGTCGTAAAATGGAGAGAAAGAAGAAAGAAGAAAAAAAGTCTGTTGACCATCCTTAGTGTTATGATTAATCTTTCTTCTGTTGAAATACACTTTCTGTAATTTGCAGTCTTCTTCTTTATTCGGTCCTGAACTAGATTCAAAAGCTCGTAAAAGCTTTCGATACGCATTCGGCAATAGTTGTAAAATTTTTCCTAATAATTTTTTTACTCGCGAATAAAATCAAGAATATTGGTTTTTTGGTTTATCTGGTGAACCCAAACTCTATTTCCGTTTTAATTTTGTTCATCCAATAGCTTTAAAAAATACCACAGTAAAATAGTCTCTGTTTGCCTATCCATTTTGTCTGTTGAAAATCTGTGATGAGTTTGACCAAACAACACTTCTCACTTTGACGGGCGATTGTTATGTACTGAGATAATTAATTGTTGCGACCCAAATGTTGCTTATGAAATTGTATCAACTTTTGATTGCAACATTACGTTGCGCAACAAAAAATTGCGCTACGTTGCGCAACAAAATGTTGCGGCCGGTGCGTTTCTAGCCTACGTACACAATGTTTTGAAGAAAAACTATCACCCAAACGAACACTAAATTGTCGCTTTGTTAACAAAGCCTGAATCCACTTTAATATATCGCCATGCCGTTACATTCAAGTTTAAATTAGTAGATCAAATAATGTAACAAATTATGGTTAAAAAAGATTTATAACCCCTTTTTTCTAGTTTATCAGTGAAAAATTAACTAATAGAGATTTTTAAAACTAGAAATGAGAACTGCTAACGGGAACTAAATTTAAAAATTTTCAATTAATAAAATGATTTCTCTTTATTAAACCGCATAGCTAAGACATCGAAACATTGTAATAAAAATGCGAATATAAATGTGATTGCATTTCTCCCTCATATATAAACCTCTACATCTTACTATAACTTCAAATAATAATATTATCTATAGAATAAAAAATAACAGGAAATGAAAGAATGTGGAATATGTATCGAGACAAATTTCTAAAGTCATATGATGAAAAAATATACAAATCACCCATTATAGACTGCAAAACAGTGTTAACCATTTAAAAAAAATGAAATTAGAAGCTAACATATTAATTTGAAATTAACTCGTATGATAATATATCATTATACAAAAATATCATACAGAAAAGTCATAGACAAATATATAGGTTTAGACAAATATATAGGTTTTTCTTTCATTTGATAAATTGTTCTGCATGAAAATTCTTCTCTTAGAAAACTATTAAATAGCTGCAATTATATAGTATTCCAAAAATCATTACGAACCTGGATAATGACTAGTTTTGAGCAAAAATTATTAAATAAAAAATAGTTCTGTAAGTCCTCAAGTAAAGTAACTGTTTCTTTATTTCAAAATCTAACTAAACAAAGAAAATATTGTGTGGAGGTTCTTGGGGTATATCTTTTTGTGAAAGGAAAAGCGCATTTTTAATAAATTGGGGAGAACTAATTTCTTCATTAATTATTAAAATTATTTAAAACTTTACAACGAATAACATCGACAATTTGTGATACATAAGAAGACAGACATCGTTTTTTGTTGATAATGTTCTAATTTGGATGCAACAGAGACTTAAACCACACTTTAAGGTTTAAAAATTTCCAAAAAAAGATTATTACTCTTTTCTTACATTTACCAACAGTTTTCGTCTTCGAGGGAAAGGTGACATTAGTAACATTTGTTATCTATAAATATATGTACTCGTATAAGGGGACCCATAACTAATCGCTTATCAATACAACTTTTCTCAATTTCTTTTCCACATCGCTTGTCTAAATAATAACATGAATTTTAATATTAGTGTGCTTCTAGTAATCCGAATATTAATCAGCACAATATGGTAAAACTGAACCTGATTATGGATAGATTCTTTAATCGATTCTAAAAGGATACAATGACATATCTAAATTATGTCGATAACAATTGATTATATTGTTTTCCATAAACGTATACTTGTATGTTTTTTTGGGCAATAACCTCACAATCGAAATAAATTTAAATGTCATAGTAATTTTCGTTTTGCAATTTGCATCAATAAATATAAAGCCATTGACAACGAAGTCAGAATAGACTTTGAAACCTTTGGTTTTCCTTCAATACACGTCGTTTTATTTCGATTGTGGTGTTATTGCCCAAAAAACATACAAGTAATCAAAAATATGCCACAAACAAAGTTTAGAAGACAATCATAAACGTATATATTAAACAAATTTAAATAGGGAGACCAGCAGTCATGAGAGTAACTTTGGATAGACAAGTTATTTAAACTCTGTCTAAAATATAATAATTATGGTAAAAGGCCTAAAAAATGTCGATATTTTGCAAATAGTGTTAAACATCTTTTCTTAAAAATCTCCAGACAGTTCAGGTTTTTTTTTGTTTTTGTGAGATAATTAGATTGATTTCTGCTGGGTCAATTAACTGCTCCTTGGCAACATCAGTTTTTATCAGTCCTTAACTAAATGTTTGAACAGCTTATTGGCTGATGGAGAATTACCTAAAATGTTTTTCAATATTATATGCCTCAATTTTTACCATTTTCTGCGCAACCAACCCAAAGCAGTAGCATAATCTTTCTATTTGCACTGTCTAGTACGATTTGAATTAAGACAATACAGATTGGCATAAAACACTGGTTTTGTTTTTTATTTTTGATATATCTGAACTACTGAGAAATCATTCATGTTGACTTCACATAATATATGTATCAGTTTTGAACTCTTTAGTAGAAAGTAGGCGCCTTTTGGGACTTTGGGGAATGTCGCTTAGATGCAAATTTATAAGAACCCATCCAAAAGGTTATAAAGACAAAAATCGATTGATAATTTGATAATCGATCATGTAAGTCTGGTCCTATCATAACTAAAAGAGATATATCAGCTATTGATCTGTTAGCGCAAACTATTAGAAGGACTTTATATTTCATCCAGAAAAAAGATTTTGAGAAAAGTTGTATATTTTTTTGCGTTATAAACGAATATTCTGGATACTCTTCCTTTTTACACTTGACATTACCACAGGTACTTGTACTTTTCTATACTTCATTATATATCACTATATAACTAAAATGCTCTATACATGGGATACTAGTCAAGTAAGTAAAGACTCACATTAAATATAACACCGTATAAGTTTATTTATTTACCTAAGACTAGCACTTCTGACTTTTCTTAAATACTACTTTTTAACAATCAAAAAACCTTGAATAGGTTATTGCACAATCATTTACTATTAATCCATCCACCACACTCAATAATATAAATATTTGCACAGCATTAATTATGTCTGCCAAACAGTAACAATATAATTGTAATAAAATATTAATACTGTGTAAATATGTACATATTTTATATATTATTATATGAGCAATGATAGTAAGCCTTGCTTCTAGCTGAGACTATGGCTTCTATTCGTTTTGAAATTTCAGGCTTTGTGTGTTCCACAAACTCGTATTTTAATGCATGCTTTTAAAGTTTCCATTAAATAAATTAAATTCAAGGTAACAGTGGCTTTGTTGCTATTAATAAAACCTTTAAAATTTAACTTATGCATGTTATTATGAAAAGTTTTGACACCAATTTTGGTGTGTACATTAAAAAGATAACGATTATGTTCTGTAACAAGTAATGATTTTAAGGCTAATCATTTTAGAACCCACAAAACGGTTCTATTTCAGAATTCCTGAGGGCATTATCGGGCGATGATATTTCTTTTAAATGCAGTTGTCTTTTATATAATTAACTACAAAACAGTTCAAAAAAGGAATTTAATACACTGTTTATCAGTAAGACAAAAATTTTTTGACTTTCATTTTTGTCACGTTTATGCTAAAATATGCTACTGAAAGTTTCATTTTGGTAAACAAAAACAAATACAGTTAGTTAATTAACCTTATATTACTTTGATATTTTTTAAAATCCCCAAAACGATCTTATTTTAAATTGAAAAGGGTAGATGTGAAAGTGTATTAAACTGGCTATTTCAAAAAATAGTTGGATTGTGAAACCAAATATTAAAGGAACTGTTTTTAGAATAATTGTCTTTATTATTTTTTTTAATGAAAGTTACCAGTGATTAAAGGTATATAACTACCAGTAAAGCTCAACTGCAATGTGTAAATTATTGTAACTATCAAATCTATGTATACTGGTGTTAATTCTTGGTAAGGTTCGTAAAAATATGGTTCAGGGCTCTTTTGATTCGGATAACGTTTTATAAAACGAGCCTAGTTAATTAAGGAATGTTGTTAATGTTTCATTTTACATTTTAAGTCGAATAATTATTTAACAAAAGTCACTAAAATTATTTCACTTTATCACAACTTTATCATATACAAGATTATGATCTTGGAAACTTTTCAAGATATGTAAATTATAAATTAAAATAGGGATGACAAACAAAACATTTTGCATGGATTTTTGGTATTGTCAAAAAAAGGGACAGAAAAAAACATAAGCGTATAAATACAAAACAATTGATTCCCTAATTTTTGTGGTAAAAATAATTTATAAAATAGAATATATAAATTTTTAATGAATAAAATGGCAAAAAATAATTAAACTATTTTATCTGTTCGTTTAAACAAATTGTTTCATTTTGACAAAAAAATCCCTAATAATTAATATAAAAAAACTACGTTTAATTTCCATTTTTCAGTTATTTGTTAACATACATAATTAATAACTAATATTATAGCACAATTACAATAAAATCGAATTCCTTAAGTAACTTTTATTTAACAATTAGCTAACTTATAAATATAAACGGTTAATTTGAAAAAATAATAATAATAGACCTATTTTGTGCAAAAAAAATATATAAGGTATGTAAGTGTTTTGATATTATTCATTTTTTAACATAATTTTTAATAGCACATATCTATTTTTTACAGGGGGAAATATCTTCCTTTTTTATAATGTATTTTGAGAATTTTAATACTTTTTTATTATTTAAGACGTCATTTCGAATGCTAGGAACCCTTACCCATATTTTTACTAGATTTAGCAAGAATTAACACCCTTTGATAACTTTTGACACGATAAAAAAAAATTGTGTTTAAAGCATATGCGTTTTATTTTATTATCCATTATTGAACTCCTGGGATGAAACTTTTTACTAGAATTTTCCGTTCTATGAACAGAAGTGGTGTCTTTGTTATAATTCTATATGTTATTTTTCATTAACATCAGTATAATAACAACGTTATACAATGTCAGCCATATATATGGATGTTTCATTTTAGTGCACCATTTTTGCCCACCTGATAATTCTGTAATAGGTGTAAAAACAAAAATTTTGATCTTTTTTGAGCTCGAAATTTTGTGGTTATTTTTTCATTTAATCTATTTCTAATCAATTTAATAATATTTCCATTTAAATAACAGTAGATAGCTATTTTTATTCAATTGTTACAGTATACAATTCTTTTTACGAAGTTGGGCCGTTAGATTCTTCTAAAGAACTAATTATCTATAAAAATAGTCCAGTGTGACAAGTATGTAAGTGAAATATGATTTTTATAATCGCCCTTGAAATTATAAACTTCATAAAAATACTACTTACTAACTTAAATGTTTAAATTAAATTTTGCATCGGCTTGAAACAAAATGCACTGTAACACATTTATTTATAAAAAAGAAAATTCTGTATTGTGAGCAGAAGAAAAAATGTTAATGCTATTCAAAGGAAAATATTTCAAAATTGATTAGCAATAACTCACTTAAAACGCAACAAGTCATACTTATTTATAATTGCAGAATTATACTGTGAAGCATGTTTTTACATCTGTTACAAATTTTTTAAGTAGTACTTTGAAATGAAATATTTGAAAAGTCTATAATTTATTGTTGTTAAATACTCGATGTTTAATTTAAAATAAAAGAGTTAAAGAGCTTTGAGCCTGATTATTAATTAAATCAGTTATTTGAATATCGTATTATTTTTTTTAATATCACCCTGTGTTGTGTAACATATGGGTGCTCCATTTTAATCTTCCTACCTGAATATCTCGAAAAGTGCTGAGAAACAAAGTTGTAGGATTTCAAGGGGGCATCTAATGGTAACCTTGATCTCAGAAAGGCCAAGGTCATTTGAAGATCAACCTAAATTTTTTTCCTAAAATTTTATTTTGATGACACAATTGCGAAAGAGTCTGAATATGTTCTTGGCCTCTAAATTAATCTAAACACATCGCTGATATTCCTATTTTTCATCATTTCTACAAATCTAACCTTATTTGTTTGAAAAAGCTAAACCTAATCCTTACAACACCTATTTTACATACTTGTTTCTGATCTGACTTTAAATGTAACCTCTGGATACTAGTCAGATATGCACAAAGGATGAAAAATACGGATTAGAGCGGGTATAGTTACTTACATTTATCAAACAGCTCGATAATATTGACCCTAATTTTCAGATCAAGACTATATCGGACTCGAAATTTTTGGCTTCTCATAAAAACAGGGGGTTACTATCAGAAAAATTCAAGTTGATCGTCGCATGACCTCTGCCTTGGTCCCTTTGAAACCCTACAACTTTGTTCCTGAAGGTCTTTTTCTCTAGGATGACCTTTTTTCGTAATATTTAGGAGGGTACATTAAAATCGGGCGATAATGTTTATTGTAAGGAAAATCACCCCAAAATATAAAAGTGTACTCTTCTAAGGTCTGTCGTAGACCATTGTCTATATAGAGAGAATTTGTTTGAACCATCCTTCTTGGTATCTCTTCCTAATACCAAAAGATCCCAATATAGATACATTATAAAAAAGAACGCACTAAGTAAATTCTCGCTAGTCCGAAAAAATATCAAGGCTCAAAAAATATAGGTATTTTTGTTGCTTACCGTTTCAAAAAAAATGCTTATACCACTAAAATCATTTTGAAGCCCATCTCTATATGCACCATTTCTTTTGTTTTCTTCTATATTCCGCTCGCTGCCGCATTGCCAATGTGCCTCTACTGACGCCAAATTACTGTCGTCTGGTCTGCATCCCCTTTGGCAATATCACCACATCATCGTCACGTTCTGGTAAGTTGAAGCTTGTAATTTATTAAATAGACTATTGGCTTTTGTTTTCTATTTAATTTGTATTTATGTTTGTGTGTGTAGAGCATACCGATTACATATAATCGAATACAAAGAAATGATGCATAACTTATAACAGTGCATTAACTGTATTATTTTCTAAATTTGCACAAAACAAGACTTAGTCTGATAAAGTTCTCCAAAGCATTTAAAAAAGTGATACTTTAAAAATAAATATTTATGGACATGTTCATCCTGTTACTCCAGATCAATTCCATTATTTCAGTTAAAATCATGTTTTATATAAAAAGCTTATAAATAAAAAAGTTGGCCGACAAGGTAGGCTCGGCAAATGTGAAACATTCAAGTTAATATAAGAACTTATAATTAATAAGAACCAATAAAGAAAATATGGAATATAAAACATTTTTTTTAAAAAATATAACCGACTTCTACCTATAACTAAAAAGCTAAAAATAATTATATCAAAATACAACTCTAGCAAATAAATAACACATTCAATGTTGTAAGGTACCTACCCAGGAAGTAACAAATATAAACATTAAAAGGTGCTCATTCTGTACAAATTAATTACCTACCAATCTAGTATATTTTTGAAGTCGGTGCCAAGCAACAATCAAGTTTGATGAATTAGTAGATAAGTACGCAATGAAGCATTTTAGATTTGCTTGGCACAGACTTCAAAAATATACTAGATTGGTAGGTAATTAATTTGTACAGAATGAGCACCTTTTAATGTTTACATCCAAAAAGGAGGAGGTTATCAATTCGTCGCGTATTTTTTCGCTTTTTTTTGTATGTATGTTACCTGTTTTCTTCTCCTGTGGTGCACCGTTTTGAACGAATATGGTCTTGTTTAATAGAGTTTATATCCGGATTGGTGAAACTTCAAATTTTGGAAAAGAATTCTATTGGTAAAGTGATAAAATTTGTAAATGAACACATGCGTGCATGGAAATCGACCAATATCCCTAACATATTGGTCGATTTTCCGATAACTCCTTATGCATGTGTATAGTTTTTTAACGTTTAATCTATTAAGGAAGATCCTTAGGTGATCTCATACTTTTCTGCGACGTGCTACTTGCAGTTTTGCAGAAAATCGCCGAAAATTATAAAATTCTTATCAAAAATTTCATCGAAATGACATCACAGACAATTCCTCATAAATATTTTAATTCCAACGTAATAGTGCGGTAATTTTAGGCACTGGAAGTTTTAATTGCGAATTTGAAAATTTTCTATGTACATCTCAAGCATATAGGTAGTAAAGCATAGTATTTTCGGCTCCTTAAATCAATGAGTACCAAGCTCGTTTTGTTTGTATACCAGGTAAATACCTATTTAAATGCAAATTTTCCATTTTGCGAAGACGGTACTTTTGGTTGTCACATTCTCCCGGCCTAATAGAAAATTCAGTGACAACACATGTCAAACTTTAAACTGGTACTTGGTAGCCTATAGACAGGGTGTTTAGTTATAGCAAACAAAATCACAAAGTAAAGTGGTTGAAGGAGTTGCATTTATATGAAGATTGAAATATAGGACGGACTAGAATGATTGTGGTCTGTAGGCAGCCGTATATACAGGATGGTTGGAATATAGGGTGGACTGGACGTTTGGTGGTATAAAAATGTTGAAAAAAATGTGAAATTAAAATTATATAGGGTGATTACAAAACTGTTATATGTTGTGGACATAAGCAAATCATATGAAATATATGCTGGAGTTGAATTATATTTATACGGTGTGATTAAAAAATTATTTCTTTTATAGCCCATAAGAAGTTGCATAAAGTGTGGAGAGGAATTAATGTTACACAGGGCGATAACATAAAATGTTAAAAAGGAAATAATTTATGGGGTAGCCCACAAGGAGTTATATACTATGGTTGAAATACAGGACGGATTTGACTCCGTAAATATATAGGATGTATTCTACTCCGTCCTATAGTTTACAGAAAGCAGCAAACAAATTTATGCTTGCCGTGAGCAGTCGTATGTACAGGCTGGTTGGTACATAGGTTGGAGTGGGAATATCTAGTTATACAGGGTTGTCAAAAAAAGTTGAAAAAAGCTTACATGGCGTAGTCCATAAGGCATAAATATATTTTGGGCTTATTAAGTCAACGCGTACATTTTGTTCGTAAAGATTTACCTGTCAATTTAAATGATAAAGTATCATCCTGTAATGTTGAGGCTTTCGATGTTACCTGGTTCTGTCTATTAAGGTTATACATACAAAATAAAAAATAAAGAATGAAAACTACCTGAGTTAAAAAAAACTAAAAAATTGAAAATAAAACATTTTAAAAAAAATATATAACCGACTTCTACCTATAACTAAAAAGCTAAAAATAATTATAACAAAATACAACTTTAGGAAATAAATAACACATTCAATGTTGTAAGGTACCTACCCAGGAAGTAAAAAATGTAAACATTAAAGGTGCTCATTCTGTACAAATTAATTACCTACCAATCTAGTATATTTTTGAAGTCGATGCCAAGCAACAATCAAGTTTGATGAATTAGTAGATAAGTACGCAATGAAGGATTTTAGATTTGCTTGGCATCGACTTCAAAAATATACTAGATTGGTAGGTAATTAATTTGTACAGAATGTGCACCTTTTAATGTTTACATTTTTTACTTCCTGGGTAGGTACCTTACAACATTGAATGTGTTATTTATTTGCTAAAGTTGTTATTTGTTATAATTATTTTTAGCTTTTTAGTTATAGGTAGAAGTCGGTTATATATTTTTTTATGTTTTATTTCCTTTATACTTAGAAAGCAAGATCAGTTCTTATCAAGAGCAATTTAGAAAAGACGATCTATTGTAACTAAGGAGTCGTTAATAATAATGTTTTCACTGACATCCACGTTTTATCTCTTTTTTAGGCCAATTGCGTCAATCACTCAATCAAGACGAAAACCATATTTCTCTTTTTTTCATTATTTCATTAAGTGAACATTTAGTTTCCAATCATATTATTTGTTTCCATCGACGTTTGTATGGATACAGAGATTTGAAAATCTTCTTTAAGTTATCAATAAGTAGGCGCCAATCTGGAAAATATTCAAAAAATCTTTGTTTTTCTAAAAGCTCTCTGACATTGTAACTGTGTAGATAAAAGCGTATCTTCTTGATAGAAGAGGGTTTACTTATACTGTAAAAGATATTTTGGTACTTTATTTTGGTAAATTTTTGTCGTTCCTTGGAGCCAGGAATTCAGAAGGTTGAAATCTTTGGTAGGCTGAAAAAGATCTAAGAGGCGCTGAAACATTTAGATCGACGCTATCTCTAATGAGTAACTAGTGGCCTTACAGAGGTTACGTCAGTCCAGTTGCTGTGGTTTTTTCTATTGATAATGTTTACTGGACCTAAAATAACTAAAATCAGCGTGATCATTGGGTTCTTTTCTGTACAAGTATTACACTTTGCGGTGACTTAGTTATAATAAATTTAACATAATACAAAAGCCTCCAGATATACTAACTTAACCACTCGTTTTTACTAACTTGTACACTCCGCGTATGTAGCAAAACACAGCTTTATCTACATAAACCTCAACTCCAATTAAACAGAAACGTACTTACAAAACAAAACACCTACTGCTGATTCGTTACAAATTACAGTTTTTTCCACAGTAGGTATTTCAAATCCATTAGCAATTTTTAAAAAACTCATCTAAGTCATCTGCCTTGAAGCTGTGAGTTCACTGGGCCACGCAGTCCCTTATGCGGGACAAGTTTGCATCTCTCTGTGGTGGTTAGTTTCTGATGCAGCAGTAAGGGCTCTAGAAATGGTCGTCACATGTTTCTCATTTTGGACTCTAGGTTAGATGGTATTTTTAAATTGTTAAGTTTGAGAATTACTTTAATATTGAGACTTTCAAGACTCGCAAGAAACGTTGAAAAGTTAATTTTATCATATCATAATATTGTCAAAAAATCAACCAGATACCATAACGGTGGCATTTGATATACGGTAATAATGGAGTAGCTCTAATGTTAATTCTCCCTGCCTTGTTAATTTGTCCAATACTGCAAATGCCTTGATGATGATTCCAGGATATCCGATAGTCAACGGGCCTCTATAATTTTCACTTGTTCTTGCTTGCAGGCCTCTAGTCTGGTGCAGATATTTTCGGCTTTGTTGACTAGTATTGTGATCATGGTAGTCTTCACTGCAGTGGCATGGTTCAGTTGCAACTGGGAGTCTTGTAACTGTTGTCCGGCTAGGCAGGAGCTTGAGTTGTTTGGTGATAGTACTTACGAAAGGTGTTTTAGAGATGTTTCGAACCGAAACCAAATAGTTTCAGGCACTATTTTATAAAATATCAATTTTTATATTTGTTGTGAAATCACATGTTTGGTACCAAATTAATTTGACAAATTGATTAACTCACTACCAGTTTATACTAAAGTTATCGTTTTGATGTTCCAACAGCAGTACAGTAAAATAAAACATAACAATCTTATTGAAAGGATAAATCTTGAGAAATAGTGGACACCCAAGGTGTCAACTTCAAAATGATTGTTAGTCACGGTTAATTGAGGTGCCTCGGAAAACCACAACACCTGAAGGTATCATTATTTGGCTAGACTAGATTTATACTGACCCGGTTGTCTAGCTGAAACACCCCATAACAGCTACATTTATGCAAATTTATCAAATTGTAGATATTGCCGTCTCCCAGAAAGTTTATTTAAGAAAACTAATACTAATAATTGCGTTTATAGTACTGATTTTCTTTCGTTCCAGTGAATATCGCCAAATCGTTCATTTTATCTTTAAACTGATCCAAGTGAGCACAAAACATATTCACTTGTAGCGGAAATTCTGCTACCCATGAATTAAAGTTTTCAAGCGTAGTTGAAATAACCCCTTAGTAATTTTCACAGCTGTGATAAAGCTATAAACCACTAAAGCCTATCTATAGATATGATTGTCGTGATTAACATAGAGTAACAAGATATCATCCACTAACCCTTACTTCATTTATTTGTGGATGAACGAAAATAACGACTTTTTATAACAGCAAAATGTTCTAAAAATATTGAGAAGCTTTAGAATATCTGCCTTGTGTAAAATATTTTGTTTCATACGATTTTTTAAACTCTTTAATTCCATATGCAAGTAGTCTTAGAACAAAAGATCTTTTTAATATAGTGTTATAAGTAAAAGTGATATACTCTTATTTGGTTAAATTTTCACTATTTATTTATTTTTATTTGACATATGTTACGCCAAGTCTGGCTTCTTCAGAAATTGTAAATACGATGAATGCTAAAATTATATTTCAATAAACAACAATTTTAAAAGATATCACCTTAATATATTATTATTGGAAATCTTTTGATAAATAACCAATAATGATTTTAAATGTATCTAATAACATAATAAGTATATCTTATGCATTTGGAAGGTTTCGATATTTAGAAATAAGAAATTCATTGACTATCTCGACAATATAGCCGTTCCCTCAAAAATTTAACTTTGTTTTCCAAGAAGTCCTGATTTGACTCCTGTTCACTTTGTGTTACTGATGATTGTTGAAGTAAGGAATACGGATTGGTATCAGTTTGATCATTCAAGAGATTCGGAGAATTTTTGCTTTTGTTGATTTCCAGGGATTCAAGAAGATAAAATTTTTTATTTATGTTTTGTAGATGTACATCTACAAAACAAAAGTAAAAACTGATACTAATCCGTCTCCCTTACTTAATCTCAAATTCAATTTCTAAATAATATTATATTATCCAAAACTGTTGTCAACAATGTTTCATAAATGTATTATTTATCTGACCTACACCCCACCTACTTCCTCTGAAATTCCCTACAATTAAGACGACAACTTATTTTATTACCCTATCTTTAGTTTCTTTGTTAAACATATAATTTTAGGGTTCATTGTATTTTGAATTTATGAAGAAGCGAGACTTGGCGAAACATATGTCAAATAAAAATAAATAAATAGTGAAAATTTAACCAAGTGTTTGGTGTTTTTAAGTAACTTTAAAATATATTTTCATCAAGTGGAGACTGAAACAATCATCAATAACACATTTTTAAAAGACAGTGCTGTTACAGAGAGTACTTGGTGACTATGTTTGATTACCAGACAACCCGGTTTATTAACGTTAATCTTAACACTTACCAAGGAAAACTCGACAGGAGTCAAATCAGGACATCATGGAAAAGGAAGGAACATTTTTGAGGAAACAGCTATATTGTCGAGATAACCAATGAATTTCTTATTTCTAAATATGAAAACCCTCCAAATGCGTAAGATATACTTATTATGTTATTAGATACATCAAAAATCATTATTGGTTATTTATCAAAAGATTTCCAATAATAATACATTAAGGTGTTATCTTTCAAAATTGTTGTTTATTGAAATATTTTTTAAGGACCATAAAATATGCCAAAAAAACAATGATGCTTACAATGACGTAACATAGTTGATTATTTGACCCTCGGCTTAGTTATGCAACCAAATATGCTTATCACTAGTCGCCGAGATTGCAATTTGTATATAGTATCCAAATGGAATTGATGGTACCGCCAGGTCGTGAAGAATAAGAATATGAAAACAGAAAGCAGTTTGTGTTAATGAATTTTTATGTTATTAGAAAAATATTAGGGTGACCTAAAGAAAAAATTGCTAGACTTCAACTGACCTAACGAGGGCCTATCCATTAAGGTCATTACCACCTCGCAATTCCTTTAAAGAGGTGCAAAGTTTGCATCGGTTAATGAATGCGTGCAAAGAATCCTTAAAATCGGTCATGTTTATGGAATATAATTACTGAGCTAATTTCCATCTTAAAAATATTATAATTTCTAAAAAATACTAAATGGAAAGATGATCTTATTTTTCACCAGTCTAGATAGTGTATAAATTTAGAATTAAATTTATCTGACCTACTATAAAGAAACACAAATCAAAAATATAGATCACCCTAAAAAAGCACTTGAAATAAATAACAAATTGAGCATTTCCTAAGGATATTTTATAAATCACGGCTGCTGCAACAGAGCAAATATTAATAACAGTTAAAGGAACTTTTGGCAAGGAAGCACCCGAATTTTTATGACTTTACTTTGAATCGGAGCCAGGAACAGGCGACCGAAATTCATGCAGAGATCGTAAAAAGAAAATAGGTAGATAAATCTTTGCAATTTGTAGGAGACGTACTTTTCTCGCAGTATTAGTCAGCAATTAGTTCCTAAAATTAAATGATGTATAACGATAATAGCCTAGTGAACAATTCATTATTAATTTGTAAAGAAATGTATTGCCAATTTTAGTATTTAACACGAAGGGTAATTTTGCTCAACACAATTTGGCGAACAAAATACACTACTACTCCAAGAAATTAACACATTCCCAATTTTAATTTAGACCATGTTAAAAAAAATAACCGACAACCTTCATACGACTAGAAAATTCTGACATACCTACTTGATTGTTGTGATCAGGGTCATATTTTCCTACGAGCATATTACACCATTGTCCGGAGCAGCTAAAGGGCCATTTCCCTCAATATTGTCTTTAAAACTTACTAACAAGTACTAAATCAGCTGAACACATCTGCACAGGGCTCATAATTTAAAAATTAGTTCATCGGTGTGATGGAAGTTCAAATTTTATTTTCACGTTAAAAGTAAAGTACATGACGTGATATATTCTGATTCAGATTATGAAGAAAATATTAAATGTATGATACTAGCAACTCATTTCACAAAAAAATGAAAAAGAAAATATTGGATACATCCAGTTATTAGAAAAAGAGAGGTTAGATTAAGTGATGAAGTTGCTTTAATTTTTCTCTCCTCCCAAACACCTCACTTCTATATTGTTTACACTTTTAATGATAAATCATTTTATATGGTGGTATAATTTCAATCTAAATCTATTAGAATTATAATTAAGGAGAAATATAACTTGTGCACAAAGTATTCATTTATATTCGCGTGATTTGTTGTGGAAACAGTGTGCCATCATGGCTTCTCCAAACGTTACCAATACTTCCTTCCTAATAATTTATTTTTGTAGACTATAGTTTGCTGACATCTGCCAACTTCGTAAATTTTATAAATCAGGAGTTTTAATTAATTTACGTGAATTATCCTTACTATTTAAACTCATTTCGTGAACTATTGTACTCATTGATAAAAGTCGAAACAGAACCGGCTCAAAAGTTACATAAAAATGCCTAAAAGGTTTTTTTACATAGAAGTTACATGTAATCATGAAAACTTACGTAAAATGTAAAAAAGTAACTTGGTCCTGATATCGTCGGTTCATCACCCCTCCAATTCCATCGCTCTGACGCTGATGTGAAACAACAACACAAGCCATCACAACCCATCGCACATTACTAATATAAACAGTACCATATTTAATGTATAAAACTGATGCCGTTCCGACGCGTCACGACACGATACGTCAGAGAAATATAAATTCACCCTGAGTTTCTTATTCCTTTCTTATTCATAAAGTTGTATGAGGATAAATAGGATCAATTATAGGAAATGTCTTTTAATCTAAACAATAAATAATTTTGATATAAATAATAGGTATGTTTATGTACAAGCAGAGTACATTTATTAACAAACAGCCAATCAGTGTCATCACATTTCTATAATATTTCGTCTTCCCATTCTTCACTTTCTTCTTCATTTTGATTGTGACTATAGATTTCATCAATTTTTAAGGCAAGCGCACACCGACTCCACTCACTGGACTCCCAGAACTGACTTATCATATATGTTGATATCAGAGAGGTGACACTGGGACCAGAACGGACGTCTAATCCTGACTGGCCATACGTTTTGATTGGGTCGCGACCAGACCCAGGTTCACCACTCATTTGCTGTTCTTGGCAATTGCAAATACAACGTATAATGTAAAAATTTAATAAATATGAGTGGGATGCTTTAAATAAAATAGGTTTTCTTTAGTTATTCCAGGCATACAGCCATTTTTTTCAATGTATCAGTAGCCTTCCTGATGTTGGTGTCTTGTGTCACCATATTTTCGTACATTATAGTTACGACAGTGCTTGACGATTAATTTCAGAAGAAAAACACTCCGTATTCAATACTGTTCTTGAGCTAAGGTGACAATCACCGTCTTTTTATAAGTCATTAAAGCAACTTCTTGGTCCATAAAATAAAAGCCGGCATGTGAATTTTTTTCCGGAAATTATGTTGGTACTGGTTTGCGATACCCATTTAGTCTGGTAAGCCGCACTATGTGGCTGAAGGCCCCATTTCCCGGAAAAAAAAAAATTGTCTCATAGTTAAATTGGGGGTGTCTTGGAGTCCCTGATTGCGAATTCATTGTCAAAATTGAAAATTTCAACATGGCGGATCCAATATGGCGAGGTTTAATGCCAAAAGCAATCCAAAAATATCAAATTTGACTAAATTTTGTAAATGCCACTATTAATTTTTTTTTTATTTGAATTGTCATGTGGACCCAATTCTCAAATAAATATCCACAATCTCTCCCTCTTTTATTAAATCGTACATTTCCAGTTTAGTCAAACCATCTTTTTTTCCTTGTACTTGTACTGCAACCTATAAAAAACTTGAAAATGTGAATATTTCATTTTATTTAATAACTTCTTTTAGGTCTTTAATCACTCAATTTATTTTAATTGTCTCCTTAATTATTTTTTATTTTGAAGCTAATACTTCAAGCTACAACCTCCTATAAGTTTAATGATCAAACACGATAGAACATTGTAACTTTTCTATAATGAAAGGCATTTTTATTCACTGTCTTGTTATAACTTGCCACTTTATCCATACATTATCTATTGCTGATATTGCACAGGTTCTTGCAACAATTATGAAAAAAAACTTGTATTAATAACAAAAATCTATGAAATGCCAAAATCATACTAACCTCGAAAAAAAAAACAGCCCAGATTTAAAAAAAAACATTGAAATCGATTACGTTGTCCAGGCAAAAATTATCGTTAAGTTTTGGGTGGGTTGTTAATTTCTCGGAGAAAGATTTACAAATATGTTTTCTTTGCCGTAGCATAATCAACTGAGTAAAATGATTTTAAGTAAATCGTGGTTTATAATCTATTACAAAATTAGCTGTTTACTTGAAAAAAAATAACGAATTTAATATTGGTTCAAAAAATATGCATAATAAAAACTAAAACTGCTGCAACATTAATGGTCAAAACGTGAACTGAAAAAGGCATGGAAAATAGAAATTTGCATTATAGATTTATACAGTAGCGGTAAAATTAAAAAATACAGGGTATTTGGGACATAGGTATAAAGCTTTAAGGCGAAGCTAGTATAGAGCCTTTAGGGCTACTTGAGGCAATAGTTATCTATTTTTTACCAGATTTAATTTTGTTTTGACGAAAAACCCCAAAATTTTACTGTTATTTGCTAATAATATTAATTAAATAATTTATTTTATTTACATTAATTAAAGTAATGTGTGAGCAATCTAACAAAACATGTTCTAGCATGTGTGTCAACAAGCGTCTATTAGAAGTCACGACATTCATTTTGAACATTAATAATAAATGATTTGAATTAAAATGTGTCAATATAAGCCTGCCTAAAACTTTAAAAATTCTCTCTCAATTTGATTTGTGCTTCCTAATTTCACTAATATGTGAGATATCTTCCAAATCATATCTCCACTTATCGTGCAAACTGAGCATCATTAGCAAACAACAGTAAAGTTAAAGGCTTTTCACCATAAAACTAAAAAATTCAGGTAATAAATAGTTAAGACTTTTTCTAAGACAACCTTGGTTCAAGTTATCCTAAGGGGTGTAAAATAACTTCATGTTAAAGTTTTGCACCACCCTCCCAAACACTCTGTATTACTTGGTTAGTTATAACATTCACGTGTCAACAAAAAAACTGCTTAAAAAGAGGCTATACTTTAGTTTTGCCTCACTTATGGTTCAATAATTGAAAATCATATTCAATCTGAAGCATTTGATCAAATATTTACTGTTGGATTATATGTAATCAATAATGTGTATTAATAACATTTTTCCTGATTTACTAATTTGCTATGTCCACCAATATAGGACTTTAATAATTTTATCCCATATTCTTTTAGGTACAGCAGCAAACCTCCGAAAAGAAGTTATCAGAAACAAAATCAGAGCAATAGGCAAAATGGCAAGAGTATTCTCTGTACTGAGGTAATTTACAATTTGATTTCAACTTTTAGTTTTGTACATATTCTAACACTTTTTATAAATTTTAGGGAAGAAAGCGAGTCTGTTCTACAACTTAAAGGACTCACTCCCACTGGTGCTTTGCCACTAGGAGCTCTGTCTGGAGGAAAAACGAGTCTCAAAAATGGTAAATATATTGAAAGTAATTTTGATCAAAATATAAGATTCACAAGCTTTATAATCCAGCTTACTTAATGAAATTGATGACAAAATGTGGAACGGTCTCAAGTGAAATATGAGCATGAATACTTAGAGAAACTGCAAGAAAATCCCTTCGTGGTATTTAAAATTGGTGCTATAGGCATCATTTTCTTTTCTGTACAGTGCGAAACAACATCTATTTGAACTTTGTCCAATGTAACTGACCCCTTGTGAAACGTGAAAGCGAATAATCCTCTATTATGCGATATGCAAATATCTATAGGTTTTCCTATCTCAACTTTTGCTTGCTCAACATTAGGCAGCCCAGACCTTTAAATGATTTTTTTAAGATAGAAACAGCTATATGATAGAACTGTCAAGTACCTTTGCGTCTTTAGCCTTTGTACAAGAAAGTTAAAAACCGATTTTGCCGGTCCATTTCGTGCCTCAAATATCAGATACTTTCAATTACAGTTTGCGATTCGTTGGTATCTCTGTTTAGAGTTGTCCTGTCACATGGTGATTATGTGTAGAGTTATATGATCGATTGACAGAAGTTGGAATAAAAGTATTACATCTAGAGGACCTTTATCCACCAGAGTAATGTCAACATCCTGCTTTAGAAAAATTTCGACCCACAATAGTTCGAATGTAACCATCTGAAGGTACAAGAGTAATTTTAAAAGATGGAATATTTGTGCTCACCAACCACATCAATTACTTCTCTTTCTTGGTACTCACGATTGTAGAGAGATTGTAGAGATAATGTACCATACAGGAACTATCCCAACAGACTGGCTGTGATCAACATTTATTAACTTCCAGAGAAAACCCACGAACAGAATTGTGATGAATATAGCTTGACCAGGCTGATGTCGCATGTCCACAAAATATTCCTGAGAATAATCCACACCAGAATTTACAAGAAAAGCGAAGACAAGCTAAATGAAAGTTAATTTGGATTTCGCAGTAGTCTAGGCTCTCGCGAGACGTTATTCACATTAACAGTTCTCACGAAAACGATGCTGAGGCAAGGATGTCAATATATCTATCTATCTCAAATCTCTACTAGAAGCATAACGCAGTATTGAAATTTAAGTGGACAACAAAGAGGTGTAAGATAGTTCTACGTGTTACCAGCTCTTCCTTACTTAAAATACATCCATATGGGCTATCTTCAAAGACACTCTGGAAAGTATCGAATGTAGTCAAGATCAATGGGAAAATAATCAATATCATAAGTATGCCGACGACACTATTGTGCTAACCGAGAATACGCGACACTCACAAAGGTTAATGAATCTTATACTTTGACATGGTCTTATATACGACAAAAACAAACACCATTGCAATTGCCAAGACACCCGTGCAAATTAATCTGGTTATCGACGGTACAGTGGTAGAACCAATGTGATCCTCCAAATTTCTGGGGAGTATCATGAATTATCAGTGTGAACAAAGTTGAAGGCAAAATTTCTACCCGGAGGCGCCAGAATTCTTGGTTGAAGGTTATCTGAACCACGTTAGCCATTTAGTCGCCAGCCTTCGAAAGGAGGTGGCATCAGAAAAAGAAGTTATGGTTACAAACAATACAACATTATTTGGAACAAATCTTGGTGATAACGATAGCCTGACAAAATCGATGACAGAACCAATATTTGAATCATTCGTATTCGCACATCGTAATTGACTATTCTAAAGTAACGTCGCATTGTAAGTGTGAAGATCTTCAAATACAAAATATTGTAACCTATACATCTACCTCTGCTTAGTATCACATTTCTTATTTCTTGAAGGAAATATGAAAACTGCTTACCTCTGATAATACAAGTCATAGTAATAGATTGCAAACCAAGTATAACGATATTTCAAAAAATAATTCTTTTCATAAAAGCTAATTCTGCACTGTGTGGTTAATCTTTCGATGTCGTTTTGTTCATTTCATTAAGTAATACAAACATTGGATGCTCTGTGGGCAAAAGTGTTCAAGTTGAATTTACATCACTTAAAGGTATTTCATTTATTGGCGGATCACAATTGACACATAGCCTTATAGCGAGTTGTTAACCTGTTTGAACTATTTCAGAAATGCTTAGTGTCTTTAGTATCAGTAAGCCAAAAAATCTAGTCGGAATAGGACAATCAAAATAAACAGGTTGTTAAATGCTTGCCAACGTTTCGCTTTATTATATTCAAAGCTTCATCAGGGCTTGCATTTGTTATTGTTCACCGGGTTGAAAAAATAATAAACAATCACAGGTATTTACAAAAACGTATAACCGACGCATACAGAAAATCTAGAGTTTATTAGGCGAATGCACTATTTCAAATATAATAATTTGTTTCCTTATTTTAAAAAGAACAAGTCAAACTCTTATCAGGCCATACTACGATTTCTAGTTTATTTGAAAAATAATACGTTTATACGTTTTTGTAAATGCCTGTGCTGGTTTATTATTTTTTTACCCGGTAAACAATAACAAATACAAGCCCTGATGGAGCTTTGAATATAATAAAGCAAAATGTTGGCAAGCATTTAACAACCTGTTCATTTTGATTGTCCTATTCCGACTAGTCTTTTTGACTTACTGTTTGAACTGTTTAACGTATCGCAACTTTAGTGTGTTATTTTAGTATTCGGTCAGTAGTAGTGTTTCCGTATTTCAATCAAATTTTTCACCTGATAAATAATTATTCACTTATTAGGATTTAAATAATAGGAAGAACTCAGACTACTTAAGAAATTTTGATAATTTGCATCCATAAAAGTAACAGTAAAGTGTCTTCTCCAATTTGTAATTTTAGTATTTAACAAGAACTCATGGCAACCCCAAAACGACAAAACGTGCATTTCAATATCCTTTTTATTTTGTTGGTTTATAAAACTTCAAATACAAACTCTATTGAAGTATGTCCGTCCCACTCGATATTCTTTTAGGACTTTTTTGAATGCCACCCAGGCATTTTAGAAGAACTCGTGTTCTTTATATTTTAAAATTATGCTGTTGGGCAAATAATGGAGCTGACGTACATTCCCACACACGTTGTGTTGTTTTTGTTCGATAAGTTATTTCTATTTTTCCTGGAAAACCTATAATTATAATCATGAGCAATGATTATAAGTACCTTCCTTACCTATTAGTGTATGAGAAATGTGTTGTGGGCTGTTTATAGAGACTATCACTGCCGTAAATGCGATCAATTTCGGTTACATTAAAACTATTGGAATTGTAAATTTAGCTAGAGAATCTGGCATTAAAACGTTCACATTTAATGTTGTTACGTACTTAACTTCCATTTACTTTTAAAAATCACTGTTTATTTTCAAAGCAGGTACTTCTAACTAAAATCACAATTTTTACAATTAACATCAATGTTTCTTATTATCGATGTCTCGAAAGTTCCACAGGGTTTCGCCAAATTCATGTGATTTCTGCCCGAGTCAGTAGCAAATGTTACATACCCACATAACTATGTTTAAGTCTTATCACCTCGAATCGACAAAGCATCAGCCTTTTGTGAAGTCAGTCTTGGGCATCGGTAACTGCTGTACCTTGTTGCTTTCCGTGGGACTCTTTTTGAGGATATCCTCCGAGAAAATGATTACCTGTTTGGTGATTGTCCTCACACTGTGTTCTTTAGCTACCTTCATTCCTTTCTTGGCTATATTTGCTGGTATTGCAATACAATTTTGCTATGTCTCTAATTCGTTCTGATTCCAATTGTCTCTGATGGCCTCCAGAGTCAATAATCATGGTCATCATTCAATTTTCTAGTCCCAAAAATGTGTCTCTCTCCTCTACGTGGTCAGAATCTGTATCTCCTTCATTTTCGAGCCTTTACTTCTATTTACATGTCACACATTGGTGAATTCATGGCTCTTTCCCTTCTATTTGGAACTCCTATTAACGATAGCATTATTAGTAGGTCTGTATGATATAATTTAGTTGCTTAAAAATGAATTTACCTAACCGCAATTCTACTTCTGCATCACCCTATACCAAACATGACTCCCCGGTGATGTTTCGCAGCTGGAAGTCTCCGCAATTCGTTGGGTCCAAAATGATGTGGCTATACCATATTTGAACTTCCCACAATCTTCAAGCGGTTACTGTCCTAGTGGCTAGTAGGTGATTAGTGATCCATTGGCGAATTCGTAGTGTTCTGCTCTGATGAGCCCGGTCTCCTGTTGAAATGCCTTCATCTTATAGAACAAAATGGCACGGAACATGTCTGTGATGTAAATGCTCTAATGAAACTGTTCTGATCCATAATTAGGACATGTTCATCACGACTTCCTACTCTAACGTAGGGAGAAGGGCTTCTTTCCACTTCCTTAAAATGCCACTTAGTCGCCTGACTTTTCTAGATTTCGGCGTCCCATATGTCAATGATAAATCTCTAGGAGCAAAACAGCTCTTTTCCTCCAAAATTTTGCGTTCGTGTTCGTACTTTATATCGCAAATGATGTAGCCTTTTCCTCATTAACGAATCCATTATTCGTCACAATATTGCTTTGAATTGTCGATCAGGAGTAAACCAAACTCCTTGATGATGACAACTTAGGTTGAGTGTTTAAATAAAGGTTTGGTGTTAGGATGCAAAACTGTGTTTTTACATTTGTGACACACCAAAGGTTCCATAGCATTTCCATTGTACTGTTTTAATATAAGCATTCAAAAAAGGATGCACGTAACAATATTTTTTTATAATTTCTTACAGCTTTACAAGGATTCTCACCGAACCATAAGATTACCAGTTTTGCTGAAGCTAAAGGACTCGACGCAATAAATGAACGCATGCCTCCTAGAAAGGATGCACCCCCATCGCCTGCAGAGGAACCACCACAAGACCACAATCACACGCAGTCCAATGCACATTCGTGAGCTAGTGTGAGATAGAACATCACATTTACTAATTGCGGGTTTGTATACATTCCCTTGATATTACATATTTTTTATGGCAGATATTTTGAAATGACTTATGTGTTAATAGTATTTCTAATTTACAAAGTGCTAATAGGAGTATTTACTACCAGTGTTTTAATTACCGAGAGGGTGGCAGGGGGCCCGAGCCCCGACTCCCAATCTTACATTTCTCTTTACTAGCTGTCGCCCAGTGGTCGAAATTCGACCAATTGTGTCAATATCTCTGGCAGGTTAAGTAACATGAAAATTTTATCGTGACATTCTATCCTAGGATTTTAGGGAGAACAGCAATTACACAGAACGGATCCAGACTCGGAACCTCTGTGTGATAGTTTCCTCGACAATCCTAGATGTCGGTCTTACATCTCGCTTCTACAAATAAGTAACGAAATTCAAGTTTTTTCAGATATAATTCATAGAACTTTATTAGTGTTCAAATTCGTAATTCTTAATTTAATATGACAACAATTCAACTGCTAATGGGCTACCCTACATATTTATTTTTTCTAAAACCCCTGTATAGCTATAATTGCACTCAATTCTCTAACATTTATTAAAATCCTCATTATAATAATTCCATCTCATTATATATTTCCACCACCCTGTATATGCAAATGCTTATACCAAGCATAATATTTTTTAACATTTTTCAACCACCGGGTAAACCATTCTGTATATGCCACTGCCTATGACCCACCATATTTACTCTTTTTGTTTATGAAATTTTTAATTATCTTCTGTAACTATAATTCTACTCCGACCTATATTTCAATCATTATATATATGGAACTCTTCGTGGTCTACTCTATAAATCATTTCCTATTCTAACATTTTTTATCACCATCCTGTATATCTATAATTCCTCTTACCCTATATTTCATCTTAACTATATATACAACTGCTTATGGGTTACGAAATGTTGCATTTCCATTTCCGCCACCCTGTATATGCATCTATGTATAACATTTTTTGCACCACCCTGTATAACTGTAATTTTACTGCACCTTCTATTCCAAGAACCCTGTAAATTCAACCGCTAATGGGCTTCCCTATATAATTATTTTATTAGTTATAATTGCACTCTACTCTATATTTTCTATATTTTAAACACCCTAAATATGCAACTGCTTATGTGCCACCCATTAAAAAAATTATTTCTAACATATCTGGAATCGCCCTGTATAATTATGATATTCAACGATTACTTTACCCACTAAACAATAACAACGCTTGCATGCCACCTCCAGAAGTACATGCTCTAAGTATATAATAGCATTGGTCTGTCTGTATATAATTACTCAATGGTTTGAGTCTGGCGGCAGCGGCACGCAGCACATTCATTTGTTTGGTATTGACATTATTGACGTAAATAATGAATTTTTATTATATTTTATTTAATGAATGAACCAATATTATAAATTAAGATTAGCATTCTGCACTGAAAGTAGCTACTAAACAAAACAAAAATGAAGAAAATCGGTTGAGAAACAGAGGAGAAAATGGTACCTAATCGTTTTGTCTTAGCCTATTTATATATAGATATATACAACGTGTCCTGAGAAGTTCTTAACAAATAGAATTTTTTCACAAAATGTTAGTGTTCATAAAATGTTCTGCTTCCTATGAAAATTTTATTGGAATTTTAAAATTTTATAAATATTGTACAGGGTTGCCAAATACTAAAAATATAAAATTGCCTAAGGAGAATATTACCCATTAGTGTAGGTTTAGTGCAAAATGTCAAGAGAATTATTCTGAGTATTCCGAGGTGTAGTTAAATACCAAATTGCATAAAAAAATCCGGAAGGAGTTTTCTAGTAGCAGCTAATTACTCAAAAAAACTGAGTAGGCTGAAAAAACATGAACATGCTGTTGTTACAGAAAAATAATCTTGCTCTTGCATTGTACTGACGGTAGATAATTGAAGTGTTTGGTGATTTTATTACATTGAATATTTTTCTGTTATTTTTCTCATGGAAGTTAAATTAATAATAAACCTCTAGATAACCAAATACTGCTGCAAATGTCATGAGCAAATTTACACTGGGTCTGTTGATAATACGTTTTAAAGAAATCATCAAGTTGCAAATATTGCTGGTGGTCGTTGAAAATCCTAAAGGCTCGGTGAGGACAATATCAAAATCACTATCGGGTAACGTAACAATGTCAACAGTCAGTACGATTTTACGAGCAAATAAATTCTAGCCCTACAAACCTAGACATAGGTATACATACACTATACACTTACATCTGGAAATTTTTAAGTTCGTTTTCTGTTCAGTGCTTGGTTCCAAAGGGAAGCTGTAGATTCTATCGGGTGTAAGAATAGTAGCGGTACCCCCCTGTAACTGCCTAGGATCGCGTTTTCGAAGAAAACGTTTTCAACAAAAGTTGTTCGGTTTTGACTTAAAAATTCAATGGTGACCTTGTTCTTGATCCCAGGGGTCTTTTTTTCAAGGTCACTTTCCTTTTCTAAATGGAAATCCCAACTTTTTAATCTTGAATCAGAAAAAGCGGATAATTTTACATTCAGTTTTGTATTTGACCTTGTAATCTAAGTGACCTCTCAAGGTCATTTCAAGAGCAATTATTTTTTTCAACGAAAATTTTTCATTTACTGTTTTTTTTTACTTTTTCTGCTGACTTTATAAACATATGCCTTAGAGATCGAAAAATATGTTAAATATCTAGAAACTTGCTTTAAAAACTTTAAAGAGCAATTGATTCATACATAACTAAAAAATTAAAAAGACAATTTTTTTTTATTTAAATAAAACAAAAAAAGTGGGGCTCCATCAACAAAACAAAATTACACAGCGCATTCTCAGGTTAAGTATAGAGGAAAGCCCTTCTTAAGAGAAAGGGTAACTACATATATACGAATACGTAGTCACTGACAGTCGGTGGGACCCAATCTTCTGTCATAGATAAGTGACAGTATTCGCTGCAAATAACTATTGCCCTTGAAATGACTCAGAAGTTTTTAGACCCCAAGGTAAAATACATATCTGAATGTAAAATTTTTCGCTCTTTCTGATTCCGGAATAAAAAATAAGGGTTACCGTGAAAAAAAGAAAGTTGACCTTGAAATTACCTTTATATATTACTTTGGGGTCAAGGACAAGGTTACGACTGAATTTTTAAGTCAAAACTGAACAACTTTTGTCTGGAACGTTTTCTCGAAAAATGCTATCTTAGGAAGTTACAGGGGGTACCGGTACTTTTGTTACACCCTGTATATTTTCCAGAAAATATTATTAACCGATAAGGCGACACTTAAATCAAGTGGAGTCATATACTCACAGAACTGCCGCTGGTGCTATAATGAAAATCGTAAATAGAGTGTTGCAATCAATACTCATTTAAAACAAATGTTTAAATTTGTTGAATGATTGTCATTAAATATCAGGTACCAACACTTTGGTACCAACACGACGGAACACCATTTCATAGTACACAAATAGTTTCCAGTTTTTTACAAATAACTTTCAAATCGATAGATAGGAAGAGGTATTCTGCAAACCCGTAGCTACATAGGTCTCCTGAGCTAAGCTCTTTCGGCTATTTCTTTTGCGGACTGCTAGAACAAAAAGTTTATCTTCACAGGCATTCCAAACTGTCGATCACCTGGAAACAGTCTTCAGAGATTATGCACAGCTATGGTAAGAGCAGCAGTGGCAGAATTCAGTAGAAGAACCATAATTGGTATATGGAACGGGATGGCGCTCACGTAAAAGCATCATTTATGCCTTGTTGTTGATTTTTGCATATGATATTGTTAAATAAACCTTTTTGTATACCCTGTACATTGTCTTCATCTTTGAATTTCTTTATTTTGCTAAACCTTGAAATACCCAGAATAATTCTCTTGTGGAATATTGCTCTAAAACTACACTTATGTCTAGTTGTCTGTTCAGGCAATTTTAGATTTTTAAGTTTTACAATTCCAATAATATTTTCGGAGGAAACAGATTTTTTTACGAATAGAAACATTTTTCACAATTGTGGAAAATAAAAAATTTTTCCATTTGTTAAGAACTTTTCAGGGCATGCTGTATATGAACTGCTTTACAACCGTTATCAAGAGACAAAATTAAAAAAAAGTCAAAATAACCAAAATGAGGTTCAGGATCGAACTTGAGATCTCAATCTGCCCGCTCCACAAGTCTAAGT
The DNA here is from genome assembly GCA_034190945.1 of Octodonta nipae. NCBI lineage: Eukaryota > Metazoa > Arthropoda > Insecta > Coleoptera > Chrysomelidae > Octodonta > Octodonta nipae. The sequence continues at coordinate 109,560,651 of CM067220.1, forward strand.
AAATTTCAAAAGTACATATTTTATATCTGCCTACTCTTTTTGAGTCTCACTAAAAGAATGATTTAAAAGGGTTTCAGAGACTCACTACATAACTGAACTATTCAGTTATCTAGCCGGACGTTCGATCAAGTGCGCTCTTAGTCTATAAGCTATATACATTATTCTCCTCTACATCTCACTTCCAATAATATGTAAAAGAACTTCGACAACTATAGACCTCGAAAGAATGCTGTCTAGTAAAAGATATCTCAGAACTTAAAAATTGTATCGGTCGAGTGTTATACTACTATTTATCTTACTTTTTGCAGACTATCAAGTGATGATGGATCAGCGATTCCTCTTCGATGGCGTTCATCTTTAAAATTTACATCTATATTAGATAATAAACACATTCTTTCATTGAGACGACAGGCTCGTTCACAACGTTTAAGAGAAGTAGCTGGTCTGCTTCCTTTCTTGTTTTCTCTCAGCTGTTTATGCCTCGCTATTACACACTAACTGCTCTTTTCGACATCCATTACATTCCACGTAGTGATTGGGATGAGCTCTGCAGAATGCAACGATATGTTGTCTGATGAATCGGCTCTTAATTGTTATATAATATAATGTTCTTTTTATGAAATATATAAAATTGTTGTATGTATCCCTGAATATTTCAATCTTTCAGTACAAAATCAATTTAATTATTACAATTGTTCTCTTCTTAATTTCAACATAAAGTTATGTAGTGGAGGAGTTCAAAGTATCGGAATCGGTATTTCATTTAAAGTATTTAACAACATAATGCTGATGAAATGAAACGATTTGCTGGAAGTGTTTCCTCAGAACTTGTCTACTGAACCTTTGTACCTGCTCTCTATACGTTTGAAAACTAATTCCTCCCGTTCAGTACTATAAAACTATTGAATTGAGTAGCATATCAGCTTTTAGGAAACAAGGATTTATTATAACTACTAGTGCAATATTGTTGTTACTATCACACTATTGTTGTTTCAGATAACAATAATAAATTCTAATAGTTGTTCTCAGCTCTGAATTTTTTCCGATCTTAATGCATAATCAATTATAACTGAGGAGCTTTATCATAATATATGTATATTTAATATTAATGTGAACGGGCAAATATCTAAGTTGTTGAAATTTTACGTATTTTTCCTTCATTAGTGTTGAACATTTAGTGTCCGAAATAAAATAAAAAATAATACAAAGATTAGTGAGTGTGAAACAGCGGGGACAAAATCAGCTGGTCACACTTTGTGTGATTAGAACGTGCCATAATTGTTTACCTGTCGCCATATAATGGGTGCGTTCAGCAGATACAAACTGTTGTCAACGTTTGCTTACGTTTCATGTTTTGTGCTGCACAAAACATGAAACGTGCAGCACAAAACATGAAACGTTAGCAAACGTTCACAACAGTTTGTATCTGCTGAACTCACCCAATTTCCTTTCTTTTATTTCTTAGTTATTAATCCTTTATAGAGTTACATACTGATTAACGAATTATAATAATGAAAAGTATTTCAATTTTCACCGTATATATTGAATTTTCAATTGATTGTTTTTCAAAGCTGTACTTATTTTTAGTGCATTAATTCTGTTATTTAAATAATGTAAACACAATTTGTATAACTCTAGTGTGAGTAGGAAATGCTTGGTTCATATTTGAAATACTTTTTTGTATGTAGCGGAACTAGAATCTCAGTAAATGAAAACTGTGTTTACAGAGATCGTTGGGTTTTAATGCACTGTAATTTTTGTATCTCAAATGTTCCGTCGATGTATTTTGCTCAGTCACCTTTTGTTCGGATGTTGCTATTAAAGTCTTCACCAGTTTCCTGCTCAGACGATGAGACAAGATGAAGTCATGATAATTTTTAATAATTAAATGTGTGCTACTACTTTAAATTAATACATTCTGTAAATTTACTTCACGCATGATATTTATCGGTATTAGGTAATTCTCAAGCAAGAGTGTAATATATTTGAGAAACGTTTCTTAACTTTATACAGAATCCCAAAAATCGGGCAGTAAATCTGTAAAGAAATTTGGATGTTAATATTGTTTCGTGCGGCTTTCACTGTTGCTTTCATTTCAGCGTAAGAAAAAAAGAACGGGCATCAATTTCCATTCAAGATGGTATACTCAGCAAAATTGAACTATTTATATCCTAAAATTACTGAATGATTTTGTAAATAAGCAGTGAGATAGCTTTAACTAATATTATATGCTAGTATTAATTTCTAATCTTCAAAAGAAAACTAAAAATCCTCAACATATTGAATTTTATCTAGAATGTGTTTATCACGGAATAAAAATCTACTATGAACACGATTGTTAAGAGTTTAAATGAGATAATCTATAAGGTTCTTTATATATATATACATTACTTTATATCGTTTTCTTTTTTCGTTATTTTGTACATATCTTGGTGAAGTATTTGCCAAGTTAAATTCATTTTGTTTATAGGATTTTCGAATTGTTATGTATTTAGGTCCTATTGCATTAGAATTGTATCTTTGTAGGTATAATATGATAAAGTTAAATTGTGTAAAGTTAAAAGAAAATATCATGATGCCCATTCTTTCACTATAATGATTATATCTAATAATAACTGTATAAAATATGAACATATTTGTATATTGGTTTAAAATTGTATTTAGATATGTTAAACTAATCACTGAATGTCGTGATATTTCAATGTGAATATCAAGTTTGTTCCCAAATACGTGCGTTTATGAACCTATGCACACATTCATTTGGTGTTAAACTAGTATAAGTAGCTTAAAATGGTACCTATAACTAAGCAATAAATCTTAATATTTCTATTCACAATATACAGTTTTTTGAAGTGATTGGATAACATTTTCTAGATATACGTTTTAATTTGATATACACTTATTATCACGACCTTTGTTGTGTTCTGACTGAATAGTTTAATTATCATGAACTTGGTAGTCTCTTCGGTTAGGATTTGGATACGTTTTTGTTTTGTGTGTGAAAATTTATTATGAACCAACTGAAAATTAATATGTAGAGTTGTGTAGGTATACAAATTTATCTGCCTATATAACCTTAAATTGCAGATGTATCTCAAATGTCGGCATACAAATTCAATGGTAATATATATTTTATTGTTGAAATACGCAATGCAGAACAACGTCAACTATACAAACGACACATTTTAATGATCAGTGTAATGTAAAAGTGTAGACGTGTAATTTTTTCAGGATACTTAAAATATATTCATTAAAAAAACTTTACTGTTTTATATACAATTTCATTAGTTTCTTATATTCGTGGGGAAAATACATACAAAATGACATATGATTTTTAGTTTTGCATAGTCATATTCCTACACTTATGATCTTTGGTTCATTATTTATGGAAACTAACAAACTTATATAGCATTAAAAATGAATAATAACCATTGATGATAAAATTCACAAGTTAAAATGCTTGGTTCTCTTGGCAAGCAGTCTGCCTTAAGGTTAGATACTGAAAAAAAAATGGAGTAAATTTTTGGGAAGTCCTCTTTATTATCTTGTTAAGAAAAGCTTTCTTCATCATTGCCTACAAGGAACTTTTTATAAGCATTAGGTCTCTTGCTGGTCTCATTTTCAATTTAATTTGCGTCAAATTAGGAGTAAAAATTTAAGTGAATTAAATGAAGAGGTCTGCCGTTGAGATTTCCCTTGTTCACTAATGAAATTTTGTTTTGATACAGGAGATAGTCCAAAATACGGACAAGATTAGAGAACGAATGATGTTCTTCACTAGCAGCAGACGGAGGATTTTGATTTGAAGGAGGAGTTAAAACACCTTTTTGGTAACTGTTTTCTACTACAACCCAGAAGCAGTGTTGGCGATTTGCTTGATAGGTGCCTGATTTTGCAGCTGCATCATTTTCGAGAACTGTCAGGGCACGGTACCTCAGTAGCTGAAAACAGGTTGGGCAGTTTCAGTAAATGAAAATCACGGATTCACTTGTTGCTATTTGAAGGATGAGGTCGCTCGTTGAAGTAGTCTTTAAGCTATCAATCCGAAATTGCGTAGCCCAGAGTATACTTACAGTCATGAACATTTCTTGTTAAAAGTAAGTTTACAATGTAAGAGCTGCATGAGATAAATACAAAATGGAAGCAAACAATTGACTTGAAACCCTGGTTTCAATCCCTTTATGACTTGCATGTTTCTTAATAATCAAAATTATTTTATCAACAGCTGCTTTTACAAAACTTTGGAATTGTCCTCTTGATTGAACATATCAGGAGAAGCTTCATCAATTAATTCTAGAGTCTAGAGACTCCAACTTCCATGATTGAAGACAGAGCGCTGTTAAAGTAACTTCAGGTTGGCTCTCAGAAATCCTTGCTACCATTCTTTTACAGTTTTTTGATTTTGTCAGTTAAATTTTGAGTGAGACTTTAACCAACAGAGAACTCGAACATGAGTTTCTACAAATATCAAATACAGCACTAACTCTTTGCAGTAACATTCAAACACCTTTGAATTCAACTACACCATTTTGTTACAACTCAAACCATGTCTTCGGAGCGTGCCAATAACCAATCTAGTTTATTATTTTGGAACTGTCTTTACAGCCTTTTGCACTGAGTTTGCACTCAGATTGACGATCAATCGTTTCCTTATAAGTACTTGGTATTTTGATATTGGTGTCTATAAAAAAGTGAATTGGTAAATTAAGTTAAACTCATTGACTTAGCTCTGTGTGTGTTTCGTTTTATCCATTCAACATTTAAAAAAAACAAAATTGGTAAATATATGTAAACGACGATTATAGTCCAAGCTGACTTGACTGGTTTTCGACACACTGAGTTTGTTCCGTTTTTTTTTTTTTTTTGTTTCTCCACCTCCTGCCTGACTCTATACTCCTTCAATTTAAAACTATTTAGAGCTAGATTGTGGACGAACGTTTCTTGAATGGAATTTCTAACTGCAGCAGCATTAGTCTGTGTTGAGAACGTCTGTGGGGTTACAGCCTTTGTGAAGTTGGAATCTGAGCTGGAAATTGGATAGTGAAAGGTTTTTTGGACATTGTCCTCTTGAGCTTGAGAACTACAAAATTGATTGACCATGAGAGTGTCGGGGGATCACGTGGGGGGGAGGGTACTTGTAATCTTCGTCATCTTGAGTAACTTCGAGTTCGCGCGTTGCTTCCTGATCGGGTACGATACTGGTGAAGCTGTCGTCGTTGCATCTCCCCTTCTTCAATTTCGACTTACCCTTGCCTTTAGCCGACTCTCTGGTTTGTAGGTTACAAGAACAACAATCGATCGCGTTGTTGTCACATCATACAATAGATTTGTTCACAATACTTATTTGGAAGAAATTATTTGAGAACAACAAACCCCTGAGGGATAAAATCTTAACAAATAGGTACAATAGCGAAGATCTTACGCTTAATACAAAAAACGTACAAATACTTCTTATCGACCATGATATTGGGGCTAATGACAGGGGCGCGTTCATTAATAAAACCCATTTCGGTCAGCTAGGCAGTAGGGTCCACCAAATTCGAAGTAATCCAACTATGTCATTTTGTTAGTATTTCTCCTAACACTCAAACATCTGCGATGGCCATGAATACATGAAATATTCATCAGGGATCATTACTGAAAAGATTACACAGAAATTTTGACTATCTAATTTGAATTTTCTCTTCTCGCCTCTGCATATATTCCAAACCTTGTATATATAATGAGCCATGTTAGATCTAATTTTATCGAAATCCTAATCTTTTCTCAATTGCAAAAAATATATTTGTAAATGTTGATCATTCTTCAATAGCTTGGTACTTCCAGGCGCTGAGTACATGCGATTGTTTGTGATAACTATTCTTGATTTTAATAGCTATTTGTATTAACTTGATATTATAGCAATTATTTATTAAAAAGAGATTAATCAGCTCTATTATAATATCAGGTAATGATACATTTTTGAAAATTAACTTTAAACTTGTATAAATATGAACTATATGCCTTTATACTTCCTTAACTTATAATAATTATTATACATAATGCACTGAAGTATTGGGATGTTAGATCTTTTATTTTAATACTATCACTTTGTCACTCCTGTGGCCATTTTAATAATCTCAGTACTGGAAATTACACGTAAGTCCACATGCGAACCACGAGCGTATGTAATTTATCAATAACACATTTAAAGGTACATAACATCGTAAAGGTCCTAGCAATAATTCCATTGTCTAAATTAATTGTAGCAGAAACTTGCCATTGTGTTCTATTTATTAATTACAGCCAGCTGTTATATCTTTTCATGTAATAATTTGTTACAGTTGAAATAAATATAGCAAATATCAAAGTAATAGTTTTCTAATCATATTATCTTTTTTTATCAAGAGATGATGTATTCAAATCTAAGTGTAATTCCAGTACAGTTTAGAATTAGATTAATGTTTTTAATAAATGAATATCCATTATATACCTAAAAATGCGTTGATATAATTCATATCAATCGAAATGTGCAATTTAAAGTGAAAATTTTGTAAAGTTATGCAAGTTATATTTGACAGTTGATTATCTGTGATCGTGTTGCGTTATTATATTTCGTTTTCATAATTTTTTTTCTGTCATTAATATAATTTGATATTTAAATATTTTTCTATCAAGATCCAATCATAAACCGGACATTCAACTTTTTTGTTCATTCATATATGTAAAAATTTAGAAAGAAAATCCTTTCCCAATGTGTCACTATTTATTTCTTTATTTAATAAAGTCAATCTTGTTTATTTGTTTTTATTGTTCCACCTAATTATCGTTCCAAGGCTATATGAAGGTTGCCTTCTATATTTCAAGACAGTTTGATATTTTTTATTTATTTTGAAGGTTACAATTCTCTCCGAATGATCTGTGGTTACAAGGAACATCTGTTTCAAAAAGTGTCGTCAAAAAACATTAAATTAACATGGCGGGACCGTAGCAATGGCGTAAATTTTAAACAGCCTAAAGTTAACTTCCAGAAGTATAAGAAAAAAATGTACCCTTATATTAACATCCTGTATACTTGCACATTAAATACTGGTACAAAAACTTCACTGTTTACAAACATGCTCTATTTGAACACTCTATAAACTATACTGCTATATTTACATACATTTATATTACTGCATACACTTCAGCTGACATATGTACCCCATGTATACTTACACTGTTTACTCACACTAATCTTATACTTTATATACTATCACCCTGAATACCTACACCCTTAAACTTACACCGGTTTACCAACACCCAGTATACCCACATAAAACATATTTACCAACACCCTGTATAATGGGCTTTCACCCTGTATACTGCTGCAAATATTTCAACCTATATATGTACCCTCCGTATGTCCCTGGCCTTTATTACTACCACCATTTATACTTACAGCTTGTAAACTTGCACTGTTTAGTAACACCCTATATATTGGACACCTGCCTAAACACTGTCAACTCTTATTCCTAATTTCCTAATTTTTCTTGCGGCCTATAACATTTTCTCCACTTACACTTACTGATGAACATACTTCACCCTGTATATGTACCCCCTGTATAATTATACTGTTTTCTACTACTCTAAATATATATTTATACTTGGTAAACTTGCACTCTGTATACTCACATCCTCTATGCTACTCACTTTATTAATACCCTATACAGGGTGTAAACAGTTTGAGTGCATATATTTTAGGTGCAGATAGTACACACCAAATAAAACAAAAAACTCATAACGCTATGGTCTATAGGCCTTAATAGTAAATTATTGTCAATGTGGCAACGTCGCGCTAAAAATTCACTTGTAACGTGAATAATAAAGGAATGATTCACACAAAAAAATTAACACCTGTTATTTTTTTGTATTAAATAATTACATTTCTTATATGTAGTTCTTTTATGTGTTAATTTATTCGAAAAATAATTGTTACTCATAAAATTAATATTACTTATATTAGACAAATAAATACCCATGTACTTACAGGCTGTCATTATGATAGAGCTCTGGAGAACAAAGGATTCTTTATAGTAAATATTCAAAATTCAACATTGTTGCTATTACAAGTGTTTTCCCCACAAATTAATAGCATGGCAGGTCTTTACCTAATTGTATAATTGCCACTATTTGTCACAAACTAATACACTCGAACTCACAATTGACAACAGATATTATTTATTTCTCAAATTTATTTTTTAAAACGAAAATCAAATCACGAACGCTACGTAGAATGTCACTTAAATATCACTTTCACTTTCTGACAAGAACTGGTGCAGCAAAAAAGCATTCGTGGCAGTGGTCAGCTGTAGTACTGAATAAGACATATTATATGCTATGTTGCCACATCTGTTCGGAGAAACATACGGCAAATTTTAACAGAATATTTAGAGTTTAAATATTAATTTTCTTTGTTAATACAGTTATTAAAGGTGTATAAGCTATTGAGTATTTACATATTTAGCTTTACAAGCATTTTGAAGCCGGAAATAGTCTATTATTCACTGTAATAAAGGCTATATAACTTCTAACTTTATTTTATTTTTTTTGGCAAAACTATAGTTTATTTCTGGAAATGTTATAAAGCTTTTTGATTTGTTTTGACCTGAAGTATTGATCCTCAAAATCTTTGCACTCAAACCGTTTACACCCTGTATAGTGGGCTCCCGCCCAATCACTTGCTATAAGGGATGAGCGTGCTCACTGTCGCCAAACATGCAATTTTTCACAAGACCTTTAAAAATTCTAACTGTTTACTGAAACCCTACATATTTTACACCTTGTAAACTTACTCAGAATATTTACGCAGTATATACTACTCTACTCAAGGGCGTACGCAGCTTTTGATTTAGGGAGGGGCAAAATCAGAAAAAAAAAGATCCTAGAGGAGTGGGGGCAAGTCGAAAAAAATTGTCCTAAAGGGACAAATAAAAAATTTTTTGGTTGGGGGTAGTCAGCAATTTTAAGGCAAGCTTTAATGGCTTATGGCAGAATTTTCAGGTAGGTAAAGTCACTACATATTAATTCTGAATTATTCTTAAATATAAATCACAGATAATACTAGAAAATAAACAATATTTATGATCCAACAATCGCCAATACAGATCAAACAAATAATCTGTAAAAATACTACATGGAATTAAGATATAAAAAAACCGCGTATAGGGGCTAACTTAAGAATGGAAATTTGTTTAATTATTTATAGATTAACAAAAGTCGAACATTCAAATTGTATGATCTAACAATGAAGAATAAACGAGGAACAAATAACCACAAAGAAAAATAATTCAAAAACAAATCTTGGTGGGGCCAACCTTTACATGCCAAAGACTGTGCCATCACATTACTGGAATACTGTATTCGAGTAACTAGAAGCATAAGCAGAATACGAGAATCATCCGAACCGATCTGAAGGGGGCTGATATGACTGCCGAAACGGCGTCATTTTACCATCGATCCCGGCAGAGGTCAATTATCAACTACACGGAGTTTCGGCAAAAGGTGCTTTTTCAGTCGAAGGTGGCCCAAGCCGAATGTGCGGTCGGACCTTAATTTTTGCTGTCATTGTGTAGAACAAAATCTTTATATAGAAATTTATTTCATACCAAAATACGCACAAATTACAAAAAAATTGAACTGAGAGGTATCGACAAATCAGTATATAGACTAGACGTCAGCAGTCAGTTGTTTACAAAATGAGAACGGGATTGCCGCAAATTGTTTTTGAGAGGGGTGTGCAATACTAGGCAACAAAGCTGTGAGCTAGATACGGTACAATTTCAGTCTTAGAATTTCAGTGGACTTCAAATGACAGTATGTGGTAAGGAGTAATAATACTCATATTACGTTTCTATTTATATATTTACGGGCAATAGATATAAAACACAATTATTTAATGAATATTATAGAAGACATTTTGTTAACATAATTCTTGAGATGCAAAATACACTAACTAACCTAAATCAGTTCTTTGGCAAATAATGCCAAAGATATATTCATACCACATTAAAATTGAGATAGCAGAATATGATCTCATTATACAGTTGCACATTTCGTTTTTGATTTTATAAACACAAAGATGCTCAATAGTAAACCTACTCCAGATAACTGACACTCTACAATTGATGTTAATGTGGTGAAACTAAATAATCTTCCCTACAACCGATATTTATAAGTATATATTTAAAAAAAAGACTTGCACATCTAAGCAAATGTATGTATGTGCTTATATTGTGATTCATATAAGCGCAAAAAGTCGACAAATAAAAACTGAAAATGTTTGAGAAACCCATTAATAAATACACGGAGAAAATTATTTTTATTTACGTCCCCTCTTGGCTTTAGCGACTGGGGCAGTACCGTTCTTTGCTGGTACCGCAGCAGTTCTGGTTTGCCGTGCAGGTGCAGTTTCTACTTCTTTGGGTTCCTCCTTAACTTCAGTTTTACTTTCAGTTTTAACTTCAGTTTTACTTTCAGTTTTAACATCCGTTTCTTCTTCCTCTTCCATTTCAGCATCTTCTACTGTAGTATCTCCCTCCTCCTCTTTCACTTCAGATGTATCCTTGTCTTCGGTGTCTTCCATTTCAGCATCACCTGACAGGAAAATAAAATTTAGATCAAGTTATTAAAACATTGACTGAGTGAAAAACACTGCCTAAACTGGTGGGTCTTAGTAGCATGAAATGTTGCTTGTTAAGACTAAATCAAAGTTGATCTCTTTAGGTGGTTAAATGGGGGAGAAAACTTGCTATGGAAAAGTCGACTTTTTGAAGTTAGAAATATGGAAAATGACGATCTGTCTATAAATAAACGTCTGTTAATTCAACTTTTTTTTTTTAATTCTTCTCCTGAGAGTGTAAAATTAGAGTAGTCAGAAACATATTCAGGCTTTTGGAGAACTTCAAAAGTAAGGACCTGGTAAGAAAGTATGTTTTGACTTGAGATGTACAATATGATACATATTTACAAAATATTTTATAAAACTGAAATATTTTTATAACATTTAACTACATGTAATAAAATAATTTGTTCAAATACACTGCAGTGAATGCACAGTGATGTGTAGCAAAAATAATGAATGTAGGCAAGTTGATGTAGTAATAGTGAACAAACTTTGTTAATTGATATAAAAACAACAGTTTATGATTTGGATTTTCTTTAGCATCAAACTGTTACTTCAAAGAAAGTTTAGTTTAGGGAAATAATATTCCTGGCACACTTTAAAAAAATATTTTTAATAGTTTCTTTATCCATATTTCAGTTTTATCATTAGATACTATCAACAGTTAGTAGAGTTATCAAGACAAATTAATAGAGCACAAACTTAATGGGTTTGCATCATTATATTATTCAACTCCCATGGACGCCTTCTTAGTTCTTACTCTGTCATCAGTTATAGGCTCAATGTCACCTGAGTTACATAAAGATGCAAAATGTCAGATGAACTGAAGGCTGAGAAGTTTAAATTTAACTTGTCAGATTTGGTAACACACACTAGAGCAGCTGAACCTATTGAATGCACAAACCAACACAAAGAATATACCTTACTTTGGAAACAAAGCAAAGTAGGTTCACAAATTGTAGGTACTCAACGTAATAATAAGTTGAAAAATTTATTGCCAAAGTAGCTAATTTCCAAGAAAGAAAACATGCTGGAATCATGGAGAGGTTTCAGTGTAATCAGGTTAGAACAAATTTGATAAACTGAACTTAGAAGAGTTAAAATGTTTAAACTACACTTGAACCTTTTAGTCTAAGCCATATACAGAAATAATTGCTGCAAAACTTTTTATATTTCATAAGCAGCATTTGTGAAATATAAGCAAAAACAAATTTCAATTGAATTTTTTATGGAGATCTTATTACAAAGACTTACTTACCATTTTCAGTTTGTTTCTCTTGTTCTGCTTTCTCCTTCGCCAATCTTTCTTTTTCTTCCTTCTCCTTCTTAGCTACTGCCTCCTTGTATTTGGTCTTAGCAGCTCCGATAAATGAGAAGTAATGCAACTTTGATTTCAGATGTTTCTGTAAAATTGCATGTTTAATTAATGAACTATATTTAAAAAGAAAATTAAAAATTACCTGTGCCAGTTCTTCATTTTCAAAACTTCTGTGGCATATTTCGCAACGGAATCCGGAAAATTCTTTCAAACTTTGCTTGCTGACGGCCCTGTCAGGCTTGTAAGCTGGGATCAAGTTTTGCAAGCCACTCAAATCATCAGTCAGTTCAAATATTGGGAACTCAGATTCTAATTGCAGTGATTCCTCAAGTATTGGTTCCAAATCAGGTTCACCAACTTCTTTTACATATACATCTCCATCTGAATAAAAGTAATGTTAACCCACAGTGATCATAAGTTAACAATATACTTACTTTCTTCACCAACTTGATCTTTCAGAGTTTCATTAAGCTTTCTCAGATGTTCTGGAGTCAAACGATGTTCCACCCACTCAATTCTTGATGGGAACTCCTTGTCACAAGTAGTGCAATTGGGATGCAAATAACGCTTCAAACGTTGATGGCCTTCAGTTCTGAAACATTACAATTTTGTTAAAAACACTTTGAAATTAAAATACAACACCATGCATACTTGCGATGAGCGACAAGTTTTCCCAAGAACTTCAAATCGCACATGTTGCAATGATTTTCAGGATCATGCGACCTTGGAGCTTTCTTGGTTAGACGGTGCATGCGGTTCAGTTCGATCACCTTCTTCTCTTCAGAGAGACGCAAATGTTCTCGTAAAATATTGACAGTTAAGTGAATGCTTTCTTCCAAAGTGTCTAACATTTGCCTATGAGCACGACCTAAAATTTTTTAATAAAGAAAATATTTTTCCATGTATTTGAAATGATAGGTAAATTTAAAGAAAACTATCTGTATCTTTTTGAAATATCAATTACAAACATCGGTTAATATTTAGGACATAATCCATCTAGCAAATATTAAGCCTGTTTGAAACCCCTTTTGGGAAATATAATTGGCAATCTCTCATTATAAAAAGTAGTATCATTAAACATGTGCAAGGTGTTTGCTCAAAGTCATAAGTTATATAATTTTTTTTCTGTTATAGCTTCACATCGGAAATTGCACAATATCTCAAAAATTTATTTGAAATACTCAGATACTTACCTCTTACATGCTTCTTCATAGATTCACCATCCCACATATCCTTATTGCACACAAAACAACTCAAGAATTTCTTTGGTACACCATGATAAATTCCATCTTTATCGTCACCATTTGTCTTTTCTTCACCTTCAGCATTTTCTCCCTCAACACCCTCTTTTTTCTCTTCTTTGTCATCTTTTTCATTCTTTTTCTCATCTTTCTTTTTGTTCTGGTTGTTATTTCCCTTATTTCTATCTCTCCAGGTACCACGGTTCTAAATAAATGGATGTAAAAGGTTATAACAGTTCACAACTGTACATTTTGACTTAAAATGGACAAAAATAATTACTGAAGTCAGAAAAATACTCCAGTTCAAAATAAATAGCCATTGTTTTACTCTCATTACTATTTTAAGTATTAAAAGGTATGCATGCAAAATATATACCTACTGACAATTTAGCAGTTTCAAATTCTAACCCTCATATATTGGTGCCTGACTGCTTTAAATACTATGTTAAAAATCATGATTTTTTAATGTTAATCTGTTAATAAATAAAAACAAAATGAGATCATTCTGTTTAAAAGAATTGTCATGTAACTATTCTTATGAGGCAAAGTGAAGAAAAAGTAAATAATATTAAGAGGAAAAGTTGATATTATTAATGGGTTCAAACTGAAAAAGTACAACATTGTATGAGTAAAACAGCTTAATTTAAAAACATTCATTGCCTCTCCAATGCTGAATTGGAAAAGGTTAATGAGGTGTAAATAATACATTGTATTTTGGTCCACTTCAAAACCCATAATTAGTATAACTATTGTGAATATATATATATATATATATATATATATATATATATGTGTGTTTTTATTAAATAATTCTAAATGTTAAAAATATAACTTGAAATTGTAATGTGATTATTTATTTTTTAATAGAGCATAATTAACCAAATAATTGAAGTACTCTACTTATTAGCTTTTGAGTTTAACTCCAACAAAGAACCAAGTTTTATCTAATCTTAAACTATATATAAAAACATGAATTTTGAAAAAAAAAATTTGGTATATCATATATGCACAAAATTATCAACAACTATTAATAACCCTCTTGTCAACACAAACTTATTCATAAACGGTTCAAGAAAGATATTCAACTTATCTACTGTAACATTTCCTTGATAATGTAAAAGATACCTGGGTAACCGAGCTTCACTCGTAAATTCAAGGTTTTATCATTAACGTACATATGTATATCCAAATAATCGGACATTTGCTATGTAAACTAATTTAAACTCCCCTAACATAACATTTTTTTTACATTTCTTATTTACATGGTGGTACTACAATTCAACACCCCCTTCCCCTATATTTCAACCACCCTATATGTACAACTTCTTATAAAAAAACCCATCCAATTTTTTTTCTAACATTTTTTTAATCACGCTACATTTCCACTCGATTACAGATTCCAACAACCCTGTATATGCGATCGCTGTTGGCCATTCTACAAACACTTTTGTTCCCAAATTCTTTCATTTATATTGTAACATTTTTGTAAACACTTTGTATAACTATAATTCCGCTCCACCCTATATATGCAACTTTTTACAGGCTACCTAATATAACATATTTTAAATCACACTGTATAATTATAATTTCACACCACCATATGTTTTAACTACCCTGTATATGCATTTGTTTATAACCACCTATTGTAATTTTTTTAAACCACCATGTATAATTATAATTCCAGTACATCCTATATTGCAACCACCCTATAAATGCAAATGTCATTAAGCTACCTAATAGGTAAAACATTCTATTTATATTTTTTTGCGACCTGCATAAGAATACTTTTACTCCGCCCTGTATGTCAGCTATCATTAATTTCCAACTGCTTATAGGGTACCATACACAATTATTTTTTTCTGGCTTTTTTCTACCTATATAGACGCTATATTTTAACAATCCTGCATAGCAACTCTTTTGGACCATCTAACATATTTTGTTAGGCCATGTATAATTATAATTTTACACTACCAATTCATATTATTTGCATCAAATTAACATGCAAAATCATGAGATCTTACTCATCCAAAAATTGCCTACCGTGCCAATTTTTTCACCTTGAAAACTTGAAATGTCTAGCTATAAAAATGTAATGCTAGGAAAATATGACGGAGGCATAAAATAGTTACATGTTCGGAACATACAAATACAATATTATAATTCCAGTACATCCTATATTGCAACCACCCTGTAAATGCAAATGCTAATAAGCTACCCTATTAACCTTTTTATTGACCCTGCATAACAATACTTTTACTCCGCCCTGTATGTCAGCTATCATTAATTTCCAACTGCTTATGGGCTACCCTATAAAATTATTTTTTCTCGCTTTTTTTCTAACTATACTATAATTCCATTTGACGCTACATTTTAACCATAACCTGCATAGCAACTCTTATGGACCATCTAACATATTCTGAAAGACCCTGTATAATTATAATTTTACACCACCAATTCATATTATATGCGTCAGGTTAACATGCGAAATCATGAGATCTTACTCATCCAAAAATTGCCCACCTTGAAAACTTGAAAAAATATGACGCAGGCATAAAATAGTTACAGGTTCGGAACATACAAACACAATTTTTATTGAAAGAATGTTTAAAAACAATTTCTCTCTCAAATAGGTCAACAAATCATCCTGTATTAAAATAATTTTTACAACAGGAATCACTCTTACGTAGGTTACCAAATTACCGTTTTGAACGCCTTGAAATTACAAAGTCGCCGCCTTGATTGTCATAAACTGTCAAAAAAAAATTTAATAATTTAATTTTTCAGTAAAACGATTGTTCCCAAAGATGAGACCCTCACCAATCGATTTCTATCCATCGAAACTTCCAAATGGCAAAATTTCACCAAAATCGTTGGAGCCGTTTTCCAAAACTCAATTACAATATATATATATATATATATATATATATATATATATATATACATTGCTCATATTATAGTATTAGATATGCCAACCACAATTTTCAAATTTTGAATAGTTATAACCGTTAATTCTTACAATTCTTGAGGTAAAATATATTTAAATGTGAATTGTTAAAGAAATTTAAAATTGTATACAAATCAACCAGTCTGAAAATATTGCTATTGACTGATCTTTTTTAAAAAATGCTTTGTTTCATATCAACTGTTCAAAATCATTCAAAATTCACATAATTTATATTCACTAATTTGTGGATTTGAATTCTGAATATTAATGTGGTTCATGTTTTAAATATTGAAAACAGTTCAGCCTCATTCAGTGTGATCAATAATTAATTACAATAAATGATAACCAAATATGTTCACAAGGAAAGGAATTACACCAAGACATGAATTAAAATTAGTTTCTAAATTTCAATTTTTTTAAATGGATATTACACGAGTCCAAGCTTTCTTAATTAGGAATTTTTATATTAGCTGATTAGGCTTTTGAATGCAAGATAATATATATTTTCTTGATAGGATACTTAATAGTTGTGCTTAACCCAAAACATCAAAACAAAATTATTGTAATTCAAACTTATGATTGTTATGATTACATACATATTTAAACACATCTGGGAAACAAACCAAATTGGATATCATGCTAGTGGAATGCTGGTACCATCAAAAGAAAAGAGCTTGACATGAGCTCAAATTATTAATTATTTCAAGACCCTAGATTGTCAATATAATTATTGGAGATTAATATGAGATAATCTGGTTTAATCCAGGTATATTTAAACACTTAGAAAAAATAATTTATAATGACAAATTACAAAGATTAAATTTAAAGACAGATGATTTACATTAAAAAAAAATAAATCTTAAAGAAAAACTACCAATAACAAAATCTTTAGTGAAAAAAAACTGTTGAAAAAAATTTATTAATTTTAAAATGAGTTTTTTAACACTGATAGTTTATGGAATCTCAAAAAAATGTTATTCTCTGCACTTGCAACATCAGCTTTTACTGAATGTTTTTCGGGTGTTGCATGTGATAGAAGACAGAGCATCTAAACTTTTAACCAAACATTAAATATTTAATTAAACATAAATTTAAATCATAAAATTAGAGATGAAACCTTCAAAGACCTATTATTACAATGTAATAAAAGCAGAAAAAGAATGTTAAAATGGAAATTTCTAAAATTACTTGTTTTATCAAAAACAGTAGCATCCTATTGCTACCTTAGGAATAACTGTTTCCAAACATCAAAACACACCCAAACAGTCAAATAATATAATATATATAATCAGTGACAATTATGAACAATACATATTTTCAAAAAACTGAAAAGCTTTCAGATCACTAAGGAGTACATTACATAGGATTACATAGACATTCAATTATTCGTGTATCATCCTGTGTTAACTCCAATTTATGATTTTTATATTAAAAAATAATTAAGAATTACTAAAAAGTACCTTTAGTGTGTTTTTTTCTGTAAAAGATTAAAACTTGTCTTCACACAATAACCAATCATTTAAACAGTAATTCATAATTTGTATATACTTTTACTCTTACTTGATTTGATTTTTATTACTAGGTATCATTCTGCTTCTGTCTGCAAATCATGTATTCCAATACATTCCACAAACATATTGAACATGTAGAAGAAATGAAGCCAGTTTATTGAGCTTACACAGAAATTTTAACAATAATATTCATACTTTGGTGCTTTCATCAAAAAATCAGAAAATAAATGGTGATAAATACACTTCCGATAATTGAATATTGAAAATTTTTTATCATTCAAATCATTTAAAGTTAGCCATAGATTCCTTATAGAACTTGTAGGAGCTATAAAGATACTCTATAATTTTTTTGAAACTAGAATAAGAAATACATAATTGGTTTGGACTTTCAAAATCGATGATATAAATGGAAAAATATTTTAGTCAAAAAGGATATTCTATAAGGCAGGCAGACATGATCAACTTTTCCAATTCATATCAATTAATTAATGGATAAATAGATATGAAATTAGATTTTTGAAACAAGAGGTAAAGTTACAGAAACTTATTAAATATTTATTAAAAAAACAAATTGATGAAATCAACCAAATAGATACTTGACAAAACTATTTGTTTGTCAATATTTAGTATCATATAGAATATAGAGAAATTACATTTAAAATCATACCTTATTGTAAGGCTCGTGTCGCCTTAAATCGCGGCCTCTGTTACCAAACCGATTGAAATTTCGGTCTTGGTCAGAAAAACCTGGAGATGTATTCAAAGAAAGTAACGACGGTGGATTGTTCATTTGCTGTTG
Source organism: Octodonta nipae (assembly GCA_034190945.1). Lineage (NCBI taxonomy): Eukaryota > Metazoa > Arthropoda > Insecta > Coleoptera > Chrysomelidae > Octodonta > Octodonta nipae. The sequence goes on from CM067220.1 coordinate 109,579,106, forward strand.
AGGTTGTAGTAAATTCGACAGAGCTACAGCGAGTTGCTGAGGGTTAGAAATCAACCCTTGATTCATAGAATTAGGGCCTTGCCAAGGATTTCCTTGAAATGGTTGGTGTTGAGAAAAAGCGCGATTACCTCGGGGGCCACCGCCCATTCCGCCCATTCTTCTATTTGCCATGATATTTCAACTGGATACAGCCACAAACTGAATTAATAGAAGAAAAAAATTGAGGATTTACGTGGATGCTGATGCCGAAATGTACTTCGCGTAAAATACGCAATACCAATAACTACTCATAATAATTACTAAATAGTACTTACTTATTTGAAAAATACCTTGCAAATTGATACTTCTACAGCAGTTAAACTTAATTAAAATATTACAATATGCAAATACCGGACGACGCCGTACAACTACTGCACGTAATCAAAGTGAAAAGATGGAGGCAAATTGCCGGCGTTGATGCCAATCATGCCTCGTAGAAATCAATACCCGTAGCTAAATTCCGCATTCGTAGTGCATTACCAACCCAAAAAATTAAAATATTAAATATTCGAATATGAGGAAAATATTGATTACAGTATGGACACAATAAAATCTTAGTTTTTTTAGGATTCCGTACGACCGATGAAGCATCATAAAATGTATTAAATGAAAGTTCTTTTCTTATGAAATACTAATAGCTATATAATTTACAAAAATTTAAAATGTTGTTTAAAGGGTTTTACGAAACATATATCAAAATCTTTTTCCGCTCTTATCTCCAAAACTATATAGCCTAAAATTTCTAAAATATAGAAGATAGGTTTTCCCTATATTATACACAATAAATAAAACCCTAATTTCGGTTTTGCGTATCAATCTTTCATCAAAAACTTTGAACCACAGATTGGCTCTTGTTAATGTAATTACCCAGGGAACATAATATGTCCAAATCCAAAGAAATATCTAACATCCCTTCCTGGGTAAATATAATTTAAGATCGCCTCTTGAAGCAAGCGATCGCCCTCCTGAAACTATTGTCAGGATTCCCCCCTTTCATTACCTTTTCCCGCACCTGCCTATACTTCACAACATCTGAGACAGGGGGGGTCGTATAGGCGAGGTTCAGTCAGGACAGGTTCCAGTCTGATTACAACCCTAAACTGAAAAGAAATGGTACGTTCTGGCGATAATAACACAATAAAATTTAAAAATTAAAATGTTCATAATGGCAATTATGGAAATTTTACAATTATAAGTACATTAAAATGTTTTTTGGATTTCACAAATAACTGTATAAGCAACTTTAAAAGTTAGTTCTCCCAAAAAATAGAGAACGGTCTTTCCCTGACCTCGATACTGAAAATTCGTGAAACCTTCTGCTATGAAAATAAAAACAAGTTACGGACGACTTTTAACTGCACAAGCAGTGACAGCGTCAGCTATTCTCACAAAAAATGTAATAATATCAACAAAAAATGATAACTTATTAACGATATATATTGTGACGGGAATTCTTCCGATAATTCCTGGATGCGGTATTCATCCGATATTTCGGGGTATCCGAAATATGGTTCGGCTGGCCCATCGGCTTGCTTTGATGTAATTCTCGAAGAATCTAGTCTAGTCCCGGGGCTCTTTGACATTCTGCAGAAATCCGAGAAGAAATATATAAATACAAAAAGCGGAGGAAGCATCCATTTAGTATTCGACTGTCGTTTAGTTAAGATAATTTATAAATAGTTCTGTGAATATAAATTGTGTTAAAGTAGTGGAAATAAGTCAGTTGGATTGTGTTTATAAATAAATCAAAGAGCCCGATTGTCAAAATAAAAACATTACAATATCATATCAGTGTTGTGGTTTAAACTATAGCTTTAATGGTGAAAAGGAATGGCAGTTTTAGAAAAAAATGTGTCAGTTCCAAATTGAAAGTTAGTTTGGGAAACCAATGAATCCAAAAAATGAACTGACGGAAATTCAGGATTGGAACCGTACTTTACCAATATTTCACGAAATAATGAGCTGTAAATGGAATGAAATAAAATGGAACATAATATGTACCTGTAATACTCTGAATTTGCTGAAAAGTACCATCGAGAATCATCAACAATATGCTCGGGTTATTGTTGAGTTGACAGGTGTTCAATCAATTAAATAAAATTGGGCCTCATAGTTGTCGCCATAAAAAAACACAAACTACTCAATATTTATTTTTGTAAATATTATTTTATGAATATGTATATGATTTATGAGGACTCTCTCTTTTTAAATTTTTCTAGCTAGCTACATTTTGTTTTGTTTACAAATTTCTCACCCGCATCTAATTCTGGAAAAGTGTGAGTTGAGAAAATCCCAATAAACAACAGAATGAATACTTTTATTTGTATGTGTATGTACCATTACTAAAATTTATCACTACTTTTTCAACTTAGTCCAAACAGTAAAATAAAAATTTCTTACCTGAAAAATGTGTTATTTACTTTACTTTCATAGAAAAATTCTCCAAATTCATCTAAAAGAAAATATACATATATTTTCTTATACATTTAGAGTCTCAAATTAAAAAAATTAAAATCAGACGAATAATTAAGTTAAGTAAATTAAAAGTATATATGAAGATTTGTTCATATTATATTGCCCAAAACAAATGGGAAAATTCTATAGAATATTCACTAGATATTCACTGCTAAATTTCGCACTCGTAATACGAAAAACGATGTCTCAATTGTTTCATGCCTAAATGCTGTTAACACTTAAGCCGCAAATAGCATATATTTTAATAAATCGGTTAATTTGGAGAAACATTTAAATGTTAAAAAAACCTTTTTGGATTATAAAGTACTAGCCGTTACCCGCGGTTTCACTCGCGCACGGAATGTTCAAGCCTTCGCAAAAAGAAATAACTTATGAAACATATGGGTTATTCTATATAAAAAAATTTCTAACTTGTTTCAACCACCCTACTTAACTAAAAATCCACCAATCCCGAATATATTTCACCCAAACTGCAAGTACTTATGGGCTTATAAAACAATTTTATTCGACATTTTTTTTAATCACCTTGAATAACTGTAACTCTGCTTCACCCTATATTGCAACCATCCTGTATATTATGCTGTTTATTTGTCACCCAATATAATTTTTTGAACACCTGACTATAACTTTTCTCTATCCTATATTTCAGCTATGCAACTGCTTATGGTCTACGCTGTATAACAATTATTTCTGATATTTTTTGAACCACCTTTTAAAGTAAAATTTCTCTTTACCCTATTTTTTAATCAACCTTTATATGCAGCTTTTTCTAACATTGAGTTAAACACACCCTAAAACTATAATCTTGCTTCTCCCCATATTTAAGATATTCCATATAGTAAAATGAATCTGTTCATCGTCTACCATATAAAAAAATTTTTTTAAAACCTTTTTGAAGCATCCTAATGGAAATGCCTTGAGAGTATAATTTGTCTTCGCCTTGTATTCCAACCACCCCTTATATCCAGCTTCTTATAACATTGTTTTAATCACACTCTATGAACTATAATTGCACTTCGATCCATGTTTCAGATATTGCATATATGCAACAGCTTATGTTCTATCCTACAAAAAAAATCCAACCAGTTTAACTATTAATCTACTCCACCCGCTATTTTAACCAGCTTGTATTTGCAACTACTTATCGGCCACCCAGTATAACATTTTTTGTACCACCCTGTATAACTATAAATCCATCATGTCCAATATGTCACCAAAACCGCAACTGCTTATTGGACACTGAATATAACAATTTTGTTCAACATGTTTTTGAATCACCTGGTATGTATTACAACTACCCTCTATACGCTACTGTTTATTAGTCAACCAATATAACATTTTTAAAATAATTATCTTCATCCTATACTTCAACTACCTATCTCTGCAACATTTTATGAACTACGCTATTTCACAGTTTTCCTCATAGTTTTACAAAACATATTAAAATATAAATTCTCTCCACACTTCGTTTAAACCACCCTACATTTACAACTTTTTCTAACCTTGTTTAAATGACACTACAACTATAACTTTACTGCGCACCATATTTCAGGTACTCCATGTATGCAATTGCAAATTTTATAGCATTTTTTACCCACGCTGTAATTATAACTGTACACCACCCTATATTTCAACAACCTTTTGTATGCAACTACTCATTTACCACCAAATATAAAATTTTGTACCACCCTGTATCCTTAGAATCCTACCCCACCCTATATTTCAACCATCCGGTAAATGGAACAGCTTGTAGATCATAACATTACTTTATAATATTTTTTAAACTTACCTGTATAGCTGTAATTATATTCCGCTACATATTTTAACCACCCTGTATAAAAAACTGCTTCTAACATGTCTACAACCCATTTCATAACTATAATAATCTTATGAACATAATTCAAAGATCCTAACTGCTTACCTAACACATTTTTTTTTTTGATTTTTTTATTGAAACCGTATAAATATTCTGCCCTTTTTCGATCACTTGATATATGGAACTGTTTATGGCCCACTCAATATAACATTTTTGGACCACCCCGTTTAACTAATTTCACCTCCCCCTTATTTCCACCATATTGTATATATGCAGCTGCTTACAGGACACCAAATATAACTTTTTTTTCCTACATACAGAACACCCTGTAAAATTACGCTTGTTATATTAGTTGATTTTTCTTAAATCGAAACATGTTACATTTGCACATTCCGAATTTTGAATAAGAGCTAAGCTGATGCCAGTATCTAATATTTTGTGCATGCGGTGGAACCAATTGAGTAATTTTATTACCCAACATGATGGAAGTTTTTTCGCTATATCTACCGTTTCTGTTAATTTAGAGAGATTAAATGTCTACCAGTTTTTAAGTCAAACTTTAGGCTTTGTAATAAAAAAAGATTCAGCAAAATCACTTCAGTAGTGCTTACGTGATGCCCGAACAAACAAACAAACAAACTTACAATTTTATAATAGTATAGATTATTCCTTTTACATGCACGAAGAATTTGAAACATTTGCATATGATATTTCTGTTTTTGTAGCTCGTGCAATATTCAGTTTTTTAACCGACAAACTAATCAAAAATGATTTTAGCTTTTGAAGTGCACTGCTAAAAACCGGCCCGAGAATTGATTAACTACTATAAGTATAAAATATGTATCGTTATCCAGAGTTTGAATAAAACAGGATTAAGCTTATGCGTAAAACTTTAAATTGAAACCCTAAACTTTTTTAAAATTTATTGTCGTCACGCTTCTGGGAAATTTCATTTTACATAATTTTTAGTAATAGCATGTTTTTCTTCAACGTATAGGAACGCAGTTATAAAGAAATAACTGGATAAATTCTATTTCAAAATTTCCATAACTTTCTAGCATAACCCACATTGATACATTTAAAATTGCCTACAGCCTATTTCAACAGAAGCAGGTCTAGTCCACATTTTACATGAAAAATGTTGCTCTTTCATTCCTACTATGTAATATTATACGCCCCAACAAGCGACCCATCATCGAAGTAAAAACAAAATTTGAATGGATCCTAACAAAAGTATTTAGAAAATTCGAAAAAGTTAAAAAGACAATACTTTTGGCCTAGTACGAGTTGGACTCGCATACGGGTTCTATACCAACTTTGAGATTTATTTTAACCTAAGTAAATCATAATATATTTTTTTCTAATATTCCGGTTTCAGACAAACGGGGAATGAGTAGAGTTTATTACATTTCCCCGAATATCTTTTAAACTTTAAACTAAGCGTTTTAAATTTTACAATAATATTTTTCCGAATTTTAGGCTTAGTAGTTTGGGAGATAAAGGGCAGAGTGGATCAAAGTTTAAATAATAAAATGTTAATTCTTTAAAAAAAATTATGTCAAAAATATAAATTAAATATATTTGTATCTTTATACATTTAAAGTTTGTTAATCGTTAATTTTTCTTGTCTTGTAAATTTGGAGAGAGGCCATATATTCTATTTTTTTCCAAAAGCACAGTAGTCGGATTTTATACATTTTTCTTAATATCATCATTGAAAAATACACAAAAAATGGTAAACTCTATAACGAAACCTTTCATTTGCTATCTTAAATGAGGGGCCCGAAAATATTTAAATTATATATTTTTCCTTTATTTATATAATTTACCAAAATTAATATCAGGCTTTTTGATATTGATACTTTTTCTGTATCAACTGAGTCCCTATATTCCTATTTTTTCTAATATTTTCGGCTCAGTAGTTCAGTGTTAAGAGGGAATGGGTGGATTTGTGAATATTTTTGTTAATATCTCTGAAACAAATTATTTTAAAAATATGAAATAATATATTCCTCATGATGTACCCTTTCATTTGATATATTACCCGATGATTCTGATTTTTTTATTTTGAGTGTAATACTACAATTTGTCACCCAAAACTCATATTAGTTTTTCTCCTGTACCTAAGGTTCAAGTGCTGCCTTATATTGCCATTTTTTTTTAAATTGTGGGTCTTATATTTTTGCAGATAAAGAAAGTGAAAAACTGGGTTTTTGTAAATTTTGGTCAGGATTTTTAAATTAAATTACTTTAAAAGTATGAAAAAATAAATTTGTATTCCTCATAATTCCTTTGGAATTTTAATAGACGAACTGGATCCAAAAACAACAACAAAATAATTCGTTAATATGGAGACGAAATACTACCTGGATTAATAGAAGGTAGCGAAGAATAATATTGTTTGGTAATATTTTGTAAAAATAACTAATTTAAATCAATCAATAGTTCCTTAAATGCTTAGAGCATCTACATCCTAGACACGGTGTGTGCTTTAAGCTTCAATGTGACAATTGATATTTTGGCAACACTGTTTCCATATAATGCTACGGTAAATCAATTCCTGTCACATGCGCAGTATCAAAGTCGTAGTATTCGTAGTTCCGTACACGTAGCGCAAGTATTGACCTTTTTGCGTTTGTAGAAAGAGACGCTTCAGTTTCACGTACATTATATAGGTGAAGAAATTATAAATATTAAATCTTTATATACACTACTTCTGAGTTGACATTCAGAAAGCCCTTTAATTAAGTGCTGTAAAATCAACTTCAATTGTGCTATATCAGGTAAGCTATTTGTTATTTTATATTTCCTACCGGTAATACTAAAATGTCGGCGTTTATATTCATGGCGTGCATGGGTACTTGTTAATTTGATTTTGTTGAATTTAGTTACAAATACTATAATGGCCAATAGAAGAAGTGGCGGAATGGGTGGTGGTCCAAGAGGTCTTCGCGGTTCTTATTCTCAACCTCCATCATATCAAGGAAGTCCCTGGCAAGGGGGACAAAATTCTCAGGGACTAATGTCCCAAATATCCTCAGGCTCCCAGCAACTCGCTTTAGCTTTGAGTAGCATACTGCAGAATCAACAAAGTAATCCACCATCACTACTTTCTTTGAATACTTCTGGTTTTTCTAATCAGGACCGTGGCTTCGGTCGCTTCGGCAACAGAGGCCGTGAAATGAGGCGCGTTGAGCCCTATAACAAGGTATGATCATATTTTTCTTGGTACCTACTGTTTCTTTTTATACATGTTGGATTACAACCATAATTTATGTTCTATCTTGGAACTATGCAATTATTGAATATTTCTGTAATCAACATAGTTCTCATATCAACTTCATTTAGCAATAATTTAATTTCTATTTTACCCATCTTGAGTTTTCTCAGTCTTTTAAAGTCAAAATCAAAGTTATTCATGTTATGATTAACTTTATACAAGTAAGTATTTCCATGTAACACTTTAGCATATATTTTATTGCTCCATCTAAGTTCAAGACTGCATCTACATTAACTGAGGTTTTCATCCCATGCTTATATATATTTCAGATGAAGATTTTCAATAGTTTATTTTTCCTAATAATATCAGAAAAATATGTATAACTTTTACACCGGCACAATTTGTGAAAGGTATTTTTTAACTACAAAAATAGACACATTCCAATAAACCTTAAATACTTATGCTGAATGTGAATTTTATGAAATTAGTTTAAGAAATTTTTAATATAAAAAAAATAGCATGAATTTTGAAATGTGTATTTTAAAACTGTTAATTGTTTACACAAATTTAACTGTCAAACTACATAATGTTGAAAAAAAGTTGTGATTTATTAGGTATGTCATATTACATAGTAATTATTTAGATTTTAACAGGTTTTAATTATTTTGAATCCTGATTAGTAACTTTATGGTTCTGAAAAAATGATCAATATTGAAAAAATAAAAGTCAGTATGCTAAAATATTGTATATAGGCTTATTATTATACTAAATAATATAGAAGTTTTAATTAATTAATTTATCAGTAGGTGCTACTATAATCACTATAGATGAAAACTTTCCTTTCATCAGTCTCAACATTTCACAATACAGATTCAAATATGTTGTTAGTATAAAAATATCCAGAGAACATTGCATAGTCAGAAAGACAACCATTTTTTTGAGTGCTGGGGCAATTGTCACTTAAAAATGGAAAACTACCAACTTTAAATCAAAGTGTACATAAATAATGCAAATAACTGAACATAGGTTAATACAGTGAACATTATCTAACATTTGAAATGTGCTTCTTTGGCATTTTCAAAAGTAAAAGTCTGAAAACAGATTCTGAAATGAATCAGCACAGTAAAGAAATTTATATTTTTTGTCTACATGGAGTTGTAAGTTTATATAAACAATACCCACATAGGATCCACCCTGTCACATCTCTATTAAAAATTCCATCTAAAAATTATTTCTGTTTGAATTCAGTAATTGAGTCTTGTCTGAAATAAAACAATATTCTGTCATAATTCACTGTTTATTATGAAATTTGTAACTCTTTCATTTTATTTAACAAATTTTTGCTATTCAGTCATTCTTTGCCAGGATATTACTTATAGCATCTTTCATGTACTTTAAAAACAGTAATAAGGAAGAAATTGCAAATGGTCATGTCCTTGTGAACAACCCAATATTGGGATAGTTCATAAGGTTTTTCCAAGGTTTCCCTTATGATTTGAATGGGATCACTGAATCAACAAAATCTTTGATCACATTTTTGGCGAATTCACTATCTTTAACAAAGTTGCACCTATGAGCTCCATTTAAAATTCTGAAGATTGCCCCTTTCAACTTCCAATTTGAAAGGGACTTTATTATTATATGATCTCTAGAAGTTTCTGTGCTATCCTGTATATTATCAAATTAAATTCTCCTAGTTATGCCATAAGTCAATTAATCAACATTTTCAAACATTTTAATTTTACATTTTAGAATTGTGCCTGTTTTCATAGTTTCTTTGCTATTGACAATGGAGGCAGACCTAGACTCCGAAACGTTTCGAAATATACAGAAATTTCGTGACTTTTGGTGTTATTTTGTTAAACTTTGAAAAAACTGTTGTGTACATAATTAATGCAAATAATAGAACACAGTTTAAGACAGTGAACATTATCTAGCATTCGAATTGTGCTTCTTGGGCATTTTCAAAAGTAAAATTCTGAAATGTTCCAGCACAGTAAAGAAATTTATATTTTATGTCTACATGGAGTTGTAAGTTTATATAAACAATACCCACATAGGATACACCCTGTCACACCTATTAAAAATTCCATCTAAAAATTATTTCTGTTTAAATTCAATAAATGAGTCTTGTCTGAAATAAAACAATATCCTATCATAATTTACTGTTTATCCAGGTATTTTTAGAATGGGCAGTCCATAAAATGTGCTACAAAATGAATAGAATCATTATTATGAAATTTGGAACTCTTCCATTTTATTTAACAAATTTTTGCTATTCAGGTCATCCGTTGCCAGGATATTACTTATAGCATCTGTCATGTACTTTAAAAACAGGATAGTAAAGAATTATCTACAAAATTGATGGATTTTGTCAGATATTTGTTTTCCATCATTTTGTATATGTTTATAAATATTAAAGCTTCTTTGTTTTGTAAGACGTAAAGTTTAGTCTAACACTTCAATGGAATTTTTGATATTTTTTTCTGTCTAGGTTCTCAACAGCATTTTTATGCTGTTAGATTAACAAAATAATTTATTATGCTTTTTGTAAAACAATTTTTACATCCAAACCAGTTGTCAGTTTTAAGTTTAAGCATTTCTTATTCTATTTAGCTTTCTGATAAAATTATATATCAATATTTTACATTCTACATTAATCTATTTTTTTTTATTACTAATAAGTTTAAATTTCTATAAACAAGAGAAATATGTAAGGTAGTATTGAATTTCTAGTGAATTTCTACAGTTTCTGTTGTAAGTTTTGTGTACTATTTCTTTGGTCTTGCTTTTATATATAACTAGATAATTTTTTTTCTTCATATTAGGTCATGTAGGAGTAAACTTATTTATGTTGAATGTTTTACAGATATTGTTTCAGCCATGTTTTGCCCTTGTCTTATTAATTCTAATACTATTTATAACTTTAAAAATAAAATTTAAAACTATATGTTAATAATGACTTATTACATCATCAGATCTTGTAAAGACCCATCATTAATTTTGACATATGTACATTTTAATTTATAATTCTTAACACTAAGTACACTACTTATTATTTATTCACTTTTTTTCTCCATATATATAATATAGATTTGTATATTCAGTTTTGATTGCAAACACCAACTAATACATTTTGACTTGCCAGATTGCATTTAATAGAGTTGAAAGATAATTTCGGGAAATGTGTGAACAATTACTTCTAGTGTCAAGTTTAATTCAGTTTTAAGGGAAATTCTATAGATCTCTGCATTCATGATGTTTAATGAGCTCTTGTTGTTCCCATGTTTAAATTTTAGCAATCATTGATGGAGCTACAGTTAGCAAATGAACTTGAAGATTTTTTTTTTAATTTTTTTATTATAACATTGTTTTTATGATTATGGACCATTTCTAGAAACTCCTTTTTATATTGTCTTCTGTTTTTGGATATTTCTTCGTTAGTTGGGGCTGTTTTATTGTTTTTATCATATTGATGGCTTTTTAATCTGTTTTCAATATACTTATAAGTTTGTCCAATATTTATTAGTACACTCTGAGTATAACTGGCATAACAACAGTGTTTTTGCATAAAAATAATTTGTCACATATTTATCTGGTGTCACAAACAAGGAATATTCCCTCACATAGTTTTGTTAAACTTAAAAAAACATTGTATCTGTTGTGAAAAGCATTAGTGCACCAGTTATTTACACAATTATTTGTTGTGGGCTGTTACAGCTTTATTTACCAAAATATATAGTTGCTTCTGAATTAATGGATATGTATAAATTGAAAACTGCTATCTTTCTATAATTTCCTGTATTATCTGTGTAGCACACAATTGAATACCTTTCCAAACCACATGTGTCTAAAACCTACTGGTTATAGGAAACAAATATAAGTTCATATGTTCCAAATTCCTTTTTAATTTTTTACTTTTTAAGTGAGCTACTCCAAACTTTAAAATGGTCATGTTTTATTCTTATGATAATCAGCACCAGGAACAATTGAACTCCACGAGGTAGTAGCGATACAATCGTTTTTATTTAATAAAATTTAAAAAAAAAGTTATTTTTTGCTATGTTCATCTTTGTGTAATAAGGAGGAAATTGCTAATGGTCATGTCCTTGTGAACAACCCAATATCGGGATAGTTCATAAGGTTTTTTCCAGGTTTCCCTTATGATTTTAATCGGATCACTGAATCAACAAAATCTTTGATCGCATTTTTGGCGAATGCACTATCTTTAACAAATTCGCACCTAGGAGCGCCACATAAAATTCTGAAGACCGCCCCTTTCAACTTCCAATTTGAAAGGGACTTTATTATTATATGATCTCTAGAAGTTTCTGTGTCACCCTGTATATTATCAAATTAAATTCTCTCAGTTACTACGTCCAGGGTGTATTAAGTAGCTGAGCGACCAAGCTTTGCTCATGATTTCAATGTTGCGCCAATTTGTTGATGACATATACGTATGAAAATAATTTCATCAAAAATTATCAAAATCAAAAAACTTTGATTTATCCACTAAAGAATGAAACTATCAGGTGGTGAGTCATTTATTTTTAAAGTTACATACAGGTATGGAAAACGTTTGACTGGGGTCGGAGAATGCTAACGTTAAACAAGGACGGAACTGCTACTATATGCATGAGACGAGGATTGTCGTTTTAAGTACGTCTGTTTCACGAGCATCGATCGTCATAGTCACAGTGCGACCGTCCGCTATTACGCCAGAACGAAAATTTAACATTTTTTCTGTTTTAAAAATGAAATAAAATAGATACTCTTAAAAATAAAATAAATTAGTAACTGTTAAAAAAATTGTCAATAAGAAATTAAACATTAACCTTATAATTATTTACAACATATCGTATGTTTTATTTTTAAGCGATTGGAATCGTCGGAATGTGGTGATAAGAAAAAAAGTATTTACCGCCCGAATACGTCCGAACTCGCGTCACACCGACTTCGTTCTCCTGGTGCGTATTGCGTTGATTCAAAATCGCATGGGATTCTACCCGACCCCAGAGAACGAATTTCCACACCTGCATATATACAATCAATACATAAAAACTGCTGAAATTTATAACTAGCTTAAGTAATAAAAGACAATTACTGATGTCATTTCTATCTATACCAGGGTGTACACCCTGATCTGTACCTACTTGCTTAAAAATCAATTTAATTTTATTAAAATATAAACATTATTAATTTTTCATGAATAAGTGAAAATCACATTTGTTTTAGTGAAATTGAAAGCAATTAATATATGTTATTACATGTATGTTATAATACAGACACACATCCCCCTTAAAAATCTAGTGAGGGTCATATAATTAGTAGAACTGACAGCTCTTGTGGCCGCCACTCAGGTGACCACCTCCCCCATTAGGAACATTTTCCTATAGCTAAAATTGATTGCTACTCTTGAAAATTATGCTTTACTGCAGTTGATTACAATTGTTTTACACCACAAATCTAAAATTCAATGGATTATCACTTGTTTAACAATAATTCACTTGAACCCATAGATCTGTTCAATCATTTCTAGTGAATTAACGTAAGTGAGTGAAATTTACGAGCTCAATACCAGCGTAGTTTACGTTTACTACGACGTTAATGTCAACCGTCAGGCAACGATTTCCGTGAAATTGTTAATCTAATAAATGCAATTTTTTTGGGTTGTGAGGAACGAGCCCGAATTACCTAAAGTTATCTGACCAAATAAATAATCATTATTATAAATATAATGTCTCAAATCTCCCTGTGACATTTTTTATACCATTCACTTCGTACTGCTTTATAATATTAATTTACCTAAGTTAACCCTCGTTCGTTATTACCGTATTCGGTATTTGGTCGTTTATGGAATCCGTCACAATTAGTGTTCACTTTTAAAAGCCTTGTTGGCCCACCTCCTTAATACACCCTGGTAACGCCATAAGTTAAATAATAGACATTTTAATTTTACATTTTAGAATTGTGCCTATTTTCATAGTTTCTTTGCTATTGAAATGGAGGCAGACCTAGACGTTTCAAAATATACAGAAATTTCGTGACTTTTGGTGTTATTTTGCAGATAGAGTTAAACTTTGAAAAAACATGCCATAAATATCCTTCATGAAACAACAAACATTTGGTTATTGTCCTTGGTAAGATAAAATTGAACAAATATGGTGCTGGGAAAGATGTTTTTTTCTTAGTAACTTAATTGATTCCAAGAATTGGTATTGTTTTAAAAAATAAATATGCTATATTAATTACCTATGTTGTGTTCATTTTAAAACCTATTTTTTCTCCAGAATCGAGGATTTGGTTGGAAAGGTGATAGAAAGAGGAACCAAAACAGAAGAGACAAGAAAGATGACAAGGGTGAAAAGAAAGAAGGCGAAAATGAAACTGAGAAAAAAGATGGCGACCAAGATGCCAGCGACAAGGACGGGCCATACACTGGCGTTCCCGTGAAACTCTTGAATTGTTTCGTATGTTGCAAGGAAATGTGGGATGGAGAATCCATGAAGAAACATGTTAAAGGTATTGCATATAATTTTGGAAGAATTGAATTGGCAATAAGAAAATTTTATTTCAGGTCGTGCCCATAGACAGATGTTGGACAGTTTGGAAGACAGCATTCATTGTATAGTGGACATTCTTCGCGAACATATGCGTGTCGCGGAAGAAAAGAAAATGATAGAATTGCAACGTTTACAGCGTCTGAATAAGAAAGGCGGAAGAGGCCGCGAGCCTGAAAGCCACTGTAACATGTGTGACATGAAGTTTTTGGGCAAAATTGTGACCCATCGCAAGTATGTGTTATTGCATTTACTGGTTTAATTTGTTATTTATACATAAAATATTTTAGAACTGAAGGGCATCAACGATTGAAACGCTATCTCCATCCAACTTGCGGGCTGTGCGACAAGGAATTTCCTTCCAGGATGGAATGGATTGAACATCGTTTGACTCCTGAACATTTGAGGAATCTTTCTGAATCTCTCGACAATCGTTGTGGTGGAGCCAGTAAGTTGTTGAATGTTTTAAAATTTTATATCTAATTATTTGTAATTGGGCAGATGGCGACATCATAATTTATGAGGAAGTGGAAGAGTGTGAAGCCCCAACTGAAGAAGAGGAACAAACTGAAGAGGGTGTAAAGCAAGAAAAAAAGGAGAATGAAATTGAGAGTGAATCTGATTCTCCAATATTGGAAATGACTGATGACATTGAACAACTGCAAAATTTGCCTGTATATAAACCAGAACGGGCCATCTCCATTTCCAGCTTGAAACCATTTACAGGTTTCATGTGTGAATTGTGTGACAGAACATTTGACACTGAAGAGCTGTCTCAGGTATTATATTTGTACCACATATTTTGTTACAGATTTACAGCAATTTTTTTGTTTTAGAATCATCTGAAAACTAAAATTCATTATTATGCATTTGTTGATGCTGCTAAGACTAAATACAGAGAGGAAATGCAAAAGAAAGATGACGCTAAAAAGAAATTGGATGAGTCTCAAGAATCAGAAACAAAAGAAAATGGTAGGTGCATCTTAAGGTTTTTTGTAAATTAAAACAGTATTTATCAGATTATATTGACTGAATATAATCAAACACTCATTGTGTTAAATATCTTAAAAGTAAAATACTCTATGTTAGAAGACACTAATGATAAAAATAAGTAATGAAAAATCGTATTTGAACTAAATGTACTATTTATAAAAATTAAAACATGTTTTTTTTAAATGCATTATATATATTATGACGAAGTTTAGCCAGAAGGCTACTCTGACATGTAACCCAAACCTAAGTGTGATGGCCAGCACAGCCAGTTGCAATAGTTTTTTTTTGTGTGGTATATTGGAATTTCTTCTGAAAGTTTCATCTGGAACACATTAATTGACTCTTTCAATGGGAGCATGGCATGTTTTGATAAAACCCAGAGGGCTTTGCCTTTGGCCCACAGTGTAGTTTTTGGAGTAATAAGTTAATTTACCAACTTTACCTAAAGTTGTGTTAAGTTATTTTATTCTGTCCCATTATTTAGTTCGTCATTCGCTATACGCACAGTTTTATATTTTGGGTTTTTTATTAAAAGAAATTAGGTTTTGAGATCAGTTACAATTTAAATCATTGCATATTCACCATTATCATTATAATTTAAAACATAGTAACTCCCTGAATAGTACATGTACTTTGATTTGTCCTAATATATAGAGCTCATATTTTTATTATACATTAAGATTTATACTAGATTTTATTTCTCAGGTGACAGTGAAATGTATGATCCAGAGGAGGCATGCAATGAAACTGAAGAGAGCAAGGGAGACGTTTCAGTTGAGGCAAAGACAGAAGAACCAGAAGATGTTGAGATGGCAGAAGAAATCAAAGAAGAACCCAAGCAGCCGGCAGCGCCTGCTACTCCAGCGCGTCAAGCTAAAGCCAAAAGGGGACGTAAATAAAATGTCTTATTTCGTTACATTCAAATATTTTGCATACATATTCAGATTAAGCCCGTATTTAATAGTTTGTTTGAAGTCCAAATATGATTGTAATAGAAAAAATATTCGTGTGTAGTGTACTTTTGTGCAATTAAATGTTTTAATCCTTTGCTTTTCAGGCAAAAATAGTTTGTCCCTCAATTACTGACTAAATTTATAAAATCTTTTTTACATTACTGAAGAATATTCTTTTCAATCCTTGCCTCCCAAATGATTTGTCAATATTTGGTGCTATGTGTAATCAGTAAAAATAATTAATGTACTGTGTGAAAACTTGGAAGGTAAGTTCTCATCACAAATTTTTAGAGCTCGAGCTCCTGTTAGAAGTTCGGGTCCGTTAGTGGCAGATCTAGGATTGTCGTTTTTTTTTTTTTTTTTTTTGGAAGGGAGCTTGGCCCCCCGCTGGAGGTAGGTCAGCATTCAACTCAGATGGTGAGAGGTTAGAAACTTGGGCCCATTAGCCCCTCCTGGATCCGCCAGTGGTCCATGCCAACCTGAATGATAAAAGGTTTTAGAGTCTTTTGCTCATGAGTTATGGAGAACACTGTCTGAGATAAATTTACTCAAAACAAGACTCAACTTTCAGGATCAATATTAATTGTATGTCTCGAGACGAAATTAATTGAAGTGCATATAAAATGGAAAGGTACATACTTTGATGTAACAAATGTTTTCTCATGTATTTTTCATTGCTGGATCTAAATCTGCAATCAGGTTATGGGGTTCCTAGGTAATTTAAAAAAACGCCAAAAAATCTGATTTTTGTTTTTCTATGTTATTGGAATTAAAAACAAAAAGAAGAAATTGACTTGAAATTTGAATTCTACGCGTTAAAATTTGTAGGTAAAAGCCTGGATTAGAAAAAAAAATGTAGAAAGAACAGCTCTAAAGTTTTTAAGACATCAGGTCTAATTAACTTGAAACTCATTTCGTCGATACATATCGTTGCTGTCAATAACTCAAAATAAAAATAATGTAAACATTTTACTGGATAAATGTACGAAGAACAGATGAGAGATTGTCACCACGGTACAAATTCTGACAAGAATTTTTAGAGAAGTTACGATCTGAAATAAATTTAAATATACAAAATGAAACATTATTTTAAGTCAATTTCTGAGTTCTAAGATCATAATAATATGTGAACAACTGGCAGGATATAATACAAAGTAAAAACCTTTGTAGAACCTATACATTATTATAAATTGGAGGAAAACTTTTTATTTATCAAGTCTTCTTGTTTGCTTCTGCAATAGGTAATTTCTGTTTATAGCTTTATTAGTTCATCGTTCTCTGGCGCCTTGAGTCACAATATTTCAGAAAGAAGTCCTGTCTGATAAGAATTTTTATAAAAGATTTTTCCGACCTCATCATGAACGTCTGTGATTTTAACTACTTCACCTTCAGAGTTTTTGAATATATTATTGATGCATCTCCACAACAAGTTTTTTAAGTCGAAAAATCGCCTGTATTTTGCCATTTTCTTTGCTTGCCGGATGAGGTCACATACTGTTCAGCATGGATCGAGCAAATTTGTTGAGGAATAAGATGAAATATTTATGGGTCACTGTGAATTTGATTAAGTGGACTGTATAGTATTCTAGGAATTGTGGAAGCCTTCATTATAGTGCCAACACAGGAACCAATTGATAAAAAACAGCTAACTTCGTTATTTGCCATGGTATACGGTGAATTTAAAACATTCATTTGATGTATAATAATATGAAGATGCATTGCCCTTCACAAGAAAACTCTTTCTCTCTCCTGGAAAGCACTTTTCATGATATGGGTATCATACTTTTCCTGAAGTTGAGTTTTATCATCTGTACTAGCATTTAGAAAAGCAAGCAAAGTTTTCGAGACACAACTTAGATCTATACAGAATACATGTAAGAAAAAACTACTGTCCTAGTTATTTAGCTTCCGCAAATTAATACAACGTATAACTCTCTTCCACATAAAAATTATAGAGAAGTGTTTCCTTGGGTCTTCTTCCAAGCCGACGATATGTTGCTCAATTCCAAAAAAAATAATGGCGAAGAACAGAGAGAGATTTCACCAGGACCTGAAAGAATTTGAACGTCTGCAATAGATTAATAATATGTTGGCAGGTCAAAAAGTACCTGGGAAAGTCTAAGAATTCTAAGATTCATCGACGGAAAATGTCTCTCATCACGTACAGACAACTTTTTTTGGCCATAGGTAAGAAAATATGTATTTGTCTGCATTCGGTCTTACCTTGCGAGGGTAAAAGCCTAGCCGGCCTTAACCCTGGGTTTTTAGGCACAACTAAAGTTTATATTGTTGGGCAATGCGCACTCACGAGGGGGTTACAATAAGTGAGTAATAGCTGCACACGCACTTTGGGGTTGCATTAGCGAGTACATAGGGAAACGTTTTTTCCTTGAAGAGTTTCTAGTGAGGTCCGTACTGGACGAGAGGCGAACAGCGAGTCTCCTTTTCTCCTTACTGCGATTGCGCTTAAGGCAGAGTTTTTTCCAAGCAATTGAGAATATGCATATGTAAATATAAAGGCTGTCTCTTTTAAAACCAACAAAAGACAGAGTGTTCTGAACAAAAATAATATCCATTTCATGGGATTTAAGAAAAATAAATTACTGTATAGTTCAAATTTAATTCATTGTCAACATTTTTGGGGGGCAACGGCTCCCTCCTAAATATGCTTGAATTTTTCACACCATTAGTATTATTGGCAATTTGTCTCTACATACCTATCTTTAAATTGCGAAGCATCACCCAAGTGAAAAAATTGTCACGTAATTTTTCAGTGGTTCTTGTTTTAATTTTTTTTTTATTTGATAACTTCTTAAATTAAATATCGAAAATGAATGCATTTTTTATGCAATTAAAATAACGTTGCCACAACAGTTGATAAAAAATTATTTTATAGCCACTTTATCACAAAAGGCGAATGTCTCACGGCTAGTATTTATCGCGATATTCGGAAAATGATATTAGATTGCTCATTCTTTATTTAGCGTGTAGCGTGAATGATGCTTCGCGATACTGATAATAGGATTTCCAGATATATTGCCTGTAGTCAATCAATCGATGGAGTCCGGCGATAAATATTGAAATATAATCAGCAACATATCACGTAAGTAAATATCTGTTTTTGGTGTTTTTTAAGAAGTCAGATGACGAAAGTGACTTCATAGAACCTTCGATCGCGTGGGTCCCTACTCAAACTACGGAACAATTATGTTAAAAATAATTTGGATTGAATTGGGGAAGTTTGCCAAGTATGAAACTACTGACTACTGGATAGAATCGAAAAGCTTTTTGACAAATTGTTAATTTATAAGAAATATATTCATTTGTAGACAAAATTGATGTAAGATTTTCAAAAAAATCATTAGACATGCAAAAAATTAGTGATCGTCCATTTCTGTGAAAAATCAAATATTTAATTTGGTAAATTAACATTGTGTCTTTTCACTATTTGTGTCAATGTGAATATATACCACTAAGATGGCAACAAATGTTTTATTTCATTTTCTGTACTCAGTCCATTTTCTGGTCTGGTGTCATCACTATAATTAAGAATCTTCATTATTGTGATTCCCACAACTGATTGAAATCTTGAAAATTTAAATATGTTAATGCAAAATAAATGTTGACATTTGATTTCCAGTTAAGGGAAATGCAAAAAATAATAGATAGATAACTGCTGTGATAGGTTTTAGTTTACCCACAAATAGTTTCATGATTTCTATGCTAGGAATAACATGGAACTTATCTATATACAGGTTTGAGTAAACTGTATGAATTGTTTGTTTTGTCTACAGTTGAAAAATTCTGATAAACTGAAAGTTGAAATAATTGTTATGGACAGATGGAATTTGTGAAAGAACTTTCATGAACACATTTTAATCTTTCTTTAGAAGTGTTTAATTTATCTGTAAGAATAGATTAAAGAATATTATTGAAACTTTGGTATGTACTACCAATGAATATAATAGTCTATTTTTGTTAGTAATAATTATCCTAACTAAATAAAGATTAAAAGTGACCTGTTATTCTTATGTGAGACATTAATTAAAAAACATTGAGTGTGGTACTAAAATTACATATATTTTCATCTTGAGACACAATTTTACAGTAATGAAATTATCCGATGCTTTGAATGTACTGAATAAAACCAAAGCTACTTTTTACCACTTGGTAATACAAGTGGTTTTCCCTTGTCTTTTCCTCTTAGTTTTAAGCCTACAGCTTTTTCAATTTTTCCCAAAATCACATTATTTGGTATACCTCTTCCTGCCTCATAATCTGTAATAACTTGTGGTTTTTCATTTATTTTTGTAGCAAGATCTTTCTGGCTAAGACCTTTTGCTTGTCGGCCTTGTTGAATAAGTTTGCCAACATCCAAGGAAATGGTATCATGTTTCAATTCTTCTGTTTCACGATCGAGCTTTGCAGTATTTTTTGTAGCAACATGTTGTTTGTTACTACCGGCAGCCCCTAAAATAAACAGCATGAGAAAAACAATTTTTTTAAAAATAATGGACATCACATTTTAACTGAGTATCTACTGCAACTCCTTGTCTGCGAGCGGCATTTACAGCTTGCTCACTTTTCATAGTTGATGCTTTAGGGGCTCTTTTTTTCAAAACTGTTACTTTATCCCAGTCTGACATGTTTTGATTATTTTTTTAAACTAAATTTCAGCAAAACAAATTATTTTATGGTCCAACAGGTTAATTACCTTAACAATTTTAACTTTTAACACAGAGCGGACAAAAAAAGTCATATTATTGACAAGTGACACAAAATAAATCGAGGAATTCAACCTAGTAGCGGATGAGTGACATCACGTGGCGGTAGGTTTAAGAAGTACTTTTGTCCGCTAAATAGTTGTTTGAACCTTCGACCTTTATGCTCGAAGGTTTGCCCTCTCACTTCTTAGTCTTACACATGGTGTAATAATTATTACCCCGTGGTCTTACCACGACATTTGTGCACTGCAGGCTATCTCTAGTAAGTAAATGCTGTAAGCACTCATGTTAAGAGGTCGAATACCTGATATTTTAATATGTAAATTTCTATGGTGCTATATTTGCAAAAACGATGATTTTGTGCTAAATGTTATACGCTGTTTTCCAATTACCGCACAATTGAGCACAGTGCTGCTAGCACTGAGTGTTCCAATTACAGCAGTGGCTCGCACAAGAAATAACTGTGCCTTTGGGATGTTTTATGTAGGTTTACTAGTAAACATAAAACTTTATCATAAAACATGAACTATGTTCCAATTAACGCCCGAAAATTATGGTACAGGGCGACACAAAAACCCTTTTAGCTCTAGTAATTAGGAAAACAGCCATTATTGAATTATTCTGTAAATAATTTACGCACACATAAGCGTCAATTGATAACCTATGAGTAATACACTTTCAACTTTATGGTGGTCAGTTCACTCTACCGGTTGGTTTAAAAAAAACATGTTCCAATTGATATCCTAAAATTGCCGCACTGTGCGGCACAAAATCACTTTGTGCTCTGGTAATTGGAAAACAGCGATATTCTACTACTCATGTTACTTGTATGATCTGTGTTACTTAGTACTTCTATGGCACATCTCTTTGTATGATCTGTGATTTGTTTGTCAATAACATCAAGGACGTATATTGTCAAAAAATTTATCTGTTGAACAAACTTGTTTTTCTTTCAAATAATTTAAAAAATTAACCAAACCATGTCAGACTGGGATAAAGTAACCGTTTTGAAAAAAAAGGCGCCTAAAGCTTCAGCAATGAAAAGTGAGCAAGCTGTAAATGCCGCTCGCAGACAGGGAGTTGCGGTAGATACTCAGTTGAAATGTGAATAAAGTTTTTTCTAAACGTATACGTTTTTCTCATGCATTTTATTTTAGGGGGGGCGGGTAGTAATAAACAGCATGTTGCCACAAAAAATACCGCTAAACTCGACCGTGAGACTGAAGAACTGAAACATGAAACCATATCTTTGGATGTTGGTAAACTTATTCAACAGGGTCGACAAGCAAAAGGTCTTAGCCAGAAAGACCTTGCTACAAAAATAAATGAAAAACCACAAGTTATAACAGATTATGAGGCAGGGAGAGGTATTCCTAATAATGTGATTTTGGGAAAAATTGAAAAAGCTATAGGCTTAAAGCTAAGGGGAAAAGATAGAGGAAAACCTTTGGTACTGCCAAGTGGGAAAAAGTAGCTTTGTTTTTGTTTTCACAAATTCAGGGCATCGGATAATTTACTGCATAAAAAAATGAGCATTCAAGTTGAAAATTGATGTAACTTTTAGTTCCACACTAAGATTTTCAAAATGTATAATACGAATGGTTAGTATTTTCATCTTAATTCTCATGGATTTTTTTTCACAACATTAACAGAGATTAATATTGTTGTGTTTTTAATAGAAATCTTAATAAAAATTTAATCCAAGAATTGTGTGTTTCAATGTTGATTTACATCATAATATTTGGAATTCACGTTCTTGGTTCACTAAAACTATTCCAAACAATCTGCATATAAACTGGAAGCTGCTGCAACTATCTAATAACAATTTTTGTTTATGGACTAGATATATAGTTTATTGTCTGGTACTTATTTGTGGTACCTTCTAGTTTCTTTTTATGGAAACACAAATAACACTAGGGACAAGAAGCTGTAAATGTTTCAAAAGCTAAATTCAATCTAGTAAAGTGTTGTAAATTTGAATGCTTGCCATGTTTGTTACACATAGCAAGGATATTTCTTAATGGAAATGAGAGCTAATGAAAAATGAAATGTCCAAATTTTCTTTGATAACCAAAAGATGGTACATGATCATTGTATTATTTCGTATGAATACTTTTCTGTATTTAACTAACTTCCAAATGAATATTATTAATTCACTAGCATATTTTTTGTAAGCTCAATTACTCCACAACCATTTAATCAATTTTGATGATTTAAACTGCATTGTATTAAGGAACATTATGAAAAGGTACCATATAAATTTCTGTAAATTGAAATTTATCATTATCCAGAAAAAACTGTTATTAAGCCAATATTTAGAAAATCAGAAAATGTGCAAAAAATGCCTAACATCAAAATAAATGTCAAATAAACTTTCTAACCAAATCTCCAAAATTAAATGTCTAGATATTCATAAAAATGCTGTCTATACAGGGTGTTTGCAGGTTTTATTTTGATTCATTTGAAATCTGTTTTGTTTAATTGTAATATATTAAGGTGATTCCATACAATTTTCTGTAACAAAAAATATAGTGTTTTTAGCAAATTGTAAAATAAATGCAAAAATCCATAAAACTCAAGAGTAAATGTCACATTAATATGCAAATTTACAAGTCAAGATTGCCAAAAAATAATTATTGTAGTGTTTAAACTGTTTTCAGTCTTATTGATTTGAACTTGGTTCTTTTTATATATAATATAAAGTGCATAATTAGCAAATAAATAATTTTCAGTGAACAAGATCTTCAACTGACATGCACTGTTTATAGAAAAAATATGGTTTGCAGTTTTCAGCATATTTTTTATGTTAACCACAAGTTTAAGTGAAACTTGGATTCACTTGTTTTCCAAGATAAACCTATTCAGAAATGTCTAATATATTTTCTTCATATTCTATATCATAAATATGCTTAACATAAATTGGGAAAGTAATTTTAAAAATTAATGTTATGAAAAGTTCAAACATCCTTCTTTAAAGCATGTATAAAATCAAATCTCACTAATTAAATAGTGAAGTTTAATTATAATTTTTCAAATGCAGACAAAGTTCAGAACACCAAGTATTTGAAATTTTAATGTATTGTGAATTATAGTTTTCAGCATAACTTTGCAATTAGGCAAAAAATGTCTGTAGAATAATGAAAATAGCACATATGACATAAAAACATGCAGAACTAGTGGAATTGGGAGCTACTTAGATACCAGTGTTACTAAATAATAATTAAGTATGTTTTATGTTTATAATGTTGCTGAATTACTTTGAGTTATAAAAAACATGATTGCAATGTCAAGCATTATGAGGTATACCCAAGATATTTTACCCTTTTTTCTGTCATAATTATTAGACCAATACATTGAACTACTGTCAAATTTTTTTCTAAATTCTGACATCAAAATTTTCCAATACTTTTCATTTATGTGCAATATTAACATTTTTAGTTGTTTTGGAAGGTATATTTTCTATAGTACATCTATATGTGGAAATATAAAGTTTGTCTTTCTTAAAATAATTATTTATACATTATTTTATTTCAAAGCAAAAAATTAATTTGTTGAGAACATAAAATTAACATTTCTAAATTTACTGGATATCAGAACAAAATAAATAGGGTTGTAAGCTAATAAACCAATTGAAAATAATTTTATTGAAAATAATTATGATCTTACATTCATGTTCCTTTATATAAATCTACTTATTTTGAAAAATCTTAATCTTTTCGGAGATCAAATGATTCTTTCTTGACACCAGTTTTTGTTAGAACATTGATAAATACTGAATCACCAGTATGAATATCTCTTTCTGCTGCAGCTATAAACACATCTTTAAGTATGGCAATTGCTCTCTCTTGACTAATGGGTTGTGGAGTAATTTTATCCATATTCTTCTGTCCAATTTGGTTATCTAAGAGTGGTTGAAGCAGAGCACCTGCAGATCCTCCAGCTCTGTAGGTTGTCTTTTCACAGTGCCCAATGGGATCATAACTGTATACACAGCCTTTTCCTTCATTATCAAATCCAACAAGAACATTAGAAATGTAATATGGGAAAAATCGTTTATAATATAACATTGTTGACAGCATTTGTGCACATGCAGTTGTGGACATCGTTTTATTATGTTCTTGCTGATACATTTGCATCCGTGATTTCAATATGCGTGTAAGCGTCAATGTATCACACCAACAACCTGAACACCCCAAAACAGTTGTTTCCGATAAGGGAAATAGCTTATTTTGATTCCGAGTGTATATTGAGAACCCAGAACTCAATCGAGTGTCAGCTCCGATCACTACAAAATCCTCACCAGCAATAGCAACAACACTCCTAAAAATTTCAGATGAAGAATACCAATAGATGTACTACTTAAAATATCTTACCCTCCATTATCCGCGTATGGACTGAATTGATGCTGAATAGCATTACTACCATAGTATTCAGAATTTACTAACATTTTATTTATAACAATTTTATTCCACTTATTCAAACTTTTACAAAAAGCACTTGATGACAAACAAAAATGTTCGGCAAACTGACAAAAGTCATACACATGCCATTCATAAAATATTTAGCCATTTGTCATTTCTGTTTTGTCAACCAAACCCAAGGATAGTTTACAAGGATTGCTTGATCAAGGTAAAAAAATCTCGAATAAAACCAGCCACTTTGTGACGTATCACTAGAGTTATTGCGGCGCTTTGTCTGTTGACAGTTGAAAAGTTTTTCTGGTTTTGTTTCATCTGTTGAATGTGATTTTGGGTGAGTTCAGCAGATACAAACTTAGAGCATTTACTTTCTAGAGATAGCCTGCAGTGCACAAATGTCGTGGTAAGACTAAGGAGAGAGAGGGCAATAGAGAGGACAAGAGGCTATTTTACTCGGTTGGGAGCTGCTTCCAATAAAGCATGTTGTTCATTGGCTGCGTCCAACCATTAAGTGAAATAGCCTCTTACTGTCTCTGTTGCCCTCTCTTTCTAGCGTTGCCCTGATTTTATGCTTGACAGCACTAGATGGTAAATGATCTAAGGATGAACGTTTGCTACGTTTCATGTTTTGTGCTGTACGTTTCATGTTTTGTGCAGCACAAAACATAAAACGTAAGCAAACGTTAACAACAGCCTGTTTTCCAATTAGCGCACAATTGAGCACAGTGCGGCACAGTGCTAGCACTTGTATTACAGCACTAGGTGGCACAAGAAATTATGTTTTATGTAGGTTTACTAGTAAACGTAAAACTTTATCATAAAACATGAAGTATGTTCCAATTAACACCCGAAAATTACGGTACAGGGCGACAGTAAAACACTTTGTGCTCTAGTAATTGGAAAACAACCATTATTGAATTATTCTGTAAATAATTTACGTACACATAAACGTCAATTGATAACTTATGAGTAATACACTTTTAACCTTATGGTGATCAGTGTACTCTACCGGTTGGTTTTAAAACAACCATGTTCCAATTAACGTCCTAAAAATTGCCGCACTGTGCGGCACAAAATCACTTTGTGCTCTGCTAACTTGGAAAGCAGGGTGCATCTGCTGAACCTTACTCATTAAGATCAAGCCGATTTGCAGCGATCTACCGGTTATAACTTTGGTTCCTAAATGGTTGACAGTGGTTGTACTTAACATTTCAAAACACATTCGCCAGAATGCAATTTGGTTCAACCAGAAAACGTCAAAATCATATGTTAGAATGTTTTGTTTTTGTTTCTTTAAAATTTGGTACTCATCAATAAATTTCTTAGTTATGTGGTTCTTTAGTGGTACTTAAGTGATTTTTTGCAAAACTCATTAACATTTATTGTTAAAAGAATACGTAAACATTTAAAATAGTAAATATCTAACCTCAAATGTCATTTAAGAAAGAGAGAGACACTCAAAAACAACTACTGCTTTGGGTCATTATCGGTTGAAGTTACTTCAAACAAGACGTAACAAAGAGCTTATTTGTGACGTCATTGGTATTAACCAAAACTGCTAGAATGTGTTTGGTTCAAACTATTTAGGAACATTTATAACCGGTAGATCGCTGCAAATCGGCTTTGATAACAACTTAATGAGTTAAGGTTAAGGTGCAAATATTAGCGGCCACTTTGTGACGTATGCTTTCGGAAAAATTTTCATCTATCGAGCAATCCTTTATGTACGGCCTATAGGACTTTTCATATTCGAAATTTTTTGTTCCCATGCGTCATGTTTTTCGGGCAGTTTTCACACCATTGGCAAGTAAATACCATATACTTAATACTGATATACTGCTATCGCCCGTAACCGGAAGGGTCACCGACTAAGAGAGACAGCAAATTATACCTTGTACTGTAACTAAACCGTTTTGGGCAAGCGTTGCCAAGAATCAAACAGAGAAAAACATAACCCACAACAGAGAGCCAATTGGGGCATTTTCGAACATGCGCTTAAGACCCGAAGTACAGTGAAACGTTATAGACATATATACTTCTGGACTGTGATATTTGCGCCTAACTCTGGACTCTGCTAGCAGTATATCAGTATGAAGTATATGGCAAATACAATGTTTTGTTGCCCGAAAAAAATGACAGAATTTGACGCATGCTAGTAAAAATTTTAGAATATGGAAAGGCCTATTTTCAAGTTTTAATGTCGAAGATCTCAACGATATTCAACCTGTTCAGAGCATAGAGGTATTATACTGTAGAGTGAATTAGGTATGGGCGTTACTGTAAGTGGCAGTGTAATAACAATAGAAAGAGAAAGACAATATCAGGGTGCGCTTGCTATGTCTCTACCCTAACAATAGTCTAGTCGATGTCGGTTTACCGATTTAGTGGAAATAGAAGTGTTAGTCAACTTTTTTTGTATTCAGAATTACGTAAAGAGCAGAAAAAAAACTATTAAGTAAAATAAATGTTTAAAATTAGAACAAAAATTCGAAAGTCATTACTTATTTTTACCGAAAATTACTGAACTGTTTGAGAATATTGTAATGTGTTTATTGTCACAATCTGGGTTGTTGTATTTATTTAAAAATAGTCGAACTTCCTACAATTTATTTCCACTACTTTTATATTCACACAACTATTTACACTTTATCTTGAACACCTGTTGTTTGTTTACTAGACGGTAATCGAATACTGACTGAAGATATTTTATGTTCTCTTCTGTCTGCAGTAGCGCCATCCTGGGTCTCTTGGTCCTGTGGAATGAATACTTTTCGTCGGTTCTCCGTATTTATATATTTCTTCTCAGAAGGCTCTAGCAGGTCAAAGAGCTGCCGAGAAGTATCTTTCATGGATTCTCGAATATTCGAGGAATTTCAATAGCCCCAGTCGCCGGCCTCTACATGCCAAACAAATTACTTTTTGCATTCCACGAAGTATAGGATGAATTCCCGTCACAATATAAAATAACCGGACTTAGAGAATTTACTGCTATTTGAAATATACGGGGTAGGACAAAAAAATCCTAAAGATAAAGATATATATGTGTGTATGTGTGTGTATATGTGTGTATGTGTGCGTATATGCTTATATGTATGTATGTATATGTATGTGAGTGTGTGTATTTGTATGTATATCTATATGTGTATATTTATAAATGTGTGTGTATATGTGTTTTTTTTTTGGGAGGTAAGGGAAATGCCTTATGCACCATAAGACAAACAATAAGCTCCCTGAAGACATTCAGTTGTCCCGTGTGTGGGACTCGCACCCACTAAAACCCTCTTCCTCTTCTCTTCTCTCTGGAGTCTGAGGGCCACCCAGTTCTTCTTCCAGTTTTCGTCGCTCTTCATTGAAGCGTGGGCATGTCAAGATGACGTGTTCGGCATTTTCCGGAACCCCACACCCAGCAGGGCAAGAGTCATTGTCTTCATGTTTGAAGCGGTAAAGATATACGGCTATTTGTGTCCCTCCATAAGCCTTGCGCATTGATTTAATTGCTTCGACCCTAAGCTATTGCATACCTTGTACTTGGGTGGTAAGAGCCTGGTGGACATCCTCCACAGTTGTCAGTTCAGCTAGGTCCTTAATTTCCAGGAAGGACTCGCGTGTTAGCGCCTTTGTAGCTGCGACGGCCTGTATTTTCCCCTCTAATGTCTTGCAGAGTTCTTGCACATTCAGTGAAGCCTTTGGGTTTAACTCAAGTACGAGGTTTCCAGTGACATTTCTTCTGATTTTAGTCACGTTAGCCCCTAGCTCATTAAGTCCCTGCTCAGTTTTTATTCTTCTCAGAACAACCGCATACGATTGGCCCTCCTTCGCCGCCACGACAATAGCATTCGGTTTAACTCGTATTGGTCTTTTTTTGTCCTTTCTTTTGGAGACCACTTTCTTCCATCCTTCAGTAGTGGTCATATCTGGGGTACTAGGTTCATTTATAATTGGAGCTGACTCTCCATCTTTCCTAGTAAGACCTGGTGCATATTTGCTGCCTTTCTTGTGTTCTCTGCTATCCTGTCGTTTTCCATTGCGGAATGTCTGTTTCAGGTTTATCTCTTGTCTGTGCTCTGGTGTCGTTTGCGTGGTAACAGCTTGCACCTGCTGACATACGGTTGTGTTTTGTTCTAGTTTTACTAGTCTGCTATAATTGCTATGCATCACATTTATCTTCTTCTTTATGTCGCCATGGACGTTATTTCTAGGTGTAACAAAGCTGAGGAGGTCCTCAATTTGTTCCCCAAGTTTTATTTATTTTTTTATTAGCTCTAGTTTTCTTTTGTCCATATCGTCCTGTGTACTTGTGTTTGTTTTTGTTGCATTACTCATTGATTCCCACGAGTATCTAGGGAAGTAGCAGTCCGCCCCAGTAGAGCCCCGATTACTGGGGTATGGCCTTCATACATCTGGAGTGCGACCTGGTACTCCAGGGGAACCGTTTGCGACGCCATATATCCCTGGTGCCACTCAGCTCTTGACACGGTATGTAACGTCGTAGCTTGGGATCTTAATTGGTGGGATAAGGTAAGGAGATGGACAGAATAGGTGGGATAAAGGTTGGTGACCTAGTTTCCCTATAAGCTAAGAATTTAGAAGAAACCAGGGCTCGCGTGGGCAGGGTCGCATCCCTGAAACAAGCCTAGCCCTGCCGGGATCACAGGGATGTATATGTGTATGTATTTATATGTGTATGTATATATATTAGATTGTAATCCTTCACGGATGGAGCAATGTGATTTTCTTTGTTGTATCCGGTGTACATCGTTTCTCGGTTTGTGATCTGAAAAGATCATTTTACATTTTTAAGGTAAAATGTTCTTTTTAGAGCACAAACCGAGAAACGGATGTACACAGGATACAACAAAGAAAATCATATGTATATATATGTATACATAAATACTATTTTTTTAGTTATATATTTTAACGGCAACCATATAAGTTATATAGCTATGTATACATGTATAGACAAGTTTTTAAATAAACTTTTTTGGGCGTCTTTTACTTGTTGAGCTGAATCCGAAAAAATAAACTGTAATTAGGTAGGAAATTTTAACTGTATCTTGAAATTGAAATTGTTATTATAATATTAATAACAAAGCTGCTTTCAATTTGGAAGAATTTTAAATAGTTGTTTAAAATTTTTCTCGAAATCGTTTTTTACCATGAATCATGTTTCCCGGAATACCCATTTTTATCGGTATTGTTTATTTGAATGGTCTATACAGTTTATTTATTCGCAAGATTAGTATTTATTTAAGATAATTAATTTCTAGAAGGGTTCTCATTTTTGGCAGCGTAAAATAAAATGTCATAACAGTATTACGAAAAAAATAAACGTTCTGTAAAGTCTTAGTGTGAAAATATTTTATTAGATGATTCAAGTTGGTTACTGGTATATAATTTGTCTCTAAAATAACGAGTGGGATAGGGAACTTAATGTTTACAAGAACCAGTAATAATCAACATAAGTCTTTCACAAATAAAATACAATAAATAATATCTTTCGTTAAATAAACAACGTTTCACACAAAAAGACTTAAAAAGTTTAAATAAATACTTAACATCTAACAAAATCACAAGTTATTTAATCCATTCGATAATTCATGTATGTTATCGGATTTCGCCAGTTTCAGTCCAAACGAACTCGAAGATTTTTGGGCTGAATGCTCCTTTTCACTGTGATATTCTTCTGAATAGTCTTTAATTCTGTGACCTAGAAAAACGGATCTCTCTCTCTTCTTGATCATGTAGTCTGTCGGTAAAAGCCAACGGTTTTCATGGCACTCTTCTGGAGTTGGCCGTTTACTAAAAAATAAAATAAAATAAACCACATTTGGTAAAGATATTCATGGCATACTTATTTTATAACAAATTGAAATATAGTAAATATAATTTATAGAAACGGAATAGAATCGTTACTACTATTCATTATTTAGTAACAAAATGAATCTTCAGGGCTCACCTTAACCTTCTGGGTACCCGGAAAAGTGACTCATCTGATTATGGAAAAGCAATGAAAATGAATTTTTATTCTCGATTAGGAAATGCGCGTAGGCTCTATAATTCTAAACGGACTACAATAGAAACTGATAAATTAACACAGGTTACGTCCATACAGAATCCTTACGATTACGGTGCTTTAAAATTCCAGTAATTCGAATAAAGAACACTCGCTATATTAGACTGGCAGATAGATTCCGATAGGTTCAAAAATGGTTTTTATCTGGCAAATTTTCTTTCCAGATAGTCAACATAAGAACTATTATAATATTTATAGTTCAATATGGAAAGCAAGAAAAAACAAGATCCATTGCGGAACACGCCACCACGACGTCACACCGAATAGACTTTGAGAACACCAGAATGCTGAGCGCCAATCACACGGTAGGAAGTGATAAGCGCCGAATCGCGACTATATAACAGCGCGCGGGCTTCTGAAAATTTTATTCTCGAACTAGAAGCGTAAGCAGAAGGTTGTTTAAAGTCCTTTCTACACCAGAGCCACTTTATTTTTTTTATACACAGAGTATCTGCTCCTTAGCCCATTATGGAGAAAAGGAGCACATACTTGTTGGTATGGAGCCTCCATACCACCAAATGTTTATGATTACTTACTTGGGATGACGCTTGAAGAGAAGCATAAGGAATCTAGTTGCTTCCTGAGACACTTCCTGGTAAAGATGTTCGAATCTGTATCTGACAAAGAGAATATTTTGTCGGCTTTCATTTTGGTCGTCACCACGGAACGGAACAGTACCAGAAAGCATTACATACGTCAGGACTCCAACTGTCCATATGTCTGTTTGTGGGAATGCTGGTTCTTCTGCTAGTACTTCGGGGGCTAAAATAAAACAGAAGTGATAACATAAATGTTGCTATTACGTTTGTTATTAATGTAAGGCGACAAATTGACCTTTGGTGGCTTAATTGTCCTGCATTAAGTCAATAAATTGTTTGAATGCAAGGGAGCCAGCGAGGGGCAGGGAAGACAGATATCTCTAAAGCTCACTTGCCGATCACTGGCGCTTCGTTACATGTGAAATATCAACTATAAGAATTTATTTTAGTTAAACATTCAATTGTGGAAACGTACTTGCTATTTTAACATCGACGTTTCCAAAATATTTTAGAGAAATGTATTTTACTTGGCCCGTATTCTCAACAAAGGGATACATAGTTTGATGGGTTAGTTGAAGCTTTTTACGTCAAATTAATTTCTTTGATAGGTTAGTTGAAGCTACATGATATTAATTTCTTTATTAAGTTTGAACTAAAGATATTATTACCGGCTATAATACAAATTATATTTAATTCTTGTCTAAGGTCTCTATGAATCATGGTTTATAAGCGGATAATTTAGATCTTAGTGGACTATAGGACGAATACTGGATCCAGAACATACCGACATGTCCTCCCCACGCCTAAAAGTCATGTCCAACTAAAACGGGCGACGCTCTTATTTGAGTGTAAAGCTTGTGGGAGATGGGGGAGGGAGACCGGCAAATCAGACATTTCGTTTTGTCAACTTTCAATATAAAACAAATCGTTAATAAGAGCGCCACATACAATTTCTGAGGAGAACCCTTTCAAGTGCTTCCAATTCAAAAAAAGCATTAAATTTTAAATCAGTAGATTTTCTTTAGATAGGTCATTGTAAAACATTCAATTATAAATTAATATTTTATTATAATTCTATTGACAACGGATTTTCAAATAAACAGTTCATTATCTCAAGTGTGGTGTTATTTCCTAAGAAATCCTTAAAAATAAATCGCATAATATGTTAAAGTCTTAGCTGTTAATGCCAGCTTGCATTCTTACGTAAATATTATAATAATAATATCACGATGTCCGGGTTAGAATAGCACCATGGTATCTACCGCCTGCCGTAAGAGGCGACTAAATTGGCGGCTGTCCGCTGACCTACTACCAAGCCTTCCTCCATTCCCCAAAACCCGCACGGGATGATCTGGTTCAAATTATTTCATCTGGGAAGTGACAACCCCACGGTGAAACAGATCCACTGACTAGACCAGCTCTTCCCAAACTAAGATCGTCTAAGAAACTGGGTATCGTCTTGCAGGCTATGAACAAATTCATCTTGCCAAACTATGTTTTAGGTGCTAATACGTTAGAGTCCTACACACAATCATCTACTGTGCTGCAACTTCCATCTGCAGAACTATTGGGGTCGCAATATGACCAAAGCAAGACCCTCCCCAATTTAGACAAATGCCTCGAATACCACCCTGGCAAAGAAGGCTTGAAAGAAAATCAATTCTCTTCAGAAAGACGTTGGAAAACTGACCAAGTACCAACGAGGAGTCAGGAACAACAGAATAGAAAGACTTGTTAAGACTATCATGCACTTCCAGTGGGATGGAGAAAACATCACATTTTAGCAGTGTCTGGACAGTCTACGATAAAAGCTCTACGTCTACGCAAGTCGATTGAGAAGGTACAAAACCAGTAACCAATGGAAACTAGACAACACACTTTTCTGACAATCAGAAAAAGGGATTTATAGAAAACTTAACAACATCAAGAATAATGAAGCCCCTAGTTACCCCAGTAAAACAGACATCGAGGAATTCTAGAAAACACAGCTTTCCATAACAATCTCCTATAAATTTGAAGACGCGAGATGTAAGACCGACATCTAGGATTTTCAACTGATGAAGGTTCCCGACCAGAAACAATATATATTATATTTATATATAATATATATTGTCTTTCGTACAAAGGAATGACACCTCGAAGAGAGTAATCTCCTATAACTTCAAAGCCAGCTTTGGATTAATGAGGAGGAGGCTGCACTTGACTATGAAAAAGGACTTAACAGCAGAGTTTTATAGAATGGTACGACGACTGTTGAAAACCAAACTCAACAGTAAAAATCTGTTTCAGGCAATTAACACCTATGCATGTTCAGTGTTCAGTTACTTTTTCGGTATAGTTAATTGGTGCAAGACTGACATTGAAAAAGTACAACGAAAAGTTCGAGTTTTACTAAAAAAAGCTCAAGATCACCTTCCAAAGAGCTCTGTTAAACGTACAACTTTGTCAAGGTATGAAGGAGGAAGAGGATTGGCAGATCTAAGCAAACTATTAGATCAACAAATTTCTATTTTGCGTAGTCATTTCCAGAAACTCGAAGAATTTTCTGATCTACACAGAGTCATGTGCCAGGTTGATGACTCAACACCACTGCAACTGACACAACAACACGTCCAATTACACCACCAGGCCACTGATCGGAAACTGCTGAAATGGAAAGCCTTCATGGAAGACATATAAATGACGTCAACCAAGACAGTCGACAGGGCAGCGTCGAACTACTGGTTGATCTCTGGTCATATGTTTCCTGAAACGGAAGGCTTTATATTGGCAATCCAAGATCAAGTAATCCCAACTAAGAACTATCTAAAGTACATCGTTAAAGACCCTTCCATTAACAACGACAGATGCAGGTACGGTTGCCAAACATCTGAGTCTATCCAGCATATCACAGGAGGTTGTCAGGCTTTCGCTGCAACTGAATACAAAGAACGACACAATGCTGTGGCTAAAATACTGTACCAGGAACTAGCACTGAAACTTGAACTATCACAGTCGGTAGGATTACCATACTATAAATACAAACCAGAATCTGTTTTAGAAAATAACCCCTACAAGCTGTACTGGGACCGCACGATACTGACTGACGGACTGTTGCTCACAATAGACCAGATAAAGTTTTGGTAGATAAAGTCGCTCGGAAAACAACTTTAATTGACATAGCAGTTCCTAACAACGATAATATAAATATCAAGCAGGCTGAGAAAATCACCAAATATAGAGATTTGGAATTTCAAATAAAGACTCAGTGGGACATGAACAACACACGAACTGTACCAATTGTTACGTCAACGACAGGACTAGTCCCAAAACATCTATTAAACAATTTAAAATACCTCGGTCTGGACGAACATCTTTACCAACAAATGCAAAAAGCCGTCCTGTCAGGAACAGCCCGGACGGTCAGGAAGTTTATGGGAAACTGCTGCCACGACTCTAACCACGGGCCTGAAAACCTGGCAAGGGCTCCCACAGAGCTAAACCCTTTTGATATCCAGGATATCTGGGGTTTAGTGAACTTTCCCCTAAAGGCACGCTATGCGTGCCTTAGAGGGAGTGTGCTACCATACATAGTATGGTCTAGTCGGGGAAATATCACGATGTCTAGAGTATATTTGAATTATTTCATTGATAGTATTTGGAAAAGGTAATCAAATAAAATGGGTTTTAATACATACCAATGTAATCTGGATGGCCAATAATTGGTACTTTAGTTCCTAATTTGGATACTCTATGCGCCGAGCCTAAATCTACTAGTTTGATTTGTACTGATTTTGTGTCACTCATAACGACATTATCTGGTTGCAAATCTAAATGACAAAGTCCACGCCAATGTAAATATTGTAAGCCATCCAACATCTAAAAATGTTTAAATAAAAAAATATTGCAATTGTGTCTCATCTAAGTTATTCAGACATACTTGCGTGATAATAGTAGCCACAGTCTGCTCAGTATATTCGTGACGGCTTGCTAAATAAGTGAGAACGTTGAATCCTTGGAGTTTTTCTAAAATAAACACTGCCTTATCGTTCGATTGGTAAGCTTCTAATAGGGAGGCGATTCTTTCGTGCCTCAATGATCGCAAAGCGGCGAATTCTCCCTCAACATCTTCTTTTTTGGAAGATGACATTTCCAACATTTTCACAGCTACCATATTGTCATTGCGTTTGTCGATAGCTCTAAGGACAACTGAAAATCTTCCTCTAAAACAAATATGGAAATAGAGTATAAGCAATAAAATATTGAGAATGATTATTGAGTCTGTTTATTGAGATTTTGGTCTAATCGTGATGTACCTACATTTGATGCAAAAATCTGTAGATGAAACCGTTCTAAACAATGGGTTAGATACTAAAACCAAGGGTGATTTATCTGATGAAACAAATAGTGATTTTGAAAAATCTGATGACGAAATAGATGAGAGCACTGAACAGAACAATTGTGATCGTTATAATGAAGAGAAGAAGGCCGACGAGAGTGTTAATGAAGTTTCAGATCCTATTGAAGTGAATGATCAAAGTGGTAAACCAGCAGAAGACAATGAAGCTGCAGAAGAACCAATTTGTGCAACAAATGAAGAAGTTAGTCGATTTGATGAAACTAATCCTCTTGAAGGAAACACCTCAGATCAAATTGAAAAGAACCAAAATGAGGTAGGAACATTAGACAATGGTGAAGAACAAAACCAACCTGATGAAAATTCTGCAGACTCAGAATCTGTGAATAAGTCAAATACATCTGTTGATGAAACAAACACTGGTACAGGTGATCAACCTGATGACAATTCTAATGATCAGGTCAAAAAAGTTACCAAATCAGATCAAGAAGAGTTAGTTGAAACTAAAGAAGATAATGCAGATAAATATGCAAATGAAGTCAAGGCAGAGGAAGTATCAACATAAGATGAGGAAGATAAAGCATCTACAGGAGACAAGGCAGCAATGAAACGAATGATGAATATATAGATACCAAGGAAAAAGGTGAAGCTGAAAAAGAAAAGGGGATTGAAAACATAGAAGATGAAACAGAAAAAAAAACAATGTAAGAGTGACAAATAATTGGCGAGGAACTCAGAAAACACAAATGATTTCGGAAATTGTTCACTGCTGAAAGAAACTGAAACTGAAAAAATCTGGAAGCAAGGAAGCTGAACGTGAGGAAAATAGAGATGATAATATAAGGCATTGTTTGATCAATCTTTGTTACGTCCTGATATTTTTATGGAAGTGGATGAAGCACCAGTTATAACCACAAATAATGCACCACCTCCTCCTCAAGATGGCAACAAAAGTCCCCCCTTGTATGAACCATTTTTTCAACTTTTGTTGATGAAATGACCGGTGCTTTCAATCTCACTGCTGAGGAAGAACATATGCGGAAAGAAACGTTTGGGGAATCAAACCCTGCCAATTTAACAAACTCCATTTTACAGTATTGGTTAAAAATCATTGCAGGTTGCAGGGAAAGAAACTCCTACAATATGATCAACCAGTCAAAATATAGAGCAGCTAATCCGACCCAATGGATATGTGATACCGAACAGGACAAACGTTTGGAAAAAGCGGAATGGGAGATGAAAATGAAGAAATTTTTATTATGAAAAAGACTGGTTTGTATTTACAATTCTTTGCAGAAGTTAGGGCTGTTGCAATTGAAATTTTTTCTTATCTGAGAAGTGAGATCAAACCGGATACGCCGCAGTGTATGCCTTTAACTGAACTTACTTCTAGATAGGAAGTTATCGATCTAGACCGAAAGTTCAATGGAATATGCATGTTTTGGTTACGTAGCAAAATACGTACGAAAACAGCGGTGTTTGGAATTTCCCTTTAAACCAGAAATTGTTGTTGAAGACAGTAGATCCGACTGCTTCAATGGAACTTAGATGTTTTGGTCAAGGAAATAAAAGATGTAGAAAGCTAAGGTACCAAGTACCAATATATTTTATTGAAAAAAAAATATTTTCCAGTCCTGTGAGTTCTCGAAAATGATTGTAACGAATTTGATGAAATTATCCAGGTGGAGTTTTCGATAGCTAAAAATCCATTGGGGAGGGCCTCATCTTTGGGAAAAATCGTATTACTTAGAAATTTAAATATTGAAAACGTCAATGGTAGGTATGTTAAAGCCTAAATTAAGTATTATGATAGATGAATACTGTTATGCGTACATTACTTGAAGAGCGAATTTACTTGGGGGTGTTACATAATTTCTTATTTGCTTATTCAGTGAGAGCCAAAAAGCGACAGAGACGTAGTCGGAGTATAGTGAGCTACCGTATGCGCTACCTTCAGGAAATATAATCATAATAATTCAGATTGAAATAAGCTACAACCATTTTTTTTAAATGCACGTTGAAAACTGTATTCATTCATTTCTTGTGACAAACTACTGATTTGCAGATGTATGATGCAAAATAGCAACTAAAGTTGAAAAATATTTAACTTAACCACAAGTAAATATTTTTACAAACAACAATATCAAAATTAAATATCGTACATGAAGTATGAAGAACAACACAAAAATACATTTCTTTGACAAGAAAATATCTTGATCTGTTAATGGCAAATGTGAGAGTAAAGCAAGTTTGTTACCAAAAATTTAATAAATGAAATATAACATTTATTTGGATTTTTTAAATCTACTTAACTGTAGTATGTAACCAGGGAAGTACCCAGCTTTTATTTTAGGGAGGGACAAATTCTAAAAAAAATGTCCTAGAGAGGGGCCAATGGGAAAAAATGTCCTAGAGAGAGGGTCAAATCAGAAAAAAATGTCTAGAGAGGAGCCAAGTCAGCAAATTTACAAGTTCTTATGGCTCACGGCAGGTTTTTCAGCCCCCCCCTTCCCGGTACGCACATGCATGTAGCTTAAATTAATGATATATAAGTTTTTACATGTTTTTAATTTATAGCATCCAAATTAAAATATATTTTCTTGGCACTCTGGGAATAAAAACAGAAAATTAATTTCTTTAAGAAAAAGACATTGATTGATCTCGTACCTAACATTGAATGTTATAGAGATGCAAATTAGATACAAAAATTTGAAGTATTTAAGATAAAATATAATATTTGTCTAGATTTTGTTATTGCATTGTATTTTTACCAATAACAAAGTTAAAGTTACTTACAACTTGAACACATACAATCAGACTTCAATAATTACTTGTAAATTTTTTTGATTGTGTTTACAATATTTTTTATGCAATCATGTTTGAATACATAATTAAAATAAATAAATCATAGGAATTAACTTGTTTCTGTTGGGTAAGCCAGAGGGGATTTTAAAAAGTAATCGTCTCAGGAAAAATACGTTTATATAGGGAGGCTCGGTCACCCAGGCACTTCAATCATAATGAAATTTAAATGGGATTACCATTGATGTACTTACAGTTTATTAAACAAACAAATAATTATTAACGTGGGGCTTAAAAAATCAGCCTACTTGATAACCCAATCTCATTTCTCTATAAAAAATATCAGATTTTTTTCTGTTTTAATACATTTTACTTAATAATATATGATGTAATGAACCTAAGTCGTTATCTTGTTCTATACTCCACAAACACTACCAAAAAACATTTGGAGAGAAAATCCTAATGAACAGATAGATTATTACAAAAAACATGTATATTTTTTTTATAAAGAATGAGAATACCTTGACAGTTTCTGAAATAAAGTTGTAATTATCTTGCACATTTTCCTCTTTCCACTCTATTGGATTGCTTTCTGTTTGATAATCTAAGTGAACCGGTCTTTCTTCTTGGACATCTCTATCGGAACTGGTAACTCTTTGTATGTGTATCATAGCTTGACTCATTCGTACCTTGGTGGAACCTATAAAAATAATGAGTATTCTAAGTAAAAAACTTTAAATTGAAGATCACAATACAGTATATATTAAATTTTATAGAATATTAAAGATATGGGTGATTCTTAGATAGCTGTGATTTTTACAAATCAACATTTATTTAAAAAAATGCTTTAAAACTTATGTTCTGAGTGCTATTGGTCTTTTACTATGCTCAAAATTAAGCCTGTAACATAGTTCTACTACAACTTCAATAGAAAAGAAACTAGAACAAAAAATTTCAGGGCCATGGTACTGACACCAAAATGAAATATTCAAAATACTTGCCTAATAAATCTCTTTAAATTCTTGAAATAATTAAACAAATGATAAATTCTAAGACTTTGATTATCATATAGAGACATTTACCGTATTTTCTTTCGTGATTTTAACAATCTTTAAAATTTATTAACAGTAGAATTTCAAATAATTTTTTTTAATAGTCTTAGAACAAAACAAAGTTCTATTATTCTATTCTATTATTCCATTCTACCAATCAATATTGGGGTATAACTGTATCATAATTTAATGATGCAATAGATTTTAGTTATAAAAGCTAAACTTTAGATTATAAGACGCCTCTATAAGATTTTTTTCATTTAGTTTGAAAAACGAAAATGAAACATGCCACAGAACTGACATTTTGGGTATATTTCTGTAAGTTATGCATGACCCATGAATACCTATGATTTAATATACAATGTCGATGGTAAAACACTATCAAATTTATCATAGGTATTTATAATTTTCTGATCAAAATAAAAACCTGTTGAATAATAAATAAAGTACTAGAGATAAAAATCACAGTTAACTAAGAATCACTCATATATATCTTATTAAATAATTTCGAAATATCTTATTAATATTCATACATGTTGAAAATGGAAATATTATTTTTTTTTACATTTTATGTTAACTTCAAAATTTTATTAAACTTCTGCTACAGGAAATGATTTAATACCTACATAGCTAGAAGTTCCAGTTTAGTAAAAACGTTTCCTACACGTTTGAGATAATCAGTTAAAACCAGGAATTAAGAAAATGTATGTTGGCTACCATTTGTTGTTATAAGTATGGTGTGTCCGCGGATAGACAACACAAAAGGAACAAATCCTTATTTTTTATTTTACGACAAAAAGTCTTTATAAAAAGTTCTGCTTATCGAATAAATCGATTTACAATATAACAACTTGTAATCAGATGTACAGGGTGTTAATAAATTAGGAAAAATAGAAAAAGCGTCAAGAGAGAAGTACTATTATTTATTACCTTTATTAAAAATGTTACAAAACAAAGTTGTTTATAAACTAACATGAAGTCTAAATACAAATTTTGAAATGAAAATTCGTATATTTAAAATAATTTTCCGCTAACCTAATAATTTACCGCTCAGATAGTTATCACCTATTCATAAATATCAAAAAAATATTATGCCAGAATTCTAATTTGGAAAAAAAATCAAAAATGTTAATGAGTTAAGAGCTTATTTATTTAATAGAGTGTATTGTGTATTGGAAATGTGTCAAATCAATATGTTGTAGATCTCCTGCATGAAACATTTCCTAATACGTTTGTATTGAAGGGAGCTTTGCGAAAATTATTTATAAAATTCAATAAAACTTCTTGAAAACCAACGTTTTCTTAGATTATTTTTTTTAACGATGAATCTATATTTTGCACAAACGGGCATATAAATGCCCATAATTACGGTAACGTATTAGGCCTTCGACAATTCTAGCTATGTTATCAACAAGTGAAGTCAGCATTATAAAAAAGTTAATGTATGGTGTGGAATTTATTGGTCCATATTTTATAGAGGAAAATTTAAAACAGCACGTGTATTTGAACATTTTGGAAACATATGCCTTACGATTTGTTAATACAGGAGAACCAGAAGTAGGTGATAGCATAATTTGGGAGGAACAAGAGTGCTGTCCTGCTCATTCCCCAGTATTGGTCAATCATTTTGACAGAAGATGGATAGGAAGGTTTGGCCCAATAAATTATCCAGCTAGCACTTTTTGTGAGGTGCCTTAAAACAAAAGGTTGTTTCACGAAAGTTTCCACATTAAAAGAGTACATTAACTCAATGAGCCACGAATCATTCGTAAATTGTACGATAAATTTATTAGTGTGTGGAGGTAAGAGGTAGAATGATTTTAAATATTAAAATTTTTAATTCCAAATGTGTATTTAGAATTTATATTGGGTTATAAACAATTTTTGAAAAAAGTATAAGTAATAACACTTCTCTCTTGAGGCATTTTATATTTCTTTTAATTTATTACCACCCTGTACATCTGATTGAATAATTCTATATTGTAAATTGATTTTCCTGACAAGCAGACATTTTTATAAAGAATGACTTTATTCGTATAATAACAATACACTTTTTTTTCCTTTGTGCACTCTATCCGCGCACACACTGTATATTGTATACAACAACTTACAATGTAAGGATACTTCCCAGAGATAACAAATTAATAAAACTTGAGGTTGAGGAAGAACTCAAGAATAATGGGACTAAATGAAGTCCGAAAAAAAAAACAATTTACCTGAATCTGTTTTATACATAAACTGGTATAACAAGGATTGGATTCGTAGTTATAGACCAATCAATAGAGATTGTTTCGTACAAAAACTACTATCAGGATACTGCCTGTGCCATCACACTAAGAATGATTTGCTACCTTTTCTACTCGCAACTATGGTTTTTTAATTTATTATAAACAACTGAAACAAGAAAATTGCGTTTTTTTCGTTGCATATTTATAAAATGAAAAATAATAAACTAATCTCAATGGTGTCAACAGGTAAATTGTAAAGCATGGAAATACCAATAAAGTGAGCCTAGGATCGATCCGATAAGATCTTTAGTAACAGGGAAAAACAAAAAATACTGGAACATTTAGCGGTTTTCTTTATATGATCATAACTCCGTCACTATCGAAGTTGTAGAACCAGGCGCTATCGGTTTTTTAGTTTTTGAATAATTGCGATCTGAAGTTTTTAGTCCACTATTCTTGCTGCCTGTCTCCATGCGACATGGATCGTCAAATATCAATTCAGAATAGATATGTTGA
Organism: Octodonta nipae; assembly: GCA_034190945.1. Lineage (NCBI taxonomy): Eukaryota > Metazoa > Arthropoda > Insecta > Coleoptera > Chrysomelidae > Octodonta > Octodonta nipae. Next base: position 109,621,850 of record CM067220.1, read on the forward strand.
AAGTAGAGGTCTCATTCTACGACGCCTCTATTTTCATTTTTCATTAAATGTCTGTGATAGATACGAAAAATGACCAATTTGGTGATCGTATGAATGTGTTCGAGTAGTGGGGAGAACACGGTTGTTGAGGGAAATTGCTAACAATAATTATTATCGATAGTAACTGTCATTCTGACAGATGGTGAAAGAATCTAAGTGTGATTTGTTCGATTTTATTATATCAAATGAGAACTGTTTGTTTATTAATATATTTATGTGTAAATGGTTTCTCGGAAACGTTTTTGCTTCAATTTGTGGATTTTGGGTTTACGGAACATCGAAAGAGCGGTCATTAGAAAAATTCTTACTTGTGAGGATTTTAAATATTAAAACGATCTATGTACGTGTCTCTACCATATATTACTATACGCTTCCCCTCAACAACCGTGTTTCCCCCACTCCTTGGATGCATTCATACGCTCGCCCATTTTTTGTCATGTTTGCTAACATTTTTCAGATATTTCACAGACAGTTAGTGAAAAATGAGAATAGAGGCTTTGTAGAATGACACCTCTACTTTCAACAACTTTTTTCAAAATTGAAATTTGATTATCTATGACGCATGGAGGCACAAAGCAGAAATAGGGAACAAAAAGCTTTATATCACAATTGTTCAAAAACTAAGAAACCGGTAGCGCCTAGTTTTGGCATACATAAAATAGATATAAATTACTACCAGTTCTGACAAGCCCAGTTCTACAGCTTCTAAAGTGACGAAGATTCGAATTTTTTAAAAAATGCTACATTTTCCAGTATTTTTTGTTTTTCCCTGTTACTAATAATCCAATCAGATCGAGCCTGGGCTCATTTCATTGGTATTTTCATGCTTTACAATTGATCTGTTGACAACATTGAGATTAGTTTATTATTTTTGATTTTATAACCATGCTAAGAAAAAAAAAACAGAAATTTCTTGCTTCAATTGTTTATAACAAAGTAAAAAACCATAGTTGCGAGTGGAAAACAGCAAAATATCGCTAGGAATCTTTGTTAATGTGATAGCACAGTCGGTATCCTGATAGTATTTTTACACATTATCAGTTAATTTTTGCTCTATTGATTGGTCTATTAACAAAACAAAGTGAGCAAATTATTAACTTCATAAAGCTCGATAGTTCAGACTTACTCTTAACAAAAAAAAAATACTTAGAGAATGAGGTGAATGCTTCTATGGGGACCCTATTTTACAAGAACGAAAGGTATAATCTACTCTACTGATAGGTGCTGTCAATCAATCAAGATTGTAAGTGCAAAGTAAAAATAAACACAAGGAAGGAAGAAGCAATACGACTTGTACTCAAATTGCAAGAGTTTGTCTATTCTCAATGAACCTATACCCGAATACGAAGAACGTATAAATAACTACACAAAGTTAAATGACAGCAAATATAATGTAATAGAAAAACGTGAACAAAGCAATTGAAAAAGTAGCTACACAGGGACGGATTCAGAAGAAGAGTCTCAAGTGAGTTCGGCACTAAATAGAGAAAAAAACTTACATCCCAGAGCTTAAATTAAAGCAATTTCTGTGGTGTAAACGGAAGATCTACTATTTTTAATTCGATAGGTCACGAAACACAATGTATCCAAAGCTATAGCCCCTCCCCCAGAAACTGATCTGTAGATCCGCTCCTGTGGCTACAGAAAAACAAAGAACAAAAAGGAGTGAAACTACGCATCATATCATATTTTTGGGTATAAGGACAACGTTTTGTAACCTAACAATAATTTTTTTTCATGCTCCACAATTTTCATCTAGTAACAAGAAATGAAGCTTCACATTAGATGTCAGCTTTCCAAATCTCATATTTTTTTGTTCCTTAAATAAAAACTAAATTAAATAGTCCCTTGCATATAATTTAGAAGATTCAAACAGCGCATGTTGAAATATTTATAAAGTATATACAGACATACATTTTTCGTGAGTCTGTAAAATCTATTCTATTGGTGAAAACCGTTTTACATCCGTACAGTAGTTTCTGAGATTAGTTTACTATAAAAAGCATGTACAGGATTAATCAAAGGACGTTAGATTTCGATAGAGTTAACAAGCTATTATTTACTTTAAAAATATATGAAAAACACCAAATTACATATTAATTAAAGTTAATGCCATCAAAAGAGCTTCAAGAACGTACCTGCAGGTTTGGTAGTAACAGGTGCAGAGGGAACACCGGGGTCACTCCATCCGATAGAATTTTTAGCAGCTAATCTGAAAATATAAGTCGTATTGGACTCCAGACCGGAAATCAAATAGAACTCATGATCGATATTTTCTTCTTTCTTAATCCATTCTGTGTCATTGGCCAATTTGTACTCCAATCTGTAGCATATTATCGGAGAGTTTCCATCAAATCTCGGCTGTTTCCATGTGAGCAAAATTTCCGTGTCTGAAATCTCAGTAGCATCGGGGCTGTCTGGTTCCTCAGGAGTGTATCCCATGACTATTCTCGTTCTAGCTATCGTTTGACCAACCTTGTTTCTGGCAACGACTTTGTACATTCCTTGATCAAAAGCAAGAGCTGGACGGAATTTAATTACTGATCTACCATCAGGATTCGTAATTATTTTTATTCTATGAGATTCTGCAATGATGGCGTCGTTCCTGAAAAATGGATTTAATGTAAATTGCTCATAATATAAGCTCATCAAGAAACATTAATATGTTTAGTTTGAATTCTACTACTTTTCAATATAATAAGTGAACTGAAAGTTTTTAGGTTTTAACTTAAACAAATAATTACGAGAACATCTTTTTATAAAAAACGGTGATATTATTTATTGTTTTACGATAATACTAAAAATACTACAATGAGACGGTTAACATTGGATAAGAATAAACTGCTACTTAATTAAAGGTTAAATAAATCCAAGCTGCTTTGATATTAGCTAAATAATGTACACTCCCTCATTTTTTTTTGTATTTATATCTCATATTTTACGAGAAAAAATGTGAAAGGTAAATATTTTCTGTGACTCAGTTTTTATAACATATTAATTTTGCAATAATTTATTCTGAACGAATCGATAAATTTTCTTTCGAAAGAGAGTATCAGTGCTTATTGTAATAAACTTTTGAAAAGTTTGGGTGTGTATTGAAAGTTTTCTTGCTTTGAAAAAAAATTGGTGAAGCTGTTTCCGTTTTTTCTTATACTCCATTATTTTCATACAGTTTTTGCATAGTTCTGGCGAGGGTCTGCCGTATACCCAATTTCTCAAATGAATTTCCAAAGTCGGAATTGAGTTGTAGAGTTTTTCGAAGGTACAAGCCCCAAATATATTGCTCAGTTTAGAATGAGTTATTTTTTGGTGTAAAGATTGCTCAACACAGAAAACCAAAAATGACACCTTAAATTGCTCGATTCTTAAAACGCTATCACTGTGTTTGCATTTTCAAAATCATCACACTAGCCGCCAATAGGTTAAAATAATAAAACTATTTACTTGAACCACTGAACTATCGGTTGGGGTTCTCCTACAGCTAGGCAGCTAAGATCGATATCCTGACCTTCGGTCATAGCAGTGAATTTTGGTTTTTCTCGGAAAAATGGAGCCCTGCCGTCTTGTTTGGCTTCCAAAAACGCCTCAGCTTCAACATATGTGTCTAGCCTGGAACCTAATTATAAATTACTTAATAGTAAGTTATTGCAGGTTTATAACAATGTAAATAAAATATGATTCATAGTATTACACAATCCACATATTTTACGAATTTTGAGACCTACAAAATTCGTCGACTTTAGACCTGTTATTTTACAATTTTACAATATTGAAGTTTGGAATAAATCAACTAACAATAATGTATCTGCATTAGCATTAGCATGCGAACAGAAGTAAGAATTTAATAAAACGATATGTATTTCAAAACAAAATAGTTCTGTAAGAATTAACTTATACAGTGTGACTAAATTCCACTGGTGCCATCGCTCAAAAATCTTTACAATTTTGATGTGACTTTTTTAGTTATGAATTATTTAAATGTCTATTTTATAGCGAGTTGATTGTTGAAACATGAAGGTCTTAGAGCAAGTACTTCTAGAGTTAGCCTGCAATGCACAAATATCCTGGCAAGGCTAGAGAGAGAGGGTAATAGAGACAGTAACAGACTATTTCACTTGATGGGTGGAAGCAGCCAATAAAAACCATGCTGCACTTATTTTATTGGAAGCACCTCCCAACCGAGTGAAATAGCCTCTTGCCCACTCTATTGCACTCTCTTTTTAGTCCTACCTCGTTTTTATGCATTGCAGGCTACCTCCATATAGTCCAAGCTCTAAGATGAACGTAAAGACTACTAGATTAAAAGTGCACGGGAGATTTTTTATTGAAAATTTGAATAACCCACAACGGTTTATTTCTCTGTTATTTAGACTGACTCTGAACCAAATGTGATTTTTATCAATTTTTAATCCAAAAAGAAGCAACCGTTGAAATTGAATTAGAATGGCCTAAAACAAACATTTAAACCAAATTAGTTTTATATAAGTTGCAAATCTTCTAAAAATGCTGGGTTATTTCAAATAACGGGAATATACTGGTTTAGTCAAACTTTAATTAAAAAGATCTTTTTAATTTTTTTTTAATTTAATCTAGTAGGCGGGTTCTTTCAGATTTAAACATTCAAATCTTTGCCCGAAACATAAATATATAATAATATGTATCGCAATTTTAAGAGTTGCATCAAAGTTCGTCATCTAACGAAGATTTTAGAACGATGGGACCAGTTGAAATGGATCACAGTAGCAACTCTCTTGGGCATGAGAGTAGCACTGATTCTAGTATTGAAAATAACTAATTATTGTGAATAAAAGAAATTTTATTTCATTTCATTGAATTATGTCAAAAATAGGACTATTGAACTAGTAAACCTCTTTGTGGTTTCACATACAGCACAACTCCTGAGTTATACCCTCTGGTCGCTTATTTCAGTGAATCGTTTTTCGTTTTGCATGACAAAAATGTTGTCACCGAAATTGATTTAGAATTGGATATTAAGAGCCAGCAAATATGTGCAAGAGATGTACAGATTCTTATTTATTAGAAGTTTTGTTTTACATAAGTAAAGAATCAATCTTAACCTATGAGAATAAATGTTACTGTTATAACAGTTATTTTATGATGCTACCATTAGATGTTAGCAATTATTCCATTTGAGTAGATAGTACCCATTGAAATTATATTGTTCTCCCTAATATTCAGTATGAGATAATAATAATAAAATGTTTGAACTTTGTTAATAATTACCTAATTCGTGTTTTATTCGCCAAGTTGCAGGATCTCTATCAGTGGTTCCGTATCTGTTAATACGAGCTCTTCTCTCGTCATCTATTTCTTCATCCATAATGTCTGTGAAACGACGACGTTCACGAATTACAGGAGTCTGAGGATAAGAGAATAAAAAAGTTATGTTATAGAACACTGTAAAAATGTAATTAGTTCATAAGAAACTCACCCTCCAATCGTATCCATTTTCATCTGAAACAATGTATGCTCTTCCAGGACCCCTATTGGCTGCTACCTTCATGTATTCACGAAGTCGAACAGGGAAATCGACATCTCGAAGTTGTAATAGATAAGTGTCTGGTCCGTTTTGATAACTAAATAAAAAAATATTATGATACATTCATTTCATGTATTCTATAAGGTTTTCCAACAAGAGTGTCCCGATGTTGTGTGAAATTCCTTGATAATAATTAAAAATACACCACTTTATAGAGCAAAATTGAAGTCATTTTCGGACATAAAATTCAACAGCAATTCGCTTATACCATCACGTCAGTAACAGCTTATAGAGATAACTGTCAAGATTTTAACAGCAAATTCGTCGAAATAAATTATTTAATTAATAAAAACCCGCAAAAATACGAATCTCTTTTGTTTTTTGTTTATATAATAAAAAGTAATAAAGGAATCGCAATGCCATCTACAGAAAAGTTGTAGAGAATCAGAAATCCTTCTTATGAATAATGATTGGATCATTTTCAACTAGTAAACTCAGAAAAACTGGTCAATAGTGGATTCTTTTTTCAAAAATTGATAAATTTCTTGTAACTAACATTGGAATATTAATCATCGTTAAAACGATAGTATGTAATGTAATATTTTTATTTTCACACTCGGGTTCAGTTGAGTTCTTGGATTTATTTAAAAACACAGTCCAACTCACTCTAATTTATTTCTACTTTCACATAATTTATATTCATAAGAACTATTTAGAATTTATCTTAACTTAACAATAGGACCGTCGAATACTGAATGAATTCCATTGCCACCTGTCCATATTTATATATTCCTCTTGGAATTATTTTGGCAAACAACCAACATTAGGGAAACTTCTTTAATGTGTTCTGGAAGCTTTAAGGGAATTCTCAATAACGGCAGCGGTTGGCCTGTTGACAGACACAACATTTCGGATTCCCAGAAGTATCGGAATATTGTCCCTTCCACGAATTGGTTGATGGCCGATTGCACCAGCTGTCGGATGAATTCTCGTAACAATAATGTTAAGTTTCTATGGCTTCACGATGGATAGTATTGAATAAGTACTTTTCGAAGAATTGGAGTTTAAATAATTTAGAGAATAGTTCGGTCGGGGTATACTAAAGATATTTTGAAAGTTCATAAATTCCACTTCAATTTGTCTATCTTGGATTTTCGCTATAATGCCGGGGCATTGGTTTAAAATAATGGTAAATATTGCATTAAAAGTATGAATATGCGACAGCCAGCCAGATGTTCACTTACAATAGCTGCCAATGCACATGGACAGATCTAGGATTTTTTTGAGGTGAGGGTACGAGATGAAAATTATGGTAAATTGTATTATTATATGTTTTTTTTTCTGAGCAGTTTATTAGGTTTTTATTTATATAACTATTACGTGTCCATATTGGTCTATTTTTTCATTGGTTTAGTTAATGGTTACCTGTGTACTGTTTACTTGTATTAATTAAATTGCCTTTTTCCATTTACAGGATCCGCCACTGTCAGGATATCTGAGGAGAAGTAAGGGTCAGTTGTTTAAGCCAAAATTTACATGCAGTATTAATACATTTTATGGCACTATAACAAACATCTAAGATATAGAAAGTAAAGTGCATTTTATGAGCTTTCAAAGTATATTTTGTATATCCGAATTGAACTTTCGTGGTTAATACGATACTTTCGGCAAAATATTTCTACAAATTATTTAAACTGCAAGAACTACTTAACGGACAATATCAATCTTCAGCCTTATTAATCTCAACGTTATAAGCTATCGTTAGGATCGATTAAGGTTCCAGCTGTTATTACAACCAAGTAATGATTTTTTTTTAAACAGTCAAATTATATCAGTTTTTCCAGCTTTTCTTTATGAAAAATTCTGGGATCAAAATCTATAAAAACTCATTTTGAAGATTTTCTATTGGCGGCATTATGAACTAAACATTACTTTTCACACTATAAGCAGAAAACGAAAATACCCCGTATTTTTTGGGGGTTTTAAGGCTCAAATAATTTACTTCTACAAGTTTGCTGTTAAAATTATGTTAGTTATGGCTTATAAAGTGTTATTTACCAGATGGCGTGTGCGGTTTCTGTTGAATTTTATGTTATTAAAAATCTCTATTGACTGGTGTAAAATGATCAACTATTTTTAGGACAATGACCTACCTTGATCTGCCCACATTTGCGAACGACAGCTCATTTTGGGGAATATTTCTTGGGAAGTGGATATGGTAATAAAAAAAAACAAAGGAAAATTTATTTAAGGGCGCGAGGCAGTTTTAAACATCTAAAATTGCAGATACCTTTTTAACTGATAAAGCCTATATAAGGCTAAGTTCTTGAACTTCCACTGGCTCTATTTAGGAAATTATGCTTCCTAACATGAACATAACTGCAGTAATATATATTTTTATTAATTATAATTTAATATATTGTGTTTGATTACGATATCTTTTGCTGTGCAATTATCAATCGATGACCAAATATCTACTATCAATATGGTATTGTATAAGGTTTGAAATTTTAATGTTGTCTATCATGATACTGTAACTAAAAAATTGAAACAAGTCTACATACATTGTATAGTTGTGTTAGGATTATTGGTAAAATTGTCGACAAATTAACCGTACCTTATACAAATGTTGTCCCTAATTCTTTATACCATAGATACTTTAAAATTACTGTATTACACAGTCGATTCCTAATTAAACAGCGGTATTCATCCAGAAACCCAAAATCACTTATTTCATCCAAATTAACACCATACCATATCCAAAGACGGTTATAGTCATATAATGTCTTTGGAGCCACCCTGTATAATTATAATTCTGCAGCGCCTTATGTCTCAACCTATTTATATACGGATATGCAACTGTTTATGGTCGGCACACATTTTGTAATCCATCCTGTATAACTATAACGATATGTATGGTTACGAAATGATAACGACTTACAAGACTCAGATGCAATGTGCGTTCAAACTAGCATGAGAACTCAAACGATTTTACCCATCCAAAAATCGTCTAACCAACTTTCTCACTATATAAACTTGAAGGGTCGAGCTGTAAAAATGTAATGTTAGAAAAATATGAAATAGCCATAAAGTTCATATGTATCAATTTGTATTGAAATAATTTTTACAAGAGCAATTTCACTCTCGAGTATGTCAAACAATCACTCTGTATAGTCTATATCACTAGCTGTCATAATTGTCACAATCTGTCACCGAATTTTTCAATCTATCACCGAATATTTTAAAATGTGAATTTCTAATTTGCCCAAGGATGCGACCCTCACCAATTCATTTCTAGACACCAAACTCCGAAATGGGAAAAATTCATTACTTAATCTATTTCTCAATCAAACCATAAAAAGATACTAACTATTGATTATACAAAAACATTTTCATCATAAAACCAAATTGTACATTTACCACATTATTAAAAAAACACAAGAGTAACTAGAATGGGGAAATTTTATAAGGATGATGCCTGATACTCTCTAGAATTTCGAAAATAGCTTGCTGAGCACATTGTTGAGTATGAGTGCTCATCTGTTAAAGAAATTAAAAATGAATATCGACAGCATTGCTTTACTAGGTAAGGGATATTTTAACAAATGAATCTGATGAACAACATGGTTAATTCTTGGTGATTCTCTCATAAATTAGAGGACTTTCGTTGTGTATTTTCGGAGACATTCAATCTCAATATAGTTAAGATTGGACCACCTTGGAGCTATACTGAACACAGCGCAAAAAGAATTATATATTCGATTCATAAACATAAAATATTAACTGTATCACTTAGAAAAAGAGTTAAAAGATAATCTGACCATACAATTGTTAGGAACTACAAACACAGTAATACCTAAATATAAACAATAACAAATTATTACTGTGTATAAATAAATTACCTACCTTTTCAGTAGATTTTCGAGAATTGAGTAGTTACACCAAAGTACAACGTACACGTCTTAATTAAAAAAAAAAAAACAATCAAATTGTGAACCTCTACCTTTTTTAATCAACATTTTTCACAATTGTATCATTGGAGGCATTTTAATTACTTGATATTAAGTTGGTAACTGAGCCAGCAACAAACTGAATTGTACAAACATATGTGACCACCTCTGGATCCTCTTTAATAGAATACAGTAAACTATCCAAATTAGTTACGCCGACGGTTTTCGAATATACATTGAGAACCTCCACCTTTTCTAAGTCGGTTGAACCAGGACATTCTTATTGGAAAAGCATTTATATAATGGATACTCACTGGCTTTCTGATTTTATAAGACCAATTTCGTAGTTGAGTGGAGATCTTGTAGGTATTTGATCCTCCCACGTGCCTCTGGGTCTCGTAGTTTTTTCAAACCGTGCAGGTGTAACTCTCGGAGAATAGATTTCACCTGGTGGGTATACCATCTTTGATGGGTGCGTGAAGGCTCCTTCCAGTGGTCGTCTTCTGAACCAATTCTTGCAAGAAGCATTGTCGTACCATTCTCTAAAACATATATAATGTAATGTTATTTTTCAATCTGAAATAACTATTTTTTCAGTTATTAATTATACTTTTTGCAATACTAAAGTCTGCTTATTGTGATATTATTTATTTTATATAGTCTAAACGTATAAAATTATATTTGTTTGGTATCACTGGTATCAGTAACTGGTATTACAAAACGTTATAAAATATTTACAAACAAACCTTCTATATCTGCTGCTGTACACATTAAATGTAGACATACCGAAATTAATTGAGCACCAACATTCAATATAAATAAATAAACTCCTCGTTAACAATCCTATCTATAAATTGTTACGCATGTCAATCAACAGAAATCAGCATCCCAGAACCTTGCCAATTATTTGTGCCATTCAGTCAATGATTTAAAATAAATTTTAATGTTGAAGTTCAAATTAAGATCAGTTTCAGTGACTGTTTTTTGGCATTTTTTTAAACATTATTTGTCTACTTTGCATAATATATAAAATAACAAATTTTTAATGTTTCATTTTCCAAATGAAACGAACTATAGCTCAGGTAAAGATTCGGATCCCGGAAATATAAATGTTGCAATTATGAAATACATATATTGAAACCACCCATTAGTTGACTTGCTACTGGGTATATATAGCAAGTTACACAATTTCTGGAGACGAAAAAGTGAAGCGAAGTGAAACATATGACTTTTATTTTAATCCCAATTAAGTTGTGTCATATCTAATTGTTTTCATTGATTTTGTAATTACCTGTACATATTTAATTTTTAGATTTACTCTTCATAAGTATAGAGTGTAATTTTTTTAAACCCTCACAGGTCAACTTTTTTGTTTGACGTGGAAAGTGGTAGCAAATAAATTGTCTATGAAATATGTACAAATAATAGTTTGCGGTGGTGCCAGATTCTGCGACAGCCCCGAAAATAAGATTTTTTAAATGTCAACACCGCATTTTTAACATAACTTGACAAATCCTAACAGTCTAAATAAACATTGTTATGTAACATTTCTTTATTCGAGTAGTGGTTTTGGAACAATTAACAATCGAGTATTAACAGTCAAACAAGAGGAAACTAACACAAAAAACTTACTTTATTTTCTATCTATGTTTGATCATCATGATTGACTATCACAAAGAAACGTCGATCACCATCGAATTTTAGCGGAAACTAGTTTAAAACAGCAATAAAAAAGAAATTTTATAAAATTAATCAATGATTATCATTTTTATTAAATGCTCAGACTGGTGCCTTTCTTGTAACCTACAGCAATGATGTGTTTTAACGATATTATTACTAACATTTTCCAACATAATGGGCGTAATGTTATCAATTTCTCGACATGATTGGATCAGTTCATTAACAGAATTAGGAGCGGTCAAGTATACTTTATGTTCTAAGAAACCCCAGAGAAAAAAGTCTTGAATGTGTGAGGTCATGAGACCTTGCGGGCCACTCAAGCTGAACCCCTTCTTTCTAAAATGTGGTAGTGTCCTATTTTGATGGAAGTGTCTTCATTCTGATAACTTTTTTGTTGTGGATTCCACAACTTTTGTATTATTTTGTTTTCGTATTTGTTCAGCACAACAAAGATTACTGTCAGACCAATATCTATAATTTTGTCTATTGAGCATACCCTTTAAATAAAATGTTTCGTCGTCGTTAAGAAAATGTGCTGCTCTGCGAAATCTTCTATCACAATCATCATCAAGCAATTACTGTTCGCTTCATATTTTGCATGGATGATAATTGCTGTCCCGCAAAGTGGCCCACACCTTAGACTGAGAACAACCTACCTCTTTGGCAATTTGTAGGTGGATTTGTGATGAGCTTCCACATTACAAAGAAGAATATTTTCTTCAGAAACAATATGTTTGGATTTGGAAGAGGCTTATCGGGATGTCTTGCGTGGATTTCAGTACAAACGTCATGAAGACTTGAGCCATCACCATGAAGAAAAACTAATTGAACTTTCACTTTTGGATTAAATAACCGATTCACGTTAGAAACTGAATTAAAACGGCATTTTCTTCACATTTCAACATAACAGCTTTCAAATAACACAATTACAGCAGAATACTGATGGCTCCTTTCTAACAACAAAATATTGTTTAATTTACAAAGCTTCCTATTGCTGCGTAGCTTCTTTTAATAGTTGCTATTTGCTGTAAAACCGCTGCTTCAATAAAAATTGTGACATAACATTTTGAATCACTGTGTTGCTGTTGTGTTGATGTGTAAAAAATATTATTTTCGGAGCTGCCGAAGAAATCTCGCTATACCGGAAAAATTATTTGTGCACATTTCTCAGGCTGTATGTTATGAAAATTACTACAATGTTCTGAATAAAATAACAGTAAAAAGTTCAGGTCGTTCAAAAATTTCATATTGTTACTTGGGTAGGTATGTCTTTTGACTGGAAATCGTTGAGCATAAAGTATTGATGCAGCGACATAATTGCTGTCCCTTAAAATCCTTGAACGACCTTTCAAGGTGAAGAGGTTCTAGGTTGTTAATCCCAGGCCTTTTCAAACATTTTTAAAATCATTTTGTGGAATTTAATCTTGGAAGCTAAGTAATTAAGGTGCACAAAAAAGCACCGAAACAGCACAATAACTGTTTAGGAATACATTTTCAAAGAAAATATTTCATACAATAGTTATAGGACTAATCTTCGGGTATGTAATGGAGTAAAAATGATTATGAATTTGATCATGACCTTGACAAAGACCTACAAGGATATTCAAGGTCACACATAGTTTTTAAATGGGTACCGTAATTTCGATTCTGGAAATGAAAAGAAGAAAAAATTGTACATACAGATATGATGCGGAGCATGATTTTGACCAATGACTTGTACATCCAATTTTATAGTTAACTTATTTTTTTTACAATGGTAAACCCAAATTTCCGGAAATTTACTTGTTTTCCGTAATTTCCTTCTAGGCTTAAACAGTTCTATTTTCTTTACTTACATTTAATAATTACAAATATATTGTTACAAAATTTATTTTTACGCCGCCAATGAAAAAATTAACAAACCTTCTAAATTAATCATTTCGACAAAAACAAAACGTAAACATACAACCGGCTGAGATAATAAAAAATGACTATCCTGAAATTTCGATAGACCTCGAGAAATTTCTTGAAGAACAATAAAGAAATAAGTATGGCATTCTGGTATGTTCTCCAATGGGTATTTAAAGGACATGTTGAATAGTTGATTTTACTTTGTATTGCTGTGTGAATTTGAATCGATAAAAGTTAGTCAGCTGTTTAGTATTACTCATTGTTTGTAAATAGTAACTTTATTTTTGTGTAAATAAAGTCATTGTTAAGTTAAAGTGAATATCAGTCTTAAATTTTAATTTAAACAGAGTTTATTGCAATATTAATCTTATTTACCTGTAAAGTTTCCAATATTCACTTAAGTAAGAGCTCCTAATCCTGTACTCGTCGGTGTATCTCTTATCCGCCCTTTCTAGCCAAGGATGTCTTAAAGCAGCACGGACATCTAACCTTCCTTCGGAATCATAAACAAGTAACTTGCTGATAAAATCTCTGGCTTCAACGCTGATATTCTTCCACCAGTCTTCATCGAAAGTCCATTTGCCAGAACGAATGTTGGTCAACGTTTCTCTGTCATTGGCACCACGGAACGGCGATCTACCAGATAAGAGAATATAGGTGATGATACCTACGCTCCACATGTCTTGACCATATCCAACACCGTCTTTATTAACAACTTCAGGACTGACGTATTCAGGCATGCCGTACAAGAGGGGATAGTAGTTGCCGTGCTGAATTCTTCTGGACAAACTGAAGTCAGTTATCTTTAAATCATCACCGCCCGGGTGAGAAATCAGAAGATCGCCCAGCTGAAATATAATTTGTTATTAGTATCTTCTTGTTCAGTTGTTACGAATTTTTTTCTAATGGTTGAGAGTAACAAATATCTAATCCAACATATGAGTAAGTGTAAATTACATGATTTGTATGGGAAAATATATAAAAATAAGGTACTGGAGGCAAATATGGCTCGTTGGGTAATATGGCCCAAAACCTCTATCGCAGACTCTGGTAATGTCAGATGATTGCCTACCAACGTCACTACCAACAACTGTTTGAGCGACTTTAAGGCTCTAGGTTTTTACGTGCAGCAGCCAGTTATATGCTAACTGCTTGGTTATGCTAATGCACGAAAGTGAACAGTGTGCTCCATTAAGAGAGTAAGTGTATGTTATTAATTTTCTCTGCATGGGATATATATTCACAAATGAAGCTCTGCCATTTATTTTTCAGCCATTATTTTGCCGAGATGACTTTTCTATTAATATGGCTCTATCAAGTAGTGAGTTATATGGCCCTGGGCTATATTACCTTACTTAACGAAAAAAAGCTTTACTTTTTTTATCCTTGTTTTTAGGGTCGAGATGGGGAAAGTATGCAAAAATTTACGCAAACAGTTGCGTCAAGTCCAAGCCATAATAGCTGTCAGAAGCGGAAATTCAGTAAGAGATGTTAGTAGTAGGTTCCAAATACTTTCAGACGATATTTCGTTGAGTATATTGAATATTCAGCAGGAGAGAGATTTTGTGGAGCGGATTAAGCGATATAGTGAAATTGGATTGCCTCTCACTCCCAAACTGTTTCGACATCAAATGTTTCGATATTCTAATATGAGAATCAGCCACTTGATAAGGCTGTATTTCGCTTCTTTGAAGCAAATTGGGACCAGGAACTTTTGAGATATTGGGATACCTACCCCCAACGAAGCCTAAACAAAGGCGGATTCAAAATAATTTTATTCCGTGTTTGCCTTAAATGTATGAACCCAAAAATATGATCAGTGAATTTAGAAGCACACGGTTGTTTCATCTAAATACCGATGCAATACCAGATGCAGCTTTTGCACCTTCTTTGGTAATGGAGCTAGCCATGTCTGACGAAATATTCGGCGACAATAATGATGATGCTCAAAGAAAATCTCCCAGCGACATATGACGAGACTTATTCAGATGATGATATATCGTTGGCAGCTTTGGCTAGAAAAATCAATGTATTACCACAACAAATCTCACTAGATTAAACAAATAAGTCTTTTCAGGAAATGCTTCTAACTCCTACCTATGGAAAGATTAATTCAATGAAAAGCATTAGGAGAAAAGTTTGAATTATAAAGCTTAGCACGTAACAAAAGGCCTTTTCTCTGAGAGACATGGCCAATCAGCTAAGAGGTCTTCAAGTACCATTATCCCACAGTCTACATCTAAGCAGTCTACACAGGAGCCTGTGCAACCTGGTATCGAGCCTGACGATGCCGATTTTCAGTGCTGTTGACATGTTTAATGTTTTTTTGTACCATTTAATGAATAAACTATTTTTAGTTTTGTTGAATTCACTTAAAAAAGATAATAAAATATCTTTCAAAAAGATTTTTACTGTGGGCCATAATCCGACTCGGTTGATATATTGCCGAAATGCAGTGCAGGGAATTGTTGTATAAAAATTATATATAAAAAATGTCCTTAAAATATTCAGATTCAACAAAATAAACAAATAACATTTATGTGGGCCATATTTGCCCCAGTACCTTACATTCCGCTATAATATAACATTATTCAGGGTGTATGCCTGATGACATGTCATCAATGTAAGTTTGATCCTTCTGCTTATTTCAGGTAGTAACGAAACTGAGATGTCTATTCTAATTAGTTGTTGCACGCCCTGTGAATTTTCAGCAATTACACCATGGCATATAGCAAATCTCAGAAAATTTTTGCTTTTGGTTTCAGTAAATACATTAGCCAAAGTTTCTCTATATGATTTATCTAAATTTTGTTCTTTCGGAGCGTGGCTTACTGCCTTCGGATATATGATATCAAAAGCTACTCCGAAGTCTATGGATGCTATAACAACTGGAATTTGATATTCCTTAATTCTAGTTTTTAGAGTGTGTATATCTTCAATTCAGTTTTCTCTCGTGATAGAGCGATTCTAATATAATTTGTATTCTATGCTATATGATACTTTATGCACCATCAACACTTTTCAGTCTTTAAATTCGAATGTCTGCCGTACTACCTTCCTAATAGAAAATAGTCGATTATGTGTTTGAAATGGCTGTTATGGGATCTAGTGCCTGTTCGATTTCATTAACCGACTTTTTTAGCTGAATGTTCGAAAGTGACAAGATAAGATTTGATCTGATCTCTTTTAGATCATAGCTCCTACTCCATTATTTCTTCCACTTGGTTTTCCTTGTGGCTACTGGAGGTTGTCCGATTGAAATTTTACAAGGTTTTCTTTGTTCTAATTCTATAGTTTTAGTTAGGTTGATAGTGTTCAACCGTCATATGTTGCTAGATCAAATGTAGTCGAATATTTGCTTCCAACAGCATCTTTGAGACAGACCAGTTTTCAAGTGTGGGGTTGCTTATCTATCTGGAGTGCTATTAAGTATTTTTGTTGAGATTTGAGGCATACCTTACCACGCTGTCTCAATGCGGGTTGGTAAGGAGCGATGGTCCGTTTTTTTTCATGGTTTTTTTTTTATGTTTTTCATGTAAGAGAGATCCGGGTAGTGAGGCCGGTGTGCTTCGCTTCCTCTCCCCTGTAGTACCCAATTTGGATTTTCCCCACGCTTTAGTCCGTTTAAAATTAAATGGTCGCACGTTTTCTTTCTTTTAGATGATAACAAGGAATACTTTAGAACATGTGCTTCTTTTTAGAATACTCTCTAGGACTTTGGTAGAAACCGCTGGTAAGACCGAAATAATATAAATTGAAAAAATGATAATCACAGTCAAAAAAGCAGAAAAAGAAACAAAATCCAAAAACTACGCACCAATAGTCCAACTAATTACAATTACAAAGTTAAGGGTGATAGGTAACACGGTAATAAGGATTTGTAAAAGTAAAGAGGGATATAATTATTTTCAGAGACAAACTCTCCATTCAGTACCTATACTATGTTTGAAAAAAAAAAAAGATTTACGCTATTGAAAGTGATTGAACTAACAAATTTGTTCAGCTTGGAATTTCCTTGGACTTATATCTTTCGAAGTTCAAGGACACTCCGAGAACAAGTTGCAATGTCTACCAACATCAAACTAATAAATTTGTTGATGTTCTTGAAGTGTTGAGGTTCAGCATCTATTAATTTTTTTTCAGATATTAAATATTTTACTAGTTTGCTAAACCAATAATATTATTATGCATATGATACTTTCTTTATGTGGAAAATAACCACAGCTTCTAGTTCAGAGGAAGGACCGGAAAAACGGCGAGTTACCCATAGGTCCAGTGCAGCTAAACATTATTACAATGTTTATTATTTATGGAAACTTGTAACAGTAACTTCGTGAATTTCAGAGGAAAGGAGATATCTAGTTTATCATCTAAGGCATTTCAACGCCTCCACTATTACAACAGCAATTTACTCAATCTAAGATATGTTAACCGTGGGTGGTCTCCCTTACTTGGAAATAATTATTGTCCGACAAAAAGGCTTACGTAAAGACTTCAGTTAAAGCAAGAACGAATGATCACTATTCATTCAAAATGGAATATATAAATCCTCATAATTGTTAAAACACGACAACAATATATGGCTGTAAGAAGTCCTTATTGCCCAGAATATATGGAAGAAGTCCACACTTACTCATATGACTATAAGACGTTTAGATTTTGCAAAGAATTGTAAACATTTATATTCAGTTGAAGAGATGGGACATTTTTCTGTACAAAGATGTGGATTACAGTGAATGGAGTAATACAACAGCGGTTCTTACGTTTAATCCCATATGGGCATATCCTCTGTCATGCATGTAATCCAGGCCCTGAAGCAGCTGTCTCATGAATCCGGCTATATCACTTTCTGTGTAATAATCGGTTTTCAACAGATAGTCTTTGACGAGTTCTCCACCAGAAGCTAACTCCAAAATTAATGCTAATGTGTTCTCATTTTCATAGGAATCATATAAGGAGATCAGTTTCTTGTGGCGTAATTCGTTGAGCATATCCAATTCATTGAACATGAATGGACGAAGTTCACCACTGCCATGCATTACCTTGGCTGCGTAATTGCGACCTGCAATTGAAAATACATTCTATAAAAAATGTATACAATATAATATTGAGAAAATGATGTAAAACTATTGAGAATAAAATATCACAGTTACAATCATGTGTCGACCATCTTAAACACTCAAATATTTCTACTGAACATATTTACTTAAGAAATATATTAGTAATCAGACTCCAAATAATTTCTAAAGTTTAAGTTTAATTCTAAAATAGAGACTATCAAAAAGAAAAGAAAATCTCCTGGGAAGAATACGTATAAACTCCTCGAGAAAAGTAGAAAGGAGCAGTTCCAGTGAAATAGTCTTTCATACAGCAGACAGAAGAGAAATTTGGTGAATAGGCACTAAAAAAAACGGCAGTACCAGATACACATAACAGTAAAATTATATATAATACAAAACTGCTACCAAATGAATGTGGATGATATTAGTATTAATAACAAGAACAAAGCGTAAATGGGTCTCAAACTAGAAAAATCATAAAGTAGAAGAAAATATAATTAAAAGAAAGATGATAAATGAGAGGCACAAAGAAAAAATCAAAAAGAGTTACTCCTAAAGGAGAAATTATACCAAGAATTCCAACCTTCGAATATCTAGACAGATTTTAATAGATGGGAAAATAAAATTAGCCAATAGAAGTAATATTAAGAAAACAGTATTCAGATATAACCAAAAAATGATGTATGAATTAATATATACATAAAACTTAAAAAAAACAATGGAGAATTGGTTACTATAGAAAAGCACCATTATCAGGTAAATGGTATAACTGGTAATAAATATAACAGTAAAAACTTTGAAGCAAAGACTAATGATGGAAAATATAGAAAATAAACAACAAAATTGAGCAGGATATTTAATTACAATAAACCCAAAAATAATTCTATGGACATTGACGGACATAGGAAAACCAATACAGAAGTAGAAGGGCAGATCAAACAAACTAAATTGCTAAAAAGGACAAGATAATTATAATATTTACGACATAGAATAACATTGCCAATGAATTAAAATGTAGTGGCAAACATTCGCGTTTAATTTTAATGCAAATATTTTAAGAAAAAACCTTGATATCGATGGGTACAATTGAGAACCTAAACCTTCCAAGTACCCATTCAAACTACACAACAAGTATCGTCAAAATAGGCCTAACTGTTTCGGAGTTCAAAATTTTTTTCTACAACCTTATCACATGGCCACCTATTGGGTTAAATTGCACATCTAACCAACTCAAATATACACAAAAGAATTCATCACAATCGACCCAAACGTTTATTAGTTGTTTTATTCTTCTACAATCCGATCGCAGCATTACCAACCGGGCCCAAGAGTGAATCCAAACCTTCCAGGGACCCACCCAAAAAGTTTCATCACAATCGGCCCAACTGTTTAGGAGTTCAATTTTTGTTTCCTACAACCCGATTGCAGCACCACCTACTGAGTACCAAGTGCGAATTTAAACCTTTCAGGGATCACTCAAATATCCACAAAAAAATTCAATTAACCATAAAAACTTATCCCTCTCTGGAGATCTAACCAGCTACCTTCGCATTATTTGCAAGACAATCCAACCAACTGAGCTAATATGCTCTCTGATGTAACGGTCGCCGAGCGAGTACAGCAGCGACGTTGTGTAGTTTAAAGGATCAAAGCCGATACAGGAACAGACGTCGAGTGACATTATTACGACTTTTACTTCCTCTAAATGATCAAGATTGGTCATCTTTATGGAAAGATCGGCGACGCCGAAAAGCCATCGTGTACCAGTTCAAAGACCTTACTCAATTATTCAATCGGTAGTAGCCTATAGTTTTTTCTTGGCTACCTAGTGGTGACATTTAATTTGAGCTGAATTTTGAGCTTCAAGGTCAACTATTTATTTTTAATTGGAACCTACGTTTTTCACGCCGGAAATGGATAGCGCTGAAAATTATATATACTGGTATGACCTTGGTTACTCAAGGGGACCTATGATGTCCGATTCGAGGTAAAAAATATTTTATTGAAGAGTTTTGCATCTAGGGCTCCTAGGTATAATTGAATATGGTACTAACCTTGACCTTAAAGGTCATTTCAAGGTCAACTGTTTTTGTTTAGATAGGACCGGTATTTTTAACAGTTAATGGAGCTAGTTAAGACAATGCGGTTAGTTAAGAAAAGGTGGTGTGTGATCTTACGTTTTAACCAAGGCGTTGTGAAACTCAGATGGTCAGGGCAAAGTTTATTTCAGCATTAAGTAGTTGACTATGTCCAATGCGATCTTAGTCACAAGTGCTTCACTTTTTTCTTTTTCTCTATATAGTACTACGCACAATTTAAAAAATTCTTCTATACATTTTATAATTATTTATTTTTTTGCTTTTCTTCCTTTTTCTTTTCTTATTACATTTTCTTTCATACATTTGATTTGTTAACGGCAATACGAAAATGTTGATAACAATATCTTACAACGCATTATCACTGCAGTACAAGCCTAATTCGTAATTGATACAATTCGATTACCAAAATATTTAAACTCATTTGACCCACTCTCCATTTTATAATTTATAAAAAGTCAAAGGTTAAAAAAGTTATGCTCGCATTTGAACGCAAAATTTCCCGCTTAATTTGAGTTCTATTTAAAAAATGGAGTTGATCTTGAAATGTCTTTTAAGGTGAAAGTTAATATTAACTGCAAGAATCGTTAGAGAAAAGCGATAGAGGCCTAAATGCTTAATTGTTGACTATTTCACAAATATTTTCAGTAACATTCCGTACCGCGATTTTTTGATTCTTGACCTTGAACTGGATTCCATTGATCCAACTAGAGTAAATTTTCAGAATATCAATTTGAGGCATCAAAAACATATGGTATAATTTTAAAAAATCTAGTTAACCTTGAGATGACTGTGAAGATCAAGGTCAAATTAGAAGTCATCACTGGATATCCAGGAAATAACTATAGACCCCTAGTGCTCTAGTTTACTTTTACTTTTCGAAATCTTGCAGATATCCGTACGTATTGATCACCGTGTACATATATATTATCATCAGACGATTTTAAAAGAATATTGTCAAATTTAAAAGTTGCTGCTGCTAGTAGAACATTCTTGACACCTAAATTTATCAGTGACAGGTACATACTCACCATTAAGTCTTTCTACAGCATGATATGTAATTCCCTGTGTTCCTCTTCCTAGTTCATCGCCTAAATCATAGAAATCGGTATAAATTTTCCTCTTCGTTTTTATTGGAGAAATGTTATCATAATTTCTGAGTCTGTATTCATGCTCATTCTCTTCGATGTGTAACATTGCACTGGCAGAAGTTGAACCCGCTACATTTCTGGCACTTACAGAGTACAGACCTTCATCTTTTAATATCAAATCATTAATGGTCAAAATTGTTCTGTCAGGTTCTATAAAGGTGATCTGAAAGCAAAAAATGTATATGAGTTGAGCATTATACAGTATAAAACAGTTCCACATTTTGTTTCGAAATTCAAGTAGAAGTGTTATGAAGGCACTTGTTATAAAAATGAGTTTCAAAGTTTCAACTTTATATATGTACGAAATATACCAGCACATTTAGGTATTCACATAATGATATTTTCACTACCAACAAAGCAAAATACAGGCCAGAGGCTGCAAAGAGAAAATGCAACAATTATGGAAATAGCTGTATATTTGCCGACAAATATTGTGCATTAGCAAGATAGAAAGAAACACCTTTGGTTATGAAGTCAGTGTCAACTATTTGAACTGAGACACAATAATACATATTTCTCTCCGTTTCATACAATCGATGTACTAGGACTTTAAGAAAACGTTTCATAAACTTAATAGAAAGGTAGTATATAGAACAACGAAGACATTGGAGACACTAGTGGACCATCCTAAAGATAAACTTGCTGATTTCGAAAATTCAGGTATTTATGAGATCCAATATAATGACCGTGAGTTAAAATATTATGGACAGGCAAGTAGAACTATCAGAATTCGATTAAAAAAGCATATAAGCCATTTGAAATACGAAAGATTTGATTAAATTCGATGGTACGCATTACGTTTCCATACTTATAGGAAACTGGAACTTAGCAATTCGGACAAGAATCGAGTTTGAAACAGCCCATAGTTTAGTTTTATTTAAGAGCTAGCAGAAAATTACTGGAAATTTTAGGTACTTATGTTTTCCTCCACTGGTTTACCGATTGTATTCTAAATAAATTATTATACGGTCTATATTTTAACCCGAATTGTTCCTACTTGTAACGATTTTTTTCTAAGACAAATGTATACAACAAATCTATAAGTCCATGCATTCAACACCGATATAATTTTAAAGATTAGAATATTAGGCAAATTTTGACTTTTGAAAATGTTATACCATTTGGTTATACCGTTTGTCTTAGGTTTTTTATTGGTTACCCTTAATAGTATATATAGTATAATACTGACTGATGGGGGCGTCAGTTCCGCAACCAGTTAGCAGAGCCCAACCTTTGAACTTTACTTAAATTCGCCTTCTTTTGTTCTATATATTTTTTCACTTCATTACAGACTCACTTACCTTTATTCTACTAGATGGTGCCAGCGGCCTCCAATCTTTATACCATTTGATTTCTGGATACGGAACACCAACAATTCTAGCTTCAAACTTCGCCTTACCTCGTAGCATTTTGTATTCTATGCTAGGTCTTTCAATGAAATATGGCAACTCGGCTATTTCTAGTCTTACACGTTGTCTAGCTTCACCGTGTTCATTTTTAGCAACTGCTTCGTACCAACCCACATCACGATCTAACATTCTAAAATTGTAATAGTACTTAATTAAAACCTAAAAAAAAATTGTCACAAACAAGCAAAATAAAAATTAGTAGGTAAGCCATTAAATATACCTAATAATTATCAAGAAAAGTCTACTGTGAGCCATTAAAAAATCCCATAAATTTCTAGACTTGCCCCCCAGACCAAAAAAAATTCTGATTTGTCCCTCAATCTTGGACAATTTTTTTCCGAATTGCCCCTCTCTATGACGTTTTTTTAATTTGCCCCTTTCTGAACTAAAAGCTGAAATTGGCCAAGAATTAATAAAAAAGTGAGTTCATAAATACTAATAGCACAGTCATTGAAGCTGAAAATAGGCTGTCACCTCCGAATTCTTTGAACTTTCAACGAATTTCATGAAAAATTGAGATGAATCTATTTTACAATCAAATTCAAACGTGACAAGTGCCCGAGTTGCACTTATTTACGGGTGGAAACTCTTAGTGAAAAAATGTAAAAAGCAGATTTAAGCTCTTTATCATATAACAAATTACAGTAAAATTAGCAACGGCGAGTTTCCAGAAAAGATATGGTGGGGTTCAAATTTGAAAAAAATATAAGAAAACCAGATTTTTCATGATAGATGAATATTATATAACTGCATTAACTGCAGTTTACAAAATTGACAAAAATAAGGGCGTTTGTACTTTGCAGCATCATTAATATTTTTTGACAAATTTTGTATACTACTAAAATAATCCCCCTGGAATTCGAATAATGATAAATCTCATTCATATAATATTCGTGGAAGAAGGCGCTTTCATCAAATTTTGTCCTTATTTTCTGGAACACGGTATAGTGCACGTCACTGAAAAAAATATAGTATCACTTCGAGATCCTCCATATAGACTGCAGGTTAAACTGTTTAAATCATTTAAGCCTTTTCTGGGTAACATAAAAAATAAACATGTATACAGACGAATTAAGAACGTCCACCTTTTTTCGTCGGTTGAAAAGTAAGAATTTTTAATGTTTTCCAAGTCAAATTTCAATAATCTAAAAGTAGAAAGATGACCAGAGTTGAGAAATAATATATCGGGTGGGGCATTTATTTGAGACAATGTAATATGTCGAGTGGGTTCCGTTATTTCGAAAAAGTTTCAGATAAAAGTTGTAGGGTTTTAAGTGGGTCATCAAATGGCCTACATGTTGGCCTATATATAATAAGACTTTTTGGTCTAGACAGGTTCTTTTTAAATAGAAATACCAAATTTTTATCATGTATTTCGATAGAAAAGAGAAATTAACCATACATGGTTACGAGTGGTTTATTTTGAGACACGAAAATATCTCCAGTGGATTATTTCCAAAAAAGTTGTTGGTTATGGGTTATTGAATAGCTAAAATTACGATTTTCGGTGGTGTTATTTTTTTAATTTGACCCACGTACATTTCCTGTCCAAACTGAAAGTCCTAAAGTCGTAATTTGATGGCCTACTTGAAAGTGTACAACTGTTATGAGAATGTTTCAATTTCTTCAAAATTATAGAAGTCCTTGCCAAAATATGACTCTAATACAAAAACTGACACGAAGGAAAAGTGTTTGTTTTTTATTTTTCTATCGAAATCTTCCATTACATAAAAACAAACTTCCGATTTGAAAATAATATTTTTTGTCTAAACTGGAGGTCTTAATATTAGCCATTTGATGGTTAACTTGAAACCCCATAACTTTTATCTGAAACTCTTTTAGGATTAATACATCAGTTTATAGAGCAAAATTTAACGGCATTTTCGGACATAAAATTCAACAGCAATTCGGTTATATCATCTCGTCAGTAACAGTTTATAGATAATTACTGCTAAGATTTTAACAGTAAACTATTTAAATAATAAAAACCCGCAAAAATAGGAATTTCGTTTGATTATTGCTTATATAATGAAAAGTAATGAAGGAATCGTAATGCCGTCTACAAGGAAGTTGTAGAGAATAAGAAATCCTTCAAATGAGTGTTTATACATCCTAAATGGATCATTTTTTACCGAGTAAACTCAGAGACACTACTCAAAATTGGATATTTTTCAAAAATCTATAACTTTCTGGTAACTAATATCAAAATAATCAAAACGATAGTTTATGATATTAAGTTTATATGGACTTACGATGGATAGTTACTATTGAATAAGTAGTTTTTGAAGAATTCTAATTTAAATAATTTGGAGAGCTATTTTGCACATCCCATCGTATTAACGAGACAAGTCCGATCGGGATATACTAACGATATTTTGAAAATTCATAAACTTCACTTCAATATCTATTTTGGTTTTTGGTATAATGCCGAGAAATTGGTTTAAAATAATGGTAAACATTGCATTAAATGTAAAAATATGCGACAGCCAGCCAGCGGTGCACTGACAATAGCTGCCAAGGCACATGGACTGATCTAAAATTTTCTTAAGGTGGGGGCACGAGATGAAAATTATTATATGTTTTTCCTCAGCAGTTTATTATGTTTTAAGTTACGTAGCTATTGCCTACCCATATTGGTCTATTTTTCTATTGGTTTATTAAGCTAATGGTTACCTATATACAGTTTACTGATATTAATTAAAATACTTTTTCCACTGACTGGATCCGCCACTGTCAAGACATCGGAGGGTCCGTCGTTTAAGCCAAATTTCAAAAGCAGTATTATTAATACAATTTATAGCACTATGACGAAAGTCCAAGATATACGAAGGAAGTGCTTTTTATAAGCTTTCAATGTATATTTTGCATATCGCTATCGAACTTTCGTGGTTAATACGATAAGTTCTGCAAAATATTTCTACAAATTATTTAAATTGCATTTCTGCAAAATCTATTTAACGTACAATATCGATTTTTAACGTTATTAATCTCAACGTTATAAGCTATAACTAGGAGGCAGATTAAGGTTCCAGCTGCTATTACAACCAATTATGCATTTTTTAAAATCACTCACGTTATATTGCTTTTTCCAGCTTTTCTTTATGAAAAATGCTGCGTTCAAAATTTATAAACACTCATTATTAAGATTTTCTGATTCTCCACAATTTTCTATTGACGGCATTATGAACAGATCATTACTCTTTACCCTATAAGCAAAAAACAAAATACCTCATATTTTTTGGGGTTTTTAAACCTCAAATTCTTTACTTATATGAGTTTGCTGGTAAGATTATGTCAGTTATGACTTATAAACTATTATTTACGTGAAGGCTAATGCGGTTTGCTGTTTCACCCGGTATATTTATTGGGAAAAGTACATCAAGCAACCTCAATTGTGACTATTAGAATAGATTAATATTTAATTGATTTAATTGGGATATAGGTATACAGAGTTAGTTACATGCAAGGGCGCCCGTAGGTTTTTTAGAGGGGCAATGGGCAAAATAGAAAACTTTTTGTTGTATTTCATATTACATTTATTTATATGTTTTATAACTATTTCCTTCCACTTACCAACGCCGCAGTGCTGTTTCAGACAGTTTGCCTGATGGTAAAAAATTAAGTACTGCACAGAAAAACATATAAAATATCAATTCCTCTACCCTGCGGGCGCCCAAGGTTATATATACTACATACACATTTAGTTAGTGCACACGAGCTGAAGCATATAGTAGAGCAAAAGTTTATTAGTTTAGAAAAACAATAGTTTTTGGAAATAAATATCATCTTTGGCATCTACTTTAACCTGTCTAGAACTGCCTATATTAATATTAAAACCAGCTGCTGCCAAGCACAATATTAGCTTAATATTATGGAGCATTATGTTAATGAGAAGCAATAAAGCAAAAGCAAATAACCTACTTATTGATAAACAAGGTGGCCTGCCCATTTCTGGTGTAACTCATGTCAAATCTTCCACCAGGCTCAATCAATTCATCATTGAAATAATATGTGACTTTCGGTTTAGGGTAACCATAAACGAACCAAAACAAATTTGTATTTTGATCTTTGACCCCGTATTGAGTGTCGTGTTCTTGTCGCAAAAATCTGGGAGCTTGAGCCATTCCATCGTGTGGCGGTCTTTCTATGTCGAAATCTTTAGGGAAGTAAGGAGATGTTTCCGGACGGAAATCAATTTCGGGTGGTAGGTATGGTTTGAATTTCGGTAGATCCGGTTCCAATTTTTCCCTAAAAATAATCAACTGGTTAAAATTTTACTCAAACTATAGGAAAAATTGTTTAACCAAGTGTATGTTATTGGCACAATTTTTATATAAGAATTTTACATATAATATGTGATCAACTTTAATTAGTAACCAATTTTTCTATGTGTTCTATGTGTTCGTTGGAGGATATTGGATTCAGTAAATTTATTACCATATTACGAGTTTACTCTACAAACCGACTATTGTCATTTGGAATATCTTAACCAGTGATGTAAAGAACAATACAAGTCATGGAAATAATAATGGAATAATGAACGAAACACCATTTTTTAAAAAATATATAGCTTTTAAATGAACAGTTCTGATGTTATTGATATTAAGATTGTTAGGTATAAGCAGTAGTTGCACCTAACGAAGTAAATTATATAAATCAGCAATTTAATAACTTTTATACTGGTGTACTCTAAATGGTCTAATTTTATTTGCATATTTATAAACACTATATTATTTGCAATGTGTTGTAAACCTTACTCTGGATGATGGGTGGGTGCTAACACATCTCAGTTGGACTTCAAGGGAAAAGTACACGACTACAGTAGAAGTCACTTAATGCAGAGTCAATTTATTATTATATAACTCTAGAATTCCAAATAGTTACAGGTGAATCAATGTGAGTTCAGGGAGACATGAAATAGAGCAGCAGTTAGGACGATATCATAATGGGTATGGACCTCATAGGAGAACACGGGTTCATGTTCTATTCAAAGTATAAAATTATAAAATTCATGTATGAAATTATGTTCAAATAGAGCTAGGAAATCTTAGATAGGCAGCAGCTCGTGATGTACCTACTAAGTTTGTTGCTTGTTACTAACAAATAGGACTAAATAGAGGTAGTCAAGAATATTGAGGAACTTTAAAAGATAAGCAAAATCCCAAGAAGGCAATTTGTCTTAGCTGACTGGATGATGTAGTCTCACAGTTATTTATAGGATATATATTTTTAAGTATCACGTCAAATTACATCCATGTGGCTATTACAAACTATCACTGGCACAACATATATTTTTAGGAATATATAGAGTTATTGATTAATTATCAGTCTTTGTTTTGCTCCCGGTCGTGCTAGTGAAGAAAAAGGATGGTAGTGTAGAAGTACAGAACATTGAGTGGCCTTTTTCTCAGTATTAGTTACTGAACGGTTAGAATATCACGTATATATGATTACAGAGTTATAACGTACTATAGGGTGCAAAATAGCCACAATTATCATTCAGAAAAACAAAATAGGGTATTTAAAAATTGAAAATTCCAAGAAAGAAACTTTCGATCTACGAAAGATATACGTAGACATTTTTTATATACGATTTTTTTTAGTTTCCTTAAATAGCCTCTTTGCAATTCAATATTTTTAAAATTTGATGTTTAATTACAATTACGACTAAAAGTTTTCCTCACTCCGCTAGCACGCTGAAGTTTGTTTTCAGGCTGGAACCTAGACTACGGATTACTGAATTAAATAGACATGTAGAACTGATATTAAGAGGAATGCTCCAGAATATATGCCTGGTTTATTTAAACGAAATGTGATCATAAGCTGCATCTTTGAGGACCACGTGAAAAATGTCAGGTACATATTCAATAGAATTGAATCCCTCAATTGGAGTTTTAATTCTAATTAAACATTAGGATTCAATGTAGAGTTTTTTGGTCAAGCTGTATTCGTCAGGAGTAGGGTCTATGAAGGCAAAGTTGACGTTAGTATTTGGGTTGGATTCTAGTGCAGAAGAAATCTTTCGAAAATGTTAATAGCGAACACAAACATATTTTAAAAGTAATCTCAGACTCTTAGTGCAATATAATTGCAAAACAATCTATATATCTGAGTAGTTCTAAACCAAAATATGAATATCTGAGTCAAAGTTTGTAACTAATATAAAACAATTTAATTTAATCCAAAAACTATTACTTTTATGACAAATAGAAATACTTATCTTGTAACTATTAAAAGTGCATTTTTGTTGTTCTTTGTTCGTGAACCAATACAATACTCCTAGTTATTTCTTGATAATGAGTGGTTAGTAGTTCGTTTTAGAGTAAGTACTATTGTTTACAGATATAATAAAGGGATACATATAATAGTTATGGTTATATTTCACAAATATGGCTTACCTATGTGTAATGGCATAAGGCGATGGGTCGCTAATACCATATTTGTTCTCAACCCGAACTCTAAACTTGTAATCTCTGAATGGTTCTAAGTTTCTGACACCACAAGTGCAACTTCTAATTCCGGATCTTACCGTAAACCAATCACCATTAGGCAACTCACACATTTCTAGTTGGTACGTGACAGGAGCTCTTGGGCCAGATGGTATTGATGGTTTCCAAGACAATGTGCAATGTCTGTCTGTCATTTGGGATATGATTGGTGGATCAGAAATAGGTATGGGAGCTCCACTTTTCTTGTATTTGTCATACTCAGTATATTGATCTGCAATTGGCCGTTTTGGTTTAGTTTCCAAACCTATCAAAGTTCATAAATCATAATTGAGAAAATGTTTATGTGGCGACTAATTAGTGTTACCTTCGTCGAATTTCAATTGGGCATGACAAATATCACTGCCGTGTTCGTTTGAAATTTTACAGGAATATTTTCCAAGGTCGTCGACATCAATGCCAGAAATTGTTAGCCTAAGTAGTCCAGCAGTGTCTTTTTCCATTTTAATTCTTGACGAAGGGTACAGCTTCTTGTCGTTGTGGAACCATTCAACTGTTGGTTCAGGAATTCCAGTAGCGCAGGCAGTAAATTTGGCTGTCATTGACTTGTAAAGCTCTGTATCTCCGATACATTTAAGGAATGATGGTGGTTCCATTTTCTTGGGCGATTTGCTGCAAAGGAAAGTATTTTAAATTCGTAAAAGACAAAAAGATTCATTGGCAATAATAAGTGCACTAATTCAAATAAAATTAGTGAATATACAATTAACAATGACCTTAAATCATAAATTCGAATAAAAAACATTATTGCTATATTTAGACACTAATTTATTAATGTAAATCTTTAAATATATCTTTTGTCAATTGTTTTACTACAGCAAACAAGCAACTAAATTAGATATGTAAATAGTTTGATAAGTGCGAGTTGGTCTCATCTACTACTACCGTACCCCGTTTGAGATATATTATAATGTAGGGAAATCATAATATATTTGTCTAATTTTCCAGGTTCAGACAAGCAGGGAATGAGTGGATTTTCCTTAATTACATTTAAACTAAGCGTTTTAAATTTTACAAAAATATGCAGTCTCATTTCTTACAAGGAGCTTTTTCATTTGGTGTGCTACATGATGCGCTTGATTAAACAAAATATTTGTTTAATATTGTAATTTGGCCTCCAAAATTTAGATTAGGATTTTCTCAATATTTTACCAATAAACTTTTAGTGGTCCTTCATAATCCTTTTTAAGGCACAGTAGTTTGGTTGATAAAGGGAAAACTGACTTTAAATAATAATATATTAAATCTTATAAACAAATTATTTTAATAATACAAATAAAATTTATTTGACTTTTTTATAACGATCACTTTCATTAGATATATTATGAATGCGCTTCAAAATGTTTTATTTTCCATATATTTTATTCCTCAAATTTATATTAGTACTTCTAATCTAATTTTTTAATTAAATGAGAATTTACTTTTCTTGTAAATTTTCACTTTTTAGTCTCACTAGTTCGGAGATAAAGAGGGAATGAGTTGATTTTTTTATATTTTTAGTAATGACTTTTACAACAGAAAAAATAATACTTATATTTGTCATATCGAAATCTTTCAGTTGTTATGTACAGCATGTAGTACTTGAAAATAATAAGTTTTGTGATTTTTCATTAAATTTTATAATATACCGTCCACAATTAGTATGAGGATTTTTGGTTTACTTTTTTAGTCATGCCCTATAGGTATTTACGTTTTTTTTTAATTTGGGTCTTTTAGTTTCGGAGATAAAGAGAAGAACTGTATCGATGTTGGTATATTTTTGTTAATATCTTTTTACAAATTATTTTTAAAATATTTGACCCCAAAATTATTATTAATGTTTTCTGCGGTAATAGAGAGGCCCTATTTTTTCAAATTTCTTTCAAAATTTTAAGTCTTATAGTTTTGGATTGATTTTTGTTTACTTTTGTTAATATTTATAAACAAATTATTAAAAAATATATGAAAATATATATTTGTATTCCTGATATTGAGCACTTTACCTGATGTCTTTGAAAAAAAATTACATATTTCATTTAATTCTATAATTTGCCTACAAAAATTCGTGATAGTGTTTTCTTCTTTTTTTTTCTGTAAACTTGGTGCAAAGTTCTTAATGTCCTTTTTGTTTAAGTTTAGGCTCAATATTGTCAGAGACAATGGAGCACGAATGGTCGATTTTTGTAAAATTTTCCCCAAGAAGTACCCAAAAAATTTGCATTTCTTCATTTACGACATGTACTACCGATGGGGTCACCACCACCACACTATAGACTAATACCAAATTTCAACATTTTCTGTCAAGTAGTTTGGAAGAAAATTGCTTATGATGTGACAGGCTGACAGATTAGGCGTAATTTACTAGGGTTTCCGTATTTTGAATGTACGGAACGCCAAAAACAAGAGTATTCCTCTATAATGTGACAATATCATTAAGTACTTGCAACAGTGATCACAGCTAACAAATCCCGCTTTTTTTAAATTAGTTTGAATACATTGGTGGAAGTACATATATACAACACAATAGATATACGCAGATTATGTTTAACTTACATTTCTTCAACCACATCTAGTAAGGCGGTACAGACGTCTGTTCCTTCTTGATTACTTGCGGTGGCAGCATAATTTCCAGAATCACTTGGCTGACAATCTGATATATAAAGACAACATAAATCGCCGTCTCGTTTGATGTGATATTTATCAGATTCGGAAATCGGTTTTCCGTCTTTTGTCCATGTTACTTCTGGATTAGGTACTCCGGAAACTCTACATGGGAATTTCGCTTGTCTGCCAGGTAGCTACAATAAAATATAAAAGTCTAAACAAAAACAAATTTCGTGTTTACTAACTAACCTGCTGCAAATCTGTAAATCTTTGCGTGAAAGTGGGTGGCATAAATACTTTTCTTACAGTTGCTTTCCCTTCTGAAGAATCCTCACCTAAAGGATTTATAAGTTTCACACCATAAACACCTGCATCAGAAGGTACGGCTTTGTCAATTCTCAGTCCAACCTAAAATATGTGATTCTTTAGTTAAATTTTATAATTGAGGCGTGTAGAAGCCAAAGGGACATTATCCACTTTTTGAAATTGAGTTCATAAAGAACATTATCCATGCTGCATGTAATTTAAAAGTTTTTCTTTGTGTCTGTGATTTTTTAAAAAGTGGATAATGTCCCTTTTGCATCTACAACCCTCAATTGTATAACTTCAACTACATACTCGTCGTCCATCACAAGTCATGAGCATTCGATCCGAGGGTTCAATTGGAATGCCATCTTTAGTCCACTCTGTTGTTGGGATGGGGTTGCCGGTGAATGGCGCTTCCAAGATAAGAGGTTGTCCTTCATCTGTAATTACATCGCGGAGAGAGTGGAGTAATACTGGTCTCTCTTCAGGCTCAGATGGTTTGGAAGACGCTTGAACTGTTAATGGTGCAGATGTTTCAGTTTCTCCAGCTTCATTGGAAGCAATTGCTTTGTAAGTAAGAGCATCTCGCATAACGTCACTGACTGTGATAATTAGAGCACTTGAGCCGTCAGGCTGTTCAATAATGTCGATGTGTTTACGGTCAGGTACAACTTCTGCTCCATTTCTTGTCCTGTAATTAAAATACCTTAGCAACTTCAAAATATAAGGACCTTGTGGAGGAACGATTCACTTAGCAAAGGCAACGTATACACTAATATACTAAAAATAGATACAGGAGGTATCAATATTACATATTAGTATCAGGCACCCTACGACACGACAAGTTTGGGTACCCTTGGATATTGTTTTAAGACTAACGAAGTTTAATTGATTTGTTGGCATACCTATTTATGACGAACGACAAGAATTATGCCAAAATTTATGCAAAAAGTACAGGAAAATGGAACGAAAATAAAATGAAGGAAGCACTTTAGTATATAATGGAAATTAAATTAATTTATGAAATAAGTGACAGATATGATATACCAAGAAGATTATAGTCGGAATGTTTTGAATAGGGCCAAAGAGATTGCTTCTTTCCAACGATTTCAACCGATATTTTTTTTGTGAACTTTTCTAAGTGATTTATGAACACAATATAGAACATCAGATTTAGGGATAGTTTACTTACGACATATAGAACAAATTGTATTGGGAAGCTGTCCAGAAAACACTAGGTTAAAATGGTTAAAAACATACTCAAAAACTTTGCATCATACTCCGATCTTCTAAAGTTTTCAGCAACCTGCTGTCAACATCAGGAGTTTACGGATAAATAATATCATACGGTTTTGTTTATATTGGTACCATCCAGCGGATGTAGCAGATCTTGCGTTACTTTCACTAGATTAGGTTGGTTGGTTGGTTTGTGGCCTTGGGAAGTAAGCATCCTAGTCTATGATTCTATATTAGCCATTTCAATAACTCAAAATAAAATAAAACTTATTCTTCCACTCTGGAGTCCCAGCTAAATTTTAATCTTCTTCTTTCAACCCTCTTAGTAGAGTAAGTATTGTTATACAGCTACCCTTTTGAATAGTAATTCCTTATATTAACTATTTCATTTAAAGATCTAATTCTAACTTCCTTAATCTAACTTTTATAACTAACTAGCTATTTACAGGTTTTGATGTCCGGCCATCTTCACCAGAAGTCTCAGCAGATGACCTTATACAACACCTAAACAATGAGTTCTGCCTACTATGTTCTACTATCATTCATTAAAAAGAACAAAGAAAAAACAAGGCGCTCACAAGAAGTTGAACACCAAAAGAAAATTACTATTTTCGAAAATTATTTAGTACGTTTACACTTACCATGTGATTTTTGGTTGTGGGAATCCTTCAGCTTTCACCTCAAATTTAGCTGGATATCCTTCGACTACCGTTTGTGGAACAAGTTGCTTAGTGAACATCGGTTTTTGTGGCCTTTTTTCTATATCAACTAAGGCTTCGGCACTTGTTTCTCCAAGTTTGTTTGTTATTACCAACTGGTAGTTACCAACGTTTTCTGGTTTCATGAAGTCAATTGTAAGAGCGACTCTTCCATCCGGATGAGTTTCGAAATGAACATTACCAGACTGCCTGACTGGTACTCCGTCTTTTAACCATTTTATTTCTGGTGGAGGGTAGGCCTCGATCTGGGCTTCTAAGCGAACAGTTTCACCGGGAAGAGCTTTTACATCTTTGAAACACTTCAAGAACTTTGGTCTTTTTGGTGTTGCTACACAAGACAAACAAACATTTCTCAGTGAAAAATATTATATTAGACCATATATCAATACGTTTTATTGAAGAGGATGTCGTATTATTAAAAACAATAATAATAATAAAGTATAGTTCGTTTTTTATTTAAGTATATTGAAGTATACGGTCTTGTATACAAGAGAGGTTATTGTGTGAAGAGAAGCTCCATAGAGTTGTATACAGCCTGTCCGCGTTTCTCTGCTCACTATTGGTAGTTGGTTATCAGAGGACACTGGGCAATATCAAAATGGGGGTGTTGTTCCGAGTTAAAAAACTAATTTGTAGATTTCAATATTATTTACTGAGTAAAAAATTTTACCAACTTCAGACAGTTTGTAACCCACTTCAGATTATTATTGTTGTATATGTATTTCTTTGTGTTATTTCGAGACGATTGTGAAATAGACGATGAACTTTCATAAAGCACTCTCGAATGGGTTCTTTGTGCATATATTAAGGGAGATCTTCGCTAATTGTAACCAATAGTAATGGTCCTTTTTTGCTGACTAGGAAAAAATTCTACCCCAAAGAGTGGATGTAAGGGACAAAATTTCATATTAGACTCTATAACCCGATCTTATCCTACCGGTTATATAAACTGCTAGTCTTAGAAACATGAATCCAGTGTCATTATTTAGCATATATAGTCAACTCGCTATTACGAGTCTGAGTTTGCATAGGGAAGGGCTGGGGCGGAGTGGTACTATTAGTACTATCCCTTCCTGTTTAAACCGTTTTTTTTTGCTAATCGAATACTCGCAAAAAACTGATGTACAAAATACGGGGGCAGGATATAAATGCTGAAATTAAGTTCGTATTCTGTGGCATTAAAAAAATAATTGCTGAATTTTTTGTAACTAAATTACAATAAATTTACATTTTAATAAACACATTTTTTTCTTTTTGAAAAAACCGTCATTTCGTTTCATCAAGGGCGTAAACAGCTTTTAGGGAGAGGCAAAATTGAAAAAAAATTGGCCTAGAGCGGGGCAAATTTCTTCGTCCAGGGGGGCAAGGTAGCAGTTTTACGGGAAGCTTTAATGGCTCATGGCAGGTTTTTCAGGTCCTCCCCTTGGTACGCCCATGCCTATATTGTTGTTAATTTCTCAATATTCAACTATTAGTACCTACACATTTTAAACTATTAGCAGAGTATTAAGAAAAACCTGTATCGAATTGAAATCAAAAAGTATACATTAATACATTCAAATTTGTAACAAACATTATGTACTGTCTGAAAATAGATGAAAAAAAATCGAGATGATGGCTCATCTCATACTGATTTATTATATATTATATGCTACTCACAAGGTAGAACTAAAAAAAGGTATACTTACGTGTAACTGCAACAGCACATAGGCAAGCCGATTCCCCATTGGGATTTTTTATAACCAATTTATACGCTCCACTATCTGAAGGCTTGCACTTTTCTATGTTGAGTTTTACTGTGCCATCTGGTAACACTGATGTCTTAATGTTGCTGTCGTTAGGTGATATTTCTTCACCATCTTTAAACCAGCTTACCTGAAAATGTAACAATTATTTTTTTAAATTATAAAACGAAGTCTAGGTTACTTACGATTGGTTTTGGGCTTCCGTTAATTTTAGCTTTAAGTTCTAACGGTTCACCTTCACTTACTTCTTGATTCCTATCTAATCTCTTACCAAATGTCGGAGGTGTTTGGAGAAGGGATACACGGGATGTTGTTTCAGCATCTCCAACACAATTGGCTGCCACCGCTTTGTACTAAAAATGAAAAAACTAAAGCACATAAATTTTACGATGTATAGACTTACAATTCCGCCATTTTCTTCGTCAAAGTCTGTAATAGTCAATTTACTCGTGATATGAGTTTCTGTAATTGTCTGAATGGAATGCTTGTCATCATTACTAATAGGTTTGCCATTACAGTACCATCTAATTTCTGGTTTGGGTAAACCATCGGCACGTACCATTAGAGTTACTTCTCCTTGATGTTCAACTTGCTCATCAACCAGTCCGGTTATGAATTTCGGTCTTTCAGCTGAACAAAATATAATTGAACTTTAGTAACATATCAGATATTTAAATGATATTAAAATGCAAAACGAATAGCGTTAGCTAGAAGTTTACGACAGCTGATTTTAGTTTTGACAAAATTCCTTTTATTAACCACAGCTAACTTCAACCTTGCAACGTTCAGAGAAGACATATTGAACAGTCAAGAAAAAGAAACCAAGCTTAGGCTCAGGTATGTCAACTATATGAATATTATTTAACATTAAGAGGGAAAGCTCCTGGATAATTTCAATAAAATCCATCAAAAAAAATGCAACAGAAGGTTAGGAACGAAATTCAAGCGATAGTTTGTAGAAAGGATACTCATTCGAAATCATTTTTAATTGTTTTTGAAAGGTTGTAGAACAAAACGATATACTTAGGCAATGTACATACTGACATGTTAGCCACTTTGTACATAATAGCTCCGTTCAGAAGTTCAACTTAATTTTGCTGTTATCATTCTGAAGGCATGCTGTGTTATAACAGAACAAATATTCTTCAGGTTGCTGCGAATACACAAACTCAGTTTCATCTCAGATTGTAGATGCTGTTTTATTTTGTTGGTGCCCTTATTTAGGAGGTTTTTTCAGCCCCGAAAGGACCTGTTTTGCTTTAACCTTCACTCTTAACATGTGGGAAACTAAATGGAAAAATGACTCAAAGCAAAGAGCAGACGAAAGGTTTGAAGTCGGTTCTGAAGAAGAAAAGTTTCAAAATAACCCTCAAGATGATGCAGGGGGCTGTCTATGCGTATATTTCAGTTATCAGTTTTCTAAGCCTGAAGAGGACTGATAATAGCCAGATAAATATGAAACGTGTCAGTTAAACTGAACCAAAGTCCAAGAAAACTCTAAATAGTTTACTTATATAAATAACACTTAGGCAAAATGAAAAGCGGTTTGTTAAATGCATGTGTAATTTATGTCAGCCAAAAATAAACAGCCCTATATTTCAAATAAATGTTAAAACCATATTATATCATTTCATAAATCGAAATATTTATAAACACCTGCCTCTGGTCAAACTTTTTAAATTTAATAATTAACAAATGAGCGATTAAGCCAGCATTTTTCAAATAATGTTTAAACTTACTCGTTGGTTCAGCTTCCTCTGTAAATATAAAAGGTGTATTTAGTTTGATTTCAAGATCAATAGTTATGCTATTAACTTATTGTTCGTTGAAAAAATTTAGGCGAATTTGTAATAGTTTATACAGTGTATACGAATAAAGGAGGGCGTGTAGAGAAAAACGCTTGGACACGTTGATTTGTATTTTTAAATGTGAATTTTTTCAAAAAAATATATAGGGTGTGTCATGGGACAGTGGCCAATATCAACTTTCTTATTTTAAATGCAAACCCCTGTACATTATTTATTTTTTGGATTCTCCAGAAAATTCTGGACATTATTCGTGTACAATGTCCTACACCTATTTTCAACTGTTTCGGAAATATTAAGTGTTTTCAGATTTATTACAAAAATTAACATTAAAAAAACAATTTTTTTCACAAATTCGCTATATTACACTGAAAATCTAAGTAATAGTGATTGAATCTTAATAATATAAAGAAAAACAACAAAACATTAATGACAATGTAGGAAATGTTCAAAATGTTAGCCTCCAACATCTTGGCAACATGCTAATCTAGTAACGAAATATCTTCTAACGTTACTCAATATCTCAGGCGTGACTGATCAAATCCCAATGATGATTCGCCTTTTTAGGACATGTAAGTTGAGGGGTTTAGTTTTGTATACAGTAGTTTTGACATATTTTCACAAAAAGTAGTCCAATGGCGTCAAATCAAGAGATCGTGCTGGCCATTCTATCGATCCAAGCCTCCCAATTCACTGATTTGGAAAAATTTGGTTCAGGCATTGCCGGACATTGATTTCGTAATGGGGCGGTGCTCCATCTTGCTGAAATCATAAAGTATTGGCAGGAACTTGTGAGTTTACTGGATCAGGTAATAAATTTGTCAAAGTTGGCACGACATTATTTTGTAGCAGTTCTTAATATTTATCTCCATTCAAGTTGATATGATTTCCAACAACTCCTGCCCAAACATTAACATTTTCAGGATATTGCGTATCTTTCTCTGTTATCCAGTGAGAATTCTCATTAGACCAATAGCTGCAATTTTAACGATTACCATGACCGTGAAGTGTAAATGTGCTCAGAAAACAAAACATCTTCTAATTGGATCACATTGTTGTCTAACCTTCCCACAATTTGTTCACAGAAATACGTTCCATTATCGAAGTCGCCTTCCATGAGCTCCTGAGTCGGCATCATTTTATAGGGATGCAATTTACTTTCCTGTAATATTCGAAAAATTGATGTGTGGCTAATGTTGAGCAGTGGAGTTGCTTTTCGACTAGAATTATGTGGGTTTTCTTGAAACTCAAGCATAATATCCAATTTCGTATTATTACTTAGAGCATTGGCAGCTACTTTTTTTATTTGTCTAAAGTACGCCACAGACTACGATTATTTTCGTCCATTTATATCGCCGCGATTCGGAACGTCGTGTTGACTCGCCAAATCAAGCACGGGCAGATATTTGGACCGACGATGCGGCACGACGGTTTTGCACCACATACATCGGTTTTTAGCATATTTTTCACGGCGTTCCGAATCGCAGCGATACAAGTGGATGAAAATAACCATAGTCAGTGGGGTACTTTATATGATCAAGCTTGCTAAACTGTTTGTCTATTTTGGTAATTGGTCCTTCGAATACAGGCGGCAAATTTGGAAAATGTTCGTAAAATAAGCGAGAAACTTCCATTTATGTCCGTGTGTTCTCTCCATAACCAATCATTTGTATTTAGAATGGTTATTTTGTGCATTTCTTTTAAATGAACCATTTTCTGATATTATTACGGTATTAAACAAAACTGTTTTTTTTTCAAATCAGTAAAAAGGAACGTAGGAATGGTTTTTGCTTACTATCTCAATATCAAGAGCTAAATGGGCATTAAGTATTGAATGTAATGTAGCGAATTTGTGAAATAAAATAATTTTCTTTTTTTAATGTTAATTTTTGTTATAAATTTGAAAACACTTAATATTTCCGAAACCAGTGAAGATAGGTGTAGGACATTGTACATGAAGTATATCAAGAATTTTCTGGATAATCCAAAAAATAAATAACATACAGGGGCTTGCATTTAAATTAAGAAAGTTGCTATTGACCACTGTCACACGACACACCCTATATTTTTTTTTTGTTGAAAAAATGCGCATTTAAAAATACAAATCGACCTGTCCAAACGTTTTTGCCTACAAGCCCTCTTTATTCGTTATCGAATTTATTCCAAGTCTCAACGGCATCAAAATTAAAAGTAACTCCAATTACAAATCTTATTCTGTTTATTGTAGCAATCGATGCAATTTTATTTTCACGGGTTTTCATCGTTAACTCAATTTTTTAAAATTTTTTAAGGTCAACTGTAACATGAAAAAAATTCCCTATATTATTAATAACAAATAAATCATTTATATTATTTAGAAAAATTATTTTATTCGGATAGTGGAAAAAAGAACACGTGGGCTAAGCTCATTAATATCTAGGAATCAGCACCGGGCAAGAACAAAAAAGAAACCTGACTTATTTAGAGAAAAAGAAGGTCACCAGAGTTCGTCACTGACATTGAAACAAAAATGGGTTATCAAGCTTAAAATTAATCAGCCCTAATTCAAGAATATAAAAAGGAATGGAATAAGAAGTACAACCACCCCATGAGAATGGAATTCATATTACAAGAAATACTTTATCGAGAAGACTTGGCAGAACAGTAGAACTGAATGTAATTAATAGTGAGTTGTCTTAAAATGCCTAATAAATAAATTTGAGAAATAAGTAAATATGTGAATTTGAATGAGAACTGTTAATTTTCGCAAAATTTGGTAGTAAAAGAAGAACAGGAAAAGTGAAAATAACAGTGCTTTAGGCATAAAAAAAGTTTTGTTCCCTAACATCAAACCTGTAGTTTTCACAGCCAAACTGTTATCTTCATGAAGTAAACTAAATTTTGGCTGTTGAATGCATTGATTGTAGAACAAATAAATAAAGGTTGGTGTTAGGGTACAAAACTTTGTGTTTATACATCTGCGACACACCACCGTTCCACAGCTTTTCCAGTACTTTCAAGATCTTATCAGATTTTGCTCCAGACTTCAGAGTCGACTCAATCAAGTCTCACTTTTCATACTTCAATCATGTGATAGTCTGATGAAAAAAGCTACTAAAAGAAATACCGTCAGAACTTATAATAATGAGCTTGAAGAAGTTTTAGATGATAAAAATGAAAACAAATAATATTATTTCTTAAGATTACAAGAACTAGAAGATTGGTTACAATGCACGGACTATGATAAATGGACCCATTCTACTCCACCAAAAAAATTCATATCTTGAGAGTTTAAATTGTTCTTGTTAATTTACCAAGATTTTAGTTCAAGCTGCTGACAAGATTTCGCTTTATTTTTAGTTTATTGCAGTTATTATTATAGGATATCATTGACCTAAATACTGTTATAATTGATTATATTGGTATAGCAATTGTAATACTATGGTAATATTACAATTACTGTCGTTTTCTCGAATATTATTATTTAAGTTTTTGTCTTATTTTATTTATAGTTAATTATACAGTGCATACGCTAGTAGCAGATAAATTGGTTACACTGGAAATTACAGAAGCATTTTAACCATCTTCAAATGTCAATCCTCTTTTTTAGTTATACCTTTTTAAGTAAGATATGGCACCCAGAAGGAGATGTTTAAATATAATATTGTTTTGTTAAAACATAGTAGTAAATGATGAAAATTTGGTAAAGTTTGGTGAATGTTTTTGCAAGTAAAACTTTTTTTATCAATTAATATTGTAGCCGTTGTTGCATTTTTTAATCTACTAAAGAACAAACTATTTGATGGGATCCAAAATCGATGATTAGTAGTGTTACAATGATTAGAATTCGTGTACACCGAATGTATTGTGAGCTAAGTGAATTTGAAAGAGATCGAATTTTTGGTTTACGGGTGGTGGGTTTTTCATTTCAAGAAATAGCTAACCGCACGAACAGAAATCCAACTACAGTTATAAGATGGTGTCAAGCGTGGTTTGATAATACCCAAAATCAGAAAAGAATAGACAGCCGATATCGAAGGGGAACAAATGATCGACGTCCAAGACTTACGCCTTTAGAGGCCGATTTTCAACAACTCGAAATTTGGCTGATGATGACTGTGATACAGAGAAAAACAACATTGAAATGTGGAATGGCATCAGGTCGTCTGTTCTGATGAATCTTCAATCTGCTTAGGTGGACATGATGGCCGAAGGGTTAGGCCACATATACACCTAACAATAGGGGTTATGGTACGGGGTGCCATTGCACATGGAAGTAGGTCACTTTTAGGCTTTGGAGGTTCTAAGACCTGAAAACAGGTAGCTTGGGATAATATTCCTTAAGAATAAAGAGACCACATTTTTGAATCAATGCCAAGACGTGTTGGGGTGTGTATGGTAATCCGGGGTCGACAAACACATTATTAACAAACTTGGTAAAAAAATTTAAGTCCTTGTTATTTTTTATTCAAATTTTAATGATTTACTCCTTACTATAGCATCTATGTTTTACCAACACAATATTAAATTTAAACATTTCATTCTGGGTGTTGCGATTACTTTGTTAGTAAGTATCTACAATTTTTACATTGTAGAATTGCAATTTAAATAATTTATCGAATTTAAGTCAGTTATTTGAACTTTCAAAGTATCTTTAAT
Source organism: Octodonta nipae (assembly GCA_034190945.1). Lineage (NCBI taxonomy): Eukaryota > Metazoa > Arthropoda > Insecta > Coleoptera > Chrysomelidae > Octodonta > Octodonta nipae. Next base: position 109,664,163 of record CM067220.1, read on the forward strand.
ATATCCCGATCGGACTACCCTGGTTTATACGCTTCGTTTTACAAAATATTTCTCTAAAATATTTAAATACATTTTTCAAAAACTACTGATTTGTCATCATTAACTATCATTTTGAAGAAGATTTTGTTTTAAGAGAGAGATTAAATTTCTGAAAAAAAATTTCCAAGCAGGACTTATTAAAAATGATTTATGATTCTTTATAATTTTTTCATTGAGGGCATCACGATTCCTTGAGTAGTTTTTTTAAATATAAACAAGAAACAAAATAAATCCATATTTTTGCGGGTTTGCTCTATAGACTCTATGGTGTAGGTGACAAACGTCTATCCTACCTTTTATTGGGACAGTAATTATAGTAACTAAGGACTCTTATAATGCAGAAGCTTTTATTTAGTAGACCGCAGCTAAACAAATAATTTCAATGTATTAAAAATACTTACTAACTGTTCGAAGTATTGCTTCCGAGCTAGTTTCACCCATTTCATTCTTAGCGGTAATTTTATAACGACCTTCATCAGCCAAAGAAACCTTATCAAAGATAAGTTTGTAAGTTTTGTTATCTATGTCTTCAATTATCTTAACATTGCTATTCTCTTTAACGACCTGCCCATCTTTGGTCCAAATAACAACCGGTAGCGGATTGGCATTAACAATGGCAACAAATTCTGCTGATTCTCCAGGAACCACTTTCATATCTTGAGGTCCATCAATTTCTGGACGAAGTACTATCGTGAGTTTAGCGCTGCTTTCGCACTCTCCCCATTTATTTTTTGCTTTTATGGTGTACTTGCCGGTACTGGCAACATCGCCTAAAAATATTTTATAAGAAATATTTTTGATTGTTAATTATTTGGACAATGTGCTTACATCTTGGAATAGTAAGCGAATATGTACATTCATTTAAACCATCCTCAATTTCATGATCTTCAGTGTCAAGTATGATCTTGTTCTTTTCAAATTCTTCTTCTGTAAGTTCGATGCCATTTTTACACCTAAGGGCAAAATACATTAATAATATAACTATTTTTTAAAAGTAAATTACCATGTCGGTTCTGGAATAGGATCACCAATAATAACGGCTTTGAAGGTTGCTGTATTTTTCTTTGTAACGCACTGATCCTTCAAACCTTCCTTGATTTTTGGTCGCCTTAGATCTTTTTCAGCTGAAAAATAAAAATGTAGCCTATTTAACAAATCGTTTTAAATTTAAAAGAGAATTTAAGGTATACTGTACAACCTTATCTGTATACCTAATGGTTTATCGGGAAATAAAGAAATAAATACTTTGTCATCTAGGGGTTCATGGAAGCTAACAGAGTATATAACGCCGTTTCTCTGTGATTCCTGGGATAGTCACCACACGAAGGTGAACTAAAACCTATTAAAGCAATTATTTTGAAACTATGGTTTAGAAATTTTACACTCCATTGAACGTAAGAAAATATATTACTTCTGGTTCAGAACCTTCATAAGTTGGGCTCCCTTAACTGAGTGAAATCTGAAATATATATATTGTCTTGCGTTTAATGGATTGTAAAATCTGGATAGGTTTTAATTAACCCACATATTTTTTCGTGTGATGTCTATCTTATGAATCACAGGGAAACCGTGTTACACACAGCATGACTCTCGACTTGGGATCTCTGTGTGTTAACTTTCCCTGAAACTCCCTAGATGTCAATATTTATTTTGAAGCAAAATATTACACTCAATTATGAATTTGGAACTGTCGAAAAAAACTCTCAATCATCTAATTTTTTATCTTCTGGTAAGTCCTTCCAACACTGGCAATGCTCATAGTAACCCTGAACCGAGTTCTTCACGTCTCTATTGAGCGCGCAACCCCAGTACTGATCCGAGTTTTGAGTTTTTGTACTTTTGATGACTTCGTATTAGCCGGCAAAATTTAATCTGAAGTTCAAACACTCCTTTCTCGCTTATGCATCTGCGAGTACTATAAAATACATAACTGATAAATAAAATTGTTGTGAAAATTTGTGATGTGGCTCCAAATTTATTTTGCCAAAAAATATGTATATAGCGATGTATTTCTCAATTGCACCTTGTTCATAAAACAGTAGAAAACATCGGGAAAATTAGAAAAAATTACTGTTTTTTACATTTTTACGTCATAATTTCAATCCTCAGATCTCTTGCTAACCTTGTGCTAAAAAAAATTTAGTCGATACTTCCCTACCGTTTTATTAACAAGGCACAAATGAGAAATACGTCGCAATACACATGATTTTTTTCCAAAAGTAAACTGAATTTTCACAGCTTGTCTCTAATGTATCTTTTAGCATAAGTGAGAAAACCGTGGTTGACCTTAGTATAAAGTCTCCCGGTCGATATTTATTATGGCGCGTGTACACGGTGCGAGAAACCGTGCTAGAAACCTCTTGCGTGAAGAGCATTCGTGATTCGCATCTCGAATATTATATTCGTGAAGTGTCGACCCGGTTCGAGGTATCTCGTGCTTTCATTTGTAAAGATGGTTTGGGTAGAACAAGGTGTTGGTGTTATTAGTGCTATGTTGAAAAAAAATAAGAAGTAGAAGGGTGTGGGTACGAAGCTGGATGAACAGGCGGAAAAAAATTGGTGCTTTCCATCAACTTTGCACGAATTAAGAAATGAAGATATTTCGTTATTTAAAAAAAATTTTCGGCTTAATCCAAATATTTTATTGCCATAATTTAAAAAACACATATTTTTAGCAAAGACACAACGTTATCTTACGAAACTAGCATATCAACTAATTAACATGCAAAATCGATTCGAGTACGTGCATGGTGGCATTCGAGCACGCACGTGAATCGTATACACGATACGCACTTGCATGCTACTCTTATTCGAGACTTTCTCGTTCGTGATTTCTCGCACCGTGTACACGAGGCATTATGGTGTTGTTTCCATTCAGAAATTAATTTAATCCTCACATATTATAAAACGGAATTTCATACGTTTTCCACCAACAACGGAGTGATTCAAGAGAAAGCTTTAGGTCTACAAAATGATCAATGTTTTCTATAAATTGGATGGAATTTGGCGAAAATTGTTGAAGATGTCGATAAAAATAAAACAGAAAATAATTTGGTATCAAGAAGAGAATTTGATCTATTAATACTCACCAGCGCATCCACCAAATTTTATTACATTATAATTTTAACTTCTATTTTTTTGTTAACCGTATTTATTTGTTAATTAAAGTTTAATTCATTACTACGGCATTTGAGATGTGAAATAAACAGGTAGACGCAACATCAATCATTTTTCAGTTATACAGAACTACATTTTGACTTAGCATATACTCAGTATCTAAGTATCGGTACATGTATAACAAAATAATATAAATGAACAGTGAAAGTGTTATTTTTTTTATTATAAAACTGATAGCATTGAATGGGGTGTGATAAAATTAGAAATAGTCCGATTTGGCTGAAATTTTGAAATAAGTAGGGAACAGCTCAAGTATCAAAATCTACCCTACGGAAACGAATTTTGGTCTTAATGATGGGGTTGTTTCACTGCGTTTTTTGCCGTCAAAAATAGGTCCCGATATTATTTTTGTTATTAATTGAAGCGAAAGCTTCTTAACGGAGGCCCACACTTACATATGAAAATAGATGAGCAAGGCAATGAAATGCATAACTTTAAATTTAATTTGCTTCGTTCTTGAAATACCCAACCAATTCAGTCCTGTGTGTAAAAAACAGGGACCAGATAATATAATAAGAGTCTCTTCTTTTATAGTAAGTCAATAATAATTAGGAAATAAACCAATATAACATCCAAGTAATATAGAATACCTGCACAAAATTCCCTCTTTGTGATATATTAAATTGGAGACTTGACATACGTCAGAAACGAAAAAGAATACCACACAAAAAGGCAACTTGGCAGTAAATTTTCATATTATCAACGAATATAGACTCTTAGAAGGATACACATTAAGCAGAACATGTCCTTTGTTTACACGGTTTTGTTATCGTAATAAACAAAGTACGTTTACTACTCAATAGAGGGGCTGATCTATTATATGTTACAGAACTTTTATATTTTTTAAAGACAAGTAGTCCTGAGTCTAAAAGGCACGACTGTGAATCCAATGTTCTCTGGTTCGAAACTGAGAATAATTATACTTTTTTTAATATTATGTAATTATTAATTAATTTTATGTACTATTTTCAATTCACATAAAATGAATAAGACTCATTTTAATATTACATAGAATAAGCACTTAAACATTTTTTAATTGTTACTACCGTTGAATATATATAGGTATATACTTTATTGTTTTTTATAAATGTTATGTGTTTGTAATGATTTTAGCTAAGAACAAAACGAACATTTTTTGATATTTTGTCTTCAAATACTTATTCAGAATAACAAAACCATTTACAAACACTTAAACAATATCTAAATTTATATTTCTTTGCAGATATATTTAATTTAAGAATTAAATTCCTGACACATAACAAAATAGTGACAATTATTTTAATTCACCTGATGTTTATATCCAATACGAAGAGTGACACAAATAAATAGTGAGATAACGAGTAAAGGGAAGAATATTTTTCGTAAGATGCTTTTGCTTCCATCGTTCAGTCTCAAATGCCTGCCGCTCTTTTTTTGGAAGAGCTTTTATATAAACAATAAAGGTCTTTTTTGAGTACTTAGAAAAATTATACCTTTTCCCCGTAAAAGGCATCGGTTCTTCCTCATTTAACGCTGAAACTTTCAATTTTAACGTTTGACGAACAAGAGCCAACCTTCAACAAGCCATAACTCGGCATGTATTAAGTGTAAAGCAGCAAAAAACATTCTCTTTGTTTTTCTATAACAATTTTGCTTTATATAGTTTCTTAGAGAAAATGCTAACTCTTCGAGTTTTTCGAGGCAAATCGTTGAAGAAAGTGTTATTTTCGATGAAAAATTGATACGTTCAGTAGTGAATAACTCGAAAATTATCAATTTTAAGAAAAAACTTAAAAAATATTTTTCATTTCTGCGATTAATTTGATTATAAAAATTTCCATCCCGAAATGGGGTGGCAATCACCCCCAGGATGGTGAATTGATCAATTTTCTACCTACTGTCAAAATTGCAGGCAAATCCATGCATATAAAAAAATTCTGAGGCAAAACCCCCACATATTCTGGGCTAAAAGGGAACTTAAATACCTATTTTTAATTTTGTATTTGCAAGATTAACATATTTCTGGGATATTTTGAATGAGTTAATAATTGGTTTTCTATGTTAGATTATAGTTGGTCATAAAAACAAGTTTATTAGTACTACTTACGAGTGACATCTAAAACGGCTTGTTGGACAACTTGTCCAAGAGGATTACTGAGAATACATTTGTAAACCCCAGCATCTTTCATATCCAATTGTTTGATCTCCAAGCGGAATTCCTCTCCGATCTGACTTGTTTTCATTCTCAAGTTGGTGTCAGGTTTAATTTCTTTGTCATCTAGCATCCAGGTTGCAACAGGTGGTGGGTGAGCGAAACCTTTTACGATGTATGTTACGTCTAGTGAGGCAGGTCGAGTTCCATCTTTCATATTAGTTTCCAGAATTATGGGTTCAGCTATGAAAATAATTGACATTTTGTTGAGATTAATAGAAAATAGTTAGATCTAGAAATCTAAATAGCATATTGCTCATCGATGAAACAATGTTTAGGTTGAAAAGACAAAAAGATGGACCCGACAAAATCCTTATTGGATTCAGTCTCCGAAAGTATTATTGGTTACCTGTCACAACAAACTAACTGCCTGATCCACATTTTTTTGATTGAACACCAAATAGAGAAACATTTTGTGAACAACTAAACTTTAAGTCGATTTCATTATTAAATCAAGTATTTCTAAATGAAAATGAGTCTGCTATGTCGAATGAAAATTTATTTTACATAATTCCATTGTGAAATTCAAATAACAATTTATTTAAGATTATTACAAGGTAGACTGATTGGCCATCAATAATACCTGATTTAATAGAAGTATAATTTTTAATGAGGTTAAAGTATACAAAATTGCCTATCAATCAATTAAAAAAACGGAACACCGCAGAATTAGAAGTAATCAGAGCTGATTCGATTTACGCTTATTTTTTTATTTATCCTTGTAAGACGAACGTTAGTAGAGGCACATTCCTCCTTAAGGGTATTGTAGTACTCATTTCAACCTCAGCTAATTAATGGTTTGTATAGGTGTCAAAAATTTATAATCGACTTTCCATTATAATTTGGACACACCAATAACCCGAAAATTTGCATCTAATGGAAAAAATGTTGCAAATAAAAGTTAAAGGGTATCGAGCGACTAACCTAAAAAGGACATTCGTCATTACCTTCATGATCTTCAACGTCATTTCAAAATAAACCCGAAAGTGGAAGGAGCGAAAATTTCAAAGTTTGAGTGTGACCTTCACCGTAACCTTGAACTTAAAAGTCTTCTCAAGGTAAAGTCGATTTTTTAATGGAACGTTCCGAGAGGTCCCTGATTATTTTCATAATTGTACCTTCCAAGTTCATGGTCAAGGAGAAATAACAATGATTAGAGGATTTATTAATCAGCGACTCCAAAAACTTCCGAATACTAAATCGGGCGAAAATTGGTTGACTTTTGAAAATCTTGTCTGCCATCTTGGATTCGCCATCTTGGATATAGGAATTCTAAAAAACCGAATCCATATACCATATTTGCCGTAAATTGATTGATTTTTTAAATTCTTGCCCGCCACTCGTTTACAGGTACACAATTAATAAATTAAAAGGTCGAAAACCTATCGGGACTTAATATTTTCCGCTACTTTCATTCTAGGACTTAATAGTATAGGGTTCCATTAAAAAAATCGAGCTGACCTTGAGACGGCCTCGAACATCATCGTCATGGTGGAGGTCACATTTGGGCGTAAAATTTTTCTCTTTTCATTTTTCGAATCAAAATTATGGGTTCCTATTTTAAAAGATCGCCTAGCCTTTAGGTGATCTTGTAAGTCAAGACAAGGCCATAGTCAAGGTTATCTTTAGGTCAGCTTCTCCATAATCTTCAACCTTTATTCGAAACAGTTCTTCCATATTTTGCAAATTTCCGAGTTAGCAATGTGTCCAAGTTAAAATGGGACAACTTGTATAATTTATCATTAACATTCGTATCAATTTATTTCCTGAATCCTTACCTTTAGCCCTTTTAGATTGTTGTTCAGGTCTTTCTGGTACAGTTTTTTTACCTTCATCTACCTTGATTTCCTCAGCCTCAATCTTTTCGTATTTTTTAGCTTTTTGAGGTTCGTCCTCAGAAGTTTTCTTTTCAGGTTGTTTAACTGAATCCTCAGTTTCGTCAAATTCAAAGGTGTCACTAGACGTTAATTCTGTAATTTGTTAGTAAAATACAAGGACGTAAGTCACATACAAAAAAAGAAAAGGCAATTTTCCATAAACTCCTTTAGACGTACACATATACAATACATTTTTAAGGACGACACAATACAAAAAAATTTTGAGTCACAATCTTGAATACTTACGAAGAGATGAGGCGTAACTGCAGATGATTTGTATGTAAAATATGTTTTTTGGTAATTGTGTAAAAAAATTCTAATATATGCAAAAGAATGGATTTCATATGAAAATATAATAGATGATTGTATTGTAATTGATATTAAAGCAGTGCAATTTGATTAAACACAATTACAATACTCAGAATTGTAGGCCCTTCTCACAGAAATAACTCTCCACCGAAATATTAAACAGAAATTTAACTTTAATTTTGTCTAGACCATGTATCCAGTTCCCATGATATTTTCATATAATGCTTTTTCCATATAGGGTATAGGTATCAACTGGTGTGTTTTCTTCGTAGTCACTTAGTCAAGTGTTATCTTTTATTAAAATTCTCTTTTTTATTTTCAGAATTATCCAGTATTATACAGTACCGAGATATTCAGTTTCGTAGCACAACATGTTTTGTTTCAGTTTATACGTAATTAACAAAAGAAGTAAGCTATGCAAATTAAGACAAATATATGTAAATTTCAAATGTATTGTATTTGATTATTGTTAAGCTAGCGGATTTACCAGTCAGCTAAGAAGTTTTAAGCCTAGGCCACCAGATTTTAGGTGCGGCAAATTTGGGGTCTGAAGATCTTTTTTAGACCTTATACTTACATCGGGTCTTTAAAATGTACCCTAGAATCAACAAATCACAACCTCACACCTTCACAGATACATTCCCTTCCCATTCCAAAATGTGTAAATTGTCATCATCAACCCTTACGGAAAAATCCCTTTCCTTGAAGGAATGTATGTTAGTGATTTAGAAACAGACGGAGTTCAAGAAATCATTTTCAAAGCCACATTTCTTTCAAAAGAATTTTGTTAAAGCCAGATTCGGGATCATTAAAAAGTTTTAGATTCTGCAAAAACAGAATTTGCACAACGTTTATCCTAACTTGGACTCTTTGTTCGGGTAAGGAAAGCTTATCTTGTCTAAAAAGGGAAACAAAATGTCTGAGATCGCCCTTATATCAAGATAAATTAAACGGTTTAGCTTTTTTGTTGACAGGGTCTGAATTAATAGATAAGATTATGACGATATTATCGATGATTTTGCCAACAAAAATCGCACAAAAAGGTATTGTAAGAATATTTTGGATAACTGAAGACTTCTACTCAGACTAGATTTACGCAGTACTGCTGTATAGAGGGGAGACTTGGACAATAAAGGTCGACGTTATAAACCGGCTTGTGGGTTGGAAGTGTTCAGGAAAATAGTTAAAATTCTGTAGACAGATCATATAACTAACGTTGACGTCTTAAACCCGATGTGAAAAGAAAGAGAAGAGAATGGTGAAACGAATAAAAGCAGCCTACCTGAGTGATATATTTAGGAATTCAATGTCTTAATTTCTAACGCAGATTATGGAAGAGAAGATCGAAGGAAAAAGAGATATCGGGAGAAAGTAAGAAAGTAACTGCTTTCAAAATCTCTTTACTAAATTATAATGGAGTATTGAAAAAACTAAAGTACTGTACTTCAGCTAAAAACTGTATAAGTAATAGATTTTTCAAAAAATGCGAATTGTAGCTGTTTTCCCAGATTTTCTTGATGGGAAATATTCCGATCGACCTTCGCAAAAATTTATTTTGTAGGTTTTTTAAATTATCTCCAAATGTCCTCTTCGATGTATTGTGAGGCAGTCAGTAGCTTCCACATTATAAGTCTAATTATCTTAGTTTTTATTCTTTACAAAAGAGGCAATAGGAACGTTCGTGATGGATTTTGGTTTTTTATAACCCACGAACCATTTTTCAAAAGTTAAATTTCACCCCCCTCAAAACAGCATTTTGTTTGCTCTAATGACTGACGCAGTCGCTTATACATTTTTCATTTGCAACATTTAGATTTCTTGGTGTGGCATCTCTAGCTGAGCTATAGTACCTTTCATTTCGACAATAAAAATAAAAATTTTGTATTTTATATTTGTGTTATTATGCAACTTTGATAAGCAACATTATAAAAATTACTTAATTTAATTTTTTAATGTTTGAACTTCAATATTAACATTTATTATAACTGGTATGTTTCTTTTGTTGATTTACATGTGTAACAATGTATTGGTAGGTAAATATTGACAATATTCTTAACAATAGGTTTGTATATTGAATGTTTCGGTATGTCTTCATTAAATATGTATAGCTGTAGATTTAGAAGAGTTTGTAGTACCAGTTAATGATTTAATTAATTAATTAACCCCACAATGATCAGATTGTAGTATTTGATTAATTCATCTGATCTTCAAAATTTTAATTGCTAACGGGAAAAAATCTTGAGTTATTGTATAAAATTACCTAATGGAACAAGAAGGTAAGTACGCATTACATTATATATTTTTTAGGAAATGGCTCAGTGAAATCTATTCTCCGAGAAGCATGGGCGGATCCAAGGGGGGGGGGGGGCGATGACGGTAATCGCCCCCTCCGAGAGCCTCAAAGTTCCTAAATTTAATATTAAAGCGAGGTAATTGTAACTCCATTTTAACTCCAAGAGCCTAAAAGAATGAAACTTCTAGGGGTTTAAACCTCAGAACGGCTATTTCATGAAAAATTTTTCATGAAATAGCCCAAGAAATCTAGGTTTAATAATATAATATTATATTTAGCTAAATTTAGTACAGGATCGCTTCCTGAAGCATGAAATCGCCCCCCCCCCAGGAAGCACGTGCCTGGATCCGCACCTGGAATAAGAGAACTGCTGCAAATAGCAAAGCCAAGAAAAACAACCAAGAATTTCCGGTTCCAATTTCTAAAGCTGATAATGGAGGGAAAAATCGAAAGAAAAAGAAATAATTCTTGGCTTATGCACATAAAACCGTCCACTTTTCGGAGCCGTCCATGATTGAAACCAGTACCTATGCCAGAATGATCGCTAACTTTCACTAAATTAATAAGGTACCTTAACAAGAAGAACCTTTAATAAGTACATTAAATTTATTATTCTTTAAACGCAATAAAGAATATTTAATTCCGTTTTCTGAAAGTACATTATTGTGTAAGTAGTATACAGTAACACCCCCCCCCCTTCTTATTCGTCGTACATGAATGAGCTCAGTGAGAAATGTGTAAATTTATCACTGAGCAGCCCGTGGGTTACAAATTTTTGTAGAAACTATTAGAAGCCATTTTCGAGAATAGATTACTGTTCGAGATCCAGTTTTAACTAGGGAGATCCTAGGCTTAATCATAGAACATGGTCAGAAGCTCCATGGGAATATGTATTATCTCAATACTCAGTGTAATTTTTCCTTTACAACTTTTTTTGGATCTGGATCTGTGATATTTGGGTACAAGCATTTTATTGAACGAAACTTGTCCTTATTAACGGAAAGCTGCCAACTGAACGATAGGCAAACGCAGAATTCCGTATGTATAACAAAAATTTATGCACGACAATGAAAAAACTTGTTTGAATTGTATTTAATTTAAATTAAACATCTCAGCAGACTTAGGGTGAGGGCGGAATTGAAACAAACTGAAATACACCTACCTGCATATTTAACATTGCCAAAAAGTTATAGTTTGGGAAAAAAATACACAGCAATTGTTATACGCGGTATTAATATAAAACCAGTAAAATCTAACTCTCTCGAAAAAACAGTTGACCATAAAAAAACATTGCATACGGATACGTGGTCTAGAAAAAAATATATATTTTGGTTCATTTTTGCGTGATGTGTTAATTTTTCAGCTTATTCAAATTTAATAGCGGTAAACATAAGACAACCGGTGAAAATATTATATCTAACATTATTTGAATATTTTATCACTGAAGAATTTTTTACCTGTTCAATTAAAAAGTAGTTTCACACTAAATACATATTTCAAGTATATACCATTGTGTCTACAATAATTAGTATTTCAATAAAATTGCACTGCGATACTGAAAATTGAGAGTTGGAAAGTTTTTATTTGAAAAGTTTTCCATATTCTTATATTATATATTGTGTTTTTTTGGTCTTATTTAATATTTACCTTGAGCTTTCATGGGTTTGGGGCTTGAAGTATCGGCATCCATTTTAACTTGTTTTGCATCTTCATGTACACTTTCAATCCTTTTCAATTTCTCCGACTTCGGAGCTGGTTCGTCATCATCCCAAAAGTTTTTAGGTTCGTCTAGCACAACCGTTTCAGGTTTCTTTGCAACTTCCTGAATGCTTTCTGTTCGATCAAATTTATCATATTTCTTGGCGGTCTGCGGTCCGTCTTCATCCCAAAAGTTTTTGGGTTCGTCCAGCTCAGGTTTTTTTGGACCTTCCTGAATGCTTTCTGTTCGCTCAAATTTATCATATTTCTTGGCGGTCTGCGGTCCGTCTTCATCCCAAAAGTTTTTGGGTTCGTCCAGCTCAGGTTTTTTTGGACCTTCCTGAATGCTTTCTGTTCGCTCAAATATATCATACTTCTTAGCAGTCTGCGGTTCGCCTTCCGTCACTTTATCTGTTTTTCTAATTGGTTTTATAGCTTCGTCCTTTATCTCAATATGTGTTATTTCTGTAAATTGTTAGTGAAAGTGAACACGCAACAACTCTTCATGAGTGCTTTAAGACCACTGTTAATAAGGCAACATGAAATAAAGCAGGTCAAATCTAGAAGGTTTGTATGATAACTATACTTACGCCAATAGTTCATATGTGTTAATATTTAATGAGTTGGTGTTGAATATAAGTTTAATCAGATAGAAAATTATAAATATAGCAGGTGTTGAGAATTTCATTTCATAAAACATCAGTATCAGGTGTAGATTATTTAAAAGGATCGACAAAATAAAATGTGCAGCTACTACAATGTACGAAATAGAAATTTTTATTATTCAACTAAACTGGTTTAGTATTGATAAACGTTCTATCTGATTGTTAAGTAAATTACTGATATTTTTATGCTTACTATGAGCTTATGATCTAAATAAGCGCTTTCACTTTTTGTTTATACCATTTTGAAATTTCTGTCAAACAAATGATTTTTTATCTTAAATAGATGTACAATAATTGTATAATGAAAAATAAGTTCGTTTGTATGAATTATGTCTTGATTTACGGGTGGTAAAATTTTCTTAGTGCTTTTTGTATTTTTTTTAATTTATAATAGCTATATATTTTTTTAAAAGTTCTTATATTAATGTAAGAGTATTTAGATTGTAATTTGTTAGGTTTTAAACGGAAAATATTTGTAATATTAATACCATTAACGAATTTATGTCAAACAAGGAACATGTATGTGTACATAAATATTTGAACTTGAAAATACATTAATTATAAAAAATACAAAAAGCCCAATTTTAATATGTATTAAAAGTTAAAGGATTAATTTAAAGTGTTTATATAAATTACAGGTAATAATGTTTTTGATAACAGCAGCTGTTTAATTGAAGTTATCATAAAGAGTGTAACTGCAGATAAGATTAAGATTGGCCAAATGTACCTACATAAGTTATCTAAACCAAATTTATTAACAATGTTAATGAATTTATTGCAAATAATAAATTGTTGAAAAATCTCTACATGGTTGTCGATTTTAATGTATATATTTTATATATTAAAATGTATGCCAACACTTTTTACTATTACAAGGAGTAACAAAATCAGTGCTGCCTCTTGTACAGAGACATTAATTGAAGTTTCACAGTCTTTAAGTATGACTTATGAAGAATTTTACACCTGGCAATTTTCCTTCTTCGGATAAAAATGCTAAAAAATTATGAATTATAAGAAGTTCTATATTATAACTTCTATGGTCTGTGCTTAATAAAATAAGAATAAAATAATAGAAAAACATGCGTTACCAGAGATCTTCAAGGAACACGAATCTTACAATTTCTCATAGTTTCCAGCATTATTAAGGTAGGGTGGATAAAATGCATTTTGATAAAGATGACGTAAGTAAAGTAAAACAGAAAGTGTAGGAAACAAAATAAAGTAGTGAGTTTATCAGATTTAAAAATTTAATTGCAAATGATAATGCTGAACCATTTTTTGCAGTTGGGGTCTCGTTAATGTTTAGAAAATTAAGATTTAGAGGTATGCGGTTCTGAAAATGTTCACCTCTCAAACAACTTGTGTTTTTACAAAAATAGTTAGTTATCACAGTACACTAAAGATTTCATAAGCCCATAAATTAAAAGACTTGGAGTAACACTTTGAACTTTTAAAATGTATCAATGTATAAATGATACAAATATAAAAAACATATAAAAAAATCAAAAAATAAATCGGTTTACAAGAAATGTTATGTATACAGATTTATTACGTAACTTTGTATCTGAAAAAGAAAGATATAAATTTAACAAAGCAACAAATCCTGAGTAAACAAAAAAGAAGTGACCCACGTCCGAAGTGCTATATAGCCTAAACCAATATGGCCTGTTAAAAAAGACTCTATGAAAGCAGTATTTTTTTTTAATAAAAACAGACTCCAATTACTTTGAACATCAACTGTCTAAAATTTCAAGGTTATATATACAGAAAACAAAAGTACAGACAAATGTGGTATTAAATATAGTATATTCTAGAGATTTTTCAATACATTGAACGCAAGACAATATATTGATTTTAGTTGAGAACCCTCTTCAGCAGCACTCCCCTTAACTGATTGAAATCTCGAATAATTCTTTATATATTTAGTATATACAAGATTTTTTTTCATCGCGATAAAATACTTTATTAAATATGTTTAATCCAATAATAAAGATCATATTTTCTTAACATCTATTTCTACAATTCATTTTATTGATCCTTATAAATAGTTTCACGTGATACAAACATAATTATGGTTTGTTGCCAAATGTTATATAACTTTGGGAATTTTTGAAATAAGTTTTAATTTCCGAGAGAGCTATGTAAAAATTGAAAGGCTTGGACGCTTTCTAATTGTGGAAATATTTTTGAAATTAAGAGGTATTCGTTAGTTTTGATAGTGAGTTTCCATTAAGTATGGGCCGAATCATCAGTTTAGTACACGAAATATTATTGCATGATATTTACACATGATAAGGCACGGAAAGTATGTAGTTCATAAAAAAAATACCTTTTTAAACATTATTATCTATTAATAGAAGAAGAAGAAGATGTAGTTTAGATATTTCCATGAGTAATTACATTTCTAAGAACTCTATTTATACAAATCAGTTTGCGAATTATCATCGGTTAAGTTACCACAGTTAATAAAACTTATGTAGCTATTTATAACTTTATATAATATATATATGATAAATTCTAGATATCTATGTTAATCTGATTTTTATCTATCCTCGGGACAACATGAAAAGTGAACCGATGGACGGAGTCCCAGAAAACGATTCTCTACTGAGGCTTAACATTCAATATGTTCTTCTTCTTATACTGCTTCTTTTGGTAGCTCTTTGCATTCCAACTTCATATAGGAAAACATATATTTTACAGCGCTACAAGAAGGCTGGTATGGAATAAGGGTCAAAGTCAATAAATTAATTGTTGCTGAGGAAGAAATAGATAAATAAGAAGAAAATATCGAAAAAAGAAGAAGGCATACCAAACATTCTGGATTGAGTATTTATCGTGAAAGAAATACGCCCATGACAAAACATCAAAAACTAAAGTATGAATATAATTTTGGTTTTTCTACATGCTATTAAGAATTACCTTTAAAATAGTCCAAGTTTTTTAATTGCCCATTCTATGAAAATATGTTAAATCATGTTTTTTCATTGGACCAAAGGATTATTTGTTTTTTGCAGCGAATCAACAAGGAAAATGAATGCTTTCTCAAGCAATTTCCCATTAATTTTGTTCGTTACAATGTGCTATCGACAGAAGAAGGTGCTATTCTTTTGCACACAGCACTGTGTAACTTAAGACATTTAAAAATCGCTAATACTTTTGTTGTAACGAATGATTATTTCTTTTTTTCCAGATTCAGTTGCAGTAAAGTTCTATTGGGGATCAGCATATTAAATTCGCAAAAAATTGGAAGAAAGTGGATCCATACAGTGTAATATAAAAACATGTTGCAAGAAAAATTCAGATGACACGGTATAAGTTGAGGGTGTTTTCGGTGAATCATTGCTGACAAAATGAACTAGTTTAGTAGAACTTTAGAAAATGCTGTCTAATCATCTAAATTGGTGATTTTAAGTTTGATTTTTTCAATCCTTTTTATTTCAATATTGCACTTTACTGTTACATTTGAAGAAATTGCAAATCAATATTAAGTAATTAATATAATAATAATTGTTCACAATTTCCGTGCCTTAAGCATAACGTTGGATAAACAAATTTTAAGTGATTTGATTATGTCGATTTCTCGATGCATTGTAATAGTATAGTTAAATTTGTGTTGCATTCTGCACTTATGTTAAGTGAATGTAAATTTGTTTTCATGTTAAGTGTTACCTTGTGGTGTTTTTGGCTCGTCATCTATTTTTTCAGGTTCAACATGTTTTGGTTCTTCGGGTTCATCCTCGACTTCTTCAATGGGTTCGTATTTCTTAGCTCTGATGGGTTCGTCCTCAACTATATCGACCTTTATTTGTTTAGGTGGTTCCTCAGTTTCTTCGATAGCATCGGTATGAGTTACTTCTGTAATTCGTTAGTGAGGTGTAGGGTTAGAAATAACATATACAACAAACAGAAAATTACTACTCCTTTATGACTCATAATAAGTTTGAAGGACTATTAAAAACATTTAATGAGAAGATAGACATTTACTACTGTTCTGACATATTACAAAAGTACTAGGGATCAACAAAATATACTTACTTGACTCTCGCATGAAGAGGAAAATATGTCTATATCATAATTGTTATTGAGGAGAAAAAATACATAAAAGTATGTATAAGAAAAATATTATAGAGTTTTCATTTGCAATCGTTATGTAATAGGAGAAAGGACGATTGCTTCCGAATTGTCATATCAGAATTAAGAACAGCAATATATATTTCGAATGAATAAGTATTAATAAAATACAACGTGTGACTTGTATTTTGTAAAAAGAATATGCCTTTTATGCTTTTTTTTCAGCATTATATTACTATTGCACAAAATATTTTTTATAAATTTTTTAGGGATTAATCATAGAAATAAATCTATTATCGTACATTCTTAGGTTAATAGTTTCTCTAAGAAACACAGGAAAAAAATAGATGTGGTACAAGAGTTGTGGTCTATGATAGCCTCTACCAGTTTTGAACAGATCTCATCAACCTTATATTTGAAAGAATTCATCATTATTTAATTCCTTAACGATTTAAGATTTAAATATTATTTTATTGATGAAACATTCAATAAAACTTGTTGAATGTTGCATCAATAAAATATTTACGTATCCAAAGTAGAAGAAATTGGATTTTTTTTGGCAATAACACCACATAAACTTGAAAGTCTGTATGTTTCAAATACTCCAAACGTTTGAAGGTCTAAATAAAAATCCGTTTTTATGGTAATTAACTTAAGACATGAACAGAAAAAAAATGGAAAGGATTCGTAATGACAAATTTAATAAATCACAATTTGACATTAATGTTTGTCAATCAAAATGATGTAAGTAAGGGAATTTACTGCACATTTTATATATACAGGGTAGCACAATAACTTCAACGATCATGTGAAATAACAAGACTTCTTTCAATTTGGAAAAATTTGAACGAGTTATCATGTAGAGCTCCTAGGAACAACTTTGTTAAAAGATAGGGCATTCGCCAAAAAAATAAATTCTGATGTTCCAGAGATCTCATTAAAATCATAAGGGAAAACATAGGAATTATCTCGATATAGAATTGTTCATGGGATCTCTAGAATTTCTTTGGTCTCATTTTTGGCAAATGGACTATCTTATAGTCGTACCTAGGAGCGCCACATGAAATTCTGAAGATAACTTCTTTTTTCAAATTCTTTCAATTTGAAAGAAGACTTGTTATTTCACATGATCTTTAGAATTTATAGCGCTACCCTGTATATATCAATTTTGCAGTAAATTCCTTCAGTTACATCATTTTGATTGTGAAACATTAATGTCAAATTGTGATTTACTTTTGTCATTACGGATCCTTTTAATTTTCAATTTTTTCTGTTCATGTGTTAAGTTAATTACCATTGAAAACTCAGAGATGTCACAACTACCTTTCAGGAAACAACAAGAAGAAATCTGATTTACGAACCAACGTTATAAAAATGTTATGCTAAAAAATTATGAAGAATGATCTAGTGGGTAAACCAATTATTAGAATAATTCTTTTATTTTCATTATATTTAAATCCTGTTAAATTTTAAAAAATACTCAAGCTTTTTTCAGTAATTTATCCCGAAAAAACAATAGTTATAACTTTGGGAAAATTTCCTTGACCAGTAATTATTTATTTATCAAATACTTAACTATTAAATATATATTTCTGTTCGTCAATATATTTTTATCTAATTATTGTTGATCAAAAACTCCAGTTATGAACTTACTGTGCACTGTAACGTAGCTTTTACTGGAAACAGTTCCAAGTGAGTTCGTGACAATCACTTCGTATTCCCCTTGTTCTTCATACTTGATGAGGTTTACCATAAGATTGAAGGTTTCATGTCGCTTAGTGTCGCGAGTGATTTTGATTCTGGCATCGGCTGACACTTCACGGCCATTTCTCAACCACTTTACGGTTGGTGAAGGCGACGCTTCGACTTCAACTTCTAAATTTAATGTTGCACCTTCTTCCACCACGGTATCTTTCAAATGTTTGAGAATTCTAGGAGCACCTAAAGGAAAAAAGCATTATAATAATTACAGAGTATTGGTATAACAATTAAATAACTAAAGGCCGATTTTTCAGTCATCTGATAAGGGATCCCAATATTTACTTGTTATCAAGTCATTAATACTTTTTAATTTTTCATTTGTTTGAAAGAATATTGTGTCAAATTTATTTTTTTATTCCCAGAGAAAGAAAACAGCATCAACTATGAAAGAAGCAACAGAAGAATCGATTTGACAGTGATGACAGATGAAGAATTATAATGAAGGGGGATGGAAGAAATATGACTTGATAAAGCTGAAGGATTTGTCAATAGCAAACCAACTTGAACAAGAAGTTATAGGAAAACTGAAACAAAATCCCAATAAAAAAAATATAGTAGACTGAGGAAGCTATGCAAGAAGAGGCCTAACATATCCTGAAAAAATTGTAAATGGCGAAATTAGATGGTCTGAAGAGTTTAAAGATATTATAGGTACGGAGAAAAAACACATGTCTCAGATTTAGGATGGGAGGCAAAAATTAAAAGAACAAAGAAGCCGCTTTCAAGGGATATCAAGACTTTATGTAAGAAAGACGAAAGGTAGTATAAAGAATAAAGAAATAAGAAAATTTTATTAGAAAATAACAGGAAAAGGTTATAGCAAAAGTAGACCCCAATATCTGATAAAAAAAACTGAAAATTTGTGCAAACTATTTCTCAAATGTGACTGGGGAAGAACACTTTAGTATAAAACACAAGAAGGCAAAAGAATGGAATAAAATAAAAAGGAAGCCAAGGAGAATTGCAGGGACTATCCAGGATAAGGAGGCAGGAAGTGACGTACCAGATGGTAGACTGTAAATGACCATCGACCAGATATTCATCATGAAATAATTCAACTAACTACCTACTTATGAACAAAATTTGAGCTTGCATATGTTATTCATTGATTACAGTTAATTAAGTAAATCATACAGTTATCAGTAAAAGGTGTTTTAAGCAATGGAACATGAAGCAGTCCCAAAACAGTTCAAGAAATTGTTGGAGATGATAGTCAGAAGAACAGATAAGAAACATTTTTTTGATGGTGAACAACTTGAGGAGTCTTCAGTACTTGGACTTAGACAAGGAAATCCACTATCGACTATAGGAATGTAACTTCAGCATTAAATGTTGATATATGGTTCTAGACACCAATGCATAATGAAAACCAATGATAAAATAAAACGATGACTAAATTGTTGTAAAGGAAAGCCAGAGAATACGATTCAGTAGGAAATGAAAGTAATCCAAGTATAGAAGAATTAAAAACAGTACCAAATATTTGTTTGCTAACATATATATCGAATCGCACACTCGAAGCAGTGAGTTGTCTTCATTATCGCATTGTCTAGTTTTTTTTGTCAAATTCTTAACCAAGCAATATGTCTGGCCGTGGAAAAGGTGGTAAAGTCAAAGAAAAGGCAAAATCGCGATCCAGCCGTGCTGGTTTACAGTTTCCGGTAGGCCGTATTTCCGTAAGAAAAGGAAATTATGCCGGTGCACCAGTATATTTAGCCGCAGTTATGGAGTATTTGGCTGCTGAAGTTTTGGAGTTGGCCGGTAATGCTGCACGTGATAACAAGAAGACCCGTATCATTCCGAGACATTTACAACTCGCCATCAGAAACGACGAAGAATTGAATAAATTGTTGTCTGGCGTAACAATTGCACAGGGTGATGTCTTACCCAACATTCAGGCTGTCCTGTTACCAAAGAAAACCGAAAAGAAACCTTAAATGGATTAATATGTCACCCTATATGCTCAACTGTTTTCATTTAAATACCGCTGCACGCACACTGTCTGGTGGCAGAATTCAAGATATACATTCACTCTCTCATTCTATGTGTACATACACGTGCAGAACTATCGCTCTTTTTTGTCTCTCTCTTCATCTCAACAAACTGTCGCTATACTGTGATGTTTTCAGCCAGAACATAAACTGATATAGACATTAAACTCAGACAATAGAGGCGGTAAAACGTAAACTCACTGGATGTTCACACTTCCTGATAAAGGTAGAAGTTTGATGAATAAGTATAACCAAATCCCAGCCCTTTGAGTACAGTTTCACTAAACCTCCAACAGATGGAGTGAAGAGTTACATTGGCATGCGAAACGTGTACTGACAAATGAGTATCTAGAGGTTTGGAAACGTTAAAGATTAAGAAAGAGGTGAATTAAACCTTAGAATGAATTCAGATTAAGAACAAATAAGGAAAATCGATATTGGAGGTGATAATACACTAAACACAGAGCCAGATGTTGGGATACACAGAGCGAGATGCTGGGATGCAGATCAAAAATGTCGCATATAAGATGGAGTGAAAAGAATGACAAAGGAAAAAAATAATGGAGGAAATGCTGAAAGGTTAGGTATATATAGGCTGTTGAAAATGTTCACAGTTCTATCGCTAAATAAATGCTAGTTAATTGAGGATCGGACAATTGAAAAATTGGTCCTTATGTAATATATTATATACACTTACAATTGACTGTTAATTTTGCGCTAGTTTCAGCTTGACCGCATTCATTGCTGAGTTTGCAAGTGTATTGCCCTGAAAGCTCAGAAGTAACTTCTTTGATGACAAGCCTGACTCCATCATCAGATTCCATTCTAGTGAATTCAGTTCTTGTTTCCTTTAATTCCACCTCATCCAAATACCTTTAAGTATAGAAAACATTATAATATAAACTAAACTTCTTTCACCATAACGACGAAACCTTAAGCTAGATTTATTTCTTATACATACCATTTTACAGTTGGCTTTGGGAATGCTTCTAGTTTCACATCGAAAGTAACATTTTTATCATGCTCAGCTACCGTCATGTTTTCAAGACCTTTTGTAATAATAGGTGCTTTCTTCACTTTCAACCAGGAATCGTCGTCCACGGTACCATGAATATTAATAGCTTTACATTTATAATTCGCCGCATCCGTAGTAACAGCACCTGTAATTCTAAGTATGTAGGTATCTCCATCTTCGGAAATTTTGAAGTGTTCGCTTGATTGTATTTCTTCCTCATCTTTGTACCATTTTAGTTGTGCCCTAGGTTCAGCTTGAACTTGCACTTTTAGTTCCACGTTTTCTCCTTTTGAAACTATTATTTCTTTGTCAAGAGACTTGATGATTTTCGGTTTACTATGGACTTCCATATTCCAAAATTGTGATACCTGAGCAAGTTCATTAGTAGCAACCACAGAGTACGTACCTTAAACAAATTAAATTGAATGTTTTCTAAAAGTTTTTGTTAGATTCCTTGATGGTATTATTAAGACAGCACTCCACTTACCAGCATCACTTAAGGATGTTTTCTCAAATACTAATTTATATTTTTCTCCTGATTCAACAATTTTCACCCTGTCACTTTGTTTTATTAGCTTTCCATCCTTATAGAATTGTACGTTTGGTTTTGGAAGGCCTTCAACTTCAACTTCGACTTCTATTTTTACATCAGCATGAGCAGAAACATCATTAATTTTTGTTTTAATTTTTGGTGGAGCTGTAAAGAAAAAAAAATGAGAGCCACAAAAACATTAATAGGAATATAATAAAAAAGAAACTAAAAAATTAATATAAATGAAATAATCTGCTACTCAGTGATGCAATGTGGAAAACGGAATCACAGTTTTTTTATATAGTGTTTCTTGATATCAGAAAAAAACAAAAAAATATATGTATACTAATACAAACATTAACGCATAAGTTGTAATTGAGTGTGCAACCAATTGTTTGATAAAGTAAAATATTTGGAAGCAGATAAGAAAAAATTACACTAAACAAATCTCTGAGTATAACATATGTGATATATTAGATATCGTTGACACCAAATAGGATCACTTCCCACTGTCCCCATCTTTCAATATAAACAGAATATAATGAAAACGGTCTGGCCTGATGGACTCATTTATAGACTCGTCGACCTCTGGCATCGCCTCAGACAACGATACTGTGAGAAATTTTGACTGAGCGGATGATAGGCCAATTCTGAGAATCTCCAACTTGATTGGCAACAGAATAAGTGTCACTTATTAAAATGAACATTGAAAATATCTACCTTGAGTAGGACAAACACAGTAACTTGGAAAATGGAATCATCTTCCACAGGTGGCTCTCCTGGACGCTATATAAAGTTATGCTTATCACTTCTCTCCAGGAACATTCAGTTGCATTTTAAAAGTGAACTTTTGTTAAGGCTACACCATTTAAGGTGAGACAAATACTAACAGCAATGGCCACCAGTTAATCATCCCACTTAGGCAAATCGTAATCATTCCTGCAAGGGCGTAAAAAAATTGTCCTAGAGCGGGGAAAATCAGAAAAAAATTGTCTTAGAGAGAGGGACAAATCAGAATTTTATTGTTCCAGGGAGGCAACTCAGCAATTTTATGGGAAGTTTCAATGGCTCAGGGCAGGTTTTCCCCCATCGGTTCGCCCATGCGTTCCTGAGTTTGTGGTGACTGCATCAACTAGGCAATGTCTTAATATTCATTCTCTTCGCGACCAAATTTACTTCCGAATTTCAAGATTGTTCAAATTTTCTTAATGATTCAAACAGAAAATTGACGACTCAACTCCGGCTGCGCTCGCTGAACCAACAGGCATTGGGCTCTAGTAACGAATCATTAACGTCAACTGTTGGGCCACGTCCCTTGTCCATATTTGAAGTTATAAATTCAGGTGAAAAATATATAGTGCTAGGTATTGGCTACGGCCCGAAATCATGTTCTTACTCTTGAATAAACAGATGAATAATAGAAATAGTGGGAAACAAGAATCAGGTATTGAAACATTTGGAAATAAAAACATATACAATTTTTAGAAAATGGATGACAAATAGCTGGCTCAAGTTCAAGAGGATATTTTTCCAAAAGATGGGAATATCAGTACAAGAACACGACATGAGACAAGATGAAGTATCTATACCTGTACAGAACCAAGTAATTGGTAATCTGTTGGTTGAAAACTATAGGCATTACATTACATGAAGGAAAACATGTAATAACCATTATCTTCGTCGTCTGAAAAATAGATTTAATTATAAAGATCCCAAATTAAGCACCATCGATTGTGCTATGCTTTATTTATAAAACGTGTAATAAACTAATATTCGTTTTTATATATAATGAGATTATTATATTCGAAGCATTTTTCTATAAGTGCCTCCATCAGTTGCTCGTATAGTTATTGCTGATCTAACTTGTCTATTTATTATGTGATAAAAATGCTTCTGGACGACTTATACACTTTTGAAGCTAAATTAATTTGGAGATAGTTATTCTAGTGTTAATGGCGTAGTAAAGTTCACAAATGACCTTATGTGGGAAGATTCCTTTCTGTTTTATGACTTTAATTTCTATTTTATCTGCACTGGTTGTTTTACTGTTGTTCATTTCAATTAATACTGCAAAAAAACTCAGGCAGAATAACTCCTGGTAATTGTTCGCAACCATGCATTTGAACTATAACAATCAAGATTTTATTTGAGGTATGGCGGGATTTCTATATAATGCCTGTTAAAATGGCCTACTACATTTATTATATCAGGTTTATATAGTGTTGTATTTTTCTTTCCCTTTGGGAAATTTTTTCTATCTGAGTTTGTTTCACCATCTTCTCTATAGTGCTATTTCCCTTAAAACAACCTTATTTATATTCGGTAATTCCTTACTTCAATTTCTGAACTGATCGTAATTTTCTTAATATTTGTTTGGTACTTTTGGCTTCTTTTTAATAAGTCGCTTTGCATGTTCCTTATTCCGACATAGGATACAATGTGTTTCTTTTTTACCATTTGGAAGTTAATTTGGTTTCTGGTATTACGATTTGGGCTAGGCCAGGTCCGTTTCCAGTCTGTTACAAATTTGCGATGTTCAATAAACATTTACAAGCATATTTATTTTATATTTATTTTTGTGGTTCCCTTAGATCATGGTTATTAATTAAAAAAATATATTACCTTGAACTGTTAGGCTGACATCCACACTATCAGTACCCAATTCATTTTCAGCTGTGATCGTATATTTTCCTGCGTCAGATGCCTGAACATTTTTAATGATGAGTGACATACTTTCCTCGTCTTCATATAGAATTCTAAAAATGAGTATTATACGATTTAGATTAACTTACGAATTTCAGCTTTTGATACTATAAGACACTTAAGTTACTCTTATTTATAAATTACCAGCTTACTTGTGTTTTTTGCTTGCTTCAATGACTTTTCCTTCGTGTTTCCACACGACGTTTGGTTTTGGGTAACCTGCTATCTGCAGCTCGATCATTGCTGAACCTCCAGCTGTTACTATTGGATCCTTTTTTACTACAACTAGTTTAGGTTTCTCTGGTTCCCTGAACAATTGGTTCACAGTACCATGTACAGTAAGTTGGGCACTGCAACTAATATGTCCTCTAGACGTTTGTGCGACGCAGGTGTACAACCCGACATCGTCAGGTCGTACCCTTTGGAAGACTAAAGCCAAAGAATCTTCATCGTCACCCATGAGTACTTTGAATCGTTCCTCTGGTTGAAAGGGAACGCCATCTTTTTTCCAGTGAAATACTGGTTTTTCTCCTGGCGGTAAAATTTCACCTTCAGGCATGTCTTTAAACAATTCTTTATTTTCTGAAAGTATAAAAAACAATTAATAAAGATACTAGTTATTGAAATAATGTAGGATACAACCTGTGATAGTGACAGTGGCTTCTGAGGAACTTTCACCAAATTTGTTAGAGGCAACACATTTATAAACACCTGCATCTTGTTTTTTCACAACAGGAATGATCAATTCATAGAAACCTTTTTCAGCCTGATCCCTTGTAACTTGGTAGTGGTCTGAGGAGTCGGATATTTTTACACCATCTTTGAAACTGTAACAAAGATACACGTGCTATTATTCCAAAACTTTATAAAATCTGATGAACACATGATATTGTATAGTGTTAAATATATTAATGTAAAAATTCCCAAATGAGAGCAAAGTGTTTTGACTGCTCATGAGAGCTTCTCACGTCATTTATTTTATGTAACAGATAAGTATTGAAAAAAATTCAATGGGAGTCATTTTCGGAAAGTTGCCAGGACTACATGTCTGTTACAGGAACTCTTCCTCAGAAATATTCTGAGAGAAAAAAATGTATTTTATATTGTGTATACTTATCTGTTATGGAGAGGCTTCAAGGACAATTCTAGAGTCATTGTCAGTCACAATATGTTTTACTTTCGCCTTATTTCTTGGAAGTTCGGTGAGAAAAGAAAAGTTTTTGAGTTTGTGAAATAAATACATTTGACAGTTACATTTGTCGGGATTTTCGATCATGAAGGGTTCCGCTTGTTTCCTTTATTAGCAATAGCTTCCAACAAAGATTCACGTCTGTAGACTGGGCTCCAATGTCGGTATTATTAATCATCATGCAGTTGGATTCTTTAAACTGCCTCTTTTTTAGTATTTTCTTCTTTCTTACTATTGTCCCTTACTATTTTGTGTGTTGTGTATGTAAGAATAGATCGTACTGTTTTGAAAAACGTTTTAACGTCCTACTTAATTCCTAAGTGTTTATTTTTTTTCGGATAAATATGTTGGTTCTAACTGACGGTGTGTTTTGTTGCGTTACCTCCGCTCTATTTCGTTTATAGTCCTGCTTGGATATTGATTTTTATTAGATGCTCTTCAATAGTGTTTACTTAGTTGCTAAATATTTTTTTGGGTGCAGATATGATTTTGCAATATCATATAAGCATTTTACAACAACCTTTCTTTCTGTTCAGTTGTTGGTTGGAATTGAAATTTAAATCTTTGTTAGTGTTCGTAAGTTTGCGATAGATAGACCAAAGAACACCACAAATATAAGTTGCATGATGATTAATATACTGAAATTGGAGCTCCG
Organism: Octodonta nipae; assembly: GCA_034190945.1. Lineage (NCBI taxonomy): Eukaryota > Metazoa > Arthropoda > Insecta > Coleoptera > Chrysomelidae > Octodonta > Octodonta nipae. The sequence continues at coordinate 109,690,332 of CM067220.1, forward strand.
TCTAGAGATGTGGTTTTTGGTTGGAAAGAGCTATTGCTAACTGAGCAAAACGTGAACGAAAATCCATGCAAACATCACTCTCAAAAATTTATTTATCTGATAATTTCAAAAATTGTGCTTCTCAACGAACTTTCAAGAAATAACGCAAAACTAAAACATTGATTGAGAACAACTCTAGAGTTGGAGTTGAAATATCCCCATAACAGATAAGTATCCACAATTTTCAATTCACATATTTGTACAGAGGAAGACTGGTTGAGCATAGTGGAGAACATCTCAAAGGAAATCTATCGACTTGAGAACAAAGTACTTATAATCATGCCAAAGAGGTGAAATAAGACAATAATAATAGCAGAGAAGAGATTCAGGGGATATAAATGGCAATACACCCAAAAGTAAAAAACAATAAATAGGGGAAGAATGAAAAAAGTACTCTACGCTGTAGATGACTATTATTACTCAGGTTTGGTTAACTGTCCTACATAAAGCAAAGGGGTAAACTGAGTTTGCATTCTCTCTGTTATAGTCTTGGTGTATTTCAAAAATAGAAAAAGCCCCAACTCTATTATTGAAGTTCTAGTCGTAGCGATCTCAATTTCGAAAAATACTGACTACGGCAGATTTTTTATCTATCTCGTAGTAGGCTTCGCTTACGAGTTTGCTGAACTAAGAAATTGTGATTGCTTTTCCAGAGCTATTACGAAGAGATAGAACTAATACATTTCTTACTAGCAGTCCCTATGAAAGACAGGTATATAGCTATATTATCTCAGGCCTGTGAATGCAGTGCAGGGGGCAAACACAAAACTATCGTGTGATTTTTTCGAGTTATTTAAAAAAATGTAAATTTTTGGTAGGCGCATTATGCCACTTGAGGAACCGCTGAGGTAGATAGGCTGGATTCGAGAAATTTAAGAAAATTTTAAAATCAGTCCGTAAAATTTCCAGGAGCATCGACTATGGCGAATGATTACTAAATACCTTGTGGTGCCCCGATTTGTAATTCTACGTTTGTTTTATTTCCTGAAAACATAATTAAAGAGCGAATGAAGTTTACCTCAGCAGTCATACAAATCACAACGGTGTTTAATAGTCCCAGCTCAATTGAGATGATAGCATCTGCTTGCCTTTAGCACAAGTATTTTAGTGCTCTGCTCAGTAGTAAATCTAGAGTCATCCACAGTAAACATATAATAAAGCAGACAACTAGTTTTAGACTTTACTTCTTCCTGATGGGAAAAATTCATTATACTATATTAAAACCTTGTTTTGAAGCGAGCGCGGTTGCTTTGGGATTTGCCGTGTTAATCTTAAATGAAGTTTTCTAAGTGCTGTTTTAGCCCTTGGAGTTCCGTATTTAAATTGTGATATGTTCATTTTCAGCAGGTACTTTATTCTTCCCTTCCCGTTTGAGTGCCGTTCGAGGAATTTTAGATTCTTTGCTGATCTTGATCAACTGCGTTTCTTTCAGCTGTTATGACGTTTTCCTTTATAGCATGTATGTATAATTTATAAAATAATCTTTACATAAATAACATTAGCTACCATTTATTTCGTTTACTTACAATGTAACAGCAGGGTTTGGATCTCCTACTACTTTAACCATGAATCTGAGGTAGGTATCTTCTAATAATTCAGCATCTTTCATTGAAACCAAAAATTCTGGCTTGTTGCTTTCAGCTTTAGCTGCCCTCTCCTCAGTAGACACTAGTAAAAATAAATATAACAAATACATTTCTGTAGATATTTTAATTTAATTTTTAGCTAAACAAACAATTTTCATGAAAAAGCCTGAGTCAGGTAAGATTTTTATTTTAGTTCAAATGTATTTTTACATAATATTGAACTATATAGGTTAAACCATCTTTGAGTAACTACGTAATAGACGATTTTTTAAACGGGATACTCTCTATATATTATTTTGGATTGTACATTTCAAGGTGTGTCCAAAACTGCCATACTTATGTACGGTTATTAATATTGTTAAAGGTACAATAATTTTAAAATCAAGACCGCTATACCTTTTTAAAATCATCATTGTAAAACCTGTCAAGTGTAAAAAATGTGTTTAATATTCAGTAGGTTACTTTATAAAAGTTATTAATGAGATCGACATTTCTGGAGATATTATCAGTTAGATTATTGTTAACGTTAACTAACGCGTTTTTCAGCAAAACAAGAGATTGGAGTTCTTATATTAATTGGTTATGAAGATAAAATGCTAATTCAGGTATGTGCAATGTTAAATAATAAATATTCAGAATAACTGATAACTCAAACACCATTACATTAATTAATGAAGTCAGAATTGTAAATATTAGGCAGAAGCAAATACTAAATGGATGAGAGAGCATCACACTCAATATTCAAAGAAAATTTATGTTTGGGCAGGAATTGTTCGAAATAAAATCATTGGAGCCTATTTTATATGGACTATCTAGACTGCAATGATTTCTAAACTTTAGTGAATTTATTTTCCCTTAAATATTGATGATAATATTCGGTATCAACAAGATGTAGCGCTTCATTATGCAGCCGATGTTTGAAAATATAGTTTTCCCAAAAAGGTGGATCATGGAATGTTCAGCTAGAATTTATTGATTGCCTAGGATACTGTCAAGCTGAAGAAGGTAGGCACTTACTGTAACTTATTCTGTGCCAGTTTCGTGTTACTGTTGTATTATTTTGTTTTTTTTTATTTATTAAAATTGTTCAATAATATTGAATTTGAAATTATTGTATCTTCAACAATATTAATTATCGAATGCAAGAATAACACATTCTTGGAATCGCCTTGAAATGTAAAATCCACAAAACTTTTGTTTGTTCTGCTAAAAATTAATTTATTTCATACATATATATGTACGTCAATCAATGGAGCTTAGTTTTGAGATACATACTAAAAGCAAACTGACTGCGCCATGATATAGTGTGTGATCTGTAGTAGAATAGTTATGAATTGTAAACAATTAACTACTTTTCATAATTTATTTTAAATGATTGTTGAAAAGAAGCTGATTTACTTCAAACTAAGTTCTAACACAAACCTATAAAACAAGCTATTGTATGATTACCGATTCCGTACATATTTTACTCTATTTGTTCTTCTATGTGTGTTCATCGACTACAAAAATAAGTGTAATGTACAAGATTGATAATAAATAAAAGAGGTACTGTGATTTGGTTTTAGAGTTTTTAAATCTTTTTGAAGTGGAATATTGTGTAAAGGCACATAACATTTAGATACTGAAATCCTATAACCGTCTAAGGTATCCAAAATAAAAAACAGTTCTTTACGTATGATGTTTACGACTCGGCTAAAGACTGAAGAGTTTTGGCACCTCGAAGAGAGTACACAATGGAATGTCCACAGTGGTTTTTAGAAGAATTATTTCGATGGGAATTTGGCGAAATTGAAACCTTTAGACGGGAATTGCAATCTGGTGAAGTGTACGGCGAAACACTGAAAAATTGTGAGTGGTTGCGTCGGGTGCATTGATGTTGGGTTCTTGTTTTATGAGTTCTGGTAATTTTGCTTCTGGGTATTGATATCCCTAAATAAGCTCAAATATGCTTGCACACATTTATGTGCCCCGGCGCATACTGGGAAGGCAAGCAGTTACGCAAAATATGTAATGACAGAAAAATTGATTATCGATCTAGCCTAGGTTAGGTTAGGTTAGGTTAGGATCTAGCCTAGGTTGCATCCAAGTAAATTAAATGCCACAGGCTACATTAAATTAAGAATTTCATTTCAACTTGTTTTCCTATTCAGCGTAAATCGGTGGCTTTTCAAAATATTAAAGATGAGTTCAAAAAGTCAGCATTTTAATGTGTTTTTACATTTTAAAATGTTTGACTGTTTAAAACGAATATGTTTTCACCTATATTTTATCAATGGATATGCTTTTAGCGTTTATTAAAAATCGGCATTGATTTTGCTCTATTGATCTATGTACTAATTGTTATTTACATTAGACCAAAAATTTCTAACTAGAATGAAAATGTCAAACTTCGTAAACAAAATTACTTTATAACATACAGTTCGATGAACCAGCGCATTCAAGGAAAATTGAAAAGATGATTAATAAAAAAACTAACAAAATATAGGGGTGTCTGTTTATTAATAGTAATACATACAACTAATTAAATCAAATGGTTACTGCTAAATCAATTTAGTTTTGAATACTAAAAAAAGTTTCCATAATAAATCCTAAAAAGGAACTTGGGAAAAGACAAAAGACATGAGAATAACTGTTATCAGTGTCAAAACATGCAAATGTAGAATGATGAAAGTGGGTCATTAAATTAGGGGGCAAAACAATTGCATTAATAATATTCTTTGAGTTTTTCATAACAGAAACAAACGTACCAACCACAATATTCATGGCAATAGGTACTCAAACCACAAGTCAAAATTATAATGAAAAAATTATGTTGCAAAAATATCAGTGATGAAAAAAGGGTTTATTGATAGGATACGTACAAGAATAAAAATTATCATTACTGCGATATTGAGGAAATAAAATTCAGGACAACAGGAAAATTAGATAACAAGAGAGAGAAAGATCAGACGAGAAATTATAAAAGATAGATAAACCTACAAATTGAGCAAGTTCAAGACAGAGTTTTCAGAGTTATAACTTAGTCAAAAAATAATTTTGTTTTTGTATGCACGATCGAATTTTTAAAAATTATATCTCCAAGATTGGAATTTAAATTAGTTGTAGTGTTCTGAGCTTTGCTATCTCCAATATGAAAACATGTATTTCCTTATATTAATTTTAATTCATAATTAAGAGTTAACTTGAATGACCTGTATCATCAATCCGTATTTAGGTATTCATTTACAAACTAAACAATGTGTCAGTCACAGTATTTCACATTTGGGGTAATTATAATAAATAGGTAGGAAAATTTTTTATTGTTCAGCCAAAAAATCCGCAGAATTTTTGAATATGATCGAAAACTAAACAAAGTTCTTATCGATTTGTTGTGTTCTACATCTCAATTTCTAACAACATATATTCTATGGCAAAAATATTATAATTTTCCATTTAAGTAATTATATTTTTAATCGTTTTCCTTTTTACTATACTTTTCACTTTGGGTTACTTTTCACTTTTACACTATATGGCCTTTTGCACCGCTACATTCATGCTACTTTAATGTATAAAAGAGAATTAAAAAGCATACCATCGAGCAGAAATGTTTTATTATGAAATGAATATAGACGTTTGGGAGATTGTGGGTAATTTAGATCACAGACACCTCAAATCGGGAATCGTACGGTTTAAAAGGCTCTCTGTGATACATAGGAGAGAAATCACACGAAAGAATTCGTAGGTTAACAGAAACCTATCAGAGCAATTATGAGATTTTAAATTTCATTGAACGTAAGACAATATATGGTATCTAGGCGAGAACCTTCATCAGTTACGCTTCCCTCAACTTTCATCTTTATGGTTTAATTTGTAAAAAAATGGAAAAAATATTAATTATAGTACACACTAACCTGTAGATTAATAAACTGAAAGAGTTATGTAACTTGATCATAAACAGTAGACAGGAAAGCAATAACTTGTTAAAATGAAGGAGTATAGGTAACGCGTCTTTCATTCAATTTTCATTTTGGGCTTCTCCCTCAGGTCAATTTTAGATACGCCCCTGTAATAATGTCAGTTATTTCTAACCAAAAAATCACACGGTAAAAGCAGTGGTACACGTACCACGATTTCCGATATAGGGTGGATTCTTTAGAACTTGTAAATATCCTTAATGAATTCATTTGGTTTGAGGTACAGAAATAAGTGTTCAAGATGTCGGTCTTTTGAGAGTAACACAACTGATTATTGTTACCACCAAGAAGCGATATATTCAATTCAAAAGCTTGTAAAATTTCAAAGGCTTTTGGTGTATTTCAGGAACTTTGACGGCCCAATAACACATTTGTCGAGTGTGTAAGGTAGAGTGAGTACAGAGCGAATGCAGAAACTCGGGAACACCGTCTGTGGGGAAACTGTAATGGAGTGGATGATAGTAGAATGTTATCCAAAATTACGTTTCAAAGGTATTGTGGGTGAAAAACAGGGATAAATGAGAACTGGTGTCTATTTATAGTCTAGTAATTTAGTAGAAGGGAAGTAAATACGATGGTGGTAGCCGACGTTGTATTTCAAAGATAAGAGAGTTACATAATTCTAACAAAACTAACTCAGAGTTCTTCCATCATCACAATTTAGTTGTAATTTTAGAAAATATGATTATAAAAATATGATGTTGTTTCATATTTATTTTTGACATAATATAATAATTACATTTACTTTTTCTTATTTAATCAATAAACCATTAAAAAGATGGTGTCATTTCTACTTTAAAAAATCATGGACACTGTCATCAACCTCATACTGCTGACAAAAGAATACATTTGTTCCTTTCACCCAAATTCTAATTCAACCAGAACTAATTCATTACAAATAAAACAATATTGTAAAACAATTCCAATATGTAACACAAGTATCGCTAAGAACTTTGTCTGTTAGGCTTAATTTATTTGAATAAATACACAAACTGCAAACTGAAATGAAATATTAATGTTAGTACGAACTTCACTCTGAGTTGTTATAGAAGAAGTATGATTACTAACGTTCATGCACTAATAGTTGAGCAGAACAAGAAATTTGCCCTTGATTGTTTTGTGCAGCAGCAATATACAGTCCGGCATCCTCTTCTTTCACCTGGCTGATGGTGAGTTTGTATTCTCGTCCATTTTCAGATTTCACTGATTGCATTCTTGATGTTATTTCACCACTAATGGGTTTATTGTTTTTCAACCAAATCAGTGAATCCGGTTGAGAATTGAATTCAACGTCGAAATATATGGTTTCGCCCGCTGCATATGTTGATAAAGAAAGAATGAAAATAGAGAAGCTTGCAACGTTTTCAACGTACATTCAATTATTGTAATTAAACGAATCTATAAGGTTAATATTTTTAAAGAAAGTTACATATAAATATAGTGTTTCTAGGGAAATCCCAGATTATATTAACCAAAAAATCTGTATGTACTGAGGAACAGATTTCGTACAGTTTGTAAATCTGTTTGAACAAGATGTTCAAAGTTGTGGAACGAAAAAGTTGACATACTGAAAAGTTTCACAAAGCGAATTCCAACTTTTAGTATTAAATCTTTTTATTTTTATTATGACTGTACTTATCCTTTAGTTACGTTACAGTAGTACTTTGATTTCCCACTGGTGTTTAATTTCATAACCTGCTAATTTTATATTAGGCATTAATGATTTTGTAAAATATTGTTACATTTTATTTATATTTATAATATTAAATAAAAACTAATCATGCGAACAAATAAACAGTAAAAAAATATTTCGAATTCATTTCTGAATTAAAAATTATACACGTTAGCGTAAGAGAAGCAGAAAAAGAAACAAAATGATCAGCTTTAGGTGTATAAAAGGGGGTTGATGAGTTGAGTAGATAGCATCGTAATGATTATCTGTTCGGTATGAATCTTTGTTGTTTTAAATAAGTAGAACGTATTGCCATTTATTTTGGTGCGACTAAAAACGTTTAAATTGAATTTATAAGTTTGTAGGGATCCAAAGAAAACTTCTAACAAGCCATATCAGAAGTGGGATTTACTGAAGTTTATAATGTCAGTTTATCTATGACTACGAGTAGAAATAAGACGGAAATGAAACAGACTATCAAGTAGTTACCGATAAGCTGGACGAGAAAATAAGTCAGATCCTGGAAAAACGTGACTAAATGGAGAACCAAACCCGAGAAAAAATCAAACAAAGGTTAGTGCAATCCGTTAACGTAAAATTGAAAAGATGAAGAGCAGAACCTTGTCATTACCAAGGATGAGAAACAGGAAATCTTATCGAAGGATTATTTTCTAAATTACAAAGTGAGCACAAAATAGGAGAAAAAAGTCAACACAAAGAAAATTCCGAACAATATGTCTATATAGATAATTTTTTTAAAGGTATGTTGTATTTGGGTAAATCCTCGAAATGTTCGTTTTAGAGACTATCTACCAAAAAACAAATCCAACATGGCTGTCATATGAAAAACAAAATATTGAACTAACAACTTGAAGAAATTACAATCAGAGATTTCTGTATACTTAGTTTAAAAATCCGTCTTTACTCATTCATTTTATTTTATATTGCCGCCCACCGTTTTCTCATTGCTTTTCGGATGATGAGTGGCGATGTGTGGTACTTATCTTAGACAAATAAATTTTCTACGCATCTGGTAATTTCTCGGTATCGTTTGCAACGCGATCTCCGTTGCTTGTTTAACAAATCTTGGTTTGTTTCGGTTGTCCTACATAAGTTGTCTGCTGATATGCACTTGGATTTTCCTAAATTCTTGTGGTTAAAGGATATAAAAAAGGTTAGTATCTGATTTCGGTTGAACTGAAGTGCTTGGACATTTTAGATATGCCTAACTAAAATAAGTAATCTATAAAAAATGCAAATTCATTAAAATCTTGATAAACTTCTACTTAGTGACCACTTAAATCAACAGTCTTACCATGACCAGAATGTAGTTTGTGGGTTCACCTAAACTCGGTTTCACTTGAGGTATAGTATTACTCAAACATGTCCCGAAATTATTAGAAATTCATAGTTTCTATTATGTAATAAAGGTTATTAATTATTTGTTCACCCTGTATAGTTACTGTTTACGTCACTGATGATGTTTCAACAGTAAAAGGTTTTAGTATTTATTTAGTTGAGGTGTACGGTATTGATACGGTCCTGTTCTGTCTTCTGTCATGTTGTTCTCCTGTCTATCCCAGAAGCGATTTTATTCACTCTTATGGTGAAGATTTTTAAATTGACACCCTGCATATAAAATACACTTGAATAATCACTTCGATTACGGTATTTATTTTGTAGGGGACACTACTTTAGGCATTTGAATAACACTGTATATTCGAAATCTTCTGCGGAAGATAACCAATTTTGAGCCTATTTTTTGGTCTATCTGCGTTTCTTTTGCTTAAAAGTTTATAATGTATTTTTATCAATCTGAAATCATCTGCTCTCGTTACATTTTTATTCGAGTTTGTTTTATAAAGTTCGTGATGTCAGTTAAGTTATATTGTTTTCTTATATCTGAATTTCTGATTCTGTCCAGCTTGGTCTTCCCTGCTATAGCTCTTAAAATGTTCATTTCAGCTGTACGAAGTAATTGTTTTGTTCTACTTATTCATAGACTCTGCTTCATGTGTTATAGTTGGTCTTATCATTGTTTTATATATTTTTACTTTGCTGTCTACATTCATATAGTTATTCTTCCATATTCCGCAGTATGTGATATAAGCGCTAAATATACTTTCCCCTCGGTTTCTAGTTTGCATGGTGTCTTAGATACAAGCATACACTTATTTTTTTGTTTTGCTGATATGTTAAAATTAATTTGTAGCCTCTGGACGTTGTTCTATGTGTCTGCTAGACTGAAAATCTATTTTAAATATTCTAATATGTTCTACCATTTGGTATTCTTCGAAATATATTTATATAATTTGTTCAAAAAATGGAATGAACTCATCAAAACTAAATTTCACAATTATTACGATAATGTTAAAGAGAATAATGGATTGGAAACCGAAGGAAACTAAACTTTTTCTTATTAAGTTGCAATGCAATACAAAATACGTTGAAAACGTGCAAAATATAGATTAACAGCGTGCACTGTGAAAGAGAATTGTGCTGTTTTTGTATTATACTCAGACATCTAACCATTTTAAAAGATAGATACTTACGTTCAACACTTGTTCCGCGTATCATTTTCACGAATTTCAATTTGGTATCCAATTCTTCTAATTTATCTTCAGCAGATTTTTCTCGAGTTTCTCTAGAGATCGGTAAGGTCATGGAGATGCTGTCTTCGTGTTTCGATTCCAGGGCCTTCCTTTCACTTTTAGATGTTATATTTTGACTTTCTTCATGCAGTACAGATCTATGAGCAGATTGTTCCATTTTTTCATCTGCTTTTGATGATTCCTTTACAGTCTCAACAGTTACTTCTGAGGTAACGGATTCAGTTTTATGTTGCTTTGATTCAAATGATTCAGCACTTTCGACAGCAACTGAAGTTTTACTAGATGATTTGACAGAAGAATATTCTACAAAGAGAAAATAATGTTTCATTAGTAAAAGGGTCTTTTAATTTTAAAGAAGTGTTTCTCTTCAAATACTTTATAATAATCCTATACATGAATTTTTTTATAGTCGCACATCAGAAGCTGAGGAAATATTACTTATATAATATTTTTCTCGTCAATCCATCCCCTAAATAATGCTAAATTAGAGTTAATCAAAAAAATTTGAATTGACTTGAACGGAATAATTAGAACTTAACCAATTCATCTACAAATTCCACTCAATATTACCCTGGAAGGGTCCAAATGGTTCTATCAAGAATGAAATTGACTTTGTTCTGATAAACAACATCAGCACCATAAAATATATTTAGGACTGAAAGCTTTAATAGGCTTGAAAGACCACAATGGTCCTTAATGAGAATCTGGAAAGATTCAAACGTTACAAGAAAACGCCGAATAACAATCTGAAGAAAACTCCGAACAACATTAAGCACTACTAGAAAAAAAGCCATTAGAACAAGATAACACGCAACTAACCAACACCATTAACAGAACTCGGAAAGGGAATGGAAAAACACAATAGACATCCAGCGTGTAGAATATACCGACCTGTGGAAGATTATAAGAAAGGAGGTTGCACTATTAATCGGGAAAAGGCAAGTAAGCTTATGAAGAAACATCCAAATAACTGAAAGAACTTTACCTATATAAAGCCTCCAAAATTCTTGAAATATATCTGACAGAAAAAGAAAGACCAGAAGTACGGAAGAAATAGAGTCAAGCGATAAAGAACATGCAGACTGGGAAGCAAGTAACGGCCAAACTACTAAAATATGCTAGTAGAGAAACCTGGAGACGCCTGAATATTGGCAATGTCGAAGAATAAAACACAAACAGAACCATAGAATAGCATACTCATAGTTTTAATTCACAAGATTCATAGTAAAGCAAGTAAGCAAGAAAATTTGAGTGCAAAGTGAAATATCTGAAATGACAATATACCAGCAAAGATTCTGCGATGGTATCCCAGGAAATGCCACTATGAAATCAGGAAATTAATTGGCATAAGGTGGGTCCAAACACCTTACAACCGAAGAGCATGGAAGCACGGAGATAAATGAGAATCGAATATTTATGGGAGGCTGCACCATGAAATAATGTTAAAATATAGGCGTATATGATAATGATGATATGAAATATGCATAAAAATCTGGTAAACCAAACGTAAATAAATAAAAATATTCAATAACTTTTTTCCAATATATGTTACAGCAGTTTTGAACTCCCCTATAAAAAAAATGTAATTGATTTTGAAGTTGAACATTCAACTTTTGATGCTCGGTCCTGCTTCATGTAAGTAATTCAATTTCCAATGGAATTTACTCGAATACCTAAGCTGTATTTTTACCAAAGATTAAAATACCTTAATTTCTAAAGATACGAAGTAAAATTATTAATAAAAGTTGTTTTAATGATAAAATGATGAAGATTTAAAAAGAAATGCCAACTTCAATGGTGAAACATTTCGTAAATTAAAATTAATAAATTATGCAATTGTGGGAAAATACGTAAAATCTCAGGAGACTTTCATCAGATTCACTTACTTAATACCTTGCTTTTCCAAGATAATTTAGAATTTGTATTAATAAAATTTGTATACTCACCAACATCTTCGGTATCAGCGGGATTTGTCAAATATGATTTCCTGGAAGTGATATCTGATTCAGTTTTTTTTGAAGATTCAGTTTGTTCTGCAGCCGATTCTTTTCTGAGATATTTTCTTGCATATCTCTCATAAGCATCTTCTTCTTCCTCTTCGGCTTTAGGTTTGTCTTTAGATGTAGTTCTTGAAAACCTTCTAGAATATTTTTGCTCATCTTCATCTTTGATCGGCTTTTTATCAGTCGAAGAATCCGTTCTAGAATACTTTCGTTTATATTTTGCATATTTATCATCGTCGTCATCCTCTGTTAACATTTTATCAGAAGAATATTTACTTGTATATTGTGAAATATAATCTTCGCCATCACCGCGTGTAGTTTTGTTACGCTTGTGGTCGCCTTCTTCAATTGAAACCGATCTTGAAGAATACTTGGAACCCAAATCAGATTCCAAATATCTTTTCGAAGAATAACTAGTACCATCTTTAGTATCCACGGGCTCTATCCCACTTTTTGAGGTTTTTGAATATCGACTTATTGAGTAACTTTCTCCTGGACCAGATTCCTCAATGGAGGATTTTATTGAGCGTTTGTAACTGTATGAATTTCCGTCTCCAGTATCATCATCACTTTTTGTAATTGATCTAGAAGACCGCTTTGTGTAAGAACTGTAGGGATCAGCATCTAAATCAGCTCTATTGCTTAATCGTTTTGAATAGCTGTAGCTGTCGCCATCATCAGAGGCTCCAACGGCTGATGATTTAATGGATTTCCTTGAAAAGTTATAATCGCTTTCTGTAGATAGGGGTTTTCTGGAGCTGTAACTTGATGTCAAGCCAGGAGTATCGTCGAGGTCTTTGCCATATTTGGATGTCAAGCTCTCATATTTCGAGCTTCCGGTTAACGAATAACTTGAAGGTTCATATTTGGATGAACTCAGGTCTGGTTTGTGCCTTGAAGAGGAATAACCATCCGTGGAATATTGATTGGATCTTCGGCTACTGTACGAAGACTCATATCCGCCTTCTGTGAATTGAGAATTATTTACTTTGAACAAAGGTTCGTTTGGTAGACAACATTCGTTAGAAGCTGAGTCTTGGGCGAAGCAAAGTCTGTGTTACTTTCGATTTATCTTCTGTTACTTTTAGCAAATAGTAGAAATAGTTACAGCCAAAGAAGAAAAATTATTACTTTTTGTTGAAAGAATATAGCAAAATCCTATTTTAGTACGTTATAACAAAAAATGCTGTTAGTAAATAATTACCAGTTAAGTTTTCTTTTTAAATACTCAAACGTTGGTTATAGCGTTATTTTGTTAAAACAAACATATTTATGAAATACTATAGCTCAGATGCAATTGAAATGTTCAGAGTGCCTATGATTGAGTTGCGGACTCTGGTAGCGGGATGGTCTGGAGCTCGCTAGACAGTGTCAGTATTGCCGAAGTAATGAATAAAATGGGAGATGACAGAGAAATCATCAATATCAGGAAGACCATAAAACTGCATGGTAAGACAATATAGGTGATCAGGAATTCTGAACAACCTGCAGCCAACTAATACGGCACTATCTGAAGCCGAAAATCTTAAATTAAAAAAGAGGTAATAAGAAACTAAGTATAGGATATTGTGTGGTTGTTACGATACAAATAGTAGGAGGAAGCGTGCATACCAGCGCATGAATTAGAAAATAAATAATACTTCATTATGAGAACATACATTAGCTTGAAGAATTAAACTAATTTTGTGGAAGGAAGTATCAAACAGATTTAATAATCAAATTATATCTCTATCTATTAATTGCCTTCAAACTAACACATTTAGTTGAGAAATTCCGGAAAGTCTGTCAGAGGAATGGATAAGGTTCAGAATTAAACGAATTTCTGAAATATCCGAGAAAAAAAGGAGAACACAAATGTTCGAAATCACTTAATAAGTAGAACGGGCATTCGAAAGAGTTAGCAGAACCCTAAAAATGACTAATAAACTGAAGAAGAGTGATAAAAAAAGTGACAAAATGGAGTCACAAAATTCTATCTAAAGGTATATAAATTCTTATAAACTCTTGAAGTAGATATACCGAAAGAAGAAACAAAAGATGAATTACCATTACCCTTGAAGAAGTGTAGAAACAATTCGGATCAGGCAGAACTTGCCTAACTGAAGAAGTTAAATATAAGCCAGCCATAGAGACATTAGCAAGTATATTCATCCACAACCAAAATTGCTAAAAAATGAATTCAGGCAGTATCACCGAAGTTATTCGTAGCGGCATTAGAAAATATCTTTAGGACGTTAACTGGACCTACAAAGGAGTTAATAATTCAACCACTTAAGAACTTGAAAGTGTCATTACTAAGAAAAAGTTACTGGAACTGCAACTGCAAAAAAAAATAAAATAACTTAAAGCACTAAGTAATCAAATAGGCTTAATATAATAAAGTTACATCTACGTTTAAAGTGAGAGGCTTGATCGAAATATCAAAGAAGACCGAAATAGAATTGGCTAAATAAGCAGAATGACGAATTGGACAGAACTGGACCATTGGGGACAATAGGGTAGAAATAATGTCATATAGCATAAAAAAATAAACAAGGACTGGTTTCGTCAAACATTATATTCAAATAAAAAAACAAAATAGCAGCTTACATAACACTAATAAATAATAAGACCTGCAGGGCCACATGGTTGCAAAACCTTGACCCTCACAAGGAAAATGGAACAATTGTTTCAATATTGGAAAGGAAAATACTAAAAAAAATTATGGGTCAGTTACAGAAAACGATGGGACTGGAGCGAGTGTACAAAACCCAGTGCCTTAAATGGGCGACCCACGTCAATACAATTGACTCAGAAAGGGTGTCCAAAGGGGTTGGAAACAGAAAGTGGAGACGTCTAAGAACCCGGTGGAAGGACAATGTACAGAAAGATGCCAACGAGCTGTTTGGTGTAAAAAAACTGGAAAATTCTGGAGACGAAAGCTAAGGTAGGTCATAGGCTGTACCACCGGAAGAAAAAGAATAAGAAGGTAGAGACCCAGGTAATAAGTATCAGTTACAGTACAGCATAAAATGGCAATATGTAGGATATTTGACAACACGTCAGAGCAATATGTGGGCAATAAAAGTGGTATCCCAAGTGTATGAACTGAAAAAGATGGCTATAACCTGGTCCCAAAACAACATAATACAATAAAGCTGAATCTAATGAAGTGAACAAGAAATAGATCATAAGAACTTTTAAGTAATGAGTTCATTAATTGTACTATAACCACAGTCACGAGTAGAAACTGAATTCGGAAGTGGATCATGATGGTGAATTCATCCAAACTTTAGAGAGCCCAAAAAAGAAACATTCACTGGTACTGAACTCCAAACTCCAAAGGTCTTCTGCAGTAATGGATGCCTTACCCCTAATTTAACCTTAACGTCAAAAAGATAGAAATCTTTGTTAATTATTGTTTTCGTTCACAGACTATAAATGGACTTATATTTTTACCAAATGTCGTGGGGGTACACTTAACAGTTTTACTTTTGACTTTTGCCATATAACTAAGCCACTGTGTTAAGCGTTTGTGTTGTAATGTAACTGTAAATCTAATGTATTTTCCAAAACATGCTGTAAAAACTAATTATTTTCAAACGAAAACTCATCAGAAGGTTTCACAACTACTTTACCTGCACTTGAAGTATATCTTCGACTCATTTCGTCACCTACTTCGACATTAACTTCAACGCCAACTTGAAAATCTGTGAGAATGATTTCACTGACACCACTTTTTTCAACTGAGTATAGTTTATCGATTGCACTTCCTGGTATTAATTCCGGTCTGGGTTTTAAAACATACGGAATAACTTCTTCAAGAACTCTGGGCTTGTTGATTTGTATCAAAGGTTCGACAGCTTGTATTCTCCGGAAATGAGGACCGGTGTCGACTGTTTCTGATTCGGGTGTTTGGACTTGCTTTAGAGTCTCTGTTTCTGAAGTTGTAGTTGTGGATGTCACTAATGCGAAAGATGACTGTCGTAATGTACTCTCAGAAGAACTAGAGGAGCTTTCAACTTTAGCTTTTGGTTTCGAAACAACTTCTTCGGAAACTTTATTTTCCGACGTAGAATCTAATTCCACCGATTTAGTTTTTACTTTTGTTGGTGATACTTTCTGATCAGGCTCACTTTTAACTTTTGTTGAAATAGGAGTTACACCTTTTTTCTCGACTGTTTTATCTTTTGACGTAGATTTTTTGATTACTTCTTCTTTTTTGTCGGTGTCAGTAACTCTTATTTCTACCGACTTTTTGGATGGCAGCGGTTCAGAAAGCTCAGTAACTTCTAGTTCGTCAGCACCTTTCTCTTCCTTTTCGACTAAAAAATAGAAGTTGATGCAATTAGATTTATATGTATGAATTGCAGTATCTCTACACACAGTAGAGATACTGCAATTACTGTTCTACTACTAATTATGATCAAAATAAATAACAGGAATCTATACAAATGCATAAAACAACTATTTAAGACATTTAACAACAAGATCCACCTTAATATAACACTAAAAACACTAAAGTGAAATAATCATTCACCTGATGACGATAGCAGATAGAAAGATATTGAAACGTTGTGAAATCAACGATTTCAAGCCGATGGAAGTCCACGGAAACTTCGAGGGATATAAATATTATTTATCGCAATTCATGACTATAGTTCAATATACAAGGTTAACATTTAATAGGAGCTCCCAATTACAAAAAGATTGTTGGGTAGTCGTAACGTCGTTGAGTGTGAAAAAAGGGTTTGGTGTTAAGTTACGAAAAGTGTGGGTGTTTATTTCAACAATAATTATTATAACCGATCAATTTTTGTGATATAAAATAAGTACACATTTATAGAAATTTAAAATAAAAACAGTTTAAAAACCGTGTGCCAGACAGTCACTATTTTCTGTCATATCTACTTTTTTATCTGATTTAATAGGAAAAATTCTATTGATTATTTTAGTGTATTCTTTTCTCTCTTTCTCTCTTTCTCTCTAATTTGTATTCCCTTTCATATTTTTCGCATATTTTTTAATTTTTTCTATTTGTTTTATTTTTTGGACCACTTTCTTAAGTGTAATTCCTATTCACCCTATATTTTAACCACCCTGTATATGCTTCTGTGTATTGGTCACCCAATATAACTTATTTGTCTATCATTTTCTGAACCACACTCTACAACTATAATTCAACTTCACAAGTTGTTGCAACCACCATGATATTTTTAAAACCACTATGTATAAGTATAAATCCTCAACACCCTATTCACTGTTTCTATTTTTATATTGTTATATCTCTATAGGTATAATTCTACATCGCCCCCTATTTGAATTCCGTATACCGTATAGAAAAGATTGACGACATAACAATTTTTCTGTTCTATACACTAATGGGATTTTTTCTTTCACTCAATAACTTTTTTCAAACAGAAACTTTGAAGTCAGTTTCTTTTTGAAAAAAGTTCTTTTATGAAAACAGATACAAACACTCTGTACTATATACTTTTATGACATATCTTGACATTTAAGCTAGACATTGATGTTTATCGTTTATTGCAAAAATTTTTCCGATTTTCAGAAAAACGGTGTTTTAGGTTATAGAAAAATACTCAGAATTTAAACTATTCAAATTGATTTTAAAGAAAACAGTGAAGATCCATTGAAATTCCCTTAAGTGCAGTCCTTTAATGACTGTTTTTTCTGTATTTCTGGAAAACCGTAAATCTCATGTACAGAATTGCATAATTTTGCTTAAAACAATGCAGTTTAAATCATCAAATTTGCCCAAGCCGTTTTTTGGAATAATCACTGAGCGTACATAAAAAAATATGCCGACGAATTGATACCCTCCTCCTTTTAGGAAGTCGGTTAAAAAAGAGGTTAAAGAAAATAATAATATTTTAAGAAATTCAGTATAAGGTGCGCATCGCCTATATATAGACGGAACTGACATTACTGATAGTTAGGATTTCTAGTTACACAAAACCCGTGTGCTCTAATTTTCATGAAATTGTAGACGTAGATGTTGATAAACACCAAGCATTCTCAATTGCTGTTCCCCATTACTATCGTCCTATTCGGTATAGTAAAGGTGAATGAAATCAAAGTAAATAAGAAATGTACTTTTTTAATAAATTTGATCGCACACATTTTTTCATTTGTTCGTAAAAAGTCGAAAAATACGATATGGGTAACAAACGCAACCACAAAAGCATGATTAGATACGAACTTAAAACTGAAAATATGTATCTTTTATAGCAGAGTCTATAAATAGGAATTTCGCGTCCTCTAAGTGATGAAATATTTCGAAGCAAATGCTAACTTAATCTGAATGGACTACTGCTCCCATATATACAATTTATTGAAAGCTGTGAATTTAAAGAAAATTTTCTTGTAAAGTGGTAAATTGACAATGACCTTTGCCACATTTTTATCCACATATAAAACAGTATTAAGTTTACTTACCGTACTCTTCAGTAGAGGCTTTGATGTATTCGAGCCAAAATTTCTTAACTTCTCTGTGTAATTTGAGAATTAAAGATTGCCCTCCAACTTTGTCAATGAGTTCAAAAATGTCACTGTCTTCTGGATGATCTTTAACCTGAATTTGTGCAAGCTGAAAAAGATTAAATCATTGTTAAAATTTCGAAACATAATTCGAATGTGAAATAGTTACATAAATATGAAATCTGATCATTTTCATTTGTATTTAAAACATACATTTTTAATAGATAATACAAGTATTTGTAACTTGTTTTAAGAGTGGTTTCCAGTGAATAACACAGATTATTCAATATTGGCTACATTAGTTTGGATTATTGTCGTGTATATATCTTTATCATCATCATATTCAGTTATATTATCCCATAATGTAACCTCCCCCTTATATATTCGTTTCTCATTTCTTTACATGTGCTCTTGTTGTTAGTTTATTTTTCTGATGTCATTTGCACTATGACATCAGAAAAATCTTTTGTTAGGGCAGTTTCTTGGCAGCAAAATACGATAGGCATAAGTGGCACATGTGAAACGGTTGAGATAAGGACGTGATCCTGTAAGAAAACGTAACAATGTGGCCACGATTTTCCCGCTTCTGCCAAGCGGAAGAATGACGGTTAAAATCGAGAGTAGTTTACAAAAAAAATCACATAAAGTTTGCAAATGGTCAAGTAAGATTGGCCATTCGCAAACCTAAAGATTTTTCTTGTGGACTAGTCTGCATATCAAATCTCATTCTTCTGCTTGGTCTTA
Source organism: Octodonta nipae (assembly GCA_034190945.1). Classification (NCBI taxonomy): domain Eukaryota; kingdom Metazoa; phylum Arthropoda; class Insecta; order Coleoptera; family Chrysomelidae; genus Octodonta; species Octodonta nipae. Next base: position 109,709,418 of record CM067220.1, read on the forward strand.
TCTCAACCCTTTGGCCATATGTGACACTTATGCCTATGGTATTTTGATGCTTGGTAGCATCATAGAATTCAATTGGTCAACATGCCAGAAGCGAAAAAATCGGTCCAAACCATCTTTTCCTTTCGGAAAATGGAGAATAAGTTTGTCTTATGTTAGCCAGATGGTTTTGTCGCAAATTTCACCGCCCTTTGAGGCAGAAGCGAGAAAATATTGGAAAAAAATCTAGCCATCTTGGTCTTCTTTCTTCTCCATTCTATTATGTTTCTGTGTCTTCTTGTTATAAATTTTTACTTCGTTGACATCTGAAGTAATTGTGTAACTGTATTAATAATATCTATGACAGATTCATTGTTTGTGTAATTGTGAAAAGTAAAATTCCTCTATCCCATTAGTTTAAGTAACCATTAAGTAACTATTAAGATTCTTCTTATAGGTCCTGCAAATCTAGAGTCTTTCTTCTTCAGGTACAACTAAATTCCCATAGTTTCAGTTCTCTTCAGTAGTATTCTTCTTTCTAGTTAAGTAATATTTTGTTTTTTATTAATATATATTTCCGCCACAAATGTTCCGATTGCTCTCATTTTCCATTCTGCTAATAATATATTAATAATTTCATCGATGATTCAGGTTTCCTTATATTAGAGTTCAACTCTTCAAGATAACTTGTATAAGGTTCATGCTTCTGAGGGTGGTGTGTGTATATTGGTTTTGTGTTGCAGAGAGAAGTAGAATAAGTGAGAAGAGAGAGGAGAAGTGGTAAACAAGGACGGGTAAGATCAAGTGATGAATGGCTGGGTAGATAAGTAGTATGTGTGTAATGTGTATACTCCGGACCTCAACCCCTTTTGCTGCAACAAGTGGAGGTCGTATCGAGCGAGTTGGAAGGAAGGAAAGGTAGTATAATGGGGAGTAGTTGGAATTGTAGAGAGTTGTGACGGACTTCCTTGTCAAGGGCGTAAGGCAGAAAAAACGTGAGGAGTGACAAGTGACTGGAATTAGTTAGTGAAACGAAAAGCCGGTGAAATTTGAGTCGGGGTTATCTGAGGATATATTTTTTATTAAGTATGAATCTCACATCATGTTGTCAGGAAAGACGTTGAGAATACCAGTGCAACATACCCATACTCGTCAAAATATCCATGAATATGCTGCATAAGAACATTATTTATCATACATGTCTATCAAATGTAGACATTTCAGGACTGTTTCCCATATACGATAAAATTCATAAACCTTGCATCAAAACATATTTCTGTTGTTAATTAAAGTAACAGATGGCCATTACAACCACTGGGAACGTGAAGATTCTGCAAGGGAACGAAATCAGATAAGTCAGAGTTATACAAAAAGACTTCTCCCAGTTCGTTTACACTCAAATCTTAGATCCAAATTCCAAGCGGCAAGCTCACAGGCAATAGAAACAATCAATGTGCAGTACAAAGATAACTTTGTAATAGTATCTAGAATGTATGTAGAGATATGTAGGTATGATACGATTCTTTGAAGAGTATTTATTTCTATAAATTACACCTGGATGCTTCACATCGATATCGATACTTTGTGATATTGAGTACTTTTCTTTCGACTCCGATACTTTTGTACTCGATACTTTGTATTCGATATTTTTACTCATTGAGTTTATTTAGGTAGGTATCGTATCGAATAAATCTTAAAAATTTACTCTTAAAAACGTTGCTTTATAGCTCATGTTTAAGATTAGAGCTTGTACTATATGGAGGTAGTCTGCAATCCATAAATATCGTGGTAGGACTAAAAAGAGAGAGGGCAATAGATAGGGCAAGATGCTATTTCACTCTTCTGGCAGCTGCTTCCAATGAAATACGTTCAGCATGTTGTTCATTGACTGCTTCCACCCACCAAGTGAAATGGCCTGTTACTGTCTCTATTGGTCTCTCTTTCTAGTTTAGCCACGATATTTATGCTTTTTAGGCTAACTGTAGAAGTACATTCTCCGAGTGTTTACGGCTTAGGGGATCTACTTCCTAGAGATAGCATGCAAAGCATAAATACTGTGAAGAGACTGGAAAAGGCTGTTTCACTTGTTCCATCGAAATCGAAAATTAGTTGTTGCATTGTTAATTATTTTATGCTTTTAATTTCAATTGGGAGAGGCAAGTAACATCACTGGTAAGTATCGATAACGCGCGCACGGGTGTACTAAACATTTCAAAACAAAGGCTTTGCAATGAAATAATCTGCGGGATGTTGTAGAGGAATGTTAAAACTGTCATTTGGCTTTTTGTGGAAGTTATAGAGCTTTGAAAACAGTCAATTTGAATTTTTTCCAAGTAATTAAATAGCTTCTAACTCAAATACGAACAACTTTGGACAAAAATTACCAGAGACCTATGATATTCAGAATGACCCAAAAACAAAAAAAAAATTCGACGCAAAAAAGTTGATTTTTTTTGTTTGTTAAAAAAACTGTTTTAACAATTTCTCGACCAGGTTACCGCCCGGCAACCTTCGGATTTGTTTTTAGGAGACCTTTTTGCATAAGAATCAGAATCGGATAGTTTTGATATCGGGAGCAAAGGTCCTGTTTATTCTACTACTAAGGCTGAACTAACGTTACTTACTGACTCGTACTTTGGAAGGCATTAAATTACAATTATGTCAAATACTTGCTGGAAATAGATATTTCTTTATTACGTCTTTCATTCATAGTTATATTATTACGTCATACGACTAATCAAATCATACCTATCTAACCCCAATGAACGTACTAACACCCAAGTATTTATATTAAATTATATCCCACCTTTCTTATATAAAGACTCACCCTTTATTCTCACATAGACTTATTATATATTTTTACAAATTACGTTGCTATATTCGGGCATAGTGATTTATCCTGTATTCTCTAGTCTGAGTACTGACGTCACAGAAATAGGGGGCGGTTATGAATGGAATAGTAACGTGATATTCGAACCTCCATAGGATTTTGTACTAGAAGTCATATTACCTATCTACACAAGCGCGGTAGTAATTAAATGACAAGAATACTTTTAAGTTTAGTCCAGGAAGAATCTTCGCACCCATCTTATCGGAAAAGGTCCTCTTTAAACAATTCTGCATGTTGCCAGGCCCAAAAATGGGTCAATAATTGTTTAAACAATTTTTTTATAGTTGTTTTTTTTTGCATGGACAATTTTGTTAAAGCGTTTTGGGGTCATTTTGAACAAAAAAGGGCTCTTGCGATTTTTCTCTATAATTGATAGTTTTCGAGATACAAATTATTTAAAGTTCGAAAAAAGCTAAAATGGCCCTGAAAATGAATATGAAAAAAAAAACAAATTTTGATGTTGCCAATGTTCATAAATATTCTTTATACATCACTTAACAAAATCCCAATACATTTTGAGCGATTACTTTATTGTAACCTATTGTTTTTTAATTGTTAATCGAGCGCGCGAAGCATTATTCTCAGCCGCCACAGGTCGGCCGCATCATGCGGCGTCTCTTTTCCACTTATGCCTTATTTATATCTCGAAAACTATCAATTATAGAGAAAAATCACAAGAGTACTTTTTTGTTCAAAATGACCCCAAAAAACTTTTAAAAAATTGTCCGTGGCAAAAAAACAATGTTCGGAATTTATTTTAAAAAATTGTTTAAACAATTATTGACCCATTTTTGGGCCTGGCAACATGCAGAATTGTTTAAAGAAGACCTTTATCGATAAGGATTGTGTAAAAAAATTCCGTCGGAATATTTTCGCCAACGGATGCGAAGATTCTTCCTGGACTATTAGGATATATCGAGATCTCTGAACTCAAACAAATGATATTTAGACTTATTTTTACAGTTTATTCTGCGATAGTTTATACCTTTCTCTTCCTGATATTCTACTCAGAAGAACTGGCGGATAGAAGAATCTTTTTTAATGCTTGTGTAATATGTATGAACTTAATCGTTTTTTAAATACAATGCAGACGCATTGCAATTACATAATACAATTTTACATGTAATACCTTGATAATATCCTTTAACTGAAAAATCGACCTATCTTCTGATATTCTTCGAACTTTGCAGATTAAAATACGCGACTTAAAAAGAAACAAATATCTTTCCTTCGTTATATCTCCAAAGGTAACGGAAAATCTATCATGTGCAAGTAAACGGCCTAGCTTATGGATGCTACCTTTATAACCTTCAATACCAGAAATGAATTTCTCGTCTTGCGCTCGATGTGGAATGCTTAGCATCAAATCCAAAGCCTTCTGTAAATCAGCATAGTTTTCGCCAAGGCAAGCACTGTATCTTACCAATTCCTGTAACAAAGAAACAATAATTAATATCAGAATTTAAAGAAATGATAGAGTAGAATCACCGAGATGAATACGCTGGGCGTTTGTTTATAATAAGTATTAAAATTCAAATAAATCTTTTATACCTTTTAATTTGACCTGGCGTAGTCTAAAAAGAGTCTCATTAAGACTTGAAAACGTTATTGGGCAGCTGTTTCTGTCGCTGCCATAACTTTGTTTGAAATTCGAACTGAGAAGGCATTTATTAAAAGAAATTATTCCACAGGTTCTTTCCAAGGTATCTCCATCTTGACGAAAGCATCTTTTGACATGTGAACGACGTGGCACACTCCAATGGTTTTGACAGCTATGGAGGTGGTAGCATAGCTACCGGTAGGGACACATTTACTGGACAGAACAAAATAGGGATGTTTGGAAAGATAGATAGATGATTGGTAAAAAAGATACCACAGCTAAAAAGTGTAGAATCAGCCTCGGAACAAGAGAAGGAATTAGAGGACAACGAACTAAAGCGAAGAAACGGTACATGGAATGTGCAAGGCAGTCAAAGCCAAGATAAAATTTACGGCAGAACTAGAGATACTGAAAATGGACATTGTGGTTTTTACTGAAACAAAATATATTATAAATATATCCATGGAACAGAAGAAGCTGGAAAATAGTCCATTTGTTTAATGTGCCCAAAGAACAAGAAGCAAAACCTGGAGGATCCATTCTCATAATATATATAGTAAATATAGGAAAATATTACATATCGTAGGCTAAAACATCATTACACTTAACATCAATGTGTGAAATCTCTATCATGGCAGTATTTATACAATCAGATGATGAATAAGTGCAAAAAGGATGCCTTCTTTGAAAACCTTAATAACAAGGTAACTAGAATTGTGAACACAAGATAGATAATATTACTGGTAGATATTAATAGGACCATTCAGTGAAATACCAATAAACCAAAAACACCAACGAACTGTCAAACTGGCATTTCCTCATAAACATTTAAATTTCAATGTAGTTATCCGGGAGCTACTGAGAGCTCTTATCGCCAACTTGAAAATTTTCCATTTAAATTTAAAGTTATTTACGAAATAAAAGAAATCCTACGTACAAAAAGTTAAAAACAATTAACAAAACATAACAACTATACAAAAATAACACATTCATAGTTGTTACGTACCTATACCCATTGTATACTAGATACAAACAATAAAAGGGTTTATTCTGTACAAATTAATTATCTACCTATCTCGTATATTTTAGAAGTCGATGCTGAGCAACAATCAAGTTTGAGTAAGTAGTAAAATGTCATTTATAAAAGCTAAATACATTTGTTTGCTAGTGTTTATTACTTTGTGTTAATGACCTAACAAATGTGAATGCTTTATCGCGAAATGAAATTCGACATCCAGAAGTTTCAGAAAAATCTAGCTCACAGATACTCCAATTCGGGAGTCGTACTGTGTGTAAACACACGAAATAAATCGTAGGTTTACTGAAACCTGTCAAAGAAATTTCGATACTAATTTTTCGAGATTTTTCAATCCATTGAACCCAAGACAATATATTGTTTCGAGTCGAGAACCTTCATCAGTTGCGCTCCCCTCAATCGATTGAATTGCCAAGTAATTATGTATATATATAGTACATATAAATGAATTTAATATTTTTCCCGAAATGAATTTCGACAACCAGGAGTTTCAGTAAAATCTAACACAGAGAGACCCCAAATCGGGAGTCGTACTGTGTGTACCGCCGTTTCCCTGTGATTCCTAGGATACAAATTACACGAAAAAAATCGTAGGTTTACTAAAACCTGCCAAAGAAATTACGACAGTGATTTTTCGAGTTTTTATTCATTTCGAGATAAAATATTAAATTCATTTATATGTACTATAACATAAATAATTAATCGAGAATTCAATCAGTTGAGGGGAGCGCAACTGATCAAGGAGATGATATTGTCTTGGGTTCAATGGATTGAAAAATCTCGAAAAATTAGTAAATGTGAATGCGCTATTTATTGTGTATGTTTTGTTTATTACTTTCAACTTCTCAGTTCTAATTTGAAGTCGGTTCATTCATTTTATTTTTATTTCATTTTAGAATTTCCTTACAAATGCCGTGAAATTAGTTAAAAACGCCTGAATTTGTGACAGGCTGAAGCAATGACAGTGACTGTCAAGACATCTGAGCGAAAGCAAAGGAACTTCATTAAATGTAATATTGACAAACATTTTAAGCAAATTTTATGCTATTTGAAAGAAAAACCAAGATATACAAAGTAAAATTCATTTTGTGAACTTTCAGCATATCTTTGATATATCCCATATTGTGGCTAAACCGGTGTTTTTTGCAAAATATAATTCTAAAGTAGGTATTTAAATTACAATTCTGCAAAAAAATATTACCACAATCTCATGAATGTTTTAGCAAACTGACTTTTTACCTTTTTTTTTTTTCAATGGCAGTGTAATGTCGGTCTTACATCTCGCGTCTTCAAGTGTAATGATCCCTTCATCACGAAAACTAAAAAAATATTAAAAATTTTGCCGGTTTTTATTGTTTAAATATAATATAATAATTTGATATTAAAATCATGCCAATAAATCTCTATAGTCTGTTTTAATTAATTCTCTAGATTTTTCAAAAACGAAAAACTTAAGTTGTAGAGTGACTTATTATAGAATGAAATGAGACTAATTTTTTGAATGGACATTCTTTCGGACCTGTTTCGTTAATTTAATCTTCGATTTAAACACTGTTACAATTTATAAAAATTATTGTTACAAATCGATATTATTTGTTATATTTTTACAATAGTAAGAAATCTACAATGTATCAATACATATTATTATTGTGATTTTGTGTACAGTGGAATTAATCGTTATATATCGTTATCGTATATATGATACGTAATGATATATCTGATACTGCACATGTAGAAGTAACAAACTGAATTAACCCCACAAATAGCAAACCAGAATACTTATCTATGGGAATAAATTGAAATCATAAAATTCGTTCCAAATTTACAATCTTTTAAAAATCACTCTGAGTACGCTCCACAGCCACATCCTTGAATAAATTTCAACTATTGTTATGAAGTCTAATCTACCGTTATTTCCGTTGTGATAAAAAAATCCAATAATTTTTAGATATTCAGTCGTTTATATTCATTGTTTTAGCGGTCTCATACATTTTTATGTAGAACATTTGATTTAACTTAGGCAAATAAGTTACATACAATATAATATAATATATATATATATATATATATATATATATATATATATATATATATATATATGTTTTAGGTGGTTTCCGGGAATTCATCCGCGTAGTTGATAACTGATCCCTGCCGGGATCGATGGTAAAATGACGACGTTTCGGCAGAGTCACATCTGCCCTCTTCAGGTCGGTTCGCATAATTGTCGTAGCCTTCTGCTTTCGCTTCTAGTTACTCGAATACTGTATATATAATTATTGTTTTTGCGAAATAAAAGTTTTGTTATTGCGTTTTGAGAGCTTAGACTGAATCAAGCAACCATTTTTGGTGCCTTTAGAGAAAAATGATAACGATAAACGATCTTCACAGTGACGTGTTCAGCAGCCGATGAATCACAAATAGTACTTTTTAGCTACTTTTCACATTTTCACCGGCTCACCCCTTATTTTGACCTATACTTTTGGGAGGTTAGCTTTACGATAGATATTTTCCTAATCTATATTAATAACCCTACAATTGAAAAAAAAAACATTCGTATAAATATCCCCATTTGTTTTTGAGATTAATAATTTCCTAAAAAAATAGATACATTCTTCCGCGTACTTCAGGAGTATAGCGATTCATGTCTTGTTGATCTGTGGTCTTGTCAGGGTTGCCAACTCGGTGAATCAAAATTACCGTACCGAGCTTTTGAAATTACCGTACCAGCTATGTTGATTACCGTACAATTAAAAAAAGACAATGAAAATCTTTTAAAGATACATATAAATATTAAATCATGATCCGAAAACTCCTTATATGAATTATTACTGTTTTACAATTATAAAGTAATACTAACAATAAAAAATATTGGATATTTTATTGATTAATCGCATCTTCCATAATGATCTTTGTTGTATACATTGGTTTTTCAATACTTTTTGTGATAAATGAAAAGAAAGTTTTATAAAAAAGAGTTTTTTGTCTTTTTCGTACTAGTTAAAATGGCCCAACAGGTTAGAAATATATATTTTGACGCAATATCGGACTCCGGATATGGGTCAATAATTGCCTATGCCGGTATTTGCAACGTCCTTAGAGCATAATTTGTGGGTGGAAGCAGTCAATTAACTACATGCAAGACGTATTTCATTTTGGTAGCATCACCCAATCGAGTGAAATAGCCTCTTGCTGTGTCTCTTGCCTCTCTTTTTAGTGTTGCTACGATATTTATGCACAGCAGGCTATAATTTTGCATATTTGTTTTCATTATAATCGTAATTCTATTGCTGCAATAGACTGTTTTCTGAAATATTGGATCAAGTATGAAATTACCGTATTTTTGCTGTACGGTAATGGGTTTGGACCGTATACCGTACAAATTGCAAAATTACCGTACCGGTACGGTAATTACCGTACGGTTGGCAACCCTGGGTCTTGTTGACGTTATTTTGTATCTGTTTAGTTCACACATGTCAAATTATAATTGACATTTGCCCCCTTTGCAAAAGTTATAACACCTTCCGATAGGGTGATGAATTTTGCCATATACTTAATACTAAAGTATATGACTTTGACTTTAACGCCACCTAATATTGACCTACAGTGAAGTTTAGTGCTTATATCTTTATAATCCCATATTTTAAACAAATAGCTTGTTCCGGCGACCATTATATTTTTGGTAATATCCATTTTATTATTATAATAATAACGAAAACAATGCGGGATTTAAAATATTCTTAAAAATTAAGTCGATAATACATGTGTATCAAAACTTATGGTTTAACATTTGGTGTTTCACTATTGTATTTTGTGAAACTCCACAAACCGCGTTTAAAATTAACTTCGCTATTAGTTATCATAACGGAGCTAATACGCTCATATACTACAAGTAATAAAACTGTTAGAATGTTATTTTTGACTTTTATTGTTGAATTCTTTCTAGAATTTAATAAACACAATTTTGTTTGTAGACGTTGACATAGTTTTACCACATATTCCACACTTATTCGTTACTTTTCGCAATTAAATCTGTCGATTAACAGAAGAGTTTTTAGGAAATGTAAAAAAAAAGTATTTTGGGATAAGAACATAGTTTATTGCCATATTCTACATAAATTCCGATTCTATTAATAAGATTTGTACACCCTGTAGTGCAATTATAAAGCATTGCTCAATGGTAATATATTTTAAGGGTTCCCTACATCCGGTGAACAAAAACCTTTAAAGGATAAGTGGCGACAAATTCCTTAAAATGAAAAATTACGAAAGCAAAATCAAAAAAGTATTCAAAATTATTTTGAAAAATGCGCGATCCGCCCAAAAATTTCTGGTTGCCACCACTCCTGTATAGGTCCACTCTTGTGTCAGCCTTTCTGTCACAAACTATTTTCTCGGTTTTTAATCGAATTTTCAATAATTAACCTTTATTTGGGCTTCTAAAGGGCATCCTCAACACGTTTAGAAGTATCATTTTGGATGTAAAATTTCCTGCTCTTTTAGGATTTTAGAGCTTATACTTCTGGGGGTAGCCTATAATTCACAAATATCGTGGCAAGACTAGAAAGAGAGGGCAGTAAAGAGCAACTTCTAATGAGCTACATCCAGTATGCAATTCATTGGCTGGTTCCACGCACCAACATGATAATATGATGCTGATTGCCCTCTTTTTCTAGTTTTGCTACGATTTTTGTGCTTTAGAGCATTCACCTTCTGGAGGTAACCTGTAATGCACAAATGTCGTGTTAAGGATAGAAAGGAATGGCAATAGAGAGCGCAAGAGGCTATTTCACTCGATTGGTAGGTACAGCCAATAAGCTCATTGGATGCAGTTCCCATTCAAGTGAAATGGCCTCTTATCTTCTCTATTGCCCTCTTTTTCTAGCCTTGGCACGATATTTATGCACTGCAAGCTATCTCTAGGAAGTCGATGCTCTAATTATTTGTGCACTGCAGACTACCTCCGTAAGTATTTGCTCTCAGTTTAGGATATGCTGAGAAAAATAGGGATTCTCATTTAACAAAAAAATCACAATGCAAATCATTTCAAAGTCAAAATTGATATGAACGAACAACCTCAAGGAACAATAACAACAACTTTTCTCTAAACATCATTTTTATACGCAAAACTTTCCCAGATATTTGGGTGGTTCCATTAAAATGGCTCATCATATGCAGCTATATTCAACCAATTGTTCATGGTGTAGCTTCCCTGACGATTTGAAAGATTGCAGAGCTGTGGAAATGGAGAACTTAAGGTCTTGAGAATAAATGAAGAAGAGCTAAAGATCTGTGAGAAGGCCTGAAGAACTGTATTGAAGAGAATTAAACGTAGGTGGCAAATAGTCTTTCTGACTAACTGAAATGATAAGAAGTGTAGGACTGAAGAACTGAAGAACTGGCTCGAAGCCCGAAGGACTGAGAAAAATCTATTTTTTGTCAGTTTTTATCGGAAACTCAAGGCTAGACTGGCTAGAGGCTGAGGAATTGGCATTTGAAGAACTAAACGCGGGAATAAATATATTAATGAAAGGAAAGCTGCAGAGCTGAAGGTCTTGAGGGAACAGATGAAGGTCTTCTTGTGGGAAGTATTGTCTCGAAGGATTGAAAAGACGAACAATATATGTTCGAATTTTACAGTGGATATGAGGCATACCTTACCCCGCTGCCTCACTGCGGGTTGGTAAGTGGCAAATGTCATTTTCGTCAGAGACGATTGTACCCCTGGAATTGTATCACAATTGTTTTATTAAATGAAAAAAACTTGACTTGGCTGGGATTCGAACCCGAGTCCAGACCTCTTTATCAAGCTCCATTTTTTATACAATTGTGTGAGCTGAAAGACTTTCCCCACTAGGTCACCCCGGGAGGGAGGGGGAAAAAGAGCGCAGGCGGATATATATAAATCCATGTAATTACTTTGGTTTTGAGTACAGCTTAAATCCTGAACTAATGCAGAAAATCACACATATCTCAAGAAATAGTATTATCTGAAGCACACTTGTCATTTTTGTTTTTTGTTGATTTAGGTAGTTAAGGATGTTGACCCTTAATTTAGTAACAATTTGTTCAAGAAAAGAACGCGCAGCACTGAGATTTTAAAACCTGTGGGTATTATGAGTGTGGTTAAATTATAACAAAATTGTGTATTATAGGGTTTGCTGACAAGTAATTTGTTTTTTATATTAATTTTAAGATAATGTTAACAATTGGTTGCTAAACTGATTTTTAAATAAAAAATGTTCATATGATGTATAAAATCAACCTTTCCACCTATCTCCGAAACTACTGAGCCCAAAATTTTGAATAATAATGAATACCCCATTGTTCTTCTTTTGGAGTGGCAATTATAAAATTAGATGAAAAATACTTTTTTTTTCAAGTGCATCATATGGATAACAATGTTTCGTTAATATTGATCATGTAAGTTGAATATCACAATGGGGAGTTAGTTATTTGTCTGGGGAACTTAATTGTTTGACGATGGTATGAATTAAAATAAGCAAACCATCAAAAAATATTAATTCAATAGTAGTGTACAAATTTTTCTTTATTGATAATACCTACTAAAGCTCTCCAATGGCTACTAAATGAATAAAAGACAATAGATTGATAAAGAGGAGAGAAAAGTTAATGAACTGTTTTATATTTACATATCTATAGGTATAACAAAAGTTTTGCTAAATTTTAAGTAGTAGAACGTCTTTACACCTGATATGAAAGAAAAAAAATATTTAATATTTTGATAAGTGATCATATTATTTGGTGTGTAAGAATAAGACCACCCTGTGAAAAAAATCCCATATATCCTTACTTGTGTTTTCAATAACACTGTTACAAACAGAAAACATTAAACTTAAAAAATAGGTGTCACCTCTATGGTTCTAAACGGACAGCAACAAAAACAGATGCAATTTCACAGGGTACCTCCAAATAGAATCCGTACAATGATGGGGTACATTGAAATACCTTCACTCCAATAAGGAAAAATAAAAAATGGTTTAAATGGCAAATTTTCTTTCCAGATACTTAAAACTGCATACATCTCTATGGGTTTCTAATGGAAGTTTTCAATAGTGATAATGCTTGCAAAAATTTCAAATACTATCTCATGCTAGAAAATATCTGTCATGAGTTATGCATTATTTATAGTTATCAACAGTGATAATCAAGATGCAGTGAAATCAGTTTTGCAAACCACATTTGTTCACTATATTTTACTGGGCTGATTATGAAGAAATGAAAATAATACCACCTAATTCAATAGTTATCACATCTTAGCACATAATTTATTTCTACATAGGGTAAGAGATGTTTTATAAATGTTTATATTAGTAGATTTACACAATTCACATTTCATAAAAAAAAATAACCTTATTAAATAAGTTTGTTCACAGAGTTTATGTAACGTTATGCATTTCATATTGTGCTAAATTTACTATGAATAATTTACTTGTAATTTGAACAAATATTAATTTCTACTAGGTTTGTAGTTCATGGATTCATACTAGTTAATGTAAACATAAGAATATCAATATGGTAGTAGGCTACAATCTTATTCCTAAATACTTGGTAGCAGAGGAATATGTATCCAATGCAAGTTGATATTGATAGTGTAGTTTAATACTCTAATAAGTAATACCAAGGAATATGTTGAATATTTACATCCAATTGAATAATATAGCTAAGATGCTCATATTTGAATATTATAGTGGTAACTATATCTGTTGATACATAGTCATGATTATTCAAAGCATGGAGTAAATAGACTTAAAAGAAGCACAACCTATTGAAAACATCCAATAGAGTCCCATACAGAACTCCAACAACTGTTAAAATTTGAACACAATATATCTGGAAAGAAAATATGCCAGATAAGATCTTTTTTTAACCTATCATAATCAATTTGCTAGTCCAATATAGCAAGTTTTCTTAATTTAGAGTTACTGGCAATTTAGAGTACCTACCCAATAATCAAAAGGATTCTATATGTATGTAACCTATTTCTATTGTCTGTTTAGAATTATGGAACTTATACTCATTTCCTAAAAAAGAATATAAAAATATTTTAAGTTTTTTTTCCATAATAGGTAAGTTTAACATTTTCTATTTATAACAGGTCTATTAAAATATAGAACTTAATGTTTTGCTCAGAAACTCTATAGGCATATATGTGGATTAACAGTGGTAAATATCCACTAGATTGGAATGTATAGGATTTTTTCAAAAGGCATCTTAAAGCACTATTATTATTTTTTAATTTATAACAATCTATTATAGGAAACTCTAAACATTAAAAAAAGTTATCCTGATAGAATGAGTAAATTTTTGACCCACATTTAAAAAACTTTTTTGGGTCTTAATAGCAACATATTCTATATGCATATTTAAGACCAAGAAAAGTACAGAAATTGAAATATGCAAATTTTCTTCAGGGATTGACATTAAACCTAAAGCTATATAATGTAGATAAATGTTTTAAATAATACAATACAAAAAATAAGGTAATAAAAAAATAAAATTAAGACATTACTGTATTATTTATTGAATCAAATACTTTTACAGATGGAATATCAGTAAAGCGGAACAATTATATTTTTATATATTCAAAGGGAGACATCACACAGTAATAATTATTTATATCATAGATGTTCCTACTTAATGCTAGGTTCCAACATTACAATAGAAGAAAAAAATTTCTGAAAAATCGTGACATTCCTAAACGTGCAAAGTATGAAATTTATTTTACTTTAAAAAGGTGCACCACTTCAAGACCAAACACTGCTTTTCTCCAGAACACATCTACCTACTATAAAAGCACCATTAGATTTATTATCACTCACCACAATTATGGACCTTTTCTATTGTTCTTGCTGGAGTTTTACTTGGTGAATGCTTTTTTGTAATGTTGTGAATAATCCCAATTGTCATGGTTATTTTCAAAAATTTTAGGGGTACACACAAATACATTTTTTTGGAATAAAACATTGTCCTGCAAACATTTTTCTGAAATGAATGTAATACTTTTTCACTAATTCACAAAAATTTCTATAACTATTTGACACTACGTAATTGGCAGTATATCAAAATACCCTAGAAAACTAAATTGCAACTAGAAACGAAATTTTGTTGGTGGATAATAGATGGATTCCATTCATAACAGAGTTTCATATAAATGTTGGAAAACAGATATACATAATAAAATCTCACATGGAGTGAGGTTATACATTTGCCTCCTTTAATCTAAATAATATAGTCTTTGAACATATTTTTTGGTTTGAAATAATTATTTACATTATAGTAGCATACAAATAGACTTCTTCTTTTGCTTTTGTTTCTTCTCAGGTGATTTCTTATTGACTTGTCGAACCAGGTCATAGAATATATCATTAACATTAATTTTCGCTTTGGCAGAGGTCTCCATGAAGGCACAGTTAAACTGGCGTGAAAGGCCTATACCGTGATCTTTTTGCACTACTCTTTCCTCTTCTAAATCACATTTATTTCCCACTAAGACCATTGGAACATCATCTGTATCTTTTACTCTCAAAATTTGTTCTCTAAGATCTTGGAGATCATTGAATGTTGATTGTGCAGTTATTGAATATACCAAAACGAATCCTTGTCCATTTTTCATGTATAAATCTCTCATAGCAGTGAACTGCTCCGTTCCTGCGGTATCTAATATTTCTAACATACACTGTTGTCCATCCACTTCAACTTGTTTCCGGTAACTATCTTCAATTGTAGGATCATATTTTTCTACAAAGATACCTTGCACGAACTGTACAGTTAACGCTGATTTTCCTACACCTCCGGAACCTAACACAACAATCTTGTATTCTCGCATTTTTGTTTGTTAAATAGATCATTTTCATTACAGAACAACTACACGAACATTTTCATGGCCGCCATATTTTTCTTTTGGGCGCAACCGTATGAGTGTGTGATATGCCTATTCGACGGTCTGAAAATCTGCGCATCGACACTGGTTGCACTATGACGAACAAGAGAGCCGTTATAAAAATAAAATGCGGCGCTGTCGGATTTCCACCGTCTACCCGTTTCCATTGTATGAACGTGTAAAGTAAATGATGTTAAATTTATCTTGGTGAAAATCCATAATTGAGTACACACAATAACATTTGTTCGCTAAATATATCTATTTCGTATTAGTAATATCGTTTGTTTTCTTAAGGGAGGCATTTTTTAAACAAATTTTCAAATGTAAAAAAAAAAAATAATTATTTATTTCTCTATTGTTAGTTGTAAATTATGCAAGATAAAAACATAACATTGTCTAAATAATGTATTCATGAACATTAAAACTGTTGTATTACCCGCAGCTATATAAGTAGATCGATATTATTTAAACTTGTGATCTCATTATTTACATTTCACCAAGCAATATTCCATCATATTTAGGAACAGAATATTTAAAGGCATGATATTCTTTGTGTGAATGCAATTTTAAGTTGTATTTACTGATATAAATTATTAATTTAAAAGAATTTATATTTTTCGAGGTTTTTGAATTGCCCTTAAGTTGCCATAGTGTATGTATACTGCATCTACAATGTAGTCTCATAATTTTGTGAGCAAATCGAATTCAATGTGGCGAAATTATAACTTCTATACTCACCAAATATTAAGTACTAGCATTATTCTGCATTATATTCACCTATGTTTCTAACCTAAGTAAATCATTTCCTCAAGGACCTCAAGCAAATACCCCTTCCTATATTCCACACAAAATTCCACTAGCCCGCCTGGCAAGCGTGGAGTTTTACATTCGGAAATACCGCGGTCTGTGGTTCCCATAAAAGAAAGCAAACTTGAGGTGCTAAGAGTCCGGGGGGGACAAGAAAAAAGCTGAAAGAGATGACAGAATATTGACAGAAATAGCCAAGAAGGAATTTAACAACAAATGGAGAAATCTCGAAAGCCTGAAAAACAATGACCCTTCCATATCCTACTGTATAAAACATTGAGGAAAGTTATTACAGATCGCTTAACTAAAACATGAACTGATAAACTGAATAACAGGCTCGAATTACTGAGAGGAAGAAGAAAATTTTAGAATATATTTTACACAGGATTTGATGCATACCTTGCCAGATATCCTCTGAGTGGCAGGTAAGCGGCAAAGGCCTATTTTCCTAATTCCTATCATTTACGTCAGAGAAATCTTTGACCTAGTTGGAATTCAGGCTCTGGTATAGATCATTTACCAAGCCCTAATTTTTAGACAATTGTGAACGCTGAATGTCGGTACTACTACGCTACCGTAGGGAATTTAATAATTAATACTTACCTAGCATCTCTATCTCTTTCTCTCTTTATCTCCCTCCCCCCCTCTCTCTCCCTCTTTCTCTTTCTCTCATGAGTTACCACATTCAAAGGTAAAGGCTCACGGGTAACAAGGATATTCTTATTTTCAGATTCCAACTAACCGGCCAAGCTGACTGCAGATGTGATTATATCTCCAGCGAATACCTACTGGCTATTACACTGCTAATTACAAAACCATTTGAGTACAATTTTGAACTAAAAACATTATTTTGGTTTCAACAATTCAACTTTCGTCACAATGGAACACTCTTCATTTCAGAAGTTTCCAAACAATTCCAAAATATATCAGCAAAATTAATGCCACTTAAAATATATACTGATTGCATTCAATTGTAGTGGTATTAAGGTGACATTCCAATAAAGAATTCAGATGTTAACGAAGTTGGACGAAGTAACAACTGACTGCTCTTACCTAGAAACGTTATATCGTATGTGTTCAAATGCAATTTCGGAAGGGTAGTAGTAAATTAGTTATTATCATTTACCGAAAATTTTCATGTAATTAGCCATTTTGCCCATTTTCTGGTGTGGGAGTCTCTGTTAAGAATTAAAAACCTAAATGATGGTGACGACGCAACTGTTTTTAAAAGACTGATAAACTCTAAGCAACAATATACCAAAGGATTTAGATTTGAAGTTATATTGTGAAGGCTTACTAACTGACAAAACACAGATTACCAAATTCTTATAATGTTTCATGGTCCCTTTGATGTTAAAGTAACCCGATGAACATAAAAACATTACGGGTAAGTTTTAGTTGTATTAGTTTTTGGCTTAAAATATCAAAGAAAAATTTTAACAAATCCTATTCTGCTAATGGTAATAAAATGATTTGGATATTTTATCTACTTTAAAGATAGAACACATGTTTTAAGAATAAGGATGTTCGGAGATTACTAACTGAAAAATAATTTGGTATATCCTAAAAACAGGATCTGTTTCTTTCGTCTCTGCCTGAGACTTCGTTCTTTCGTTTTATACTGAACACATTTTAATTCAAATCATTTCATATTGGGGTGACATTGCTTTAATTGATCACATTTTCGCTCGTTATTTTAATGTTTGTTATTAATTTTTAATGCAATTGCTCAAATTGAACAGAAAGATTGGAATGCCAACAACTAATGAATGATAATAAATAAACCCTATGCCCAAGGTAGAGTCTTGTCCTCTAACCCTGTTCAACAGCTATATTAGCAACCAGTCACAACTCCGAGCACAAATCGCTTCATTTACGCTGACGACCTGGCTCTAAAATCTCAAGCCAAATATTTGGAAAGCGTAAGGAAATATCTAACAAAATGAACATTTGAAACGGAAACTGACTAAAACTTAAGTAAGCGCTTTCCAACTAAGTAACAAAGACGCCAATAGAGATTTAAAAGTTAGGATAAAACCAATGAAAAAATAGAAATGCAGGTACCATTTCATGGATACTACCTTCAGAGACCCTTTTCCAGGTGTAGATCTACAATGGAACATTTTCAAGTCACTAACAAACCAAAACGTGGGGTTGGCAGGTCAAAAGATAATATGGCCACATAGAACTGTTTCAGTGGTGATGAAAAATCCACGAGGCCTCTATAGAGCTGTCCCTAGGGCCCAGTTTCCTGCACGATGAATGACTTATTGCAGGCCTGAAAGAACGCAGTTGAGGTAGCTAATTTTTGGTCTGATATTATTTTGTGTTATGTGCTCCGTTATATATGTAGCTAGTAATGCTGAGTTATTAACATATTTGGACCTTATATTGCATTTTTATTTATATTTATTTGCATCTGTTTGAAGTATTTATAAAATTTTGAATCGTTTATTAATTATATATGCAACGCTTTTAACGCAAGTATGAAAATCTCAACAGTTCTGAATATTTTGAGAGCCGGCAACACAGCACCAATAAAAGATATCCTACATTCTTTTGAGAGAGCATTTTAATAAATTAGGGATGATTTTTCCAGGATATGTTTTCCCTTGTTTTCCACTCGGAAACGCTGGCTTTCATGGGCGGCTTGTTCTACAATATTTAATTTTATGAAAGAGGAAATAGTACGTACCATCACAACAAGATCGAATGTTGACTTTTTTATATATAAGGTTGGACAATGTTCTCGGAATTGAGGGCTTAGTCATTTGTACTTAATTTATGAATCATTCTTGCACGAATTCTGCTAATTGTCATTTGTCACGTAGGATTATTACTTTAATTTTAACTGACCTTAACGACATACGAAATTTTATTTACAAGTGTAAGTATTATACAGGGTATTTAAGAAAATTATGTATATTTCAAAAATACAACTTGGCAGAAAATTTTTATAATCCATTAAATTTAGTAAACTAATCAATTCAACAATAGTGACATTCTATGGCAGCAGAGTGAAAAAAATTGACATCAAGTGCGGAAATACCAGTCCACGTAATACGGTGACTTTGGACCAAAGTATGCGATAAACGGGGGACAACGTAACACCGTCCCGGTAGGTATATGGTTTGTGGTTGACCGATGAATCCATTTCCTCGAGTTTTGTCACAAATAACATCGATAATAAATAAATATTGTCTAAAACATCTCTATTAAATTAAATTACATTTACGGATATTTTTTCATGTTTGATGACATTCATTATTAAGTTTAAATAGCGATAATACCTAAAACAGTTCTACAAATCCCAAAATAAAAGGTTTCTGATTAAATATATCACAAAATAATAATTTGAAAAGAAATAAATATTTTGCTATTAATTTTTAAACAGTAGGCACCTACTCCCGAAAATACATGATTTCAGTTGGTAACCCTTAAGTTTTCTGTGAAAGGTATTCTTGTTGAAGTACTTAAAATTTTTTAACGTAAAGAAATCAGTTTATTTTTCTACACTCCAACAGCTCATGTAATTATTTTGTAGAAATATATGTAGATACATAAAGAAAAATAAATATAATTAATTAATTAACTTTTGCTCCATTTATGACATCAGGACTTTAGATTTTTACTTACTTTATTATACCGTAACAAGACTTAACCTCATGTATTAAACATTAAAATATCCTATACAACCTGATTTTTAGGTTTCCATATAACCAAAATACAGTATAAATATGGGAATACAACTCTATTTTTTCATAGTATTGAAATAATTTGTTAAAAATTCTCAAAAATATACACAAAATTCAACCCATTACATTTTATATTTACGAACTACTGAAATTTACAAGAATAGTAAAATTCAACTTCTAACATTAATTTAAAACTAAACTGAACAATAAAATGTTGTTTTTTAAAGTGCAACCATAACGTTATGTATCAAATACAATACAAATATATTTTATTTGTATTTTTAAAATAATTTGTTTTTAAGAAGAAATGTATTATTTAAAATTTGACCCATTTTCTCTTTTATCTTCCAAATTTTTGAGCCTATTCAGACAAAAGATTATATAGGGCTTCACTGAAAGTTTATTGGTAAAATAAAGCGAAAATCCTACTATTAATTTCTAGGGCGAAATTAGAAAATAAAATATCTAAATATTTTTACTAAAAATCATGTAGCAGATAAAATAAAAAGCCTCGTTGTGAGAAATAAAAGTGTATTTTTAAAAATTTAATATGCTTAGTTTAAAAGATGTTAGGAAAAATATAAGAAAATCTACTCACTTCCTGCTTGTCTGGAACTGAAATATTACAAAAATATATATTTGGATTCACCTACACTTTATCAAATCTCAAAGGTGGTACGGAATTTTAGGATAGGCTTCCAACTTCCACTTGACCAAATTAGTAAATTTATCAAAGTTAACAGTACATTTATGAGAACCAAAATTTGAGCGAGAGAAAAAAAACGGTACAAATACTGAAAGAGATTACAGATGAAAACTTCCAGAGCAAGACTAATGAAGGGGATAATAATGTTATGTGAATGTTTAATGAATAAACTTGCACTACATCAGTCTCCTTCTTTTAGCCCTAGTTCGGTTGAGGGTTAAAAAAGCGTTACCCTAAAACTAGACGTGGGCACTTTTATAGCGTTCTCAACATGGGTATTCAGTGTTGATTTCAGGGGCAGCTGTCCCTTAAGTGCACTTGTGCACTGAACCACCAACTTTAATAAGGTTAAAAATCAACACAAAATGTTTAATACTATCATTTCAATACCAACGAATTTATCAAAAAACAATTTAAGCTCTAATCCAAACTTGTATTAGGACTTATATTCGCTTGAAAGAATATTTCACCGGGCACTTCGGCCACCGCACGGTGAAACTTATATAGCTTCTATGAGATACGATATAATACCATTAAAGCGTGAGATAGAAGATAGCTAATGCAAACTATATGGAACAATTGATTCTCGTACGCTTCACGGAGACACCGAGCTATGCTGATGTTGACCGGAGATATCCGAAATTTCAATAATTCGAATTTTTGTTTACGTGATTCAATTAGTGGTTGCTTTGTTTTTGTCCTCGTAGTCTATGAAAGAATATTTAATATACAGTGTGTGTGTGTGTGTGTGTGTTTACAAAACTGTGAAAATGAGTATCAACTTTAACATTCACTGTGTTAAAACTGGTCCACGTAGGCCATATCATAAGTGAAAACAAGAGTGTAAAGTGAAAAATAAAGTATTCACAAGAAGTTTTAAAAGTGAAATTTATTATAAAAAGAAAAGGTTGTGTGGATGTGATCGCATGAATACATTATTTTGTTTTCCTTGCATTATTTATGGCGGGGAATCAATTTAGACGGAAACTGGAGTGAAGGATTAAAACGTTTCTTAAAAATACGATGTCTCAGGACTGGCTAAATGCTCTTTCTGTGCTTAGTATTGAAAAAAATATATTCAATCAATGCCAGACTTTAATATTATACTTATTATACTATATTGCTTATTATACTACCATATTGGAATGAATTCTAAGAAAATATTAGCTATTGCTAAAAAACGACAGAAGACGAATGAAAAGCATTCTGGAGATATTTAAATATTGTGAATAATAATTAAATTAATAATTTTAGCTGCCGTACCACCTTGTAGTAGCGAAATTAAGAAATTCGTAAACTCCCAACTCCCCGCCCTCTAAAACATAAGATTTTAGAATTTTTTCGAAACTTTTAAGATTTCATTTAATAACTGTCAATTAGATAAAACGTCTTAATGAAAATGGACCTTATATTTTACTTTTTTCAGGCATTTCTGTACATTTAAAGAGACTACTAATAATACCTGGTAGACCTAGGCATAACGAGGAGGGATTTAAAAGGAGAGTTTGTGATGCTTTTGTTTTGAAGAAATATCACAATTTTTTCCACCTTTACGAATGTCAGTGAGTAAATTAAATTATTTTAACCCAAAAGCGAATATTCTCAGTAAATCTAAAAGGATTTTATTTTATAGCCCTCTTGTCGAAATTATGTATTATATTATGCTACTATATAAATGTATGGATCTCAATGGTTTATGAAATCTTTGACGAAAGCCCAACATTATAATATATATTAAAAATATACGCACTACGCATGTATAATGTGTGTACATAAAAATATAAAGATAAAATCAATTTTGCTATTAGCAACATTGTTAATTTGTCATCAGCTATTATGTTTGTACTCTTTGTAATCTAGCTAGTTCCCATTTTTTGTAATTTGCTGGTTCATTTTTTGGAAGGATAGAGACTCCTAGGTGCTGAGCTCTCCTGCAATACTTGCACTCAGTGGCGGATTCAGGATTGTCGTTTGAGGGAACTTGACCTCGTTGTGGTGGGAGCTTAATCCCGCTCAGCGTAGGTTATAGCAAGATAAACAATAAAAAGCATACAACTTGAGCCCTTAGCCCCCTCACGAATCCGCCAGTGTCTACTATTGTTCCATTTAAATTTCAATGTCAATGGGTTAAATGAAATTTTGTTAGTATGGTATAAAATTTTCTATATCCCGTTGCCCTTTAAATGAACAGTAGTGACAATATTACAGCAAATCTCAGTAATGAAGTTTCATAAAAAATACCTACATCTGCAATGTATCTATTTTTCAGAGTTTCTGTTAAAATATTGCCATTTGAGGACGATACAAGCCGTCCTACCTAGACATTAAATACTCCGGACTTACGTAAATGATTCTTAAGAGTTTGGATACCTTCGGATACAAAAAATATATAAACAGGTCAATGTTTTTATATGAAACACACTTTTTGAATAAAATTATTCACCTGCCCTTTCAACCCTCTAGGAGTAATAACTACCCCTAAAAAATTAATAGCGGTAGCGTGTGAGACTGCGTTTAAAAGGGTTTCCAATTCTTTATTCAGCAATATCGGACTATTTGATTTTTTGATGTGGATACTCATGAAACAACTAATTTTATTTTATGCAAACAAGTAGCCATGTAGAGTCAAGTACATTTCACGATCTACTAGTCTATTAAGTAGTTACCTTTTGCAAAAAAAATTTGATCTTTTTGTGTCATTTAAGATGTATTTCATATTATTTTTTTCGCTAGACGTTGTTAATGATATTTAGTTACTAATGGTTTATCTGAGAAATTCCAAACATTAATTTAATCTATAGGTACTATTAAGAAATTATAGTTGTCTGTTTGTTTGGCTGTTTTTTGTTTGTTTGTTTGTTCGGGATTACGTAAGAACTACTGAACTGTTTTGCTGAATATTTTTTTGTTGCAAAGCCTATAGTTTGACTTAAAATCTGGTATACACTTTATTTCCCTACATTGCAGAAACGGTAGTTATATAATTTTATAGGCTGTTCCATGTATAAAATAGGTGAAACATAGAGCGGCGCAGAAGAAAAAATATTGAAAAGAAGATATATTAGGTGGCCCATTAGCAGCTGCATATATATAATGTGGTTGAAATAAGGTGGAGTAGAAATAGTTATTCAGGATAGTTAAAAAAGGTTTATTGGAATTATATTTATACAGGGTGAATAACAAAATGTTATATTTTTCAGCTCATAAGTAGTCGCATATACAATGTGCTTGAAATAAGGGTAGAATTATAGTTATACCGGGTGGATAAATATCGGAGAAAAAATGTGTTATTTAAGCCGTTAGGATATTTTTATACAGGGTGGTTGAAATATAAGATGGAATGCAATTTTTATAAACATATTTATAAAAAATATTTTATATACACAAGTAGTAGCATATATAGGATGATTGAAATAAGTCTAACTGCAGTTATACAGGTGTTTCATACACAGGGTGGTTAAAATATAGGGTGGATTAGAATTCTAAGTATACAGGATTGTACAAAAAATGTTAAACTGGAGTAGAATTATAATTATACAGGTATGGTAAAAAATGGCAGAAAAAAGTAGTTATATAGGGTAGAACATGAACAGTTGCATATTAAGGGTAGTTTAAATGAATTTTGGAGAGAAATTATACTTTATACTGTGGTTAAAAAATTATGAGGAAAAATTGTTATATAGCGTGTCTCATAATCAGTTACACAGATAGGCTACTTGAAATGTAAGGTGGAGTAGAGTTATTATTATTATTTAAAAAATGTTATATTGAGTGAGGAACGAACAGCAGCATATACAGGATGGTTGTAATCCAGGTTGAAGTAACATAAAACATTAAAAAATAATAACCGACGTCCACCTATAACTAAAAAGTTGAAAATAATTATACCAAAATACAACTTTAGCTAATAAATAACACATTCAATGTTGTTATGTACCTACCCAGGAAGTAAAAAATGTAAACATTAAAAGGTGAGCATTCTGTACAAATTAATTACCTACCAATCTAGTATATTTTTGAAGTCGATGCCAAGCAAATCTAAAATCCTGCATTGCGTTATCTTCTACTTCATCAAACTTGATTGTTGCTTGGCACCGACTATATACTAGATTGGTAGGTAATTAATTTGTACAAAATTTTTCGCCTTTTAGTTATAGGTGGAAGCCGGTTATATATATATATATATATATATATATATATATATATTTTAATGTTTTATTTTCAACTTTTTAGTTTTTTTGAACTCAGGCAGTTTTTATTCTTTATTTTTTATTTTTTATGTATAACATTAATAGACAGAACCAGGTAACATCGAAAACCCAACATTACACAATGATACATTTTCATTTAAATTGACAGGTAAAAATTTACGAACAAAATGTACGTTGACTTACTAAGCCCAAAATATGTTTATGCCTTATGGACCACGCCATGTAACCTTTTTTTGCTATAACTAAACACCCTGTGTACAATCGCACCAAATAGCAGTTTAGAATTTGACATGCGTTTTCACTGAATTTTCTATTAGGCCGAGAGAATGTTCCACCAAAAGTACCGTCTTCAGAAAATGGAAAAATTTTCATTTACATAGGTATTTGCCTGGTATACAAACATAACGAGCTTGGTACTCATTGATTTAAGAATCCGAAAACACTATGATTTTACTACCTATATGCTTGAGACGTACCTACATAGAAAATTTTCAAATTCGCAATCAAAACTTCCAGTGCCTACAATTCCCACACTATTACGTTGGAATTAAAATATTTATGAGAAAATGTTCGTTACGTCACTTTTGATAAGAATATTGGAATTTTCGGCGATTTTCTGCAAAACTGCAAGTTGCACGTCGCAGAAAAGTATAGGAAGATCACCTAGGTATCTTCCTTATTAGATATAACGTTACACTATACACATCCATAAGGAGTTTTCGAAAAATCGACAAATATGTTGGAGATATTGGTTGATTTCCATGCACGCATGTGTTCATTCACAAGTTTCATCTCTTTACCAATAGAATTCGTTGCTCAAATTTGAAGTTTCACCAATACGGATATATACTCTATTAAGTAAGACCATATTCATACAAAACGGTTCACAACAGGAGAATAAATCAGGTTACATACATACAAAAAGCAAATACGCGGCAAATTGATAACCTCCTTCTTTTTGAAACTCGGTTAAAAATTGATATTTAGGGATAATTAATGGATTTATACTTATAAGAGAGTAGTACAAAAAATGTTATACTGTGTGGCCAATAACTAGTTGCATATACAAGGTCGTTGAAATAAAAGGTAGAGTCGAATTATTGTTAAACAAGGTGCACACATTCCCAAGATATTTACATTTTTATGTAAAATATGGCAGATGTAGTCTAGGGGCCCGATTCTCGAACCATTCGACCGCTCTACCATTCGAGAAATTTACAAAAATGAAGTTTAACCTATATATTAAACTTCATTTGTCTGTTTTCTTACGACATACGTTCTTCGTCGAATGCTTTAAAACGGGATTTTGGCATGTCTTATAGGAAGACTCAAGTCAGCAAACAACGCTGAAAAAATCACCCCTTTTTCTAAGGGTGTTTTTAAAAAAATACTGAAAATGACATTCGTATGATTAAGACTCAAAATTTTCAAATGGAAACTCCTATTTTTTGCCGGGATCTTATTCAGCACTAAAAATGAAGGTAACTTTGTATTACGTTCCCTATATCTAAACCTCATAACTTTCGATCAAATTACGAAAAACTGTTTTCCGCCCATTAAAATATAATGTCGACTTTGCTCAAAAAAAATCAATGCCTGCAAGCATCAATTAATCTATTGAAGAGAACACAATTAAACGAATAATAAGCAATTTTAAGAACTTGGGATGAATCAAACATCAATTAAGAAAAATAAGCCTTTTGTTGATAGCGCCAATAGTGAAATTTCAACTTTGGCTTACTAGAATTGGAATTTTTTAAAAGCTCTATTCAATAGAAGCCCAAATTCTACCCGCACTCTTTTTCTTTAGTGCGAAATCTTAAACAAACCCACTTTTCGAGAAGCACAACATTCCGCGAATTTATTTTAACATGGTTCCAACGATACCATTTATTTTTGAACGATATCATTTAGTCAGATGAGGTAAAATTTACCAAAAAGTGGTCTATTTGATATGTACATTCCCATTACTGGGGTGACTCTAATCCTCATGAGTTCCGTGTAGAAATTTTCAAGAGAGTTGGCAGTTTAATGTTTATTGTACGGTAAGAAACGACAGAGTAGTAAAACTATATTTTTAGAAAGAAAATTTAAATGGTAAAATTATATATATATATATATATATATATATATATATATATATGTTTTATGTGGTTTCCGGGAATTCATCCGCGTAGTTGATAACTGATCCCTGCCGGGATCGATGGTAAAATGACGACGTTTCGGCAGAGTCACATCTGCCCTCTTCAGGTCGGTTCGCATAATTCTCGTAGCCTTCTGCTTTCGCTTCTAGTTACTCGAATATTAAGCTTTTCTGAAGCGAGCGCGCTGTTATATAGTCGCGGCTCGGCGCCTATTGGTTGACACCGTGAACGGCTGCGTGTGATTGGCCCTTGGCGCTCAGTGGGCACGGCTCCATCCTGCTGATTTGTTATTTCCGGTTGAGATGTTATTGGACGGGTCCGGGCCGGTACGGTGTTTAATAGGATTTTCCAACAATTCGATAAGTTCTGAATTTCATTGCGTGCGTTTAGACTGTGAGGTCTCTTCGCTATTTCAATTGCCTCTCTTACGAGTTTTGATTTCGGGTGTTCTATACTTGCCAGTACTCTGGTGTTCTCAAAGTCTATTCGGTGTGACATCGTGGTGGCGTGTTCCGCAATGGATGTTGTTTTTTCCTGCTTTCTTAGAGCGTTCTGGTGTTCATCACGTCTAGTTCTGGTGTTCAGAACGCTAAGAAATAACAAATCAGCAGGATGGAGCCGTGCCCAGTGAGCGCCAAGGGCCAATCACACGCAGCCGTTCACGGTGTCAACCGATAGGCGCCGAGCCGCGACTATATAACAGCGCGCTCGCTTCAGAAAAGCTTAATATTCGAGTAACTAGAAGCGAAAGCAGAAGGCTACGAGAATTATGCGAACCGACCTGAAGAGGGCAGATGTGACTCTGCCGAAACGTCGTCATTTTACCATCGATCCCGGCAGGGATCAGTTATCAAATACGCGGATGAATTCCCGGAAACCACATAAAACATTTAGTGCCCGCGAAAACTTAAAAACAAACAAATATATATATATATATATATATATATATATATATATATATATATATATATATATATATATACGAGTGAGAAATTCATTCAGAAATTTAGAGCCTACATCAATTAGAAATGCTACTTACTCATCGAGAAATGCTTAGAAGTTCAGGGGCATAACTTTAAACATTTACTAAAATAAGTTGTTTAAAATGTCCGTAGATGGTAAGTTTACATGTTGTCTGTTATTTTGCGTTTGTTAGTTCCTAAGAAAACAACATTTAATAATTTTAGGTATTTCATAATAATTGTTACTGATCAGAAATTATATAGGTAGTATTATTCAATTAATTGTTTTCCGTAACGGCCTCTGCTTCTTTGTTACTTTATTACACTCTCTGTAAATAATAAAGATAATGAAATAATCATAGTTGAAATAATTACTCCTATTATGCTTCGTGTAAGCGTAATTGACAATGTTGAAAAACTGAATGATATTTCGTAGCCGCCAGTTATTTTTCTAACGTCCACGGTTAACTTGATTGATTGAACAACATATTTTAACGATTTTTCGTAATTTAATCGAAAGTTGTGCTGAATAGAGTTTCCGTTTGAAAATTTTGAGTTTTAAGCATATTATGACTGACAATTTCATTATTTTTTTAACAACACCTTGTAGAAAAATGGTGATTTTTTCAGAGCTGTTTGCTGGCCTGAGTCTTCCAATAAGACATGCCAAAAAACCGTATTAAAACAGATGGTAGTTTAGCGAAAATTGTCGATTACCCGCAGGTAATCTATCATTTTTGACATAAAAATGCAAATATCTTGAGAATGGTTAAATTTAGAGATATCATGTGGTTAATAAAACTTATCTAGAATATAACAGCATCCAAATATCCAATAATATACAGTAGGGTGTTCTAAAAAAAAAATTAAGTCACATGGAACATATCGGCTTGCCAAAGTTGCCAAATTTTCAGAATTTTTATATCGATATCATTTGAATTACAGGTAACCGCCCACCTTCGTGGGACACCCTGAATAACGAAGTCCATTAGCAGTTGCAGAGATGAGATAGTTCAAATATATAGTGGAGTAGAGTTATATTTAAGTGTTTAAAAAAATGTTATATTTGGTGCCCCCTAGGCAGGGTGGTTGAAATATTTTATAGAATACAATTATGGCTATACAGAATGGTTCAAAAAGTTATAATGGCTGACTAATTGGCAGCAGTATGTATAGGATGGTTTAAATATAGATGGATTAGCATCTAGAAGGCGGTTAAAAAAAATTTAATAAAATTTTTATATATGGTGGACAATAAGCAGTTGCATTTTGAGTTAAATATATTGGAGATTGGTGGATTTACAATTATACAGAGTGGTACAAAAAATGTTATATTAGGTGGCCCATGCGTAGTTGTATATACAAGGTGGTTGAAATTGAAGACCGAGTAGACTTATAGACTTTGAACAGCTGTATTCTACTACATGGAATACCTGAAATATGGGGCGAAGTGCATCTGCATTTTTTCTTCCCGTTTTTATTGTTAAATAAGCTCACAGAAAATGCCATGGTAAGACAAGCTGCTCCAATGTCAGTTAGCATATTTGTTGGTAAAATTGAGAAGTGACTAGCTATAGGCAATCAAACCCCACAGTCTAGGGCAACACTCAATATTAGGGGTTTTCGCGGAAGCAGTTCTGAATCGGTTCAACGGATATTACCGCAATTTTCTGAAAACGCCGTTCGCGGAACAAAATTACTGAAAATGAACCAATAACTAAGTGAACGAATCCCAAATGAGACATCGTTCTATAGACGATAAAAGTTGATAACAATAGCAACCTAGAAATGTATTGTGAACCAAATCTATTGTTAGAAAAATTGGTGATCTGGGTTACAGTAGTCTTGAGTTCGGTGTTCGCGGTAAGCAGTTATTGGTTCTGAATCGATTCAAATGGTTCTTGCTCTGAAGCAAGGATTTTTAGTTCGATCATACATTAGAGCATATATAAGTAAAAGCTCTAAGAATTATGCGCTTCGACTTGATTTCTAACCCACTTCTACTGTCCGAAGTCTATCGAAGTATGTTTAGTTCAGATTTCGTTTGAATTTGAATTTAGCAGTTGGAGATAAGTAAAAATAGACACATAAAGACACATAGATATAACCAGGTCGTAGCTTTGTATACCACTACGTTTTCAAAACTTTTTTAATTGGAAATAACTGTTTACAAACTAATTTAAAAATGCACATATAATTATATACCAATGCACATAAGGATTAGAATAACCATGTTGGGGTAATTTTCAGTTGAAGTCTTAAGTCCAGATAAGTATTTTCCTTAATATCAGAAGGCAGATATATCAGAATTTAAAATAGCATATTTTTAAGTCAATGTGAAATTTGAAAAAGGGGCCATTTTTACTTTATGAAAATAACAAGGTCCATTTAGTTTCGTTTTCAAAGTCGAATTTTACAGCTGATATAGTAGCTTGCCAAATATTCAAAGACCGATATGTTAGAATTTGGCCTAGACTATTTTATATGTAATTGTGATATAAAAAAACGTATAAATGCACATTTAGACTTTATGAAATTAAGCAGGTGCATTTCTTTATATTTTCAAAATGTAAAGTTTGAAAGCCCATGCAGTTTGCTAAATATTGATTGTCGGATACATGTAAATTTGAATTAGAATATTTTTTGAAAGAAATGAAATAATTGCAATTTTAAAGAAATGCTCATTTACATTTTATCAATATAAAGATGTACATTTCATTACATTTTGTAAAAAGTTTAATTTTACAGCCAATATAGCTTGCTGAATATTGTATAACAAATACCGAAAAAAATTCGACCTACAAATTTAACACCTAATATTTTTGAAATAAATGCAAAAATAAAAATTTTAAAGTCACGAATATTTAGATTTTATCAAAATAAAGATGTGCATTTCATTACATTTGCAAAAAGTTTAATTTTACAGCCCATGTAGCTTGCTAAATATTGTATAACAAATACCAAAATATTCTCAGATGTCTGCTACTTTCAGGGTTGTAATATTTATAGGGTCAGTAATTTTGAAAAGCATTTTTTAGCTATAATTATGGTCTATATGCCCTTTTGTGGAGTCATTAGTATTAAATTTATAGACAAATAAATATACATTAAATATTCCGAATATATAGTGATATTCACTCAATATTTGAAAATTTAAATTCAGGAGATATTTTCAATTCCGAAAAATGTACACATTGTTCATGCGCACCGTTTAATCCATAGAAATTAACCACAAAATGATTTTTACAGATGACATGAAACAAAACAATATGTGAACTCCGGTGATCCGATTTAAGGACAGAACAAAAATAGAATTAAAAATAATGAACTGATTCTGAATCGATTCAGAACGGCTTCCGCGAAAAACCCTATTATTGCGCAATATTATTGACAGTCTAGGGGCCGCTTAAAACCAAGAGAAAATGTTTAAATGAATAAATGTAGAGGTTAGCACAATATTACTTGAGATACGTAAGAGAACATTGGTACTCTACAAACCATTTTCATTACAGATACCATAATTCACCATACAAACATATTTTTGGAAATATTTCCCGGTATGTAATTCTATTCATCTTCTCCTTGTAACACTCTACGCAAGATAATATTCAAGCATTATTTTCTTTGTAACACTTAGTTTACTTGGATGATGTTAGACGTTACACTGTATTGAAATAATTGTAAATAAAGGTGTTATTTCAGTGCATATTTGTGTTTCATTTTACGATCCCCATATTCTTTTATTATATTATTTAATCGTAGTACAAGCAGTTTGGATGTTCATTAATATGAGTTTTTATTACTTGGCAGATGACAGACATATAGAAATAGACACTACACAACTTTTCACGTTGGCGATAAAATTATTTTGAGAATGTGAATAGAACACAACATTTCAAGGAGCCGATGTAAACAAAGATATTGTCTTGGCATAATTCAGCTATTAATTTTAACAGAAAAGTGTTAACAATAAAACAATACAAAATTAACAAAACGAAAACATGTTGATTGTAGGGGATGTCTTAAATACGGATTTTGATTATGCTTTGTTTATATTAACTATTAATAGAAGCTCCAGAAAGCGTAAAGGCTGTTTGCAAATTTAAACTAATTTGCTGTTAATTTTTATACTAAGTTTTGGAACCTCAAGAGTCGAAGATTTTCGGAGGCCAGTTGATAGAACATAGACGAGGGATCACTTTTTTCCTTGTTGAAACAATGTTTCCACTTTAAAACTGCTACATTTGTTCAACTAAAAAACTTTAACGTGTAGCATTACTATTCACTAATTACTGTTAGTACTCGACCTTGCCGGTCTTCGAGAAATAAGACCTAATAATGTTATCATCAATCTAGTACAACCACTATTATTTAATGTCAAGTCCTTGTCTGTGTTTGCAAACACTCTCTCACTTCTTCAATAGTTTGTTGGTTAGAATCAGAGCGCGGACAATCTGAATTACAAATGACAATAAATTCCCTACATTAAATTCTCCATGATATAAACGTAATGGCGTCACTCTCGAATCAGCTCTTTTTGCTCCTATCTATAGAACATTTTTTTAGTTAAAGCAATATTAGACAGACTTTTAATACGTTTGGAATCATTTGGAGTTTTTCGCCATTGGTTGGACGCGCATCAGGTAGTGCCTAACATAATGCATCCATCATTTTATTCAGTTAGAATGAAGAAGTTGTCTTGGGAAGCAAGGAATACTACTACTATTTCCGAACAGATTAGCAACCTACTGAAGGGCGTGTATGCACAGTGGTCTTAAAAATGAAAAACAAACTTTTAAATTGGACGAATGCAAAGATAACGATCATATATCAGTTTATAGAACAACATTTTCGGACATAATATTCAACAGCAATTCGCTTATACCATCACGTCAGTAACAGTTTGTAGAGAATTATTGGTAAGATTTTAGCAGCAAATTCGTAGAAGTAAACGATTTTAATAATAAAAACCCGCAAAAATCCGAAATTCTTTTTCTTTTGTTTTTTGCTTGTATAATGAAAAGTAATTGAGGAATCGTAATACCATCTACAGGAAAGTTAAACAGAATAAGAAATCCTTCTTAATAAGTGTTTATACATCCTGACTGGATCATTTTTTACCGAGTAAACTGGTGAAAAGTGGATTTTTTTCAAAAATTTATAACTTTCTGGTAACTAGCACTGGAATATCAATTGTCGTCAAAACGATAGTTTACGATATTGAGTTTATATAATCTCACGATGGACACTACTAACTAAGTAGTTTTTGAACAATTCGAATAATTTAGAGAGGTATTTTGCAAATCCCACCTTATAAACGAGAAATGTCAGATCGGGATCTACTAAAGATATTTTGAAAGTTCATAAAATCCACTTCAATTTGTCTATCTTGATTTTTCGCTATAATGGCGAGAAGTTGATTTAAAATAATAGTAAACATTACATTAAATGTACGAATATGCGACAGCCAGCCAGCGGTGCACTGACAATAGCTGTCAAGGCACATGGATGGATCTAGAATTTTATTAAGGGCACGAGATGAAAATTATGGAAAATTGTATTATTATATGTTTTTTTCTCAGCAGTCTATTACGTTTATATTTACAGAACTACTGCCTGCTCATATTAGTCTATTTTTTCATTGGTTTATTAAGTTAATACTGTATACATTCTATTGAACTGTCAAAACATCGAAGGGTTCATCGTTTAAGCCAACTTTCAAAAGCAGTAATAATACATTTTACGGCACTATGACAAAAATCCAAGATATACGAAGTGAAGTACATTTTATAGGCTTTCAAAATATATTTTGCATATCGCTATCGAACTATCGTGGTCTTGCGAAATATTTCTCAAATTATTTAAATTTCAATTTTGCAAGATCTACTTAACGTACAATATCGATCTTCATTCAGCATTATTAATCTCAACGTTATAAGCTATCACTAGGAGGCAAGTTAAGGTTCCAGCTGTTATTAGAACCAAGTTGTGAATTTAAAAAAAAACTCACTTTACATCGGCTTTTCCAGCTTTTCTTTATGAGAAATGCTGCAATTAAAATTTATAAACATTAAACATTCAATTTGATGATTTCCCACGATACACATGATTTCCTGATTCTCTACAATTTTTCTGTTTACGGCATTATGAACACTATACTTTTTACACTACAAGCAAAAAAACGAAAATACCCCATATTTTTTGGGGTTTTTAAGGCTCAAAAAATTTACTCCTACGGGTTT
This sequence comes from Octodonta nipae, assembly GCA_034190945.1. Classification (NCBI taxonomy): domain Eukaryota; kingdom Metazoa; phylum Arthropoda; class Insecta; order Coleoptera; family Chrysomelidae; genus Octodonta; species Octodonta nipae. Next base: position 109,743,588 of record CM067220.1, read on the forward strand.
GCTGTTAAAATTATGAATTATTTATAAACTATTATTTACGTGATGGCTTATGCCGTTTGCTGTTGAATAAAATGAATAAAATATATTGTAAATGTACTTTTTTAGACAGTTGCAAATAATAATTACTCATAGGTTAACGCACAAAATAATGTAGCTACAAGAAGAAATAATAACAAAAACAAAGAAAGACGAATTCATTTTATGATGGCTAAAGAATAATAAAATGCAGTAAGAATATGGGCTCATAATTAATACCAAAAAGAGAAAACTATTGTTAATCAACCGGCAACTGGAAAAAATTTAAAAGCTGATACATAATAGCCAGCTCTTAGTAAGAGTAAATAAATTCAAATGCTCAGGGGCTTAAATCTTAGAAAGTAGTCAGGACTAATTGTACTTTATGTACATTAGTCCTGACTACTAGTTACGGGACACCCTGTAATTGTCCATAAATTTCTTTCCATAGAAAATATTTTGGAAATTTGTAACAACATTCAATTACGATAATGATTGTAATTGGATCATTATTCAAACTTTTATTTGTTTGCTGAATGAAAACCATTTAAATTGTTTATCATGCAGACTGGAATCAATACATTTATTATTGGTAGCTAAATTCTACGAAGACGTGTAGCTATTTTCTGGCACTCAACACATATTTCTGAAGATTTGCTGTATGCAAATTCTCTATTTATAAAGCAAAGAATTTCGATTCACTGTTTATATTTTTGTCAATTCCAGTTGACATGGTGCTGTTGTAAAATCATTTCAATAATTATTTCATTCAACAAGAATGAATCTCAAAAACAAACATTCATTTCGCATGGTCGTTATTCCAGATTATTCGTTTGAATTGTTTAATACGTGTTAGCACATCTGAAATGAACTGAGGAATTCATATATGTGTAGCCGTTGATAGTGGGCGCTGGTTCCAAAACACAGATTATTTTTGAAATCTCAAAATAGAACGTGTTGCCCTACATCAGCAACGCCTACGAATATTATTTGAAAATTTATTCACGGGCGCTTTTCATTAACATCACCGCAATTCTTCGGGATGCGTGATCGAAAGATGATTAATTATCGTCTACATATTAAACACGGGAAAATAAACTTCAGCCAAGCCGGGATGTAGACGTCATATATTTGCAGGCCTATCCATGCGTGATTGTTATCGTCGCAAAGATCAATGGAAAACTTCTGTTCACTGTCTATTGAGAAGAAACTAATTCTAATAATAACATAAGTTTGTTCCGAAGTCTCCCCTGTCAAAGGCGTAGGAATTTTTTGTGTAAGTTCAAAATAAGCTGATATTTAAGGGAATTATTTTATAAATTAATACCATGTGTCCCCTTTTGAGAAGCACCATAATACATTTAATATTGTTTTGGTAAAACATAGAGATGCTATAGTGAATTTTAAATGATTAAAATTTGGTAAAGTTGGTGAATGTTTTTTCAGGTAACCTTTTTTTATAAATTAATATATTTTTTTAATTTATCAAAAAACAAACTGTTTGATGGGATCCAAAATCGATGTTTACTAATGTTAAAATGCATGTACATGTACACCCAATATATCGACAGCTAAGTTAATTTGAAAGAAGTCGAATTATTGGTTTAAGGGAGGTAGGTTTTTCATTTCGAAAAATCACTAACCGCACGAACGGAAATCCAACCACTGTTATAGGATGTTGCCAGCGTGGTTTGATAATACTTACCTTAAATTGGAGAAGAGTAGGTACCGAATGTCGAAGGGGCACAAATGAAGTTTAAGGCTGGCGGTACACACGTCCGTCGTCCGCAAGATCCCAGATATAATTCGGGGATACTTTATAGAACCTTCCACTTACATAAAAAAACGTATCGCGAACACCATTTTTTAACACACACACACACGTATCCCTACACGTCCGACGTCCGAAAAGACGACCACCAACGTTGAGAATTATTAGGATTCAATTTACCTGTGAAAAGGGCATCTCAATATACAAATTTTCACGGTTGTTAGGTGTGTTATATCACTTAAAAACCTCCAGTAACTGAACTATGTTGTAAGCTTTCTTTCTTTCGGCATTTGCAAATTTATATTCTATTACTTTTTATTGCACTCTGAATATTTTGGTCTGGTAATTATTGATATTTCCTACTGGGAAACGACCCGAAACCATAGATCCCTTGCATCGAGTCGCGCTTTTGTAATTACCCACCTTTGGCGGAAAGGATTGACGGATCGAAAAACACCTGCAGGAATAAAATTAATACCGAAGGCAAGCAAAAAAGGGTACAAATTGGTCGAAATATATTTCATCCTCGCAAAATGTTTGGGTTGTTGAGAGAATAGAATGAATATATCCATTCCTAAAAAACGCATTTTAAAGAAGGGTACGAACCCAATGTGTGTGGTCATGTTTTGCGGACGACGGACCTGTGTACCGTCAGCCTAAGATGGACATCTAAGATTTATGACCTTTAGAGACCGATTTTCGTCAACTCTAAATTTGGCTGATGAGTGGTTAGGTCATTTTGTTTACCGCAGTATATGGTCTTTTGGACTTCAGCATTATCCATCTCAGCTTGTGCTACCTCTGACCGCTGAGCAACGACGGCAACTACTACAGTGGTGCAGAGAACGATCACATTGGAATGTGGAATGGCATCAGGTTGTTTTGTCGACTTAATGATGAATCTTGATTCTACTTGGGCGGATAACCCCAATTTGATGTACATGTATACCGAACAGAGGCATTATCATATGGGGTGCTCTTGTACATACAAGTAGTCACCTTTAGTCTTAGTCGCGGCAACAAACAGCGCAACGTTATCTTCAGGACGTTGTCGAGCCGTATGCACCCCTTACTCTAATCGGCTCACAAATCCCATATTTTAACAAGATAATGGTCGGTCTCATGTTGCTCGAGTTAGTTTAAACTTTTTTGAAGAGACCCATTTGAATCTGTCACCATGGACGCCCAAATCCTCCGATCTTTTCGCCACAGAACATGTTTGGGATATGATGAGTAGAAGGCTGGTAAATTTCCCGAGCCCTCATGGACATTGGAGGTGGCTTGAGATAGCATTCCTTAAGAAGACCACCTTATTGAATTAATTACAATACGTGTTGGGGAGTGTATAAATAATTGCGGTAGATAAACAAATTATTAACAAACAATAATAATCTAAATTAAACTTCTTGGTACTTTTTATTCATATTTTAATCATTTACTGCTTACTGTATCATCTATGTTTCTATGTTTTACCAGAACATATTAAATTTGACAGTGAGTACATTTCAATTTCTAATTCTACCTCTATTATAGGTTTTAAATAACCAAGGCTTGATTAAAATAATAAACTACCATTATGAAAATCATTTACATCATTTGTACATTTGTTATATCATGTAGAAAATAAGCAGTTCGTTAGACAGAATGAGTCACTGCCCAAACATTAAACGAATATTAAAAAATTGTTTACATAACAAATAAATAATTATTATTTTTAATGGTAAGCCCAGGGGCGGATCCAGAGGGGGCGAGCAATCGGCCCCTCCGAACTCTTCAAAGTCACTGACATTAAAACAAATAATTTGGTCAAGTGCGAGGTGGACTCGTATACTAAGGGTTCCGTACCACCTTCAAGATTCTAATATTCCAGTGTCAGACAAGCAAGGAATCAGTGCATTTTCTTATATTTACCCTAATATCTTTTAAAAGAAGCGTTTTAAATTTATAAAAAATATACACTTACTTTCCACACAATAGACATAGCATGGTTTCGGACATAAAGCCGGAATTGAGATTTTTTTATACACTTTTGTTAATATCTTGTAAACAATTAATTTTAAAAATATAAAAAATATATATTTGTATTCCTCATAATGAGCCCTTCCATTTCATGTATTGCATGATGTTTTAAAAAAATATTTATTTTATTTTCCGTTTAATTCTATAATTTCCTGTAAACAAAAAATTGTATGTCTTATAGTTTGGGGAATAAAGGGGAATGGGTAATTTTTTTAAAATACTTTCGTTAATATATTTTAAAATATTAATTTTAAAAATATGAAAACAATATATGTGCAATAAATAATTAATAATAATGAGCCCTTTAGTTTGATATATTACATGATGCGTTAGAAATTATTTGAATTTTATATTTTCCATTTAATTCTGTAATTGGCCCCCCAAAATTAATTTTAAAAGTTTCTCCTTATTTTGCAGGTAAAATTTTGGTGAGGCCCTATATATTAATTTTTTTAGTTACCCCCCCCCCCACCGAAGTACTCCTAAAATCTAAATTTCTTCATTTAGGATATGTACTCCTGATGGGGTCACCAAACTATACACTGATAGCAAATGTCAACCTTTTCCGTCCAGTAGTTTAGGAGAAAATTGCTGTGATGTGAAAGAGGGAGACATCCAGACTGATATTATAAGGGTATCCGTATATTGTAAATACCGAACCCTAAAAAGATAAATATGTCTTCAAAAATTACTTGTATAGGTGTAAAACACAAATTGAACATCTCTAGTGCAATAACCCAGGAAATCGAAAACCAGAAAAATGTTCCACACACTTGCCTTGGCAAATTTACTGTAACATCTGTCTGTATCTGCCCATTGTAGGCCACAAAAAATGCCAACCCGTTTATTAAGAAAAACTAAATTTAAACAGGTTTACGTGTATAAATATAGAATCTACAATTTTCTTACTAACTTTTTAAGATTTTTGAAACCAATGAACGCAAAACAATATATTTTCCAATCGAGAACCTTCTTCAGTTGCACTCCCATCAACTGAATGAATGAATATTTATCTATTTAGTACATATAATTGAATTTAATATTTCATCATGAAATGAATTGCGAGATATAGGAGTTTCATGGATTGAAAAATCTCTAAACTTAGTATCATAATTTCTTTGATAGGTTTTAGTTAACCTATGATTTTTTTTGTGTGATTCTATTCCAGAGAAACTTCGGGGTAAACAATAGGTACGATTCCCGATTTGAAGTCTCTGTGAGCTAGTTTTTCCTGAAACTCTCAGATGTCCAATTCATTTCGTGATAAAATATCTACAATTTTGTTTGGAGTAAAGAAAAACCATACATTATAGTCAACTCAAGAACTCAATTTCCAGAAAATGTTACGTATTGGTTGGAATTATTGTAGGGATCGTGAGCCTCAATTCGTTTATGTTAAAAAACGCCAAATTACGAAAATGAAGGAAAAAATAAATATTCTAAATTTTTTGATAGATGCAGGGCCACAAATTTTTTGATTACTATCGCTTTCGGTTGTGTAGTAGTGCGAATACGAGTAAATGTGAGTTAAAAATTAATTAAACCTTTAAATTGGAAATATTGGTTCAAGACCGATTCCAATGAATTTCTAAAAGGGAAAGAGGAAATTAAAAAATTGTAAGTTGTTGCCGTCACTGAATTTTATTGTAATCTACTTTAGCCTACCACGCTTGTGTATAACGATATAAAGGGTTAATTCAAATTAACTTTAATGCCTAAGGCAATTTTATTTCCTCATCAAAACCGATGTCCTCCAACACATCTGTCTTTGAGACATATTACTTCATATTTCAGACTCACATTTAAATGTGGACTGAAAGTATATTTATTAAATGATAAATTAGGTTCAAATGCCGATTTATTAAGAGAATGTATGCGTTCGTTTATGCGTTCGAATCACATAAGAAGCTTGACAATTATTCTAGTTAAGTTCCATCGTTACTTTGATTTAGTAATCAAGCTCAAAAATAATAACTATGGTTATTGCTGGTGACTTCCATTAGGTCAAAATCATTTGCAACAATCGTTTTAAATTATTTTTTGCTTTATAATTGTTGCTTTTATTTGGTCACGTCATTTGACATTTTCAATGGTTTCTAGAGTTTTAACAATCGATATTTTTGTATTATTAGTTTTTAGATACTTTTTGACATTTTTTTTCATTTTAAATATTGTTGGCATTCGTATTATGGGATATTTTTGACATTTTTAACATTTCTCACAGTTTTTAAAGATGAATAACTTTGGTATTTAAAATTTTCCATATTTCCCATTTTATTTAGATTTTTCGGTAAACAGTGTTTGTATAGATATCATCTTTCATGAGCCAAATTTATCCAGGCAGCCTTGCTTGGTCGGCTTATAAAAATCTCGAAAAAATACAGGATTTAGTTATTTGATATGTAGAAAGACATTCCGAGATCTTTGAGGTTTACGAGATGTTTCACATTTGATATTTTAGTTCCTTTGGACATTGTTTTTTTATATTTTTTGCAATTTTGATATTTATGACAATTTTATGTCTCTGACAATATAGAATATAAGCGGTTACAGTTACAGTAGTATTATATTATTGCCATTTGTACTAAAAATATTATACCGTAGGTATTGTTATTGTCGACCAATCAAAAATTGAGTTTTGTATCAAACTGGTAAAATGAAATAATTTATTTAATTTACATATTTAAGAAATCATTTACAAACACTGTAATTATTGAAATGTAGTCCAATAATTATTGTTTTTCTTTTTTGATTTTCTTTAAAACCGTAAGTCGTACGTTATACAAAATTATATGGTACCTTTCTGTAATATAATTAATACAATGCAGTGTAAATCATCAAAATTACCCAAGTCGTTTTTGAATAAGCACTGAGCATACATAAAAATAATTTGGTCAAGTGCGAGTTGGACTCGCTTACTAAAGGTTCCGTACCACCTTCAAGATTCTAAGATTCCAGTTTCAGACAAGCAGTGAATGAGTGCATTTTCTTATATTTAGCTTAATATCTTTTAAAGGAAGCGTTTTAAATTTACAAAAAATATACACTTTCATTTTCCACACATAGACTTTTTATTTTATTTGCTTCAGGAGTCGCTTGATTTTTATAAGAATACATATGTAATGTTAATTTTTTAATTTGGCCCCCAAAAAATTAACATTAGGTTTTATTTTACTAATAAACTTTCAGGGAAGCCTACTGTCTGAATTTTGGGTGCTCTGTAGATTGGAAGATAAAGGGCACGATAGGTCAAGTTGGAAATTACAAATTATTGAATCTGTTATTTAAATTATTTAAAAATACAAATAAAATATATTTTTCAAAATTTAAATAGTGTAGTTTCTAAAGTGGGAGATAAGTCGATGTTTAATATTTTTGTTAATATCTTTCAAACAAATGAACAAATGATTTAAAAATATGATATATTTGTAATTCACATAATGAGCCTTTTATCTAATATATATATATATATATATATATATATATATATATATATATATATAATGTAAGAAAGGTTTCGGGAAGCAGCCTTTTATGAGCGATTTTATAAAGAAGTGAAATACACTTTTACTTTGAGAAAGCTTTCGAAATACTTTAATTTCTTCGTCTTCGTCTTTTGACTACAAACAAAATTTATAATTATATGTGAGATAAATTTTTAAATACTTACAGTAAATTGCGATTATAATTAGAAAAAGAGCACAAACATAGGAATTATGAAATTAATAAATTTGATGTAACAAAATTTTGAGTGACATTGATAGCAAAACTGGAAATGAAGTTATAATCAAAATTAACATTACTATGGTGAGTAGAATAATGTATTGTTACTATGAAACTTAATTGTTAAATACTGAAAATGATTTTTTCTTGTCGATGTCTAAAAGATTGCAATAAATGTTATTCAAATTTTGGACATCTGTTTTTTTATTAATATTATTCGGATAATAGTTAATAAATACCATCTCTAAAAAATTTCTTTTATAATAATTTTGTTCACATGCCAGAACTAAAGCATTGTTAAAATTTATAGTGTGTGAATTTTGAATACAATGAGTGGCAATAGCACAACTTTCTTTTCCTAATCTGATATCACTTTTATGTGAGATCATTCTACTTTTTAGAGTTCTTGAGGTCTGTCCAATATACGTTGCATCACAATTAATACAATCTATTTTATATATAATATTAGATTTCAATTCTTTTGGTATCTTATCTAAAAATTGAAATCTAATATTATATATAAAATAGATTGTATTAATTGTGATGCAACGTATATTGGACAGACTTCAAGAACTCTAAAAAGTAGAATGATCTCACATAAAAGTGATATCAGATTAGGAAAAGAAAGTTGTGCTATTGCCACTCATTGTATTCAAAATTCACACACTATAAATTTTAACAATGCTTTAGTTCTGGCATGTGAACAAAATTATTATAAAAGAAATTTTTTAGAGATGGTATTTATTAACTATTATCCGAATAATATTAATAAAAAAACAGATATCCAAAATTTGAATAACATTTATTGCAATCTTTTAGACATCGACAAGAAAAAATCATTTTCAGTATTTAACAATTAAGTTTCATAGTAACAATACATTATTCTACTCACCATAGTAATGTTAATTTTGATTATAACTTCATTTCCAGTTTTGCTATCAATGTCACTCAAAATTTTGTTACATCAAATTTATTAATTTCATAATTCCTATGTTTGTGCTCTTTTTCTAATTATAATCGCAATTTACTGTAAGTATTTAAAAATTTATCTCACATATTATAATTATAAATTATATTGTAGTCAAAAGACTGAAATTAAAGTATTTCGAAAGCTTTCTCAAAGTAAAAGTGTATTTCACTTCTTTATAAAATCGCTCATAAAAGGCTGCTTCCCGAAACCTTTCTTACATTGTATTAGCCAATTCAGCCGTTACTCAAACAATTTGTTTATATATATATATATATATATATATATATATATATATATATATAGGTTGAATAATTAACAGCATTCAGCCTGAAGGTGGGCGAATTAAAACTACGTGTTAACTCTTTGTTCTATAATGAAGAGCTTTCGAAGAATTTCTCTTCTTCATCAGTTCAATACTAGAATGTTTTGGTTAAACTATTATATGTTTTACAAAATATGATAAAAATACTTACAAAACTTGAGTTTAAATATAAAGCAATCCAATATAAAACAGTATAAAAGAATCCTCTACTCAAATGTACGAAAACGGTTGATATGGATGACAGAAAATTTAAATTGAAGTCAAAGAGACATATAGATATACTTCAAAATATCATGGCAATGGTGTAAGTTGAATGAAATTGCCAAATAATATAAATTTTTTATAGGATATTTCAAAAATCCTATAAAAAATTTATATATATTTATATATTTGATGTATTACATGATTCGGTTGAAAAATTTTTTATATTTAAATTTCATTTAATTCTATAATTTGCCCCCGAAAATTAATATCAATGGGTTCTCATATTTTTCCTGTAAAGTTCGGGCAACATTCTATATTTCCTATTTTTTTCAAAATTTTGGGCTCGCTAGTTTCGGAGATCAGGGGGAACGGTCGATTTTTTTAGTTTTCCCCCAAGAAGTACCGCTAAAATCAAAATTTCGTTCTTTACGATATGTACTCCTGATCGCGTTACCAAACTATACATTGATACCAAATTTCAACCTCTTCCGTCCAGTAGTTTAGGAGAACATTGCTGTGATGTGACAGAGGCAGAAATCCGGAGTGATATTATAAGGTTATCCGTATATTGAATATACGGAACCCTAAAAAAGATGCCGACAAATTGATAACCTCCTTTTTGGAAATCGGTTAAAAATTCAATGTATGGGGGGAAAGCGCCACCTATCGAATGAGATCATATACCAAAACCATTAACTTAAAACCATTTCAGCGATCACGGGGACTCATTATTTAAATATGACTAATTTCGGTTAATAAATATAGAATTTATTAGTAAGTTGCCCACAGTGAAAGCTATTAGATTTTGGCTTAAACCATCCTAAAAACTAACATATTATGTGAATATGACTTTAATCAGTCAAGTCGTTCAGAAGTTAGACGATGACTAATGGACGCACCAATCATTTTACACAATAAGACCGATAACTGGACGATAGTCACCAATTGGGTCCCGATTTTGTGAATGCCATTTTTTGGCAACTAAACATCATAGATTTATATTTAGGAATTTGTATAGAAAGTTTATGTAATTTTTTGGGCGTTTACTGTTTTTTGCATATATTTTTCATATTTTCTGAAAATGGTGCTTTATGTTATAGCAAAACTTACAGAATCACTTCGGAATCTATCTTAAGAGAATATAATTTAAAATACACAAATTCACAGAAATCGGTAGATATCCATTGAACGACAGTTCTTAATAACTGTTTTCCGATCATTTGGAAATTGATTAAGCGGTCTTCGAGTTGCCCCTGGACGCCTAATCTTGGTCTCCATTCTATCGATTTTCTCCCAGTCTAGTCATGTGACCAGCCTAAGTCTGCGTCCCATATTCCTGTGTAATGTCTGATACAGATTTTTTGCAACTGATAGTGTTTCATAACATTACTCTTTCCATTCTATGTGGCTTGAAAAATTTTCTAGATGTTCAGTTTAGTCATTGTCAGTGTCAGGTTAAATTCTTTCTATTTAAGCACATAAGAACATTAGAAGCCTAGATTGACTCATAGTTTGAACCTCTTCCTTATTATCTGTTATTAGGATAGTGTCGTCAGCGAAACAAGGTTAGCTTAAATCTTCTGGATATGTCCTCATACATCTCAATCTCAAAGTAGTGGTTTGTTGGTTGGAAGACTAAATTATTTTAAAATAATATCACCTGTTGAGCTGAAATTATATTTATATAATTGGCTAGGTATTTTTTTATGTCTATGATTTGATAAACGCATTACTTGTGAACTATGAACCCAACCACCCTTTAAGCATTTTTTTTTCTACTGGATTATACGGATTGTCTGAAGTAAACTAAATAGTCAAAGAACCGTTAATGGAAAGATGGCATGACAACGCTCGTTCTCATATCACCAAAATGACCAGGGTAGCAATTTAACCGTACTCTCCCAATCTGACACCAATTAATTTCGATTTTAATCGAAACTAGGTGATTTTGACCAATAAGGTATTGTTGAACAAAAGGCTTTATGTTAAAGAATCCAAGAACGAGAAGATGAGAATACTTTATTTATTGATTTGTTATTAATTTTTTTCGAAAAATTAATACAAAATTAACTAACAAAAAACCAATTGAATACGTAAAAATATGATTTTTTGAAGAATACTCGAATAGTTGTACTATTAATATTTGGAGAGTTTCAAAAATTCATTAATAAGGCCCACTCGTTGTAAATTAAGGTGATCTTTTATTTGTGTACAAAATACAAAAAAATATATTTATTTTTCGATCTCCAGATTCAGTATTTATACTGAAACAAATAAATACTTTCAGAATAGTAAACACATTTGAGTTCATTCGCTTCTAGAACTATTTGCAGCTATCAGAATCTGCGTCTACGCCTAAAGAACAGTTGTAAATGCGTATAAAGCTAAAGCTTTATTCGGGGAAAAAAGAAAATATTATTTTGATATTAATCAATGACCGAAAAGCCAGCGCGGCGGCCGTAAGATTTATAGGGGATTCTGGATTAATGTTGTGCCAAAAAAGTATCTTGGCAAATCTGGAAAATACTGCGGAATAGAAATTAAACGTAACGGCCGATTTGGAATAGATGCACGATTCTATTATTTCTACATATGGTAATAAATTTAGTAACTTACCCTTAAAAGCAGCTGGTAGTCGTTAATTCGTTGAATTGGTAATTTCAAATGTTCGGCGATACCCTTATCGTCATTGAGCTGATGGGATAGTTCCTGAAAGAAAACGGCATTACTACCAAAATTGAGAATTATGGATAGTTTTGCAAACTTTCATGGTAAACACGCCCTTAACAACTTTGAAGTAAACTGAATGGTTTAATGTTTAATAATAATTTAGTAATGAAATCCAGGCTATTAAGATAAGGAAGTGAATTTTATTTTTGAAAATAAGTAATTTTTGAAAATAAGTAATTGTTACACACTACTTCGCACGCATTTATAAGTCTGGAAGAGAAAAACTATGTTAACTTAGATAGTTTTCTGTAATGCTCTAACAAATAAAGAGAATTTAGGTAGGTTTGCTTGCATGATTTCAAATACAAATTTTAATTGAAATCAAATAGTAATTATTTTTTATATGTAATAATTTATATTTAAAAAGAATCTAATTTATTCTCTCTCTCTTTCTCTCTCACACACACACACACACTCACTCTCACTCTCATTCTCTCTCTCTACCATTGAAAACGAGGTCGGATTTAGAACTTGAAACGTTTGGACTCTTGAAATATACAGACTTTCAAGTATATGTGGCAGTTAGTCCCAAAGAACAAAAATAAAAACTGTAATTACACTACGACCTATAACACGAATATCCTTACTGCATATGCTAGCTTTACATTTTTTTAACGTTTCTTGATCCATTCTGTATAAATATATTTTTACTTCACTCTTAGTTCAACGACCTTGTATTAGCAACTACTTATGTGATACCTAATACAATAGTTTTTGAACGACCATGTATACCTATAATTCAATTCCACATTATATTTCAACCATCCTATATATGCAACTGTGCAACTGCTTATGTACTACACAATATCACGTGTACGCACGCACGCACGAGCACACACCTACAACCGTTTACCATGTACAAAACGTCGCCGGCATAACAATTTTTCGTTTCGATACACCAATGGAATACTTTCTGACGTTATAGAAAAATATACGAAATCAAGCTGGATTATAATTTTGTACAATTTAAAATATTCAAACTGATTCAGCTGTTTTATAGAAAAACAGTGAAGATTCATTGAAAATTATTGAAATGTAGTCCAATAATTATTTTTTTTTCTGATTTTCTTTAAAACCATACTTCATACGTTATACAAAATTATATAGAACCTTTCTGTAATATTAATTAATGTAATTCCTTTTTGGAAATCGGTTAAAAATTCAATGAATGGGGGGAAAGCGCCAACTATCGAATGAGGTCCTATACTAAATCCATTAACTTAAAACCATTTCAGCGATCACGCGAACTCATTATGTAAATATGACTAATTTCGGTTAATAAATATAGAATTTATTAGTTAGTTGCCCACAGTGAAAGCCTAAAAACTAATATGTTATGTGAATATGACTTTAATCAGTCAAGTCATTCAGAAGTTAGACAATCACTAATAGAGGCACCAACCATTTTATACATAAAGATTGATAACTGGATGACAGTCACCAATTGGGAATGCCATTTTTGGCAACTAAACATCATATACTGTGAAAATTACTCATTTCAATTTATAAATATAAAATTATAATTAATTTGACTATGGCTTAGTTGTTGCTAGCATAGTTGCGAACTATTGTTACGACAAAACAAATATATTATGTAAACATAACATTAATCGACAAATCGTTCGGAAGTTACAGGATCACTAAGAGACGCACTATCCATTTTATAAATAAAGGCCAATAACTCAACCCAATGTCAGCTATCGGGTTCCCCTTTTTTTTCTTATCTTTTACTACTAAACAAACATGCGAATTTGAATTATTTTAGTGTACAGTAGACTTTGTAAAGGCTGTGCTCATTGTAAACGGTAAAGGCGGAGTGTTGCGTAAATATGACAGCTGCAAACCATTTGTTTTCGCCAACAGTTGCAGTTTGCGGCTATCATATTGACGCTAACACCACCCGCACCACAGATATCGCGTTTATGTTGAACATAGGCCTAGTATTTAGCAAGAGCGACAACTGTTTGATCTTGGCTTAGTTATGAACCATTCTGAACAAAATTATCCTGTTTTATTCGTAGACCTCAAATTAAAGAAGTACGCTCCAGATATTTTCCACATTTTTTCCATAAATTACGTAAACGCAACATTCGCGGTTGGTGACGCGTTGCGTGCAAAGTGACCAGAATACTTGAAAAAATCACTTCAATCTTATGGACCGGTGACAAATGAGGTCGACAATGAACTAATTGAGAGATATGCCTGCTTTTTATGTGTTTAATAGTTTGAGGCTGTCACATTGATACAATGCATTGCCTGCATCGCATATATTGCGTTTACGTTAGATATTGTCTAAGATTTAGGGTCAAAGGCCAACCGAGCTATTACGACAGCTGCAATATTTTGAAATATTAGGATAGAGAAACTGTCACTTTCCGGGATAAAAGTAACCTAGGTTACTCTCCACTCCACAAACTTTACATGCAGAACAAAATATGGATGCCTGTTTCTTTATTGTTACGTTATATAAGGACAAAATAACAAACACTTTTATGTTATTATATTACAAGGATATTAACACTTTTAGTGATAAGATTATTTTATTTTACTAAATGAAAAATCAAAGGCTAATTAGATTTCATGGCCATCTTCTTGACTATAGGTCTGTTCCCGAAGTTATTTATAATTTTGGCTAACATGTCTCATTTAATGATCATTTGTTCTTTCAAATGACGGGGTTTGTGAACATTAACGTGTTCTTTTAAGTCTCTGTACGAGAAAATTACAAATAGTCAATAGTCGTCATCGAAAAATGATATATGGGCTCCTGGGAGCATGTTCCCACTGCTTTCAACGATGCTCTAGCAGTGTGTGCTGTAATGACTGTCGAGGAGGTTCTTAGCTTTACTGGTTGTTCTTACATATGTTTTGAGAGAAAGAAATCTCTACAATATTATCAGCCGTTTTTTTTTTGGTTGTTTATGTTGTTCTATTGCATTGAGCTCCTCTAATATGTTGAAAAAACCTTACCGAAAATGAGATGCTACAACACTCTTTCAGGTAAAAATATATTTTTAAGAACCAGCTGGCCCAGCACTAGTAGTACTGAGTGTTATAATTTAGTGTATAACGAGTCTTTACTTAATTTCAACAAATAATACTTAACTAAAGTATTTCTTTTAATATGTCAAAAAGTATTAATATTTTAATATTCTCTGGGTTTGCTCCCTTAGATAGGTGGCAGCCATAATCCTAATAGATTTCCTAATTCCTAATATGTAATTACATGTTTTTGTGATGTAAATTTTAGTGGAACTATAGTTTTTATTAATATCCGGCGCATTCGCCAAAATGTTAAATATTACATTATTTTTCCTAATAGTGTCTTTTCATTGTCTTAACTGTATTATATACTTATCAATATATATATATATATATATATATATATATATATATATATATATATATATATATATATATATATAACAGTTCTAACCATGTTTATAAATTGTTAATGGTTTTTAATTATGTCCAGTGAGATTAAAGATTTATTTTCCAATTTTTCAATTTATTTCTGTGAAGATTACTTCACTAATGTACTCCTAAGTTTCTATCTTATTTCGTAGATTATTAAATATTTTGTATATTATCACTGGCTTCGCAAGGGGGGGCAAACAAATTGGTGATTTTATTGTAAATATTGTTAAGAATTTTGAAGAAATTCCTAGAAACCAATCTCAGGGCCGCTTACCCGACCTAATTATAAATCTAAAGCATTCTAGGGACCCACTCAAACTCACACAAAAAGTGTCACCAAATAGTCCCACCTTTGGGAACCATTTTGTGTTCCTACAACTCAATTTTAGCGCCCCCTGCCGGGTGAAACTGTAAATCAGGCTCAAACAAAACACCTTCCAAAACCGTCAAATTTTAAAGAAATTCCTAGGACCCCATAGGAGCACCTCCTACTCGGTTTAATTATAAGTCTAACGCATTCCAGGGAACCACTCAAACTGACGCAAAATATTTCATCAAAAAACGGCCCAATGTTTAAGAGTTAAAGAAAATATCCTGATTACACTGCTCCCTACCAGATCAAATTATAAATCTAGCCAAGTCAAACATTTAGGAGTTTTTTTTCCTACAATCCGACCACAGCGCCACCTACCGGGTTCTATTGTTTAATTGTAAATGTAAACCATTCCAGGGACCCTGTCAAACTCAGAAGCAGTTTCAAAATCAGTCCAATCTTTAAGAGATGAAGAAAAATACCTGCGAAGATTAAATACTGGTAACATTAACTGAAATTTTCCAATTGTCTGTGCAATTCTCTTAATTTTTCCCTCCGTAAGAACCTTCTACAAAGTTTTGGAAAAAATGTTTATGGCGTGACAAAGGGAGAGGGAGATATATTATCCTTTTTGAGGTTAAATTGTATGTCTTGAATGCTAAGCTGGTCAATTTAATGATTTTTGATTACTGTCATTATGCCTATTTATTGAATCTAGTTTTTGTTGTAATAGCGAAACACTTTTCTTCAAAATAATTCTAACAAACACACATTTTTATTATATTCTAATTTTCCCCAATTTTCATTAATGTTTATTCATTGCCATGTATAGGCTCTAAAAATTGTCAGCAACTGGCAACAAGTAGGAAATGCAAACGAAAAGTGGAAAGAATTTAGCAAGGCCCAAATTCAACAGTGGACATGACAAAAGTTGATTCAAGACTTTTTCACTTAAAATAAAACTTCTACTTTGGAAATGCTTTTTATTCCATAAACCCCAACTCTTTTATCCACTCCGTACCCAATCAAAGAACGAATAATGACATCATGTCATTTTTATTTATTAAACAATCAAATATCCAAAAATAGTATTAAAAGATAAAACTATCGCAAGGCTTTGCTCAAAGCTCTCGTCATTAGGACCGAATTCCGAGTCGGCTCCAGTCATTTTTCATATTCGGAGTGCTAGTTTGAATTAAAATTTCTTTCATAGCGTAAACGTTTTCCCATGGGATATGGCAAACTGTCAATTTTATAAAATTAATGGTTCAGAACTATAACTTGATATTTATAACAAACAGCAAACCTAAAATATCAGTCGAATTTCAAATCTTATTGGATGCCAAAAATAAATAAGTAATCTGTGATGTTTTTCGTCGTGCTTTTCAACGTAGGTGTTTGTTTTCCACAAAAATAATTTCAGTATATACTATTTAATTGAAATATCTATATAGATGTTCAAATTAAGCCTTCGCTAGTGAACTCTGATTGATCACTAACAAATGTACATTATTTTAATAATTCATTGCAATTCATCAAAAATATTTTATGACTGCATTAAACACTACCTATTATATACAGGGTGTGGCACCGGAAACGAAACATCGAATATTTTCAATGCACTTTTTTTTAAAATTTACAACCTAACTGTCATACGACTATACTAATCTGTTCAAATTAATTTCTAGTGTTTCATCCAAGTAACCACAAATCGCGAAATCATAATGTGGAGGCGCCCCCTCCTGTTGGAATATTGGTTGATCTTCAACTTGGGTTTGGGTTTACTCCTGAAGATTACAACTTAGAGTTGTTGAAACGTGCGTTGAGTGTTTAAAATAAAGGTTTGGTGTTAGGGTGCAAAACTGTGTTTTTACATTTGTGACACACCAAAGGTTCCACAGCTTTTCGATTAGATCTTGGAGACACAAGTTATTCCAGCATTGGAGGTAAATGGACAATTACCAAATAATATCTGGTTTCAGCAGGATGGAGCACCACCCCATTATGCTCGCATTGTTCGAGATCATTTAGATAGGACATTTCATCACAGATGGATTGGAAGAATGGCCTGCATGAAGTCACGATCTTAATCCCCTAGACTATTTTTTGTGGGGTTACTTAAAGTCTAAGGTTTATGTTGATAGACCAAATAATTTGCAAGAATTAGCTGCAAGAATAACTCAAGACATCCAGAGAATTACACCAGAAGTAATAGCTAATGTTACTATAGAATTTAAAAACCGACTTGCTTATTGTCAAGAAGTAAACGGTGCTCAGTTTGAACATCTAATACATTAAGTTTAGTTAAGTTAAGTTTCAATGTTTTGAAAATCACTTAGATTTAATTAATAATTATGATTATATATTTCTGCATTTCTTTAATGGATATTAGATTTTTCCTTTCCTTAGTTACTTTTCTGTTAATATCTCGGTAGGTATTGAAGTAAACAATATCAAACCCGATATTTTTGTATTCGCAATAAAATGTTTCATCAGAAACAAAAATACTAAAAAATACACAGGGTGTTTCATTGCAATTTTTAAAATCGACATTACTTCCGGTAAAACAAGAAGTTCAAAATTGTAAAAAATTTGGAAACAAATAGGCAATCTACTGAAGGAAGGTGGATACTGTCCACCTTCCAAATTTCATTTTGATATCTCTAATAATTTCAGAGATATTTGCTTGTTTCCACACATTTGCCCATCACTGTATATTGATTGCCCTGTCTATTTACATTACAAAGAGTTGAAAGATGTTTGCCAGAAAATAGTAACTTTCTTTCCATTGTAACCAATAAGACGTAAATATAGGTATTGTACACCGATGCTTTACGGCTTTACGGGACTTGAGTGACCAGCACGCAACAGCGTGATGCAATAATTTGTGTTTGTTTACATTCTGATTTTGGGATTATTCTTGATTTTCATATTATTTAAAGTGTTTTGGATATTGAAACTTTTTTGAGATCAGTGATTATCTTGTTCAAGTGTAAAAAACAACATTAAAATTGCATTTCTGTGTTTTATATGCAGGAAAACGGCATATTCGTTTACCGAATTATCATTCCACAGGTGAGTGCAAATTCATAAACGTAGTAATTCAATTTTATACAAGTTCATTTAAACTGTAAATAAAACTACATTTTGAATGTTAAATGTTGGTAATTAAGCCATAAAATAGTTTTTAACCGACTTCCAAAAAGGAGGAGGTTATCAATCCGTATTTTTTTTATTTATTTTTTTTTGTATGTATGTTACCTGTTTTCTTCTCCTGTGGTGAACCATTTTGGATGAATATGGTCTTGTTTAATTTAATAGAGTATATATCCAGATTGGTGAAACTTCAAAGAATTCTATTGGTAAAGCCATGAAATTTGTGAATGAACACATGCGTGCATGGAAATCGACCAATATCCCTAACATATTGGTCGATTTTTCAAAAACTCCTTATGGATGTGTATAGTTTTTTAACGTCTACGCTATTAAGGCAGATCTGCGATGTGCAACTTGCAGTTTTGCAGAAAATCGCCGAAAGTTCCAAAATTCTTATCAAAAATTTCATCTAAATGACATAAGGGACATTTCCTCATAAATATTTTAATTCCAAGGTAATAGTGCGGGAATTTTAGGCACTGGAAGTTTTAATTGCGAATTTGAAAATTTTCTTTGTCCATCTCAAGGATATAGGTAGTAAAGCATAGTATTTTCGGTTCCTTAAATCAATGAATACCAAGCTCGATTTGTTTGTCAGGCAAACACCTTTGCGAAGACGGTGCTTTTGGTTGTCACATTCTCCCGGCCAAATAGAAAATTCAGTGACAACACATGTCAAACTCTAACTTGCTAATTGGTGCGTTGATACTCAGGGTGTTTAGTTATAGCAAACAAAATCACAAAGTAACGTGATAGAAGGAGTTGCATTTATATGATGACTGAAATATAGGTACCTATAAATATGTTGAAAAAAATGTGTAATTAAAATTATATAGGGTAATTATAAGACTGTTATATGATGTGGACGTAAACAAATCATATACAGGATGGTTGAAATATATGCTGGAGTTAAATATTTATACACTGTGATTAAAAAATATTTATTTTATAGCCCATAACAGTTGCATAAAGTGTGGAGAGGAATAAATGTTACACCGGGTGATAATATAAAATGTTAAAAATGAAATAATTTATGGGGTAGCCCACAAGGAGTTATATACTATGGTTGAAATATAGGATGAATTTGACTCCATAAATATGGGATGGATTCTACTTCTCCTATAGTTTACAGAATGTACAGGATGGTTAGTACATAGGGCGAAGTGGAATTATCTATAGTTGTACAGAGTTGTCAAAAAAAGTGGAATAAAGGCTACATGGCGTGGTCTATAAGGCATAAATATATTTTGGGCTTATTAAGTTAACGCGTATTAGTACATTTTGTTGGTAAACATTTACCTGTTAATTACCTGAAAATGTATCAATGTGTAATGTTGAGGCTTTCGATGTCACCTTATTCTATCTATTAAGGTTATACATACAAAATAAAAAATAAAGAATGAAAACTACCTGAGTTCAGAAAAACTAAAAAGTTGAAAATAAACTATTAAAAAAATATATATAACCGACTTCCACCTATAACTAAAAAGCTAAAAATAATTATAACAAAATACAACTCTAGCAAATAAATAACACATTCAATGTTGTTAGGTACCTACCCAGGAAGTAAAAAATGTAACCATTAAAACGTTCTCATTCTGTACAAATTAATTACCTACCAATATAATATTTTTGAAGTCGGTGCCAAGCAACTATCAAGTTTGATGAAGTGGTAGATAATTACGCAATGAAAGATTTTAGATTTGCTTGGCACCGACTTCAAAAATATACTAGATTGGTAGGTAATTAATTTGTACAGAATGAGCACCTTTTAATGTTTACATTTTTTAGTTCCTGGGTAGGTAGGTACCTAGCAACATTGAATGTGTTATTTATTTGCTAGAGTTTTATTTTGTTCTAATTATATTTAGCTTTTTAGTTATAGTTTTAGCTTTTAATGTGATTAAACATATTTGTATTTTCGGATTATATAGTTGTATTATTTAGATCCGGAATAACATGACCCTTAAAGGTAACGCTGACGATATGTCACTGTTGGAGCCGGAATATTTTTAAACAAATATATCTGTCTCTTTCTATTGTTGTCTCATGTTTCAACCCATTTTTTGGTCGGTCGTATATGAAATTGTCAGAGAGGTAACATCTAACTCTGTCTAAGCTCGCTTCAGATGCGTGTTTGATTGCGACAGTCAAGTGTCGTCTAGCAATAGCTTGCAGCTGTAGTCACTTGCACAGGCGCCCTTATGCATTTTATCTTAATGTATTACTTCTATGATTCAAACATGTACATAACAGTAACAAAAGCCCTGCTTAACAATGTTCACCTAACTAATTTTTTTGCATTTCGTTAACCAATTGCTCAGTTATTGTCTAAAGGGCAAATCTTATACTAACAAAGTTCAGAAAATCAAACAAAAAATGTGAAATAATACGCAAATAAAGATTATTTCATTGAATGACACTTGCCAGAGCTGAGAAATTTTCTAAAAAAATTTGGCTCTCATCCCATTTCTACATGTTTACGTCATTAATGTCGAAATAAAAACGTCTATTCACCGAAATGCACAATAGAGGATAGTTTACGTAAATACTATCGGAAATATATACGTCATACCGAATTATATCAAAGGTGTAGGCTTTCACGGGCAGTTGTAATTGGTAAACTGTGATTTTTCGGGCTGTTTTTTCATAGTCTATTGCAATTTGTTCCGAGTACAATATTTCGGGTGGGAGGGGCTTATTTAGAAAACACACTTAACAGAAAAATTTTACTTAGTAATTATATTTTATTAATAATTTCTTGTACAGTAGTTTTGCTTAATTATGTGAAGGGGAGCTTAACCTCAAATCCCAACCCTGGGTACGCCTATGGAGTATGTTATAACTCATGGGATAGTTATGTGTCTATATAATTTTTACAATCCCTATGTAGTTTCAAATAATACCCCTAGATACAAGCAAAGAAGTTTAACCTCTTATAGTGTTAATTAGGTTGTGTTCCTACCCGACGTAAAACCGATAAGCAACTGGTACTGGTAATTGTATTGCGCCAAACAACATTGTAAACACATGAGTTAATACAGCAAAGTTGAAAGCATGTTTGGACATACAATTTGGCAGAAATCTGTTTACGCCATCACCTCAGTAATAGTTTATACCATAATTTGATCACAAATCCGTAGTAGTAAATTGTACATTTAAACAATAAAAGTTTTTTTTGTTGTAACAATCTAAAAACCTTCAAAAAGAGTATTTATATAGCCTGGTTGAAGCATTTTCACTGAGAATAGAGGAAAAACTAGAAAAAAATGTGTTTTTTCAACATTTTTAGGGTTCCGTATATACAATATACGGATACCCTTATAATATCTCTCAGGATTTCTGCCTCTGTCACATCACAGCAATTTTCTCCTAAACTACTGGACGGAAGAGGTTGAAATTTGGTATGAAGGTATAGTTTGGTGACCCGATCAGGAGTACATATCGCAAAAAAAGAAATCCCCCCCTGATCTCTTAAACTACTGAACCTACAATTTTGAAAAAAATAGGAAATATAGAACGTTGCCCGAACTTTACAGGAAAAATAAGGAAAAACCGTTAATATAAATTTTGGGGGGCAAATTATAGAATTAAATGAAAAATTAAAAATTTTTAGAACGCATCATGTAATACATCAAATGAAAGGTCTCAGATATTAACGAAAATATACCAAAATTCCCCCCCCCCCCTTATCTCCGAAACTAAAAAACGTAAAGTTTGGAAAAACAATAGAGTTATAGAGCCTGACCTGAAGTTTACTGGAAAAATAAGGGGAAACCTTTACTTTTAATTTACATTACAGAATTAAATAGAAAATATAAAATTAAAATTTTTTCTAACGCATTATGTTATATATCAAATGAAAGGGCTCATTATGACGAAAACAAATATATTTTTTTCATATTTTTAAATTAAATTAATTAAAAGATATTAACAAAAATATAAAAAAAATAACCATTCCCCCCTTTTCTCCGAAACCATAAGCTGTAAAATTTTGAAAAAAAATAGAGGTATAGCGCCTCACCTGAACTTCACTGGAAAAATAAGAAGAAACCCCTAATATTCATTTTGGGGGGCAAATTATAGTATTAAACGGAAAATAAAAAATTAAACTTGTTTCTAGCGTATCATGTAATATATCAAATCACAGGGCTCATTATGACTAATACAAATATATTTTTTTAAATTTTTTTAAAATAAATATTTTAAAATATATTAAAAAAAATATTAAAAAAATTACCCATTCTCCCTTTTATTCCCCAAACTATAAGACCTAATTTTTTTATTTACAGAAAAAATACGTAGAAATCTTTAATATTAATATTGGGGGCCAAATTATAGAAATAAACGGAAAATAAAAAATATTTTTTTAACCTGTCATGCAATATATCAAATGAAGGGGTTCATTAAGAGGAATACAAATATATATTTTTCATATTTTTAAAATTAATTGTTTACAAGATATTAACATAAAGATATAAAAAACTCTTATTTCTCGCTTTATTTCCGAAACCATACTACCTAAAATTTTGAAAATAATTAAGGGTACTGGGGCTCACTTGAAATTTATAAGAATAATTATTAGAAAACCTCCATAGTAATTTTAGGAACAAAATTTAGGATGAAATGGAAAATAAAAATTCAATTTTCAAACGCATGATGTAATATATCAAATAAAAGGCTCATTATGTGAATTACAAATATTATATATATTTTTAAATCATTTGTTTAAAAGATATTAACAAAGATATTAAACATCGACTTAATTCCCATTTTAGAAACTACACTATTTAAATTTTGAAAAATATATTTTATTTGTATTTTTAAATAATTTCATTACCAGATTTAATAATTTATAATTTAAAACTTGACCTATTGTGCCCTTCATCTTCCAATCTATAGAGCCTCAAAATCCAGACAGTAAATTATAAAAGGCTTCCCTGAAACTTGATTAGTAAAATAAAACTCTAATGTTAATTTTTGGGGGCCAAATTAGAGAACTAAATACTGCGAGTCCAACTCGCACTTGACCAAATTATTTTTTACTACTATGAGCTAACTGCAGCAAAATGAGTTTATGATGCTAAGTTTAAGATGGATACTGTAAGTAGTTTTAGAAAAATTGTAATTTCAATAATTCTGAGAGATATTTTGCAAAACGCACTAAACTAATCAGGATTGTCCGGTGGGGATTTACAAAAGATATTTTGAAAGCTCATATAATGCATTTCACTTTCTCTATATTGAATTAGTTAGCAACAGATCAATGAGGGTGGCTATCAAAACATCTTAGGGAAAGTAAGAATGGCTCGTTTAGTACAACTATCAGAACCATTTTTAACAATTTGTTTGAGAATTCTAACAAAAATGAAGATATACTTACTAAATGACGTGCATATTTGGCACATACCGGTAGAATATCTCTCGAAATTATTTAAATTGTTGGGTAACGACATCTAGTAATCAATTTTAATTTAATTACAGAAGCTTTATTAATCTGATATTCTGTTATTTTTCTCGATAAAAAAAAAGTTGAAAGTTGTTTATAAAAAAATATATTAGTGTCAGATAAAATGAAAAGTTGGTTTTAAGTTTTTGTCTACTTATAATATAATAATTTAATAATTACAAATAAATAATTATTTGTAGCACTGCACAACAAAAATCCAACTCTCTAAAAACTACTTAACTGAAAGTACCGATCTAAGCCCAGTCATTCTCACTGTCATACGCTATCTTTCTGATGAATATTAATCTTCCAGGTATTACAACAAAGTTATAAATTTATAACCTTTCATTTTGAAAATTTTCTGATTCTGTACAATTTTTCGATTAACGGTGTTACGATTGTTTCATCACTTTTCTTAATATTAGCAAAAAAGGGAAAATCCAACATTTTGCGTGTCTTTGTGGCATAAACTTCTATGAATTAGCTGTTAAAATCATTTAAGTGACATAAGCGTTTAGATGTTATATATATGTTAAATCAAAATCTTTATTGACAAAGAAAATGGAGGCCCGCCAGGAAAAAGGCAAAAATTAAAACTTGTATTTAATAATGATGAAATATTAATTTTTGTATAATACAATGCAATAAATGTAATATTCTTCTAATAATAGGTAGGTAGGTACTGTCAAAATTTATTGAAGCTATTGTTAATGTGGAAACATTATTTCATTTGAAAGTAATTACTGGCAAATTGACAACTTGTATGTAATATGAAAGTGAGTCTCAAATCAAACGTCCATAATTAATTAAATTGTGACCACAACAAATGTTCAATACATTTAACATTCATATAAAGTTCACGAGTTGTTTACACCAAGTATGAGCTAACGACACATTGTCAAACATGCCATTAATTTGTTACTAGACGGAAACAAAAGGAACATGAAACTAGGGGGCATAAACTGAGCTCACAGAGTTAACTTTCCGTTAAAGTTCGTTACAAAATGTTGAAAAGTGCAATTTTAGGAATCATCATTTCTATTATCATGAATACATTGTTAACAGTGAAAGAGAAATAAAAATGATTTGAAAAAACTGGAATAGAACTTAAAATAATTTGGAACTATTTATGGATTTAAGTTGTATTGTATAGTTTATTAATAACAGAGACGTAGCCAGCAAGGTTAAGGGGATTCAACACCCGCCCGGCAACATTTTGGGGTAACAATTCAAAAATATTAGCCAATTGTCTACGCAATTATTATGGAAAAACTATGCATGTCCCGTTTCCGTTCCCGTGAAAACTTAAGGATAGAAAGTATGTAAAAGCATTCGTATTTAAAAATGCAATGTTATGTAAAAACATTCAAGTCAAACACAATGAAAATGAAAATTACATTATAACGTATCATATGCTATTTGGGTATATTTTGGTGAAGGTGCTATTCCTTTCCCATTTATTAGAATTGTTTTAAGACTCGACAACAGAGACACTTATTGGATTCAAAACTATAGTCTTTTATCAAGCTGGAACTAATCGGTTAGGCAGTTTTTGAGATGATTGCACATCGTGACGCGTGATTTGTATGCATTAAGCAATGATAAGAGTAGGTTTGCCAACAGTACTATAGTATGTAGGTAGTATTGTACGATATATCGTACGCAAACTATTTCAGTTGACGGATCAAACATTTTTTGCTAGATCAACACGAATTTTGCAAAATTAATGACTATTTTCCAACTTTCCAAATGATGTAATATGTATGTATCCAAATGGGTGCTACAATCTTTTCAAGTATATGATATGGAAGCACTGGTTAAGAAGGTTTTAAGATCTTGTGTCTTACAAACCTTGCTTTGATGTAAATGGTCATGATTGTTTTTTTGGCTGCAGACTGTTGCAAGTAATTGAAAAAAATGCATAACTACTTTCTTTAGTTGTTTAGTACTCTGACTTATGATTGAAAATGACATATAGAACTAGTTATTATATTTTTATAAAAACTGTAAAGAGTGGAAGATAATATAACAACTCACATTCCAGCGCACCATTTCATTTGAGAAATATTAAGGCAAAATTTGGTACTTATCACTCTCTTATACAAATATTAGGCTGGTATTACATTGTCAAAGAGTTTTGATCAAACTTTTATAAAACATTTGATCAAATATTTGATATTAATGTCAGAACAAATTTCATTAAATGACAAATTACACTGCATTAAATATTTGATCCACTAATTTCAATTGAAAATGGGGAATGTATGTAATTTTATGATTGTTTGTGCTACTGTGCTGTGTTTTTATGGCTACAATTTCAGACTTAATAATAAGTAATGGCCGCCTAGAAAGGAACAGTTTATCAATAGTGGACCTGACAAGCAAAACTTCTTATTAGCAGTTTTAATTCTACGATTGTTATTGGATCAACTGTTGGATTTTTTCTAAAAGGTTGTAGGCGATTCTTGGTAAAATAATAGAAAAGGGGCCGATAACTACCAACGGTCAGGCAACCGTCGCAGCAAGCAACTACCCTACATCTGAACTTATTAAAAGAGCTGAGACACATGGCAAGAATACCAAAATAATAAATTTTGAATTGATGAGGCTACAATATAGATGTTGATACTACAATTGTCTATTGCTAAAGAAATACACAAATGACGAAATTGTATTAGTATAGAGGATCCACCTACATCCCACACAGCATGAGATATCTGAAGAAATATTTCACTGAAATATTTCTGCAATATTCCTATGTCCACGACAAAACATCTACTGAAATATAATCTTATGAAATCTTAGAGAAACATTTCGAGAAATATTACACCAATATTTCATGAAATATTTCAGGAAAATTCTAGTCTTGAATATAGCAATATTTTGAAAAAATTTCAAAAGATACTTTAGACATAAAATATTTTAGCACTATTTTAAAATATTTGACTCTAATACTTCTGAAATATTCGTATGCTCCCGACAAAAAAATCTATTGAAATATATCATAAAATATTACAGAATATTTCATGAAATATTTCAAAAGGTTTGCGTTACGAAAATACGAAGATTTCTGAAATATTTTATGATACTACAAAACAAACATGAAATATTATATAAATATTTTTAAATAGTTCACTAAAATATATTTAAAATATTTTTATATCTACAACAAAAGATCTTTTGAAATATATCATGAAATATGACAAAAAGATTTCATAAAATATTGATATTGATAAGAAATATTTTGAAATGTTTCAAATCAAACCAGAAATATTGCATAAATATTTTAGAAATATTTCATGCTGTGCGGATCATTTTAATCGAGTACAACATTACGCTTCAGTATCTATTAGTTCTGTGATATGAACTATAGCTCACTATTTAACAACAAATAAAATTATTTTAGTTTTTTCGGTATATTTATTAACTTTTCAATCCGTCGAGTTTTCTTCAAGGTCTTTATACGTCCACATATTTGTAGGTACTAACAATTTTCATTGCAGGCAGTTAACCTCTTGTTTTTATTTTATTCACAACATTATACAAAATCAACGGTCTTGATTCTCAAATATTAAAACTTTGCTGTACAACTCTATAATAAATTTCTGAGGCGTAAATTTTTTTTTCACTGACAATTAACGTCAAAAATCTTTGATCAAATATAGGACAACGCGTGTAAATGTGATCAAAAATATATGTCAAATAAATATTTTGTCAAAGAATTGATATTACACTATTAAATATCTTTGACAAAGATGTTTGATCAAAGATATTTGATATCTGACAATGCAATAGCGGCCTTAAACCTGAAGTTTTTAATATCTTGAAAAACAACTGTCCCATAGGCATAGTTCACACCACAGCCAAGTATGAATCTTAACCGAAAACTGATGTTATTAAAATGATTCTTAATTTTTTTCTCTCTCTAACTTTCAGTTCGAAAAATAATAAAATAAATGAATGGCATGAACTTAAATGGCCGTTGCAGCCAGTTAGTTTTGAATTGGAAGTCATTATATAACTATTCAATTACTTTAGGTGAGAATTTTGAATATATTCAAAACAATTTTGAATACCATGAGCTGTTTTTTGGATATGTGTAATTTTAGGTGAACTTTTAAGTCGGCGCTAGAACAACATACGAATAACTATTGTTATGAACTCAAAAACATGTTGCAGTCCTTAGAAGCCAAATTCCTCCACAAAATGTTATAAAATTAAAAAGAATGTTCTCATTTTCGTTGATAAATATCTGGAAAATTTAACAAATGGTTTGATAATCATGAAAATATCTGGACCTCAAAAGTTCAAAGATAAAATGATAATTCGTTTGATGCCTGGGACAGTCTTAGTATTAATTTTAAGTTTACAAGAACGTATAAGCGAAATAACATTATGATTTTGAAATGGCGAGAAGCGGTTAATGGAGTGAAGATCTCTTTAACCAAACAAGAGTTTTGATCTACTCTAATTAAATAAAAAATCATACTTTTATCATGTACAAAAAATTGTTTAAACATACAAAAAATTACAAATTTTATCTAACTAAATACGTAAAAATTTTATTGAATTGTGCTACATTTGTTTAATACAAATTTTGAAAATGATACAATATTGGCAACCCTAGAAACTAATCACAGTTGTCCATGTTGCTCTAAATCAATAGTTTACATGTTATTTAACCTTGATAAAAATAGTTCCTAATAATAGCGTGTTTATTATTGTGATGCAATAAGCTGGAAAAAGTTTTCAGAATGATACAATAAATAATATTATAACGTTACTTATAAGAACTGTTCATAATAAGCGAACGAAACTACGAAAATAGAAGCTAAGGTTTCAAGTGGGTTCAAAATTTGTTCGTCAACTGTTATGTATGTAACGAAGAATAGCAAACTGGCCCAACACGAACAAAATTGGTACAAATATATACATGACATCTTAAATGTGAAAAATATAGGTATATCTTATTTCCACTACGATTTGATATATTCGTATTAGGTTTGCTGTATTTCTTTGCTTACAAAAATTGGCAAACTGTATAATATTCTTTTAATACAAATAAGATTGTTCTAATACACCTAATATTGAAAATTCTCAATTAGTAGTGACGGTTTGAAGTTCGAGTACACAACATGGTATGAATGAAGTTTACTATAATTAAAAATGAATTAAATGAAATATCTCTTGAAACTATGTCCGAAGAATTTAAAACCTTTATAACGTTATAAAACCACTTCTTTAATTGACTACAGCAAAATTGAATTCTCCAACTGCCAACTACTAGACAACACAAATAAAAACATTTTAATTTTCCCCCAATCATCCAATCTTCAGGAATTTCATCATGACATCTTCGAAGATATTTTCGAAGAAGTCGCTGGCTTCGAAACCTTTAAAATTAATAAATTCGCCAGCAAAACCGTAAGCAGAAGGCAATATTTCATAATTCCACTTCCAAATGATCCTGACATTGTAAACGAAGTTCTTTTTGCATCAATATACAAACATCAGGATACTTTATCTCCATCTAAAACATACTGTGTCGAAAACAATCTCGATCTTCCAATTTTAGAGATGCTCCCTTTCATTTTCGTTGAAAAGGAAATCAAATGGAAAATCTGCCAAAACGTTACAAAAACAACCGAACAAGACGAAATACCGCTGATCCTTGAACGATATCATAACGGGACAAATAACTTGCACCGCGGCATTAATGAAACTGTCCGCCGTATTAAGGAAATGTACACCTGGCCAAGTTTCACAAAAGACATTGAAAATTTCGTTAAGAACTGCGGAATTGGTCAAAAAACTAAAGCGTGTCGCAAAAACCTAGACAATCCCCTCGTCATTACGGAAACGCCTAAAACACCATTTGAGCGAATTAATATTGACATACTAGAAATACCTAACAGGAGCTATATCTTATCTGTAAGAGACGAACTGACAAAATACTCGCAAGCTTATGCTTTGGCAGACAAATCAGCCAACTCAATTGTCAGTACTATGATGTTATACTTCCAATATTTTGGTACGCCATTGCGTATCCATTGTGACTATGGTAGGGAATTTGACAACGCCATATTCAAAGACTTGTGGAAACTTATTCAAGCGTAGGACATCCGCAAACAAATGGCTCTGTAGATCTACTTTGTTAGAAATGATTCGAATCCATAAAGCCGAAAGTCCAGATGAACATCCCCTAAATGTACTCCCGTATGCGGTTATTGCTTACAATAACTCGACAAATAAAACCCATGGCTTTTCGCCTTACGAACTAGTGTTTGGACATACCTCCAGCAGACCACCTGAAACCACTTACAACCATAAGGATTTCCTATAACTACAAAGTAGCCCGCGAAAAAACTGACTTACAAAAGCAAAAGGCTAAAGAACGTTTTGATAAACACGTTTCGGACAAAGTTCCCGAATTTAAAATTGGTGACAAAGTTTACGTCAAGGAATCCCAAATTAAAGACAAACTTCATAATAAATTCAACGGTCCATTCCAAATTTTAGACATTCACAATAATTCAGCCACACTCTTAAATTTCAAAACAAACCAACGAACGAAAGTTAACTTCGACAGAATGAAACTCTATCCTGAAAACTAACTTTCTTTTCAGGTTACTACTGCTGTTCGGATCAGCAGTCTCACAGTTCAACATCAAACCAATAAACAACACTCTTGGTATTTACTATCACGACGAAACTAGAATAGTCATCTCCAGCTATAAATGCACATTACTAGTTCATCGTAACTTGACGACACTTAAAGAAATCTTTGAAAACAAGAACAGAATCCTCAAAACATTAGAAAACACTGTCGATCCCATCCCAGGTTTCAAATTTCATGACACAAGTGCATTCCGAATTGATGTACAAACTCACATCAGTCTCCTATCCCAAATTTCAGATTCATTTAAAACTAAATTTTCAGAAATATTCATGGACACTAAAAGATCCAAACGTGGACTAATTAACGGTGTAGGAACTATCTTTAAAGCCATCACTGGAAACCTTGACGCAACCGATGGCGCATCCTTCACAGATAGTATCAATAAACTTAACCAGGGACAATTACAAGTAGAGAATCTTCTAAAAAATCAAATAAGCGTAACTACTTTCATTCATAAAAAGGCTGCGTCCTCCCTCTGACGCTTAGGAAAAATAATAATTAAGAATAGTAATGAGTAGACACGGGACTAATAAATCCTAAACAATAGACAGAAAAGAAATAACTTAATTCACTGAAGGAGTTTAGTTCTAATTAGTATCTTTTGTGAACTAGTATAGTTATCACAATTTTCCTATCTTGCCCCCCCCCAAATCATTCTAAATCTACACCTGACATGACTTTTTCTCTCTTAAATAATACATATTTGGCACATGTTTTTTATACATAAAAAATAAGTCCTCAAGAAATTAAATTCAGAGAATGTCTCAGAATTCTTTACTACAACAAGTTTCTGTTAAAGTAGCATGGGCTATCCTCGTGTCAGTTATGTGGCCTCTATTTTAAAAATTTTACGCATTTGTTATTTAACTGAAATCATTGACTGGAAATAATTTTTGATGGTAAGCGCGTCAAAATATTCGAGAAATAATATTTGCATTTACAAAATACTTGGCAATATAGACAGTTTTAAATATACAAAAATATTTGTAGTTTATGAAATACTTAAATCTAATTTCGTTACAGTATCTAATTAAAATGCCTTCAAAAAACATCAGAATGTAATAATTAACATTTAAATTTAATAAAATTAACTAAATTTTAGGTTTATCACGTTGGTCGTGGAGGCATTCTGTTGATCATTTAATTATACGGAGTCTGAATTTAAACACATACATTTTAAATAGCAAAATAAAATTTCAAATGCAATCAACATTTGTCGACTTCACAACACTTTGACATAGTAAAATACTGGATAATTTTAAGATCCCTAAAATCAGAGTGGATAACGGTATAAAACGAGATATAAGACAAGGCGACGCAATCTCATCAAAATTATTCTTGCACATGAGGAGGAGGATAATGAGGTTATCTCTATAAATGGAAATAACCTTAGATTTTTTGATATCGTTCTTATCGCAAACAATATGCAAGTAATATTAACATAGCTGGGCTAAGGCAAACGTGAAGTCGATCTAATAACAAATCTAAGTCATAAAAATTAAAAATATATAACATAAAACTTCAAATTGATAATCATGAACTGGAAGAACTGAGATGATTACTAATAGTCGCCCAATGTTAAAATTCGATCGCAAATAATTTGAATATTCTTGAGGGTCTTTTTGCCAGAGTATATAGGACTATGAAGTCCTCTACTGACCGGAAGTTTAACACAAAAAGTTTAGCTGTGGGAAGAATATGCAGCAGAATAATAAGAGGGAAACAGGGAAAAAGAGAAAATAGGAGAAGAACAGGCAGCCTTAACGGCAGGACGCTTCTGCTTCGATTACATTTACACAGTACAGCAACCAATAGGAAAGAAGAAGGTAAAGACAAGAATAGAGAAGTTTACGTGAGATATATCGATCTGAAGAAAGTATATGACACGGTACCGAGGAGTCTTTGGGAAGCTATGAGAGGACTCGAGATATCTGTAGCTCCCATAAGACCAGTCAAAAACTGTTATAAAAACAATACGGTGCAAATAAAATAAGAAAACCCAATTATCAGTTCATTTAACACTTCAAGGGCATTCTTGGATTTTCAACAACTTTATCTAATTTATTTTTGGGAGATATTCTAAGCAAATATAAGAAAAATGCCAACGAATGGGAATAATATTAGAACGAACATCTTCGCGGATGACCAGGATGTAATAGGACCTTAGTTACAAGATATGGAAAATATAAGAGGAATACCGAAGAGCCGGTTTGGAAGGGAATTTAAAAAACCAGACTATCTAACAACAAATAAAGAAGACATAAGGAATTTAGAAATCTAAAATTGAAGGAACCCGCACATTTAACTACCTGTGAGTTATAATTTCTAATAATACTTCCACATCAGACTAGAACGAGACAACATCAATGATTTAGAATTATTAGAATGAAAACAAAACAAGTGATACTGAAATCTATTGTCTAAAGTATCATGGGCTACGAGTAAGATATATGATGTGGGATATCAACAAAAGGAACAAAGATAAACGCCTAGCAACGGAAATGGAATACTGAAAAAGAGGTTGCCGAATTACAACACTAGACAGAGTGACGAATGAGGAGGTCGAAGAAGAATGAAAGAAGAAACTAGTCATTACTTACATTAAAGACAACAGGTTCTTGTAATATCGAATATGGACCTCGTAGATCACGAACAAATGAAGTGGATGAGTCTATATGAACGAAAAGACTTAATGACAATGATTAGGATAATAGGAAGAAATGAAAATCCTCATAGAAGGAAGGAAGGAAAACTTAGTCGTTGACACTATTTCTAAAATTTTTTAATTGATAACACTAAAGCTCGTCAACAGCTACTAAACAATAACACCAACAACGACACAAGAAAATTGGTTGACAAACCGAGGAGAAAACTGTTTTGTCTTCGCATATTTATCTATAGATATCGAACATATGATATTCCAAAAACATTTGCTCAAGAATAAATTAAACAATAAAACGCAATAATGCATCTATGTTCCGGAATATTCGGCCAATGTCCTGTCAGTTCTGAAGTAAGGCTCTCTAACGTGAACTCTTAAGGTACAATCGAATGAACAAAGTAAGGGAGACACGAAGATCAGTTGAGCGCAAAATGTTGATTATAACACATAAATATCACAATATACAGGTCACGATACAAGGAGATTTGGCCGACCGATGTCGATTCAAGACACATAAGATAGAGACAAACGGCCAGTTGTAGTGAGGTATTGGTTGAATTTTGAATACTAATTAACAAAACAAGTGATTAGCGAGCTAGGATAACAGACGTACTGTTCCCAGATTTTTCAAAATTTACAATTGATGTAGTTCATCTTATGAAACTTGAAAACTGCAGCAAATAATTAATAACTCAATATGTTGGTCATATTACCACAAAAACATTACGAAAGAATTTGAAAATAGGTTGTACAATTGTTTACAAAACAATGGAAGCCACTTCCAATGCAAATTAACTGTTTTCGATTTTATAGTTAGTTTAAATTGAAGTGTTTTAATTATTATTTATTTGTAAATCTTTACAATGAAATACATGACGTGAAACGTAGAATAGGACTAATCTGGGTAGTGTTTGAAAAATTAAAATCCATACACCACTCGAATCTTCCAAAAGCTTAAAACAAAAAAAAATAGCTAATGCATTTTTTCCGTATTGACATATATCCCAGAGATACTGACAAGGATTAAAAACAATATAAGATCAACGATAGTAATTATTACTCGACACAAAATCCCTAATAGAATCATAAGATGCAACGCGGGAATATACGGTGCTGTCAAGATTATACTACGTTTCCAATGAGACCACTTTTTGGGAAATAACACCACAAGTCACGAAATTTCTGTATATTTCCAAATGTTTCGGAGTCTAGGTCACACTCCGTTGTCAATGGCATAGAAACTATGAAAAAAGTCACAATTCTAAAATGTAAAATTAAAATGTTTGACAATATCTATTATTTGACTTATGACGTAACTAAGAGAATTTAATTTGATAATATACAGGGTAGCACAGAAACTTCTAGATATCATATAATAATAAGGTTCCTTTTAAATTTTAAGAATTTGAAAGGGGTCATCCTCAGAATTTTATGTGTTTATAAGGACATGACCATTAGCAATTACTTCCTTAATCATTAGCAACCAGGAACGATTGAACTCCACAAAGGTAGCAGCGATTCAATCGTTTTCATTTAACAAAATTAAAACAGACTCTTTTAGTTTTCGTTTCGTGTTGTGTTTTTCTTTGTGTAATATAACTGAATTTTGCAATTGTATTTTATGACCAAGGTCCCAAGCATGTTCACACATTTTGGATTTTTTAAACTCTCGTTTTTAATGTAATTTTTGTGTTCGTTTATAGAGGTCTAGAGTTTCTCCAATATAGAATTTAATACATTCACAAGGGATTTTATAAATACATTTTTTTGTATTTTGTGTTGTGCTTTTTTGTTTTGTTTTTGATATCATTTGAGAATAGCTAGGATGAAACATTAACGACGGAGATCAGATATAGACACAAGGCGACATACCACAAGATGAAATGACGATGTAAGAGACTACCTGAAAATTGACTACTAGTTCCCAAAGATTGGAAAAGATAACAAAGTATGCGAGAGGCTTTTGCCCAATAGTAGTGAAGGTGATAAATTGTTACTACTATATAATACTGTACAAGTATGAATTCATTCGCAATTGAGTTAGGTGGGGCTAAAATGGGGTACTTTTAGCGTACTTCCTATTCTAGAAACTATTTCAAGCATGTTTTTATATTTTCTTCATTACCAATTTTTAAAATAGCACATAAAAAATTAAACACACATACAATCAAAAAGGCACAGAAAACAAGTGTAATTCTCGTTAATGTTATCAATAAAAATAATAAACTGCTAAAATCAATATTAAAAATATTTTTTCTAACATAAAATTATTATTTTTTTAAATACTGACTCAATATCAAAAAACATTTTATTTCTGTAAATGTAGACCTTCATTTTTACGACGTTTTTATTAACTTGTTTTCTTCCCTGTCTGTTTGTTTGTTCGGTACAAATTTTGTGTTCGATTTTAATCTAGCCTTTCGATGAGTTAGAAACTTGCAACTTTATACAAAGCTCAGAACTGAACGGAAATGTAGTACTAACAGGTTGCCATAGATTTCAGATGGTAGAATTAAGTAAGTAAGAGAGAGAGACAGACACGAAAGAGCGTGAGAAAAGAACATGACAGCTCATATCATTTGTAGTACAATCAAATTATTAGTTTCTGAGGAGAACTATTCAAAACACCAATTATCTATTGTATGTGTTTCAAGTTTTTGTTTTTTTTAAATTCGCAATCACATATTTTCAGGAAACTTCGCAAGGTCTACATGAAGTTTCAAATCTGTATTTAACTAGAATAAATTATTTTATACTTTTTAGTCCGTTTTAACAACATGGTATATTATTTTTTATTATCATTTATTATCATTTAAATATTCATTTACTGAATTTTATTATTAATGATGTATTTTGTATTTATGGATTTTTTGAGAGTCTATATATTTGAAGATTTCCAAACGTTTCAAAGTCTAAATCAGGTTTTGTTTTCAGTGACAAAAAAAAAAGTTAAAATTTTTCACAAAGGCAAATAGATAACAATGTACAATTTGAAATTAAAATGTTAATAATGTATTTAAGGAAAGGGTCACACATGTTTATCAGATGTCTTAGTTTTTAGTAGTAAAGTTATTTGAACTGTTAAAATTAACACATGATTAATTTCTTGAAATATGAAGAACTGAATAAAATAATTATTGATTTGACTAAATAGCCAATGTGTATCTCATTTATATAAAAAAGAACTTACTAAAATTTTCTTTTTAATATATAGAAGAAAGAGTAAATTATATGGAAATTTTAGAACAAAATGTTTCATACGCATATTTCTAGTTAAAGCGAAATAAATTATTACATAAACACATATTTTTTATGATTTAGTTTTGCAACCTGTTAATGCCTATTGAATTTGTTACATAAGCGCTTATCGATACTATCATCATCATTATTATTATTTAAAGAAATTAAGGAAAATATATTTTTTATAAATTATCTATGGAATTGTTATTTAATAGTTGAGATTTAATGCTGCCTACCAAATATTTATTCAAGTACATACTTTATATTTTCACATCTGATTTAAGGAAAAGGGTGTTACATATATTAGCAAACATTTTTGCAATATTATCAAACTATTTGTTGTAAATAATTAGTAACTTAATGGCACTGTCCGTCATTATATTTTCTCACGCAACAATAAATTCTTGGTTTCCAGTGTATCGATTCCTAACGAACATATATTGGAAGCACCCTCAGCCAACGGTTCTAATATTACATCTTTAATTTTTTTGGCACAGTTTCTCATTCCTTTTGCTCGCGATAAACCGATGCAATTGGTCCAATAATGGCATGATGTCGATGGCTTTATAAATACTTAAGCTCACAGCACACACATGTTTTAGTTACATATTGATATTGAAGATGTTCCTACCTGTGGATCAAGGGTAAATCCACTTAAGATTGTACCTCTAGACGCGCACACTTAACGGACGCGAATCGACTGACCGGGATGGCTCCACTAAAGATGCCGATTCTATACATAGAAACGTTTCATTTCAGCTCGGATATCATATGGTTCGCAAAAGATTTGAAAGTTTTTTAAAATTAAATAGAAAAATAATGTTCAAAACAATCATAAAATAAGAAGTTAGTATCTTAAATTCGTACGTTTGATGGCATGACGCATAATACAAGAGTAAGAAGTTATAATTAATTTCCGAATTCCAGAAATATTCCTCAAGTATGTTCTAATGTTTTGGATTGTAATATGATTAAAAATAGAAATATCGCAGATATTATGATGCGGTGCTTTTATTTCAAAACTATACAGTCCAAATAACTGTTGATTTTACGTAAATATAAGCAAAACAAATAAAAACCTTAATCATTAATTTTTAGGGTTCCCTACATTCAATATACGGAAACATTTATAAAGACACTCCTGATCAGCCCGTCTGTCATATCACAGCTAATTTTCTCCGAAACTACTGGACGGAAAAGGATGAAATGTGGTATACGTGCATAATTTGGTAACCTTATCAATAGTACATACCGGAAATCGAAAAATTCTGATTTTAGGGTACTCCCAACGAGAATTTTTAGAAATTTAGAACATTCTCCCTTATCAGGAAACCATTAAGTTTTAATTAAAATTTTGAAAACAAATTAGGAATATAGGGCGTTGTCCACAGTTTACAGGAATTTTTGGCAACTTATAAAATTTATTCAAAAATAAAAAAATTAAACTTGGGTTTGAGAAAATTGATTTATTTTATTTTCCATTCATTCATGTAATATGTCCAATGAAAGGGATCGTTATGAGGAATACAAATATATTTTTCTTATTTTTCAATTAATTTGTTTAGAATACATTAAAAATATATACAAAAATAGATCACTTTATCTCCCAAACCATAAGACCTAAAATTTTGAAAAAAATATAAAAACATGAGACCTCACTTGAATTTTACAGGAAAAATAAAGAAGAAACCCTAATATTACTTTTAGGGCCAAAATATAGACTAAAATATAAAATTTTAAAAATTTCAAACTCATCGGGTAATATATCATTATGAGGAATACAAATAACTTATTCAATACTCATGTAATATATATGTAATATATCATACGAACGGACTCGTAACATGGGATACAAATAATTTTCTTTTCATATTTTTAGAAGAATTTATTTAAAATATCCAAAAATCGATCCCTATCTCCTTTATCACAGAAACTATAGGGCCTAATATAATATAATAACTATAAAATTCATTGGAAAATAGGACATTAATTTTTTTGAAGTGCATCCGTAATACATCAAATGAAAGAGCTCGTCATAAAGCATATGAACATTTTGCTTGTATTTTTAAAATAATAATTCATGAGATTTAATATTTTAATATTTGACCCATTCCCTAAATAGGGCCTCACTGAACGTTTATTAGCAAAATATTACAATCTTAATTCGGGGGGCAAATTATAAAAGTAAATAAGTCCCTAGTAATATTATAAATGTGAATGTAAGTGTTTGTTAGGTTTTCACGCCAAAACTGCTCAACTGATTATCGTACATATATTCTTAAAGGTATTAGAAAGGACATAAGATACTTTTTATTTAAAAAAATATATATTTTTTACGGAGGGTAAAAAATGTATTTATTTATTTAAGTAAATTATTTCAATAAAGCATGTTTTCAGTTTCTGAAACTTCATTATATGGAGCAGATCAAATGAAAAGGCTCATTGTGAAAAATAAACCCTATATATTTTTTTAAATTTTAAAATACATGGTTTAAAAGATTTTATGGAAAATATCCTCTTTTTATGTCTTAATTTAGAACATCAACGTTCATTAGAGTAGTTAGAGCGCCTTATTTATCAGTAAGGAATTTGTGATTTTTTTCTGCTATACTGGAATTAAGAGAAGAAAAATTATTATTTAAACACAAGTCTTTTATATGCAGAATAAAACCTTGACTTATTTTTTCAGTTAATACAGTGTATTAAACGCGTATATCCACCAATATTGACAGAAAATTTCTTATTTGCCCCCCTCATGACCAGAAACCTGCCGACCTGCCCCTTTGTTTGTAATATACAATTTTGAAACGGAATAGAACATATAAAAGAAATAGTTTCTCTTTAATTCCATACAAATTTATACTCCATACTAATTCCTAAACCTGTTGGGATAATGTTTCTCATTGTGAATTTTATGCTGTGGAAATGGTTTTTGAGATTTAAAATGAAAAACGTGGAAAGCATAAAGCAAATACTTTATTGAAAGGATTTAACAAAATGCAGTGCAGATATTTTGGTAGGTGATAGAAATGATAATTATAAGTAAAAAATTCTTATATAACAGGTGTCAAAAAGCTTATGATGTTTTGAATGTAATATTTTGATGTGGTTTGGCTTAGGGAAGAAAATTTGTTTCATTCAATTGTGATGAAATTATTCATAAATTAGGAATACCAGGATATATTTTTAATGTCTGTAGATCCCCTTTCATGTTAGGATTTTTCGAGTGAACATTCATGTCTCCAGCAATATGCTTGTTTTACAATTATTTTTCGTTGGACAATCAAGAAAAATTTAACTTTTTAGTACAGTACATGTACATAGTTGCCAGATGTATTGAATATAAAGAATTTCATACTCACAAGTACTATTACTTGTTAGAATATCTACACTGCATTATGTTACCCCCTTTATAGATAAATAATTCACCTAAACCCCTAACAAGTTTATTACACTGCAACTGAAAAAAACTGCGGTGTGAGTTTCCTTAACGACAGTTACTTTTCACATTTCTAACATTTGAATACGTTCCACGTTTTTCGTTGTCAGTCTATATTTTCATAGCTATTAAAAATGCACAATCAGTAATTTTTAGGGGTTAGAACAAATATATTTATTTTATATTTTTCAGTCCGTTTTAAAAACGTGGTATATTATGAACGTTTTTTATTTAAATAATTATTTCCCATTCTATTCTTGTTTGTATGAAATTTAGCATTCAATTTTAAACATTTTGCAATTCTCCTTCTTTGGGGGTCGCTTTCGTTGGGTGGTTGTCCTCTTAGCAATCGTAGAAATTGTGACGAATACTCTATTCTTCGACTAAAAACTATATTTTCTTTGTTGGCAGGAGGTGTAATATTCGATATTTAGGGTCTTCAGGGAAAGTTTTCAACTCGGGGAGTCATTTCGTGTCAATGTTCTCACACAAATATGAATTCAGCTGGATTGAATTTCAGACACATTTTTTGCGCTTTCCAGCTAAATTCGATAAATGGTTTGATGTCATATCTTTTCGTTTTTTTTTTTCAGATTTCCATTTTTAGGAAGTTATAGTATGGAATTATACATTTATTTCAGAGAAAGATTCTTTTATATTTTAATTATTGAATATAAAG
Organism: Octodonta nipae; assembly: GCA_034190945.1. Lineage (NCBI taxonomy): Eukaryota > Metazoa > Arthropoda > Insecta > Coleoptera > Chrysomelidae > Octodonta > Octodonta nipae. Next base: position 109,784,376 of record CM067220.1, read on the forward strand.
TGGAAACATTACCCCAGTTAAGTAGGCTTGAAGCTTTCGAAATCATATGGGTCATCTTGAAATGGAAAATAGATCCAAACAACCTTTAATTGTTGTTGGAGTTGTTGAAGTTACAATGATTGAAAACCATGTATAAAAACGTAATAGAAGTCTATATCGTGAAGTTAATATGCAAAAGGCTGTAAAACTCATAAAAAATGCACTACATTGAATCTATTTGTTCAAAAGAAAAAGACAATTACACTTAACTTGTTCAAAATTGTGCTACGGTCTCGAAACTTTGAAAAAAAACCTTTATTAGGTTATCTAGGGCAAAGTCTTTTAATAGAGAGAAGGTGTAAAACTTATTTGGGCAATATGTTTTCTGTTCTAGAGGTATCCAAGTTTTAAGCTGTTAAGTTTAGGTGACATTGGAACAAGCGCAATTCGAAACTCCAAACAAAATTCCAGTTTGAAATCAAACCGGCAGTTAAATACAGTAACTTGTGCAAACCAGTTGGTCTAAAATTCTACGAAATTAAATTCAATATATGAAATCACTGACAACCATCAGAGCCACCTAATACCGGGAGTTTAAGAGCTTCACAAGAAAAATGGAAATATATATTTTTTTAATTTTCCACATAAAATCAAATATTAGATGTGTCTGTATTTTGTTCTTTCCAGAATTTACACAATCCAGATTATTGGATGGTTCAGCACAGACTCTTACCATAATGTGACTGAGCATATGAGAGAAACGTTCGTGAAGACCAAGACACGGTGCAGTTGCAATAAATGGAGGTCGATGCGATGTTTAATACATCTAGCCTACCCAGACATTTGATAAATTTAGAGTCAGAAGACCTGTGGAAATGATCTTAAAACAAAGTGTTTCCACTGTGAAGCTACAGAACATTTTAGGTTGTTATAATTTTCGCCAACAGCAGTTTAGTAATACAGCCAAATCCACTGTCGCCCTAGAGTTTTAGGGTTATTCGGAATCTGGCCAACTGCCGACAATGCTCAGATGTGAACAGTCATCACTGTCATCAACGTAAGGCAAAATCACTGCAATTAGGTTAGGTAAACCGTCATCAATATTAATACAAGATGAGACATAATATCTTAGTGGCAGATATTAAAGCTGATTTCACACTCGTGATCGATCACATTAGACAGCGTGGTTTCAAGTGTGATCTGAAGTACAACGTGCTGAAACTTCTGAATGAGGAACTTGAATAGAGAAAATTTACCAGCACCCGTATAACTCTGGATCGTCAAAGGCAAAGATAAACGTTTTGATGGATTACAAACTGAAAAGATGGATATCGCACCAATAGAGACAAAATAAGGCTGAAGATGGAGAATTTAAAGGATGACTTTAGAAGAACTTCTTACAGAAGTACGATGAGGTTTTGGTCCTAGAAGATTCGACGATTACTGTAATTTTCAGCGATGAACTTAAAACAAGTTTCATGTATCCACCCTATTCAACGTCTGTAAATTAATGAATGTCTGCAACTGCAGTATGCGGTATTACGCATCTGAAAATGCATCCTGAAGACATAAAGAAATTTGACAAAAATTGGCTAAGGAACAGGGTGAGAGGAGCAGTGGTAGATGTACATCATTCAGGCACCACGAAATAATCACCCAAGAAAAAGCGATTTGTCTTCGGGCGATCAGAAAAGTGCACAGGCCTTTTTCATATATAAATAACGTTGAAGATTAAGAAGTATTAAGAAGTATGTTAAATATAGTACCGTAGTATTTTTTTTAGCTTGAGTAATTTTAACTGCATTAAGAAACCACGTATTCAACAACAGTGTATATATATTCAAATCATTAAACGGAAGTGTAGGAGTTACGATGTTTTCCACATCTTTTAAGCAGTGAGATTTGTAACAATAGTGATTACATTTTTTGAAATGCTTGCCAATATTCTCTGACCGACGAACTTCTATAGAGACAATATAAATTTTATCTCAAGAATGCGCTGTTATTTTAGGCATTTATAAAGTATTTTAGGAGCGAAAATTTTTATAATCAAAGATTTATAGTTTCGTCTGTAAGCAGATAGTGTTATGTTCGCAATGCACTTCGTAAACAAACAGTTCGTGGCATTGTTAAATAGACCATGAATTCTGATAACGGGCCAAGAAGAAATTCTCTTGGAAGTTTTTCAAAAAACGATCAAGTCAGAAATTGTCAGTAACAGTTTGGAATGGATAATGATAATTATTTTCTCTAACAAATACTTTTTCAACGTCACTTTATTACAAAGACCTGTTGGGTCTTTACGAATTATTTTGAGTGCTTTCAGATTTATTAAAATGTCTTCCAGCTCTTGGTGTGCCGGTTGCTTTATTTATTTATTTATTTAATTTTGAAAGTGTAAGTAACCTTTTTATTTCTGTTTATTCTTCAATTCGTGATTTTGTGTTAAAGATGTTAAAATTGTTTGTGATCATGGATAAACACTATGACATCTTATGTTACCATCTCAGTACCTTTTATATATGCAAACCTCTGAAAATCTTGACATTTTAACATATTAATTAAAAAATAAATAAAACCGAAAAAAGGTGATATTTGTTTATTTTCGAATATATGACTCTATTCTGAGCACTGTTTTAAGTTAAACTTTGTATAGTTTCCCTACCACATCACTATACTTGAGAATAAAAGCTGTATATTTAAAAATATAAACGTTCCAATGTCTGAAATACTCCATTTATAAGTACTCTGACGAGGCCGGATTCAGAACTTGGAAGGTTTGAATATTTAAATATACAGATTTTTTCATATTCTTTCATGTTTGGAAATAAACAAATATAGTTCGAACTTTAACTCACTGATTTTATTCATAGCGACAACCAATGTATTATTGGTCCCTTATCGTGATGAAATAAACCATTCTTTGACCTTCTTTGGAGCGGATTCTCTCCCCTTTCAGACCATTATTCATTCCAGGAGTAAAATTATGGATCTGTTTTCAGCGTGGTTGTGCATCGACACTCAAACTCAGATTTATTGCCATGAAACTTTGTCGAACAGGCATTGGGACACTTGGGCCTGGGAAAATTTTAAAGGTCGTGGGAAAAAGCAGCATCCTTTGATGTATGCCGTTGTTTCGGCGGAGCTCCGTGGTCTCTTCCCATCTGTCACTGGGGTGTAATTAATGTGGTGTCAAATCCAGGGGTGTAATTTATGGATACTAAAAGATCTGAGAAATAGATCTCTCTAATTCCATAATTAATAAGGTTTTTAGGTGGCTAAATATTTTATGAAGGAATTAATATATTTTAATAAAAATATCAAGGAGTATAAATAAAGTGTTCCGCCGACGTTTTCCGCATGTCATTCGGGGTGTAATTATTGAGGTTGTGTCGAATACGGAATTTATTAATAAGAAAAAGATTGGGTAAACAATTTAGGATGTAAATTTATTTTATTAAGGCAAAAATCAAGGAATCGAAATAAAAGGGGATCGCTTACCTTTTCCTTAAATTGGAGTCATTAGACATTTTTAAACAAACAGCAAAAAATGTATTAGCATATTTAACTTCTCTTGATTGCACTAACTTAAATACCCCTTTGGTGGACAAGCTATAAATACTAATTAAAAAACATTACATGTACTTCCAGTTACAAAAAAAACGGTTGTCATTTGGGACTGAACTGTTGGAGGGAAACCTTTTTACGAAATATACTTCCAATCTCTCGTTATCTCAATGTCTCTGTTTTTCTTTATTTGTGTTATTCTAAGTAATGGATATATTTTAGGTGAATTCAAATAATTGTCACTATTTTGTTTAAGTATATCTCCAAAGGGGCATATGACGTTTAAGTTAATTTAAATGTTTAAATATGTAATTTTTCACATAGAGTTGACACAATTTCATTTAAAACAGTTACAATTATTTATATATCAGTCAATATGTAATCTAACAAATATTTAATGAAGAAATACTTTAAGTGCTTCCTTTTCGTTTATTATATAACTTTGAATTCTTTTCTCTATGTCATTTATAATTATAGCACCCTTGTATTCACTATAATAACCACGAATAGGTATCATCTGAAAAAAAAGTTCTTTAGTTCTTTACAAACACATGCTGCTTCTTGAAAATCATTTGTAAATATTTTTTAATTCTAATTTTAGTCCTTTTGGAAGACTGATTTATTGTTCTTTTAAATGTTACAATTAGCTCCTGTCCAACGCCAAACCATATTAAGATTTAAAATAATGTGCTCCAAAAAATATTTACACAATACACTCATACCTCCCATAATGCACTAATCCATATATAGGGTAATTCACGTTATCCGAAATGGAATAGCATGGCTAAACAAATCAACGATATATATCTATTATATGTAGTGTAAATATATTTAAAAATTGTCTTTCCTGTGTACAGGGAGAAATATAAGAAACATCAAGTTTTTTTCAGAACTGTTTCTATTAGTTGTGATATTCCCTATCGAATAAGGTGAATGACCTTGTATAAGCAGTAAACATGCAGGGATGAGACACTTGGAGCTCTCTGCAGTTGCATCGTAAGATGCGAGATTTTCGTACTAGCTTTAGCATTTCGATGGGGTTACAGTCGTTCTATCTTTCACTACACCGTGATAAATAATTTCCTATATTCATCAATTATTCAGAAGCCTTAATGTAAAATGTTTACATTATAATATGAACCTAGACAGCACACAACTTTAATGGCAAGTAACGTTGCCCGAAAAGCAAATGTTGTGCAGGTATTGTATATTAATAGGATCTTATATTTGTTTATTCACTATAATTTATTGGTTTTCTATAAAAGAAGAGATCCTTAACATATTACCTGGTCCCTACTTCTACAGATGACGAGAGCACAATCAAAGCCATAGAAACGTTGTGAGATCAATCATTTCAAATCCAGGGAAACTTCAAGGAAGCCATTTTGGTCATTTAGGAAAACCCCAAAGAAGAAGAAGAATAAGAAGAAACATTACATAATTTATTAACACATAAAAAAATAAAAAAATACAAATTCGATGTTTATCAGATTATATGGCAATTGTGATAGAATATATCGGTGAAAAATTTTTACATTTTTGCAGGACATAAATGTAGAAATTACTCATATAGGACAATAAATCTAATTGTTTTCTGAATAATAGTTGGTATCTTTACTTTCTGTTTGCTTCTCATAAGAATGTCAAACATTTTAATTTTAAATTTTACGATTGCGCGTTTCTTATAGTTTCTTGTCATTGACAACGGGGTCTGACCTAGACGCCGAAACGTTTCGATATATATATATATATATATATATATATATATATATATATATATATATGACCCCCGGTAGCGCAGAGGGAATGTGCTCGAACCTCCAAAATTTCACTAATTCGGAGGCTGAACCGAGTCTCGTACCCGGGTTCGAATCCCAGCCATGCCACGGCTTTTAATTAATAAAAAAAAAGACGTGATGTCATCTCGGGGGTACGGTCGTCTCTGGTAACTGGCAAAATCCATGAGAAAGAGAATCATTGCTCCTTACCAACCCGCATTGAGGCAGCGTGGTAAGGTATGCCTCAGTACCTCAAACATGTCGAATTACAAAACTCACGGAATTGTACCCCAGGTGGGTAAGCAATCCCACACCGGGAAACCGGTCTGCCTCAAGGATTCTGGGGGAGGCAAACATTCGACTACACTACATCTAGCAACATATAACTGCCGAACACTCTCGAACCAAGCTAGAATTGTAGAATTAGAACAAGAGGCAGTAAAAATCAAGTGGGATATCATTGGCATAAGTGAAGTTAGGAGGAAAAACGAAGAGCTAATAACACTTGAATCAGGCAACCTCCTATACCACCGAGGAACACCAACAGGAAGAACTAGTGGTGTTGGATTCCTCATCCATAAGAGATGGACCGATAAAATTATAGGCGTGTCCGGAATATCAGACAGAGTCGCAAGTCTAACATTGTCGCTTTCGAAAAGATACTCTATTCAAATAATACAAGTTTACGCCCCAACAATTAGCCATTCTGACGAAGAAATCGAACAACTATACAGCGAAATCAAAGAGGCCTTAGATACCAACAACAGCCATTTCAAATACATTATCGGCGACTTCAACGCGAAAATAGGGAAAAAACAAGACAGAGAAGGATCAGGGGGGAACTTCGGGTTCGGTGAACGAAACGAAAGAGGTGAGAGATTAGTACAGTTCGCACACTATCAGAACATGTACATATCAAACTCCTTCTTCAAGAAAAATTCTAATAGGAAATGGACTTGGGAAGCTCCAAATGCGTCAGTCAAAAATGAAATTGACTTTGTCCTGACAAACAAGATTAATACCATCAAAGATGTAAGCACGCTAAATAAATTCAGGACAGGAAGCGATCACAGACTTGTCAGAGCAAGGATTGTCCTTAATACGAAACTGGAGAGATTTAAACTTACTAGGAAGACGCCCGCTACTAGCATAGACATTAACAACTTGAAACAAAATTCTGAAAAATATCAGACGCTGATAGAAGAGAAGCTCCGGGAACAACAAGACAACACACAACTAATGAATACAATACTGACCTGTGCTAAAGAAATAGGCGGAAGCAAACAACGAAACGAACACAAGAAGCTTAGTTTGGAAACAAAGGCGTTGCTTCACAAAAGAAGAGAACTGAAAAGGACAACAGACATCCAACGCATAGAATACAGTGAACTATGCAAGACAATAAGAAAGAAAATTGCAGAGGACATTAAAAAATACAACGAAAAATTGGTAGAAACTGCAATTGAAAATCGGAAAAGTTATAAAAACGCTAAGAAAGCATTGATAATTGGGAAAAGACAAGTAATCGCATTGACAGAAGAAAATATCAGAATAACGGATAGACACAAAATAATGGAGCATGTCACGAAATTCTACAAGGATCTATACAAAGCCCCCGAATCTCTGGAAATACAGCTGACGAAAGAAGAAATACCTGAAATACTTGTGGAGGAAGTGGAATCAGCGGTCAACAAAATGAAAAATGGCAAGACAGCAGGTAACGACGCAGTAACGGCTGAACTACTAAAATACGCTGGTAGAGAAGCATGGAAACGCCTAGCCAAAATATATACGAATTGCCTAAGAACCAGACACATCCCAGAAAAATGGAATAGCGCCCTCATAGTATTAATCCATAAGAAAGGCAATAAAGAAGACATTCGGAACTACAGACCGATAAGTCTCCTGCCGGTAGTGTACAAAATATTCACTAAAATCATACAAAACAGAATACAGAGTACACTAGATTCCGCTCAACCCCGAGAACAAGCCGGATTTCGTAGTGGCTTCAGCACAATCGATCACATACACACTATAAGGGAAGTTATCAGTCGAACTAGAGAATATCAAATACCACTTGCCTTGGCCTTCATTGACTTCGAAAAAGCGTTCGGCACTATATATCCGAAGGCGGTAATCAACGCCCTGAGTGGACAAGGTGTAGATAAGCCATACATAGAAACGTTGGCTAATATATACAAGGAAGCCAAAGCCAAAATCAGAATATACGAAGGCAGCCCTGAATTTCCTACTAACAGAGGAGTCAGACAAGGTGATTCAATATCACCGAAGCTATTCACAGCGGCATTAGAGAGTATCTTTCGACGATTAGACTGGGACCACAAAGGACTGAACCTAGATGGAGAATATCTAAACCATCTGAGATTCGCCGATGACATTGTCCTAATTGCCAATAACGCAGGAGAACTACAAAATCAAATCAATGAACTTAGCAGAGTAAGCAAGGAAATAGGCCTAAAAATAAATATCGGAAAAACAAAGATAATGTACAACGAACTAATAGACACACAAGACATCACAATAAATAACACAGTTCTGGAAATAGTAGAACAATATATATACCTAGGTCAACTAATACACATATCAGGTTCGCTACTACCAGAAATAAACAGAAGGATCAAACTTGCTTGGATGACGTTTGGAAGAAACTCCATAATCTTCAAGTCACGAATGGCATTCCGCCTTAAGAAGAAAGTATTTGATCAGTGTGTTCTACCAGTACTGACATACGGTTGTGGAACCTGGATTCTGAAAACCGAACTTACAAGAAAACTACAAGTAGCACAAAGGTCTATGGAAAGATGCATGATCGGAATAACGAGAAGAGATCGGAAGAGAATAGAGTGGATAAGAAACAAAACCCAGGTAATAGATGTTATCCACAGAGTGAAATCTCTGAAGTGGCAATGGGCAGGGCATTTGGCAAGAAGACAAGATAATAGGTGGTCAACAAATATCACACAATGGTATCCTAGGGGTGTTAAAAGACCAAGGAAACGCCCCAATGTAAGATGGGACAATGACATCAAGAAAATAGCAGGCATAACCTGGTCCCAAAAAGCGTACAACAGAACAACATGGAGAGATTTGCGAAACGAATATGTAAGAGAGGCTACACCATAAAATAATGGTCGAAATTAGCTGCATATGATGATGATGATGATGATATATATATATATATATATATATATATATATATATATACTACGTAGCAATTAACGGCTAAGAATCTGGATAGAATTTTGGAATTTCCAAAAAATAATGGGAAAGTAGCCAATTTTTTATTGTATAAAGGGCACTAAATAAAGTGTACTCTTTTATTATATTATGAAAGCTTTCGAAATTTATTGATTTCTTCTTCAGTCAATTTTCTGAAAGATTACACAAATTAATAATAGTAAAACTTAATCTAGATGGATAAACCAGACTTACAATATCGAGGTTAAAAAATTATTAAAAAAGGTTCTCATTGCAAGTACTGTAGAATGCGTAATGCGCTTTAAACAAACATTACAAACATATATCAACAATTGAATAAAACATTATTGTAACTGGATCACACATCCATTGAGTACAATTTTTAAGATTAAAACCATCACATTTTAAAAAAGTTATGCACAAGCCATTTGTCATATTTAACCAGTGACATGGAACGGAAACAAAAGTCGAGCCTCGGTGTTACAGGACACTAAGATTCTTAGATCATGGGGTGTAAATACAGACATTGAAGGAATTTGTAGAGAGAGAGTGTCCAATGGAATACTGACTCGATGATATATAAACACATATACATATACACACACATGTACATATATACAAACATTTAAAACCCAAAAAACAGGGGGAGATATAGCTTGTAAAATTACAGTTAATTGTTTTCTGAATGTTATTTGTGGCATCTTCTAGTTTATTTTAGATTTTCTTGGGAATAATACCACATCAGAGTTCAAACTTGTGTATATTTTAAAACCAAACGTTTCAAAATCCTGTCGGATTTCGTTTTCAATGGATATAAATTTATAAAGTAAAATTGAAATATATGACAATTATTTTGACAATTATGTTTACGTTACTATGGAAAAATTTCTTTGATTTTAAATATACAGGGTGCACAAGAAATTCCAAAGATCATTATAAATCAAAAGAAAATTTTTTCAAGTTGGAAGAACTTGAAAAATTGTCTTCAGAATTTATTTGTGGCGTTCCTAGGGACGACTTTCTTTTAAGATAGTGCATTTGCCAAAAATGCGATCAAAGAATTCTGATAATTCAGTGATCCCATTAAAGTCATAAGGGAAAACCTAGGAAAAACCTCATGAACTATCCCGATATAGGGTTGTTCAAAAGGATATGCCCATTGTTAATTTCATCTTTAATTATCGGCAACCAGACATGACTGAAATCTACGGAAGTAGAAGCGATGCAGTCGTTTTTATTTAACAGAATTAAGGCAGATTCTTTTAGTTTTCGTTTTGTGCAGTGTTCTTCTTTGTGTAATATTGTTGTGTTTTGAAATTGTATTTTATGGCCTTGGTCCCAAGCATGTTCACAAATTTTTGATTTTTCGAACTGACGTTTCTTTATGTAATTTTGATGTTCATTTATTCGAACATTAAGAGGTCTAGAGGTTTCTCCAATATAAAACTTATTACATTCACAAGGAATCTTATAAATGGAATTTTTTGAGTTTTGCGTAGCGTTTTTTGGTTTTGTTTTTGTTATAATAGATTTAAGCGTATTTGTTGTTTTAAATGTAGTTTTGATGTTAAATTTGTTGCCTACTCTTCTCAATCTCTCTGACAGGCCCTGTATATATGGTATTGTTGTTGTTATAATGTGGTTTTCCTGGTTGTCAGTATTATTAGGTGAAGTCTGGTGTTGGTTGTCAGTTGTTTTGTGCTCAATTTTATTTAACTCTTTGTTAATAAATTTTTGAGGGTAATTGTTTGCAGTTAGAACATTTTGTATAAATGATTTTTCTTTGTTGAATTTAGTAGTATCTGAGCAGTTAGTCTTTGCTCTGTCATATAAAGATTTAATAACACCTCTTTTTACCGTATTTGGATGGTTCGAGTTAAAATTGAGATACGGTAAAAAGAGGTGTTATTAAATCTTTATATGACAGAGCAAAGACTAACTGCTCAGATACTACTAAATTCAACAAAGAAAAATCATTTATACAAAATGTTCTAACTGCAAACAATTACCCTCAAAAATTTATTAACAAAGAGTTAAATAAAATTGAGCACAAAACAACTGACAACCAACACCAGACTTCACCTAATAATACTGACAACCAGGAAAACCACATTATAACAACAACAATACCATATATACAGGGCCTGTCAGAGAGATTGAGAAGAGTAGGCAACAAATTTAACATCAAAACTACATTTAAAACAACAAATACGCTTAAATCTATTATAACAAAAACAAAACCAAAAAACGCTACGCAAAACTCAAAAAATTCCATTTATAAGATTCCTTGTGAATGTAATAAGTTTTATATTGGAGAAACCTCTAGACCTCTTAATGTTCGAATAAATGAACATCAAAATTACATAAAGAAACGTCAGTTCGAAAAATCAAAAATTTATGAACATGCTTGGGACCAAGGCCATAAAATACAATTTCAAAACACAACAATATTACACAAAGAAGAACACTGCACAAAACGAAAACTAAAAGAATCTGCCTTAATTCTGTTAAATAAAAACGACTGCATCGCTTCTACTTCCGTAGATTTCAGTCATGTCTGGTTGCCGATAATTAAAGATGAAATTAACAATGGGCATATCCTTTTGAACAACCCTATATCGGGATAGTTCATGAGGTTTTTCCTAGGTTTTCCCTTATGACTTTAATGGGATCACTGAATTATCAGAATTCTTTGATCGCATTTTTGGCAAATGCACTATCTTAAAAAGAAAGTCGTCCCTAGGAACGCCACAAATAAATTCTGAAGACAATTTTTCAAGTTCTTCCAACTTGAAAAAATTTTCTTTTGATTTATAATGATCTTTGGAATTTCTTGTGCACCCTGTATATTTAAAATCAAAGAAATTTTTCCATAGTAACGTAAACATAATTGTCAAAATAATTGTCATATATTTCAATTTTACTTTATAAATTTATATCCATTGAAAACGAAATCCGACAGGATTTTGAAACGTTTTGTTTTAAAATATACACAAATTTGAACTCTGATGTGGTATTATTCCCAAGAAAATCTAAAATAAATTACAGTTAATGTTTATGATTTTTGTCCAACTCAAGTAAATTGCAATATATTGTTTTTAGGTTTTTTATGTCTGTTTTTTTATTGATACTATTGTTGTGTCGATGTATGCAAACCATCTCCAGAAACTGTCTTTTGAAGGTATTGGATTCACAAGCTAAAACCCCTGGGTTGTCAAAGTCAGGTGAGTGGTTATTCTTCAAACAATGTTCAGCCAGAGCACAGCTACACTTGTTAAGGCGTATATCACTTTTATGTGTTGTTAATCTGCTTTTGAGGTTTCTTGATGTTTGGCCTATGTAACTAGACTGACAGTCTTTACAATCCACCTTGTATACTACATTGGTCTTTAAAAGTTTTGGTGTCCTATCTTTGACCTTGCTGAAAATGTGACCAACCGTTTTGAGAGGTTTGTGGGCAAACATGATGTTGCGTTCAGATTTAAAAACCTGTTGTATTCTGTGGGAGATAGTATTTATGTATGGAATTGAGACATAGTTCACCTGGATGCTGGTGACATTCGAACTATTAGATGTGGATGTAGGAGTTCTGGGTCGCCATCCGTCAATAATGGCCCTTTGTGAATTTTGAAAAATCAGTTTACTTAAGAGTTTGTGTGGGTAGGAATTGTCTAAGAGAAGTTGAAAAAGAGTTTTTAAACTTTTGTACCTGAAATTTGGATGGCAAATGTTGCAAATTCTTCTCTTCATGCAATTGACGAGATTTATTTTCATTTTCAGAGGGTGTTGTGAATGGAAGTTAAGAAACCTACCTGAACATGTTGGTTTAATGTACCAGTCTAATTTCAGACTGTTGTCGACATCTCTAATGACCCTGGTATCTAAAAAAGGTACACTTAAAAACTGGTCTTCCTCTTCAATAGTAAAGTGTAAGAACTCATTGTAGTTATTGAAAATTTGTAACAGTTCAGTTTTGCCAGCAGTAGGAATGCTACAAATGATGTCATCAACATACTTCCTCAAGAAAGGAACCTTAAAGCTTAATTTCGACAGACAGTGTTGGACTAGGTCATCCATGATAAATTGTGAGATTATAGGTGATAGTTTTGATCCCATTGGAGAACCGAACACCTGTTTGTAGTATGTTCCATTGTACGAGAATACCGTCGAATCAAAAACGAATTTAATGAGTTTGAAAAAGTTCGATTTATTTATTTTTGTGTGGGATGAGATGGTATCCCAATGTGCTTCCAAACTGTTCAAAACTAAGTCCAACGAAATATTGGTGAACAATGATTCTACATCTAAACTTACAATGATATGGCCTGGAGGTAAGATAAAATTGTTATATAATTCAGCAAAGGTAGCTGAGTCCTCAATGTAGTATTGGTTATTTTTGTCATATGCTTTGTTTAGAATGTCTACTAACAGACTGGCAATTCCAGAGACAGGAGAGTTTATTGACGAAACAATGGGACGTAAGCATAGTGTAGGTTTGTGAATCTTTGGGAGGGCATAAAATTTGGCACATATCCATCCAAATTTCAGGTACAAAAGTTTAAAAACTCTTTTTCAACTTCTCTTAGACAATTCCTACCCACACAAACTCTTAAGTAAACTGATTTTTCAAAATTCACAAAGGGCCATTATTGACGGATGGCGACCCAGAACTCCTACATCCACATCTAATAGTTCGAATGTCACCAGCATCCAGGTGAACTATGTCTCAATTCCATACATAAATACTATCTCCCACAGAATACAACAGGTTTTTAAATCTGAACGCAACATCATGTTTGCCCACAAACCTCTCAAAACGGTTGGTCACATTTTCAGCAAGGTCAAAGATAGGACACCAAAACTTTTAAAGACCAATGTAGTATACAAGGTGGATTGTAAAGACTGTCAGTCTAGTTACATAGGCCAAACATCAAGAAACCTCAAAAGCAGATTAACAACACATAAAAGTGATATACGCCTTAACAAGTGTAGCTGTGCTCTGGCTGAACATTGTTTGAAGAATAACCACTCACCTGACTTTGACAACCCAGGGGTTTTAGCTTGTGAATCCAATACCTTCAAAAGACAGTTTCTGGAGATGGTTTGCATACATCGACACAACAATAGTATCAATAAAAAAACAGACATAAAAAACCTAAAAACAATATATTGCAATTTACTTGAGTTGGACAAAAATCATAAACATTAACTGTAATTTTACAAGCTATATCTCCCCCTGTTTTTTGGGTTTTAAATGTTTGTATATATGTACATGTGTGTGTATATGTATATGTGTTTATATATCATCGAGTCAGTATTCCATTGGACACTCTCTCTCTACAAATTCCTTCAATGTCTGTATTTACACCCCATGATCTAAGAATCTTAGTGTCCTGTAACACCGAGGCTCGACTTTTGTTTCCGTTCCATGTCACTGGTTAAATATGACAAATGGCTTGTGCATAACTTTTTTAAAATGTGATGGTTTTAATCTTAAAAATTGTACTCAATGGATGTGTGATCCAGTTACAATAATGTTTTATTCAATTGTTGATATATGTTTGTAATGTTTGTTTAAAGCGCATTACGCATTCTACAGTACTTGCAATGAGAACCTTTTTTAATAATTTTCTAACCTCGATATTGTAAGTCTGGTTTATCCATCTAGATTAAGTTTTACTATTATTAATTTGTGTAATCTTCCAGAAAATTGACTGAAGAAGAAATCAATAAATTTCGAAAGCTTTCATAATATAATAAAAGAGTACACTTTATTTAGTGCCCTTTATACAATAAAAAATTGGCTACTTTCCCATTATTTTTTGGAAATTCCAAAATTCTATATATATATATATATATATATATATATATATATATATAGAATTTTCAAGTTATTTGTTGTTATTTCGATCAAGTTCATAAACAGAAAATAAATTTAATTATCCGTCTCAGGTAGTGAAAAATGACATTAATTTCATATATAAATTTCGCATTTAAAGCATAACCACAGTATTTTATCGCGACTGAATTTCTACATTTCGGGGAGTTTTGATTGAGGGAAGTGCAACTGATGAAGGTTCTCGACTGTAAACAATATATTGTCTTGCGTTCAATGGATTGAACAATTTCGAAAAGCTAATAATCATAGTAATCTATTGGAGTTCCTTGTAATAACAAAAATAAGTATTCAGGTACGGCTGTGACAAAATAAATAAATAAGAATATCGAAGTATTTTTTGTTTTAGAATTCATTATCATTTTATTATTAACTGGGCCAAATTTCATGTATGGCATTTATATAATTTTCAAAATGATGACTTATCGAAACTTATGGCGGGACGGATTTTTTACAATTTTTTTTAGAATTCGTTAAAAACTTGCAAAAGATGAAGAAATAACAGGAAAGCAAAGATTCATTAACAAGTGAAGATTTCGACATAATATATGTACTACTAATTATTTAGAGTATTAAAACCAAGGTCGTAGCCAGGAATTTTTTTCGGGGTGGGTTTTCGGGGGGGGTTGGATAATTTTTTTGATTGATGATGGTTGATTAGGACTGCAAAGTGTATATTTTCATTCATGTAATTCCAGGATATATAAAATTGTATAAATATAAAATTTTATTCTTATGAAAAACATGATTAATTGGTTAAAATTGAATCTTGAGACTAAAAATTACAAAATTTTGACCCCCCGCTGGCTACGGGCTTGATTAAAACAGAAATGTGAGTTAATTTTTCGGTAACGAAACAATTTAAGTATATGAAAAATCAACTTAGATCGTTCTAAAAAAACAGTGCCAAGAGAATTTCTGTTCCAAATTTTCTAGAAAACTACGGCCAAATCTACTAATCGTTTGTAATCATGTCTTATTCATGTTGTGCTGATGCAAAGCATTTAAGGAACAAATAAGTAAGCGTTTAGTCTCACGAACAAATTCAGCATTAACGATTCACGATATATTTTTAAAGCGCAATTCTAAAAATAATAGAATCAAATTATTTACTTAACACTATTCACTGGTACGAGTATATTTCCGTGAGGTAGGAGATGATGGCGTATGAATAACAGACATTATATTGTGCCTGCATCATCAGAGGAAGGATCCTATTACAAAACTGTAAACGTCATAGTGTACTAACACGTAAATGATCTACTTCTGATTTTTATTTTTGTGTTCTTTCAATCAAAAATATGAACAAATGCATTACTAATTTAGTTCATAAGTTGTTAATTTTTCCTACTGCTAGTAAAATATGAGTGAAGACTCATATCAACAATGTTATAACCATATTTAGAATAAATTTAATTATAGTTTATTGCAACAAATAGAAAATATATATTAAATTTTTTTTAAGAAATGAAAAAGATATTCCTAAAGATAAAGAACTTTCCAATTACCGGAATCTTATCTCTTTTATTTTTATTCATAATTTCAATTTAATGTTAATAGAGCTCCGCTGACATTTTTGAAGTAACATTATCTTATTGTCTTCTAAACGTTGTTTGTGGCATGTTCTTGATTATTTTTGTGTTTCTTTGGGGAATAACACCACAATAGAAATAAAACTACGTATATTGCAGGAATACCAAACGTTTCAAAGTCTATTCTGACTTCGTTGTCAATGGCTTTATATTTATTGATGTAAATTGCAAAATCAAATTTTCATTTTGCAATTTACATCAATAAATATAAAGCCATTGACAACGAAGTCAGAATAGACTTTGAAACGTTTGGTATTCCTGCAATATACGTAGTTTTATTTCTATTGTGGTGTTATTCCCCAAAGAAACACAAAAATAAATAAACATTATCTTTATGTCACAAATAATAATAATAAATTGGAAAGCTCTGTTACCAAAATAAGATGATTTAAGTTGATTCATTCGAGATAATAAATGGCATGAAATTTATTGTATCGAGTTTAACGTCAATATATTCCAGATAAATTTAGAATAAGATAATTTGAAAATTATGTTTGATTGTTTATTCGCTATAGAGATGTATAAATGCACAAAAAGCGGCGGCCATTTGAGACTGAACGATGGAAGCGAAAACTTTTTACTTCCCTTTTCTCGGTATCTCACTGAATTTATTTTTCTTTATTTGTGTCACTCTTAGTAATGGATATAAATATCAGGTGAATTAAAATGATTTTCACTATTTTGTTACGAGTCAAGTATTAATCCTAATTTAATTCTTAAATTAAATATATCTGCGAAGAAATATAAGTTTATATATTGAGTAAATGTTTGTAAATATTATGGTTCATCTGAATAAGTATTTGAAGTTAAGATGTCAAAGAAAAGTCCGTTTTATTCTTAGCTAAAATCATAACAAACACATAACATTTATACAAAACAATAAATTATATACCTATATATTCAACGGTAGCAACAATTTATTTTTTTGAAAAGGACGATTACTCATCTTATGTCAATTTAAAATATACATAAAAGGAATTAATAATGACATAATTTAAAAATTGTGTAATTCTTCTCAATTTCGAACCCGAGAACTTTGGATTCACAGCCGTGCGCTTTAGACACTGGACCACTTTCCTTTGGTCGATATAAAAGCTCCGGATGTATATAATACATCAGGCCCTCTATTGAGTACTTTGTTTATTACGATAACAAAACTATGTAAACAAAGGAAATGTTTTCCTTAATGTGTATCCTTCTATATTCGTTGATAATATGAAAGTTTAATGCCCAGTTGCTTTTTTGTGTGTGATATTAGTTTTAATTTCTGACGTATGAGATCACAAAGAGAGAATTGAAGTGTTTATTAGAACGAAAAGCAAATTTTATGCAGGTATTCTATATTACTTCGATGTTATATTGGTTTATTTCCTATTTATTATTGATTTTCTATAAAATTATTATTCAGAAGTCTTAATATAAAATGTTTACTTGATAATATGAAGCTAGTCAATACATAAACTTAATGGCAAGTTTCTTCTT
The DNA here is from genome assembly GCA_034190945.1 of Octodonta nipae. Classification (NCBI taxonomy): domain Eukaryota; kingdom Metazoa; phylum Arthropoda; class Insecta; order Coleoptera; family Chrysomelidae; genus Octodonta; species Octodonta nipae. The sequence goes on from CM067220.1 coordinate 109,801,889, forward strand.
TCTGATGCCTGACGTATGTCAAGTCTCTAATTTAATGCATCGCAAAGAGAGAATTGGAGTTTTTATTAGAACGAACAGCAACTTTTGTGCAGGTATTGTATATTAGTTTATTTTCTATATATTATTGATTTTCTATAAAAGAAGAGACTCTTAATATATTACCGACTGTGTGCTAGTTCGTGGTGCAGTATTTTAGCCACAGCATCGTGTCGTTCTTTGTATTCAGTTGCAGCGAACGCCTCCTGTAATATGCTGGAAAGACTCAGATGTTTTTCAACCGTACCTGCATCTGTCGTTGTTAATAGAAGGGTCTTTAACCATGTTCTTTAGATAGTTCTCAGTTGGGATTACTTGATCTTGGATTGCCAATATAAAGCCTTCCGTTTCAGGAAACATATGACCAGAGATCAACCAGTAGTTCGACGCTGCACTGTCGACATAATCTTGGTTGACGTCATTTATATGTCTTCCATGAAGGAGCTTCTCTTTCCATTTCAGCAGTTTCTGATCAGTGGTATGGCAGTGTAATTGGACGTGTTGTTGTGTCAGTCGCAGTGGTGTTGAGTCATCTGCGAGTTTCTGGAAATGACTACGCAAAATAGAAATTTGTTGATCTAATAGTTTGCTTAGATCTGCCAGTCCTCTTCCTCCTTCATACCGTGGCAAAGTTGTACGTTCAACAAAGCTCTTTGGGTGGTGATCTTGAGCTTTTGTTAGTAAAACTCGAACTTTTCGTTGTAATTTTTCAATGTCAGTCTTGCACCAATTAACTATACCGAAAGAGTAACTGATCACTGAACATGCATAGGTATTAATAACCTGAAACAGATTTTTATGTTTAGTCACTAGAGAACCCTTCTACTATTTTAAGCATATCATGCAGCTGTTGTTTTGTAGCTGCCATCAACTTTATGTCGTCCATGTATAACAAATGGTTTATCTTTAATGCTTGTACGTTGTTGTGTTTGAGACTGAACCCAAAATTAGTAGAGTTCAGTTTGTTTGAGAGAGGGTTCATGGCAAGGCAGAACCACAGCGGGCTAAGAGAGTCTGCCTAGAATATACCTACCCCTTCTGATTGGAATGGGGTCAGTTTGTACCGAACAATTGGCTTCATTCATTGAGATTTTGGTTTGCCAGGTGGACATGGCATATTCTAGAAAGTTAATAATACAATTATTCACTTTATAGATTTTCAGCACCTTTATGAGCCAATCATGTGGAACTGAATCAAAGGCCTTATTGTAGCCCACATATGCCATGTAGAGATTTCTTCGTTTGGCGTGGGCTTGATTGCAGACAACGGAATCAATTGTCAGTTGTTCTTTGCAGCCCATCGAATTTTTCGCGCATCCCTTTTGTTGTTGAGTAACTATGTTATTCAGCTCACAATGTTTGAAAATGCGTTGATTAATGCACGATGTTATGAGTTTGTATAAGGTTGGAAGGCAAGTGATTGGTCGGTACTTTGCTGGGTCCTGTGCACATAGGATGTCTTTTGGTAAGAGGTATGTAGCACCATGTGTAAGGAAACTAGGTATCTTGTGCGGGTGGGTAATTACGTCATTTATAAGGACTGTTAGTGTTTCGTGGGTTGCGTACAGTTTCTTTAGCCAGTAATTTTGTACACCATCTGGTCCTGGTGCTTTCCAGTTATGGAGGTGCTTCATTATGTTGGATGTGTTTTCCGTTGTAAATGGTTGGTGTTGCATGGCCTCACAGTTCTGATGTACAGCCTCCTCCTCATTAATCCAGCTGGCTCTGAAGTTATAGGAGATTGTTGTGGAAAGCTGTGTTTTCCAGAATTCCTCGATGTCTGGTTTACTGGGGTAACTAGGGGCTTCATTATTATTGTTGTTGTTAAGTTTTCTAAAAAACCCTTTTTCTGATTGTCGGAAGAGTGGGTTGTCTAGATTCCGTTGGTTACTGGTTTTGTACCTTCTCAGTCGACTTGTGTAGATGGAGAGCTTTTGTCGTAGACTGTCCAGACACTGCTGAGATGTGATGTTTTCTCCATCCCACTGGGAGTGTATTCGGTTATTGTCCATTATAGTCTTGACAAGCCTTTCTATTCTGTTGTTCCTGACTCCTCGTTGGTACTCACTCAGTCTTCCAACATCTTTCCGAAGAGAATTGATTTTCCCTTCAAGTCGTCTTTGCCAAGGTGGTATTCGAGGTGTTTGTCTAAATTGGGGAGGGTCTTGCTTTAGCTTTAGCACCTAAAACATAGTTCGGCAAGATACATTTGTTCATAGCCTGCAAGACGATACCCAGTTTCTTAAATAATCTTAGTATGGGGAGAGCTGGTCTAGTCAGTGGATCTGTTCCACTATAATCTCTAAGAGCTCCTTCCATTTCTGCTTGGATCTTCCCAATCAGGTCAACGTTGGTTGGCTGTTCTTGTTGTAGTTCTTGAGTCTCGTCCGCTCTTTGTGCCAAAGGTGTTTCAAGCTCTGGATCGATTGTATTTCGACCAAATAGTTCGCGCTCCACTTCGCTCTTTATTTTATCCAGTTGTTCAGGCGAAATATGGTCATTTATCAAGATGACACGATATTGATCTGCGACTCTCTGTTCAGTAACTTGAAGCTCTGGGTACTCACGACAGAACTCTTGATGGAGTATTTGGCGATATCCAGTCTTGTCCTGGCCAAGGTTCGTATTTCTGTAAAACGTGCGCATTATAAATTCAAACTTTCTGACGTGTGGTAGGTATATAAGCTCTTGAGTAAAACATTTTTTCATACATATATGTACATCCGAGTTGCGGGAGTTGAGATAGGGGGGGGGGGGCGAAAATGTATAAAAAAACTGGACCTTAACCCTTTGGAGTGAACGTTAAATTAAAGTAGGTACCTATTGAATACCTGTACCGAAAAGAGTTTTACGAAATAAACTCAATTTCACAGTTCTTAGATAACTATTCTCAAAGTAATAAATATAGACAATAAATAACATGTGCTTATTATGTACACAGTAATTACCTGTATATCTATTATATTATTTAAGTTGGTGCCGATCAAAACTAATTCCTGTATTATTACATGTATAGATACGAGTATACATGTAATTAACCAAACGTGTAATAGGTTCCAGATCTCAAAACAGGTTTTCAATTGATAATAGTATATTAAACAAAAAATAATTACAAAAATTCCATTACAATTAGGAAAGAAACCATTTTACATAACAAGATCTGAATTAATAACCTCCCGCTTATTGAAAGAATTTTGGTTACCTTGGTACACCTCTCTTTCTGTTAACGTTAATACAGCGTTCATGAGAATAGGAAATCTCCATTATTCTTACATTGATCGTCAAAACTAATGTTTTTTAACAGACTTCAAAGAAGGCGGGGGTTTTCAATTACTTGATCCTCCAAAGCCACTCCAAAGAGAGAAAAAAGTCATTTGAATATAAATTTGCAAATAACGCGGGCCAGCTAGTAATGAGTAAATCCAAGATAGAGTGATATGTTGTATTCGATTGATTTTTCTATGAGCATCCGAATGTAAACCTGCATGTTATTTTTTCGTTCAATTCTCGTAGTTATAGCTATTGTACGCAGTTTCTACACCTTTACACTATTCGTTTTCTTCACACATTTTTATCTCAATTATTTTAATTAAATTTGTTATTCTTTTATGTTGTTTCTTTCTTTTCTGATAGCTGTTACAATTTATTTCTTTAGGTGTAAAACTTCTACTATACTGTCACCTTTCTTTACTCACTCCAACATCTATTATTCTGATGGTTTTATGTGTTCAATTCATCTTACTCTTTTTACCGTTCATTGCTATTTTTGATGTTGGTCATGGAATTAATGTACATTGTTATGTTTTGTTCTCTTTCACCTGTTTTCCCATTAATTTTTGATATTTTATATGTTTTTACTTTGGTTGTCTCTATTTTGCTTTTTTCTTAAACGTTTTTTCATTCTTACACTTAGATGCAAAGTTACCCTGACCTTTCTGTGATTATTTACCATTACTTATCTGTTCATAGTAAGAAACTATTTATTTCAAGAAAATTCACCAGTATTTCCCATCTTGCATTTCTAGCTGCAAATTTTCCATGACAACAACTTTGTTAGCATCATTCTCATTTATTACGATGATATTAATGTTAGGAGAGCATTACCACCAGAACCTTGTTCTTTATTCTTGTATATTGTAGTGAGTTAGCCCGGGCACAGAAAAGATTTGTAAGCGGAAGGCTAGAAAGCATTGCAAAAAATATCACTCGTCACATACCTACCGACCCGAAACGGTAAGAACGTCCGGTCAGAAAGTTCTGACCTGTAAGAAAGAGGCATAAATTACATACTAGCTCGGTATATCTGCACACACAGTCAGATTACAAACCGGTGCACTATGGGTCAAATCGCTTTTTTTTAACGGAAAACTAATATCTTGAGCAAAACTAGAGATATCGAAACATTTTTTGTTTTAAATTGAACCTTAGGTTATGTAGATTAAGGGAAAATTATTTAGAATGTCATCATTTACTATAATAGGGGTGGTAATGAGGGGTGAAATGGTGCACATTTCAAAATTCGTTTTTTTTTCTTTTGTATATGGGACATCTCAAAGACAAATAAGGATATTTATAAGGATGTTTGTTTAAATTGTAAGGTTATTAATATAGATTAGAAAAATATTTATTGTAAACCTAACCCCCAAAAGTATAGGTGAAAATAAGGGGTAAAAAAATACTATTTGTCATTCATCGGCCGGTGAACACGCGACTGTTTATCGTTATCATTTTTCTCTAAAGGTATCAAAAATGGTTGCCTGATTCATTCTAAGTTCTCAGAATGCAATACAAAACTTTTATATAGCAAAAACAATAATAGGAATCCAAAGAATGTCGGATCATAGAAAAATATTAATGTTACGCATTGCCTCTGATCATTTAGCACATACTTCAAAAACAATAACCCCTTAAAATGGTCAAATAACAAATTATTGATCTAACTGAACATTATTGAAAAATATTCAAAATAATTGACTGAAAACGCACTTACAGGATTCATCACCGATTTTTGTGTTATTTTTTCACTCCCATAATACCGTTTTCATTCCTATAGTGAAAAATGATAACGATAAATGATTTCCACAGTGGATAATGATAAAGAAAGAATTTTAGAACCGTGGTCAGAGTCCAATGAATCACTAAACAGTACGTTTTCACCCTCTCACCCCTATTTTCACCTACAGTTTTGGGAGGACAGCTGTGCAATGAATATTTTTATATATATTAATAACTTTACAATTTTAAAAAAATCCGTATAAATATGTGTATTTGTCTTTGAGATATACCATAAACAAAAGAAAAAAATGAACGAATTTTCAAATTTGCACCATTTCAACCCTCATTTCCACCCCTATAATAGTGCATGATGAGATTCTAAATAATTTTCCCTTAATCTCCATAACCCAAGGTTCAATTTAAAAAAAATTGTTTACATATCTCTATTTTTGCTCAAGTTAGGTTTCCGTTAAAATAAATGCCATTTGACCCATAGTGCGGCGCAGGCGATTTTACCCCACCACAAGCGCTAGATAACGACTGAAGGCAAATCAAGAAAGCCCGGCGACCTGCAAGTGTGTGACGATGAACCCGGATTCTCTTCTGTTCTCAGTTCTCATAGAACAGAACAGAATCATTAGGTCTGTGCCCGGCCTTACTGGACGCAAGTACAGTCCTACTGAGTCCCAATTCATCCTTTCGAGTCGAATTTCTAGTTCTATATGTCGGTTTTCTGACATCAGCACTTTAAATTTATATGTTTCTTTTTTTTGAATATGTAATGTTTCAAGGTCAATTTTTACACCTTCACCTGCAGATTCCGGGTGAAAAGGTGAAAGTATAGATCTGGTGATTCTCAAACTTTTTCTTATTTAAAGGGATACTAGTAGTTTATTGTGACTGTTACTTAATTTCGATTCAAATTTTTATTTAATCAATAATATTATGCGACTTTCGTAGATCAGTTAGACATTAATCGACAGCATATTACATAAAATTTACAAAGAAAAGTCATAAACATTGATATTTTACTAAAATACTGGTGTTCAATTCATTTTATATAAACTCACGTTGTTACTTTTCAGTTTTGACTATGCTATCAAAAATTATTGAACATTTTTTCAGTGAATATCACAGATTTCTAAAAGATGCTACATTAGTATACTTACGGCGAAATAATTAAACGCTTCTTCACAGCTCAACAAAAATTCTTGTGCGACTGGTTCGTCAGTGCAGTAATATACATGTTTATCGAAATCCCTTTCTAGTCGTAAGAAAAATTTGCCTAACATTAGGGGTTCGTTCGCGTAATACCTCAATCCGTCCATTAGAATTCTGAAAGTAGGAAAGAGTATAATAAAAAATAAAATATAATAAAATTAAATGTTAATCTAAAAACACAGATAAAGAAAAAATATAGAGCAGGTAAGGAATGTAATCCAGCAAACTGGCCCTTCGGGATCCTGCAACTTTGGAGAGCCACATTATATGACCATAGAAGTAATAATTTATATTTGTACACCAAGCACACAGAAAAACGTAACGCACGGTGAGAAAGAAAGAATAGCAAGTAGACGTATTTAAATCTGTCTAAGCTCGCTTCAGATTGGTGCTTGTTTGCGCCATCAAGTGAAGTTTGGCCATTGCTAGAAAGAAAACATATATGTCGACTCGGTTTCCTTTCTCTCTCATCCAGCATTACGATTCCAATTGTATCGGCGCCCATATCTCAAGCTCTCTATCTTAAATACCTCTATGTGCGCGACTCAACCTTGCCGATCAGTCGTTTATTTTGCATTTTGCTTTAAAAGTAAGTATAATATTTGCTTAATCGTGACCGATTTACTTTTTTACCCTTATTTCGAGTCTAACTAATTCCAGTAGGATTATTTGCATTTGTAACTATTTGTACTAGACACTAGGTAGTCACAGGATACGAAAGTATTGCTTTACAGGAACTATTAAAGGATGCTTCAGCCAAAACAAGCACAGGAGGATATTGGTGACAAAGTTGAAAACAGCTTCTGACCTTATTTAATCAATTGGAGGGGATTCAATTTTTATTTTTGTTATTTACATCATTATAAAATATTGTTGAGAAAGAGATCCCAAAAAGAAAAGTAAAAAATTATTCATGGCTATTTCCTTGAGAAAAATTCTATGGAAATTTGTTTTCTAAAATAATTGCAAATCACTGGAGGACTGGATTTCAACTTTCGAGCTCTACTAATACAATATACAATACTAATACAATTTTTGAAATAGTGGAAAAAATGAAATTATTACACCAGTCATCAAAAAAGAAGGTATGTGCACTTTACAAATGACATACGGTTTTCGATGTATTTTTACCTCGTGAACTCGAATCCATAGTCAGTTTTGCTCCATCACCCTTAATATTCCGTAAATCGGTTAAAACCCTCAGAAAATCGCTAAAGACCTTCAGAAAAATGGCGAATCTGAAGGGTTATGGAACAAAACTGACTATCGATTCGAGTTCAGGAATCAAAAAGACATCGAAAACTATATATCACATGTAAGATTCACACAACTTTTTTTTATTGGCTGGTATTATCAAATTTTCACATTTCAAGAAACTAATCGCAAAGATTTTTACTTGATTTTGACTAGTGGACAAAAATTCTTTGATATTTGAAAACCAGAACGACCAGAAACACATCGACCTTGATCGTGGTCTAATTATATATTAATTAATTAATAATTTAATATTAATTAGGTATTTATTATCAGCATGACAACCGACGGCACAAAAATCACGGTAAAAGTCCGCAAACTTGAATCTTGCCTCCATCAACTCTATACGGTTAACTGTGGTCGATATTCTATACAATACGTTGACTGATTTGAATATAGATGATAGAAGATATGGAAGAAAATAAATGATGAGGAAGGTGTGATCGTAACTATCGATAGATAATAAATGATTCCCGAATGTAATGATGTCATTTAAAATGTTTGAAAAACGGTTTTCCGAGGGTCGCCAATTAAAGATGTCATGTATTTGCAAAGTGTGTACTGACAACTAGAAGGACTGCATTGGCATAGCACCTGACACAAAAAATTTACGGAAAACAATGGTAATTGACGGCGTGCAACTCTTTAAATTGGGAATCAAGGTTTTGTGATAAATTGAAAAAGAACAGGGAAAAGAAACTAGAGCATAAATTTTCAAGTATGTTTCAGGAATAAGAAAAAGGAAATAAACAGGCCGTAAATGTGATTAAAAAATGTTTTGGGAAGTTGCTGGTAAACTTAAGTCCTATACTTACGTTCGATGAAATTCAGCTATCTCTCTAAAATTTCCAAATATAATGTCGAAACTGTCCTTAATAATTTTCGGTACTTTTTTAGATTCGGATGGAATGAGATATTTCTGCACAACCAAGTCCAAGTCCCTTACAAATTCCTGCTCTGTTTCCACAAGTTCCAGTAAAACTGCTCTAGAAATATATACTTTGTTACATAGTGAAGATTGTAAGAAATAGAAAAATCTGTTTTAATTCAAAATATATGTTACTAAAGTCAACTCCACTAATTCATCAGATGAATTAAAATAAACTATTTTTTTACGATAAAAATAATTAAAACTGTATTTTTAGTAATTTCCATATCAAGAATTATACAAATAATAGATTATGAAACAAAACTCACTGTCTTCTAAATACAGCATCTCCAGGTCCAGCACTTGTACTCACAGATGGATCATCAACCGCTTGTAGTATTTTGCAAGGAACCCAGCCCTTTCGAGTGACGTCATTTACCTTTCGCACAAGCCATCTGAAACAAAAAACAAACATCTTATTCAAAATTAACAGTGTACAACATTATGGCAGTGTAATACTTTGTGAAGTTATAGCTTTCTGATCAATTTAACATACAATTTGATATAACCCAGATGAGACTATGCGCTTACTGCATTAAAACATAACATCTTGTATGGCGATATTTTTTTTAGAACTTATTTAAATTTCAGTAAATATAAATACACTTTTTCATTACACCAGAAATTAACCCATACATTACATAGCAATACATAACACATCATTCCAGCCAATTTCCTAAGCTTTTAAAATTAATCAACATCTTAGAAAAAGAACCAATGGTTTACTTAATACCATCTAACATTTGAGACCATCTTCATTAGGACTAGAACATTTCCATTTTTACCCCTCTATCATTTCAGTTACATGGTTTTCATGTAGCCTAATTTAATACTTTCCATAAGTCTCTTCATTATTCTTTGAACTCAGCCAATCTTTTTGTAATAATTTCCTATTTCAACTACTTACGGATAATGTATTTACCCTGGTTTTCCAAGCTTAGTTTTTTAAAAGATAATGTGGTTATAAACTGTAGGTGGTAGTATATCATTGCTGTCCCATTCCTTTATGGCAGGCAATTAGGACTCTATTTTCATGAAGTTGGATGTCACTTGTGGCAAATTAATAACAGTTAAACTGTATACTTGGACAACATTAGTCCACTTAACAAATTCTGTTGCCAAATTTATATAAACTATATAATCGTAGTGGGTAGTGAGTAGTTACTCTCAGCAAGCCTCACAAATACAGACCTACTTCAGAGAAGCGGCACTACGCGCCACTACTGTCCACTATACCACCTATTTGCCTACATATTATCTTTAGCTACACTAGAAAGCCAACGGGAAACCACTTAGAACAGAATCATTCTCTAGAGAATTATTATGACTGAAGTATGATTTAGAAAGTTCCACAATCAGTAATCATGGAACCCTGACGGGAAAATTTCTATTACGCTGGAAATGCTCATAATCAACATAGGAACGAAGTAGCACCTTGTCACCAATTTTTCCGATTTCTGACTCCATTGGGATTCTAAAAAATCATATCCAAGCCATCTAAATATCGTTCAGGGTATGCAACTGCTTCGGCAAACGACGATCAGAGCACTGAATGTCCTGCTAAAAGATATACTAAATTTAATCAAAACGCATCAGACAATCGTAGTAATGGGAGATCTTAAAGGGAAAAGATTTACCAAAATATCGTTATTGATTCTGACATTCTCAGACAATCTCATATGGCCTGCAAAAAGAAGATAGCGAAGATAGCTTGCTACACCAGATACGCAAGAGAGGGTATATAACGATGACAAAATTATTATATTCTCTAGAAACCACACTATCCGAACAAAACGAGTGATAATCAACTCAACATTAGAACAGGTTGTACAATTTTGCTTAGAGCAAGATATTATCTGATGATCAAAGCAATGACGTGGAGCTAAAAATAAATATATTGTCTAGGATATGTGAATCAATGAAGAAAAACCTTTAATAATAAAATAAGTAAAGATAGTCAATTCAAAGACAAGATATACTAAAAAAGAACACATTATTTCGTGAAGTACTTAATATACGTCTATCTATTTAGTTTTTTTTTAAATCCACATATTAAGAATGTTCTTAAAACTTTCCATTGTCATTTCCCTTCAAATCTTGGATTCGCGAATGTTCAACAAAAAAAGGTTTAAAGAACGGTATCAAGGTCGCTGGAAGCTATATCAGAATTCCTGCTGGCATTTGAAGTGAGAAGATCAGTATTTTCCTAAGAGCGTCGCAGATGATTGCTCTGGTGTTACAGGAGGGCGGCCGATCATATTCGTAAAATAAATACTTTTCCTGGCAATACTGCACACCATCAAAGGGAAAGTAAAAAAGGTTAAAAGGATTTTTGTTAGCGAATTTATTAAATATTACAAGTAAAATTACAGAGTTTACTTTTTTGGTTTTTCGGATTCTGTACATCCGATGAACAAACACCCTCATATCCTTAGTTTAATATGTGTCCGTCATTCACCACATAGATTTCCAAATTTCAAATCTACAGGACGAATGAGTTACGATTTGGTATTAAAGCAGAATTCGGAGAACCTATTACTGATACATAGCGCAATTAAAAACTAATTCTGATTTTTGAGGTTACTTTTTGAAAGAAAAAGATATAAGCCTCCAAAACTATTGATCCCAGGATATTTTGTAAAAATAAGGAATATATGGAACTGTTCAAAATTTACATAAAATCCTAAAGCGAAGAGCAAATTATAATAAAGCTAAAAAAATGCAAACCCATTATGTAACGTAACAAATAAAAGTGATGTTATGTGCTATACTATTAGGTATTCAAAATTTTAAAATGTATATATTTACAGTATTAAAGAAAATAAAAGGACATACTCAGTTCCCAGTATTTGCGAAACTATTGACTCTAAAATTTGACAAAATGCTGGTTATAGGACCTGATTCAACGCTTACTGGAAAAATCCTAAAAGGCTGTGGGAAAAATTAGAAAATTTGAAAACCAAGTTCCTTATGAGGAATAAATTAAAATTAAAATATATGAAAATTCACCATCTCTGCTCCCCTTATATTCGAAAATGAGCCTGAAAGGACCCAGCACTATTTTTATGGAAAATGGCTTTTAGCTAATTTTTCTGAAACTTTGCCATTTGATAGTTCTGAACTTGTGGATCAAAAGTCTTCATGGGCTCAAACTATTCAAGTCATTTGTTTTCGAGACACAGCACCCCAAAGTATATTTTTTATGAGGTAAAAACCAACATTGGGGGCTGTATCTCAAAAACAAAAGACTTTCAGAGTTTGAGCCCATGGAAACTTTTGATACGCCGGTACAGAACTTTTAAATAGCAAAGTTTTAAAAAATTGCCGAAAGCCACTTTCTCGCTATGCCTACCTCATAAGGGATAAAAACTCCAATTTCGGAGGCTGTATCTCGGACACAAACGACTTTCAAAGTTTGAGCCCATGGAGACTTTTGGGCCACAATTTCAGAACTATCAAATGGCAAAGTTTCAGAAAAAATGAGCGGAAAGCCATTTTCCATAAGGATAGTGCAGAGTCATTCGAAACATATTGGGAATATAGGGCCTCACTCACCGTTTTCAGCAAACCCTAACAGGAAATCCGAAGGTTAATTTTAAAAAACAAATTAGGAAAATAAGAAAAAATCAAATTCTTTAAACTATAATTGTTTAAAGTTAAAAACTGGTAAATGACAATATGTGTGGTGTTATTAAATTAGTTATAGAGTCAATTCGTATACTAACCTCTGATTAACACTAGACCTGGTTGGAGAATATCTAGAACTAGCATACTTTCTTTTGGGCTTAACTGAGAGTTTATGGTGAGCAGCTGCGCTGTCCAGAAGTTCTCCTGAGATTTCATCAAATGAAGTCCTTTTAGCTTTCCTAAAATAATACAAAAAGCAAATTAAATATTGTACAGAATGATTAAATAATTAGTTACTGTAATCCTGAATGAAATAAATAAGAGATTGATCAAATACAAAATAAATAACTTCATCTTGATATAATTCTTTCCGGTCGGTTCTTGAGCGATTCTCCAGTTTGTCCGATGTAAATTTTAGAAAATGATCCACAATTCAATACGTGCATTCCTACTATAGTTTAATTAATGCAATTTATTGTTTATAATATATTTTGATTACGAGTTTAAAATCTTTATTGATTTGTTTTATCTTTTGACTGAAATTTGACAATTTAGTACATATGTTCTAGTCGAGAACCTTCGTAATGTGTTCCTTCATAATCTGATATAGTTCTACACATCTAAGGAAAATCTTTATAGAGAGAATTATGTCACTTGTTGAGGTGAAGATGCAAGGGCATGCCAAACGTTATAGAGACGGCCTGACAAGGGGGAGTGGGGATCCATAAATCTTCAAAAATTGTTTACAAAATTTATGGATTACCCCTATGATTACGTACGTTTCATCTGTAACTGCTCTAGTTCAATGATAAAGGTCTATAATATACTTTGTTATATTCCGCATGTTCAACCAAGAGTAGGTAATCAATGTTAACATTAATGTTAAATATCTATGAAAAAATCATATGACTTGTTCGGTTTTATTGAATAAAATATATGTGACAAATTAAGTAAATACTAACTTGGCAGGGGAAACGGGTTCTTCTGTATCCAAAAGCTCAACAATATCACCTTGATTCAAACTAATTTCTTCCGGATCTTTTGCTATATATTCTTGTAAGGCTATGAGTGTTTCAACAGAGACCTAGAAAATAAACTTTTATAACATTTGTTAAAAAAAATTAAACAATTAAATATTTCTGCTCACGCTTCTGGTTTCTCGGCGAGAGCAGACGGATAAGATAAGAGGAGATGTTACTATACCAAAAGGTCAAACCGTCCTCAAGATGCCGTCAATGACTATTACGATTCATTTTGTATCTACGAAATGTGTATATATATATACAGGGTGTAACATAATACATATTTTGGTAGGACATGTGTCAAAAAGTTTATGGTTTGTGAGAAAAAAAATTACAGTTGTCAACTAAAGTAAGCAATTGAGTTCGTATTAAACCATTCATTTGCAAAATATCAACATATTTACAACAAAATAGAGCAATTCTTTACCATTCCTATTAAATAAATGCACGTTTAAGCCAATTTTATTTAAAAAATTGGTTAACCTGGTTTCGTTGGAAACGTAGCGAAAGTAAACATTGTAGCAGGTTGTGCATTGCAAAAAACGAAGAAAAAGAGTTTAATTTTATTATTAAAACGAATAATTTTCTGTTGACGTGTGAAGCGACATTATGTTTATGTGAAAGAATTATTCACAAATCATACTACGATGTTTCGCATGAACGTGCACATGTGCCTTTTTTATTACAATATGCTTGTTTTACAATAATTTGTTGGTTCTCCATTTAGTAAAGTTTTACTTTTTAGTGAATTAGTTTATACGGTACACGTACAGGGTACTCAGATGTAATGAAATTTTATGAAACTTGATAATCGAAAAGTAGTCCAGCTAATGACCATTTTCCCGGGTAATTTGTCCAAGCAGCATCGATTTTCTTAAAAATATGGGTTTGGGTACTACTTTTTGCTTCAAAGTTGACCCTTTGCCGGGGGGATACTACCCCTTCTCGGGGTTGAAAAATATTATATGAAAAAAAAATCCGGGAATGAATAAATTAACTAATTTTAAGCAACTTTTGTTCCATTTTGATTTTTCAACCAAAAAAAAACATGTTTTCATACGGTTTTTCGTAAATAACGTTAAAAATATGCACTTTAAGAAAAAAAAAGTAGTTTGCTGTTTCTGTAGAACCAATACAAACAGAGCAATAGCTTGTTTAAATTTTGTTTTTATTTGTCAAAACAAAAATTTAAAGGTTTCTCGTGTAATAACTGCATTTTTCGGGAAACCTTTATAAACACTTTAAAGTGCTTTAAAAATCCTTTAATTTGTTTTTTCATAAAAGTCTCTAGCATGAAAATTAAGCGAGTTATGACATCAATAGTGTTGTTTTTTTTTGTTTTTTGACCAACAAATCTACAAATTTCCCCCTATTTCAAATAGGCTCTGAAAGTTTGACTGGTTTAAAGTAAGTAGTTTTAAAAAAAGCCGAGCCTCAAGAGAATATTGTATTTTTGTAATTTTGGAAAAAATTGTCTTTTTTAACTAACTTAAAAATTATGAGAGATACGCAAAATTTTGTAGAGTACAAAATTGTAGGTTTTGTTTATTTATTTTTTTGCAGGATAAAAATTAAATTAGATATGACCGTTTAAAGTTTGTACATGTTCGTACATAATAGTACTATTAGGCTACAAATAGTACCCATTCAGCTCAAGGACTTTAAAAAATAAGGGTTAAATAGGTTTTCAATTTGCATGAGCTTTTAGCCTATAAAAAACCCTACAAATTGGTGATTTGTGAAGTGGTTGCAATTAATTTCCACTGGGGTGGTATTTAGTGGGTAATATTGTATATTTTTTGTCAAAAAAATAAAAAACCAATCTTATTTATGCTATATATATATGCTAGAGACTATTATAACCAAATTAAAGGTTTTTTTCAGCACTTTAAAAAAGTATTTATAAACTTTTCCCGAGAACTGCATTGTTTTTCAGTTATTTCACGATAAACCTTTCAATTTAGTTTTGACAAATAAAAACAAAAATTTCAAGAATCTATAACTCCGTTTGGTTCTACAGAAATCATAGGCCCAACGTTTTTGTTTGTTTTTTTTTTTATAAGCTACATTTTTGATCCAAATGATTTTTGCATATTTTAAGGTTTTTACGAAAACCCGTATGAAAACATGTTTTTTGTTTTTGGTTGAAAAATCACTTTAACTCGTAAAGAATTCACTTTCAGAAAAAACTTTATTGAACAAAAGTTGCTTAAAATTAGTTAATTTATTCATTCCCCGACTTTTTTTATAATATTTTTCATCCTGGGAAAAAAATCAACCCCCGCCACCGGATCAAGTTTGAAGTAGAGGGTAAGTAGAATTTAATTTTTTTAGGAAAATTGGTGCTGCTTGGACAAATTACCCAGTATTACCGTTTTTGCCTTTATTAACTGGACTACAGGTATTTAACTATATAAGATGGTTACATAATTTTTAAGATTTTTTAGTGTATATTAACCAGCACTAGCCTGCCAAATATCTGCTCTGCATTATGTTACACCCTGTAATAGTGTAGCCAATATTGGAACCAACTTAAACGAATTTCTGGATATAAACGTTTAACCTTTAACTTGCGAAAAATAGTAAAATTGGATGAATTAAATTTCTAACACATTTTCAAGAAATGGCAGTTTTATAAGTTTACAAGTGCTGAACGATGATTATTTACATGCAAAATAATAAGGCAATAATGAAATCCAATAACTACAAAATCCGAAATTATGTTCTAAAATTCTTATGCTTTCTTGGCGTCAGATTACATGTCAAAAGATATTTTTTGGTCGTTTCAACTTTTGCGCAAAATTCAATAGCTCCCTTTATTGTAAAATTTCTGTTTATTAACAATATAAAATTTTACTAAAAAGTTATCTACTTACATTTGTATCTTTTAGTTGTGAGGCCATAATTCATTGCATACCTGCAAATAAAGAACATAAACTAATAACAAATAAAAATTATTTCTGTCTCCAAGATAGGAAACACCAAAAAGACGAAAACGAAAGTAATGGGTTAGGTAATACTATCTTTTCGAGATTTTACAATCTATTGATCGCAAGACAACAATAATGTTTCTAGTCCAGAACCTTCATCAGTTGCGCTTATCACAATTGATTGAAATCTCGAATAATTATTTATGTATTTCGTATGTACACCTGAATTTAATGTTTACGGGTTAAGGTTAAAAGTAGGATAGCAAACACACTTTCACAGCTATTAGAAGAGAGATAAAAAACAGTTGCCTTATTCCAAAGTTTCGATAATTTCTGAGAAATTTAAATCATTTTAGAAACTATAATTACATTGCGAAAATTCCTACCCAAGCAGTCAGTTACTGATATTAACACTTATATTATTGGAGTATACAAGGAGAGAAGCACTTTCCCTATTACCAGCCCTAATGAAAATATCAGATTAGAGAACTATTAGAGAAACAAAACATAAATCTATCAACGGATTTCGTTTTCGAAAGAATTAGTTGGAAAAGTAATTCTTTTTTTTTAGAAATGTCAGAGTCTGAATATTCCAATAGATGAGCTTGCACATTTCGAAAAGACAAGAGACTATCGAAATATTTAGAGATACAAGACAAAAACCAACTTCAAAATATCATAAAAGTTACTCAAAAGAAAAACACAAAAGATAATATTTTTCTGCCACAATTAAATACTTATTTCTCAAGTTTGTGCTCAATTGAAGAGCAACGTTAAGAAGTAGAGAGATATTAGGATAGTTGACTGGCGCTATGTACTAGAAAATTGAAGATAGGGTACAAAAAAACACTTTACATTGTATAATAATTGAGATGTTCAATATAGGTTTATCAAAGGAAATAAAGGGAAAAAACTTTAAAATGTATCCCTCCTTCAACTTCGCGCAGGTGCTTTTGACACATTAAACAACTATTGCTGCGCTAGAATAAAAACAAAGACGTATAATTACAACTTATAGACTGTCTTCAAATAGTGGTTCAGGGTACCCCTTTTTTGCATTCTATCCTAGGGAGGAGCTGAAAAGTATATTATTGTTGTTTTCTAAATCATAGTTGTGGCATCTTTACGTTATATTTAGGAATTTCTTGTGAATATCAACACACTTGTAGACAAGACTGAATAATCCAACAATTCCAATATTATTACTATTGACTAAAGTGAGAAGAAAATTACGAGGGAGTCGCTATTGTATAAACTTTTCATTTAACGCAATGAAAAGATGTTTTAGTGAATTACTTCTATGATGTAACCAAGCAAGGAAAAACAATAGGTATAAGGTTTGCAAAGGACAAACTAAAAAAATCACCTTGTAGAGAAACATAAAATTCCCGCATTTTCCGCATTTTGCAAAAAGTAGGCATTTGGTAAGTGAATGGCCGGTTGAAGATTAAGTGACAGGAAAACAATATAAAATGGCTGCACTAACTGAAAAAAAAACAAGTGTAGGGTAGTATATAAGGAACCGGTGACATGCAAACTAAAAACCAAGAAAAAATATTTAGGTATACACATATCTAGCGCCCGAAACACTTAAAAGGAGATACACTCGCAGCCCGTCAACAGAGTTCAAGTATGAGGATTTTCACGGACATAATAAGGAAGAATATAGGTATGAATGTAGACAGCAAAGTCAAAATATATAAAACAATGATAAGACCAAAAATAAAATATGGACCTGAGGCTCAAGACGAAACAAGTGGAACAAAACAATTACATACTTCGTACAGTTGAAATGACCACTTTAAGAACCGTAGCAGGAAAGGCCAAGCTGGACAGAATCAGAAATTCAGATCTGAGACAACAATGTAACGTAGTTGACAAATTTATAAAACAAAGAAAAAGGTACTGGAATGAACATATGGCAAGAGCAGATGATATTAGACTGACTAAAATATCAAGAGACTATAAATCTCCAGGAAAATAAAATCACAGAAAATACGGGCTCAAAGTTGGCTATCTTCGGAAGAGGATACACCTGACAAAAGAAATAAAAGAAGCAAAAGATGAAAATTTTCGGAAAATATAAAATGAATTTTTTGTATGTTAGCCACGCAGTTCGTTGCCAAATTTTTCCTTATTTTAGTCAACAATAATAAACTTTTGGTTCCTCCAAGGCGGAAGCCAGAAAACGGAACTATTTCAATACATGATCGTAAATTTCATGACCGAAAAATCGTACAGGCATGAACAAGTTATATCCATTCCATAAATACCGGGTTTTAGATACACTGAGTAAATATTACCCTAAAATATGCAAAGAGTGAAGAAAAAGAAACTGACTCTGTCAGTCACATATAAAGTTTGAAGAAAAATATATTACCATATGACAATAAAATTGAAATTATAAACATAACTTTAAATAAAATCAAGGTATGATGATTTGATCACAGAAGAGTAGTATTAATAATAAATATTACCCCTGCTCACTGAAATTAAAATCTGGTTCCGTTTAGATATTTTTAGACGCGATTCGTCGTAAATTCATTCCGGATTTCCTCTATAATTATTGAAGGAAAAAGAAAAAAAATCATATGCTTTAACAGAGATGTTTATAAATTGTTTGTTGTCATAACATAAAAACTGGCGAAAAAAATTGAAATATTTCACAAAAATATTATTAACATCTACTCACCTATAATATTTTTACTTTGTTATTTATTCATTTTTAAACGAGGTATCCGGAAGATAGCACCCAATTGTTTTTTTAAATATTGCCCTCACAAAGGGCAAGTATCAAGCTACACACACAAGTACAACTTGAAAAGAAAAATGTCGATACTATTCGTTTATATAAAGAGTGGGTCAGTCAGTCACATAAATATCAACCTATTGGTTTGATGCCAAGGAGGAGAAATAATTTGCTGCTAATCAAGTTTAATTAATATACCAAAGTCGGTATACTTTACGGTTTGATCCTTAAAATAAATTCTAATGGGGCATAAAATAATTTGGATAAGACTGGAGAACGGATGTGGGTGCTTGAAGCGGGTTCAAAATAATGCACGAGTATTAATAAAGTTTTGCAGGTAAACACATTCTATCGCGATCTTAATGGACCCTTTGATCAAAATGTAGAATTTAATTTACAACCATAACACTGGGATGGGATGTGAAATGTTTGAGAGACACATTATTATACAGTTTTTTTATGCCTATAAAAGCAAATAAAGCAAGCAAAATGCTTTCAAGCCATGAGTTTTAGTGACAATATCCACTTTTTTAATGATTAAAGGTAAGAACAACTAATGACATAAAATAAAACCACAAAATATTAGTAAATATAAAAAATTGTCTTTAAAAAATAAATTAGTAGAAAAACAAATTTTTAACATAAATGTGCAAATTGATTTTGAAAATTTGTTAGTTCGTTTTGGTACTTGTAGAAGTAAATTATTTGAGGCTTACAAACCCCAAAAAATGTGGGGTATTTTCGTTTTTTGCTTATAGTGTAAAAAGTAATGATCTGTTCATAATACCGTCAATAGGAAAATTGTAGATAATCAGATGATCTTCAAAATGAATGCTTATAAATTTTGATCGCAGCATTTTTCAAAAGACAAGCAAGATAATAAGATGTACATTGGGTGATTTTAAAAAATTCATAACTTGGTTATAATAACAGCTGAATCCTCCTAGTGATAGCTTATAATGTTGAGATTAATAACGCTGAAGATCAGTATTGTACGATAAGTAGATCTTACAGAATTGCAATTTAAATAATTTGTAGAATTATTTTACAGGACGTATCGTATTATTATTAATTACGCAAAAATATTTTGAAAGCTTATAAAATGCACTTCACTTTGTATATCTTAGATTTTTGAAAATTAAGCCGTAAAATGTGGGTATTAATACTGCTTTTGTAATTAGCCTTAAACGATGTTTTGACACTGGCGGATCCAGTCACTTAAGAAACCAATACAAAATAGACCAATATGAGCAGGCAATAGTTATGTAAATTAAAACGTAATAAATTGCTGAGAAAAAATATATAATAATACAATTTGCCTTGTCATTGCCTTGACCGCTATTGTCAGTGGCTGGCTGTCGCATATTCATACATTTAATGCAGGGTTTACTATTATTTTAAACCAACTTCTCGGCATTACAGCGAAAAACCAAGACATACAAATTGAAGTGAAATTTATGAACTTTCAAAATATCTTTAGCATATCCCGATCGGACTAGTCTCGTTAATACGGTAGAATGTGCAAAATAGCTCACTAAATTAATTAAATTCGAATTGTTCAAAAACTACGTATTCAATAGTATCAATCGTGAGCCCATATAAACTTAATATCATAAACTACCGTTTTGAAGATGACTAATATTCTACTAGTAGTTACTAGAAAGTTATAAATGTTTGAAAAAAATTCACTTTTGAGCAGTTTTTCTTAGTTTACTCGGTAAAAAATGACCCAGTTAGGATGTATAAACACTCATTAAGAAGGATTTCCTATTTTCTACAACTTTCCTGCAGACGGAATTACGATTCCTCCATTCCTTATTATATAAGCAAAAAACAAAAGAGATTCGTGTTTTTGAGAGTTTTTATTATTTAAATAACTGACCTGATGATATAAGCGAATTGCTGTTGGATAATATTATGTCGGAAAATGAGTTAAAATTTGCTCTATAAACTGGTGTAATCTTAAATAAAAACTAATCTTATGAATAAATAAACTACAAAAACCATTCAAATTAACAATGCCGACAACAAGAGGTATTCCCTAAAATTCGATTGATGGTAAAAACGATTTGGAATCCATTCCGGAATTGGAAATTATACACGTTGCATACCAGAAGCCGACAGAGAAATATTGAGAACAAGTATGATGCTATGAAAAGCGGTTGACGGATAGAAGAAGAGAAGTTGCATAGATGTAGCATCATAGCGATGCTTTGCTCGGTATGAATCATTGTTGTTGAGGTAAAGAAGTCGAACGTATTGTAATTTATTGTGGTGCGAATAAAGACGTTTAATTTAAGTGTTAAAACTTGAAAGTGAACCCAAAGAAAATGTATTAAAATAATATTATTAATATTTTTCACACACACACTATATAATGTATCAAATTAAAGCTCTCATCATGAGAATACAATTTTTTGTAATTTTCAAACAATTTATTTAAAATATATTAACTTAAATATATGAAAACTGGCCCATATCCCCTTAAACTAACAAATTTCAGAGCATAAAATTTAGAGGAAAAATTATGTAGAAATCCTAATGCTAAATTGGGGAGAGGGGGGTAATTAGAAATTTAAATGAAAAAAAAATACAAAAAATTGTCGAGCACCTCACATATGGTATCAAATAAATCTGTGGCAAATACCAATATGTATAATTTTTGTTAATTTTAAAATAATTTGTTTAAAAAATGTTAAGGAAAATACACAAAAATCCCTCCTTTATCTCCAAAACTATTGACTTTAAAATTTGAAAAAATAGAGATTATAGGTTTACAGCAAAAATACTAATGTTGATTTTAGGGGCATGTATCATGTACTATGTAGGCAATGTATCAAAAGAGAGGACTCGCTTCAAGAAATACAAACATAATTTTTATGAAATTTTAAAACGATTTGTTCAAAAAAATATTAGGAAAAATTTACAGAATTGCACCCATTTCTTCCCCCAATTAACGAGATGGAATTTATAGCGACCAAAAACAAAAATAAGGAACTTCTGTTATCGAAATGAAGAGCTAAAAAGCTTCTATTTACTGGATAATAAGCTAGTATTTACTGAAGATGTCTATAGGGTAATAAATGTTTCTGGTCATGGGCGTTTCGAGGGAGGAGAGAGGGACCCAAAAAACCTGCCATGAGCCATTATAGCTTCCCATAATATTGCTGACTTGCCCCCCCCCACTAGACCAAACAACTTCTGAATTGTCCCTCTCCCTAGGATATTTTTTTCCGAATTGCCCCCCTCTAGGACATTTTTTTTTTCTAATTTTGCCCGTCCCTAAACCAAAAGCTGTGTTGTTTCTGGTATAGAATACAGAACAGATGAATGGAACCTTTTTATTGGCGCTTCAAATATAAGTTGTTTTGTTGTGTTTTTGCACATAATTGTAACGAAGCTCCCTCTATACCGATACGTCATGCTATCATTATAAAAGTGTCTTAGAAACATAAGAATTCTCTTAGAACCATCGACAATAAACAATCATAAAATCATTATGACTTAAAAGAGAATCTATGTCTGAAAAATGTTAAAAAAGTGTAGGTGAAATTTTACAACATCTAACTTCGAAAGAGTAAATGGATCAAAATGGTGCTCGATTTTCATATTGAGCAAAAAATTTCCCAAATTCAGTAACTCAGTAGTGTCAAAAGTAAAGAAGGTATATTTGTTAGTAGTTGATGAACAATGAAATATTAAGAACACTTTGTGTACTGTATAAATCAGCTTGACAGTGTGCCGCATAAAAGAATACCTCACGTACAAATTTCAGTAAAAACGCTTAAAAAATGTTTTTATAGGAAAATATAAATTTTAGTTTAGCCTAAATTAAATAGGAGATTCACCTCCCATATATCACTTTCAAAATATTTTGTAACAATGAAATTAAATAACTATTTTTTGTAGAAGTAATTTAAGCGGAATTGTTTGTGTAGAGGCATTTAATCTTAAAGTTACCAAATGCTATAATTGCGCCCGAGGTGCGGGCAACCCAAGTTACATACCATCTTTATAGAAGGAAACTTTAATTGGCATTTAAGATACTTCCAGATGCTTCGAGAAAGTTCTGATAAATTCCACAAAACATAAGTACGAAGTTTTAGTCCAAAGTTCCAAACCGACTGTATACTAAACACTGTATAAATAGATGTGTTGACACAGCAGATACAGGAAGGCATTCCAAGTTTGGACTGTGAAACCCAAGTTTGAATTTTTGTGTTGAGGAATAAGTTACAATTAAATGCAAGTGCTAAAATTTGGCGAATAAATATAAAATAAAATCTGAAACGAATGAAAAATAATAAAATAATAAAAGTAATTAAAACGATTTTATAATGACAACATTATTGTAAAAAATAAATTTAGGCATGCATATACTTTTTTAAATTACTATATTATATGGTATAGTACCTCAATTATATGCCTAATACACATATTTATACTAACTGAATTCAATATACTTCGTTAAATCGAATAAGCCATTATCTATATCAAATTTCTTTCCATTATCAATTTCTAAAAAATGGTTTTTGAAATAAGAAAACCAGGTATTAGATATTATATCTAAATAATGCGCCCTAAATAAAAAACTGATTATTAAACACGTATACGAATTATATCTGAGATTTTTTCAAAATTATTTGACCTATTTTCATTAACTAAATCATATTTTAGGTTCACAAAAATTAATTATTTACAAAGCACAAACACATTCAACTGAAATATTAACCACATTAGTTCTAGGATAACATATTTATTACCCAAAACATTCGACAAAATAACTCAGTATCTCTTCCAATTTTTTGTATATGACATTAAAATGACTCATATTTTTCGGACAAAAATAAAAACAATTGAAATAATTCGTTAATACCAAATGTTTTGTACCAAACTGCGCCAAAAACATAAACTTCATTAAAATTTATATTAAGCGGCCTCTGTAGAAAACAAAATATGTTAGGCGTTAAAAAGAAAATAGAAACGAACATGAACCTTGGATAGGTTTAACGGCACACAAAATTTTACGCACCTATTTTAATTGGAATAACATTTTTTCAACGTTCCATCATAACAACTATAAATAAAATGACTTGCATCGGTAATGACTGACTTCGCGAGAGAGAGGCTGTGTATTGCGGTGGTTACTTGTGTGCTGTTCAAATGTTGTTGTCTGTCTGCTGCCGATAAAAGTTATTCTCGTAATCTCGTGTTTGGCATTGGGAATACTTTAAATAGTTATGAAATAAGCGGGAGAGACAAACTTAATTATTTTCACTTAATGGGACTCTCTGTTTGGTAATTTTAGTCATCTTCTTTAGTTTTGTTTGTAATTTTTAAAATTATACATAAACCGTTGACATGAACCATCAAAAATGCTTTGGATCGTGTTGTGATTCATTGGAAATATATTTTTTGATACCAAAATTGTAAGTGGTACAGAAATATTTTACAAAAAATACAAAATCTCTTTTATGTGTATTAATTGTATACTATGTTGTCACATCCACCTCAAACTTCTACCCCGACTTTGAGCCCAAGGTGTATACACCGTGTATTAATTCATTTGTACATTGTGCGAACACCGTGTATTCACACTGTGTGCTAAAGAGCGACGTTGCGAGACCTCAGACCTCCTGAGTCTGCCAAGTGTGGTGTTATTCCAAACAAGGTTATAAATATAAAACTAACTGTGTTATTACCTTCAATGAAGACTATTTAAAGTTTATTTTTCAGAAATGCTAAACACATGATGCAATTTAAAATTAACTGTACATTCATTGTGAAATGTCACTTCTAATCTCATATTATATTTATTATTGAGTCTATTAGCTACATGTTATCCAATAAAAACTAATCAGGAGATTGACGACTTACTTTAAAACGAGGGAAAAAAATCTGTTTTCTGAATATCGTCTATTGACGTATTACTTGGAATTTTTCTTATTGTGATTGCTTATGGAAATAAAAGAATGTCCTCCTTTCAGCTTTAAAATATTCTATCTTTAAAAGTGTGTGACCCCGAAATCACGAAGGTCTGATTATACTTAACACATTTTTAGATAAGAAATACTTCCATACAGTTCTGAGTTGTCATTATTGTAAAAGGAACATTTACCCTATTTGTATATTTAATTTTAAGCTAAAACTTCCATTATATTTAGGAAATTACAAGGTTTATTGTCATTGTTTATTTTCACAAGAAAAGATTCTCTCTGGTTCTTGACACATTGTATTTGCTGACCTATTACATTATATATAGTCGGCGTTAACCTCATAAAAATATGTGTGTTAAGCTAGCAGAGCTATTTCATAACGCCCAAATGGGACCTACTCCAGAATTTATTGCTAATTTATTGCTAATTTATTACACAAAAATTAAATTTATTGCTCCCACCCCTCCCGAGAAACAGTGGCTATGCTAACTTTAGACTAAAGTTAGCATAGCCATATTCTATATCTCCGGAACGAACAGCGCTACCGAGGTGATGTTGGTGGCGTATTTTATTGCTAATTAATTGCTATCGAATGGCACTAGAGCAAATAACCAAAAAATACCCTTTCATCCCCTACTGAATTTCTCACCCCCCGACAATTACGAAAAAATTTTATTTCAATATTTTGTGTTGTTTAAAATCAGTAGACTTTTAATTGCTAATTAATTGCTGAAGTTTTACCATCATTACGATTTCATTCCTCCAACCCCTTCCGAGAAACTGTGGAGACGCCAACTTTAGAATAAAGTTAGCATAGCCACATCTATATCTCCGGAACGAACAGTGTTACCGGGGTGATCTTGGAGGCGTATTTTATTGCTAATTAATTGCTATCGAATAGTACCAGGGCGAATACCCAAAACCTACCCCTTCATCCCCTACTCAAGTTTTCACCCCCTGACAAGTAACAACAATATTTATTTCAATATATTTTGTTATTAAAATCAGTAGACTTTTAATTGTTAATTAATTGCTAAAGGTCTACCTTCGTTACGATTTATTGGTCCAACCCCTTGAGAGCCAAGTTTAGACTAAAGTTAGCATAGCCATATTCTATATCTCCGGAACAAACAGCGCTACCGAGGTGATCTTGGTGGCGTATTTTATTGCTAATTAATTGCTGTCAAATGGCACTAGAGCAAATAACCAAAAAATACCCCTTCATCCCCTACTGAATTTCTCACCCCCCGACAATAAAGAAAAAATTTTATTTCAATATTTTGTGTTGTATAAAATGAGTAGACTTTTAATTGTTGAAGTTTTACCCTCATTACGATTTCATTCCTCCAACCCCTTCCAAGAAACTGAGGACACGCCAACTTTAGACTAAAGTTAGCATAGCCACATCTATATCGCCGGAACGAACAGTGCTCCCGGGTTGATATTGGGGGCGTATTTTATTGCTAATTAATTGCTATCGAATGGCATCAGTGCAAATATCCAAAAACTACCCCTTCATCTCCGACTGAATTTCTCACCCCCTGACAAAAAACAAAAATTGTATTTCAATGTTTTTCGTTGTTAACTTCAGTAGACTTTTATTTGATAATTAATTGCTGAAGCTCTTCTTTCGTTACGATTTTTTTTCTGAGATACTGTGATTATGCCAACTTTAGACTAAATTTAGCATAGCCATATCTATATCTACGGAACATATGTCGTTATCGGTATCGTCTTGGGGGCGTATTTTATTGCTAATTAATTGCTATCGAATGGCACCAGACCAAAAACCCAAAGCTACCCCTTCATCCCCTACTCAATTTCTCACCCCTGACAAGTAACAAAAATACTTAATTCAATGTTTTTCGTTATTAAAATCAACAGACTTTTAATTGTTAATTAATTGCTGAAGGCCTACCTTCCTTACGATTTTATTGCTCCAACCCCTTGCGACAAATTGTGGCTATGCCATCTTTAGACTAAAGTTAGCATAGCCATGTCCATATCTCTGGAACGAAGTTCGTTATCGGTATGGTCTTGGGGGCGTATTTTATTGCTAATTAATTGCTATCGAATGGCACCAGACCAACAACCCACCCTCTGACAAGTAACCAAAATATTTATTTCAATGTTCTTCGTTATTAAAATCAGTAGACTGTATATGATTAGGAAAATAAAATTATACTTATTAATTATAGGTTTAATTATAGGATAGTTGTCGAGTAATACGTATCCATGAATGTTCTCAAATTATACATTACCCTACTTATTTTTTCGGAATCCCGTTTATGGTAATTTTTCCTCTAGCCTTACTGCAATTGGAATTTTGTTGTTATAATCGATATTCAAGATTGAATTTAGAATTTGTGCCATTCTTATTTATTTTTAGTCAGTTTATTTCAAAAAATTTCATTTAGATACTACGAAGTCTGGCTTTTAAATTTCCTATACAAATGGCCTACATACATCTAACAAAATGCTATTTCAAAAGAAACTGCACAAAGTATACGAATGATGCTATTGGTTACTCCATGTAAGTAACATAATATAGGTACCAAACAATACTACGCAATGTAGGAAGATACCTATAAGAAATAAAAACTTTATTATAATTTCGGCAGTGCTAAGACACACCAAAACATCATTTATTTAACGTTATTTAAAAATATACTATTAAGATAAAGTTTAAAACATTTAAATCACTTATCTTTAATATACCGGTACAAATCAGAACGTTTGACAACCTTGTAAAAGACTCGATCTAATATTGGGAATTTACATTACTGCGAAAAAATATTAAGTGTCTCTCCGAATAATAGGTCAAAATTATCGATATACAGGTGGATTCAACTTAAAAGTTAACTAACTGAGTCATTATTCACCTTATTATGCATTTTGTATTTTCCGACAATTGTAGTTAACTTTCAATAAATTGTTTTATGTAAAGTATTTGGGACAGTCTATTTTCTGATCTGAAAATATGTAAAACACTTTCCAATTTATGAAGAATTAAAAATAAAATCTGAAAGTATTTTAAAAACGAAAATATATAGGAAAGACTATTGATGATAATGCTGTAATTTGAGTATTTATTTACCAACTTTTCTTAGAAGGATTATTTGAGGCAGTTCTTCCGTCGGCAGATGGTGCATAAAAATATTCATAGAAACATGAATAGTGGTAGTATTTTATCCTTAAATATATTAAGTTCAGCAGTACGTCAACAAAGGCGTGCATATTATGTTAAATTATTTTCAGTATTATTAAAATTTTACAAGAACAATCGAACATGATATTAATCGTGATTGATCTGTATTGTAATAGAAGAAATATTCATGTTAAATATACACATACTGAATAATATAAGTAAGGATTTTTTGAAATTAAGTAATTGAAGTTAAAGGTTTTAATTGATTTGCTCATTTCTTATTTTGTTGTCTTGCTGAAGCCCGAAAGATATCAAAAACGCATTTAAGGCAAAATCTAAGCTCTACTGAAATGAGATAGAGTGTGTCTCAAAATAAAACGAAGTTAGTTTTCAATTCTCGATAAGTATTCTACTTTAATCATACACGTAAAAAACAATGTCATATTTTTAACTGTTTCTTTAAATTAATAATTGATTTCAACAAATAGAGTAATATAGTTTGGTATAGAAAAAATCTTACAGTTAGTTAGTTTTTTTTATTGAAGGAATTTGATTTAATTATCTGTTTCAACATCTGATTTTTGATAAAGTTTATGTAGAATTCAGTTTAGTAACTTAATCTTTGGATTTGGGAATTTTTAGTTAAGGTTTTTTACTAAAATACAAACATTTTCACTGACACAATTCGATCAAATATCTGACTTGTTAGGATGTTATTAACTGTAATTTTTGAGTGAATATTGATTATTCAACATATTCTTTAAAAGTTGTGGAAATTTTCTATATTCAGGCCGATAGTCAATTTAAATTATACCGCAATTTGGTGACATTTTTTAATACCGCTTATTGAAATATTAAACTCCACGACACATGATGGTTCGTATTAGTTGTGGTGAAGTAGACCTTCTATCTCCTAACATATTCAAGTAGAGCCAAAAATTAACAAAAAAATTAATATGAGTTGTCTCCGTTTGTTCAGTATGATTAGCATCTGATATTTGTACTATTTATTATAAATAAACAATCAAATTTCGAAATCTTGTCTCTTTACTTAGGTATATGCTAACCATATATTGACCAAATACCTATACGTTGAGTAGTTTTCAATTGTTGAGGATAGCTAAGATAATATTCATAGTTTAAAAAATTCACATTCAAGCATTTTCTTGTATTTTCACAACTATATCCCAGACTGCTTCAAATCAAAATAAAATACAACGTTTCTAGATGTCATTATTTAATTGGCATTTAAATAACTAATTGTTGATGTTCATCATAACTAAAACAAACAGTAGAAAAACACTTTCTATGAACTAATCTCACTCAATTATACATCCTTAAACATTACTAAGTACAAAGGTAGTCTTGTCTTAAAATGTTTAAGTGCTCCAATCTGCATTTATAGCACCGTATAAAGTTTTACAATTTATATTTAAAAAAGAACCGACTTCAATTGGCTTAAAACAAAAACCGTTTAGAAACCGTGTGAAATTAATAACTATTTTCTGACATACATTCTATTTTATCTGATTTACGGTACAATTCTATTGATTATGTTAGCGAATTCTTATCTCTCCCTCTCCCTCTAATTTCTATTTTTTTATATTATCCACATATTTTTTTACCTTATTTAAGAATAGTCTATTCTTTGAAACGTTTGGTTTTCCTTCAATATACGTCGTTTTATTTCGATTGTGGTGTTATTGCCCAAAAAAACATAAAAGTAATCATAGTTACATTGATATTAATTCTTTATAACTGACATTCACAGACTCTATGCCGAAGAAAACAAAATTTGATAATCAAAATACGTATTTACTAAATTGTTCACAAGTGTTCAATTTCAATTTCTTTAGTATTTAAAACGAAACTTCCGAGTCCGATTCGGTGAATTTAGTGGACCTTGCACCCAAAAAACTATCCACTCCCTGCAAAACAATAACATTCAAGCCATTCTTCGGTTTCCCCGAACGAACAGCGTTGCCGAACTGAACTTGCATACTATTAAAATAGGATAAAGGTAATTAATTCACAATAACAAAAGATTGTTCATAAACAATAAATATTCGAAATTTTCTCTTTAAAAAGTGTATTAAACTAGTTGAGACTATTTTATAATTAACATTAATTCCATTCAATTTCTCTCATGGGTTCCAATATTAACAATTTTAAATGAATGATACATTTCTTAATTAATCTGTACTTCTTTGTTTGATATTACAGTGAATAATTTATGTGCTTGAAAAATATATCATACAGTGTCGATAGTTGCTTCTGTTGAAGGTCTGTAAAACCGCAGGTTCCAGCTCAAGTTTAATTATTTTCATTCTTTCCTAATCGCATGTCGGATGTTTTTTCATTATTGAAAATATACTTTACATGTTTAAATTAATTGTTCTTTTTTACTTCTTTACTATATCTTGCATCTCAATACTTCTACTAATGATGTTTTACTACTTATTCACCGACAAATGTTAAGAGTATATTTATCAACCTTTTAAGTATAAAATCTCATTTCATATAGTCCTACCTAGCAGAATTCATTTAAACGCGAGCTAATGATGGTATGCTTAGTATTCATGTTGATTTGAGATGAGATAGTAACAGTCCTCATATGATACTTTGGATACATAAATGTCCTCAAATAATAACTTGTATTTGTTTCAAAGTTTTCGTTAAACATTATTCCCAGTTTTCGTTTGCATATCGTTTAATGCAGTAATAACTTCATGAGTAAGGTTGAAAGATGGGTCCTTTAATTAGTTTATGTTTTCCTCATCAATTTCTTAATAATCAAGGTCAGAACTGTATTAAGACCTGTTGTTATGTTCATATCAGAACCTTTGTTTAGAATAATACTTAAATTGCTTTAAACTGCAACGGATGAAGTGGTCTTTCCAGTCTAGAATCAAAGCTATTTGAATCTGTACATGTATAATGTTTTTTTGAGTCCTGTCCCCCAAAACATACAAATATCCTTGAATAATACGTTGGACATATAATATTTTTGAGACCAGGTCGCAAACCATACAAATGTCATCGAAAAATACAAGTATGACGTAACAAACAACAATCGTAACAAAGGTAGACATTCAGCAATTAGTTAGCAATTAAAAGTCTACACATATTCACAACGAAAACATTCAAAATAAATATTTTTGGTAATTGTCAGGGGGTGAGAAATTGAGTAGGGAATGAAGGGGTAGAGTTACTGAGTTACTGTTCTGGTGCCAGTCAATAGCAATTAATTAGCAATAAAATACGCCTCCAAGATCACCCCAATAGATATAGCTATGTTCACTTTAGTCTAAAGTTGGCATAGCCAGTTTCATGGAAGGGGTTGAACGAATGAACTCGTAACAAGGGTAGAACTTTAGCAATTAACTAGCAATTAAAACTCTACTGATTTTAACAAAGAAAAACATTGAAATAAATATTGTTGTTAATTATCAGGGGGTAATAAATTGAGTAGGGGATGAAGGGGTAGTTTCTGGGTATTTGCTCTAGTGCCATTCAATAGCAATTAATTAGCAATAAAATACGCCCCCAAGATCATACCGATAACGTAATTTGTTCCGGATATATAGATATGGCTATGCTAAATTTAGTCTAAAGTTGGCATAACCACAGTATCTCAGAAAAAAAATCGTAACGAAAGAAGAGCTTCAGCAATTAATTAGCAAATAAAAGTCTACTGAAGTTAACAACGACAAACATTGAAATAAAATTTTTGTTTTTTGTCAGGGGGTGAGAAATTCAGTTGGAGATGAAGGGGTAGTTTTTGGATATTTGCACTGATGCCATTCGATAGCAATTAATTAGCAATAAAATACGCCCCCAAGATCAACCCGGGAGCACTGTTCGTTCCGGAGATATAGATGTGGCTATGCTAACTTTAGTCTAAAGTTGGCTCTCAAGGGGTTGGAGCAATAAATCGTAACGAAGGTAGACCTTTAGCAATTAATTAACAATTAAAAGTCTACTGATTTTAATAACAAAATGCTTTGAAATAAGTATTGTTGTTACTTGTCAGGGGGTGAGAACATGAGTAGGGGATGAAGGGGTAGGTTTTGGGTATTCGCCCTGGTACTATTCGATAGCAATTAATTAGCAATAAAATACGCCTCCAAGATCACCCCGGTAGCACTGTTCGTTCCGGAGATATAGATGTGGCTATGCTAACTTTATTCTAAAGTTGGCGTCTCCACAGTTTCTCGGAAGGGGTTGGAGGAATGAAATCGTAATGATGGTAAAACTTCAGCAATTAATTAGCAATTAAAAGTCTACTGATTTTAAACAACACAAAATATTGAAATAAAATTTTTTCGTAATTGTCGGGGGTGAGAAATTCAGTAGGGGGTGAAAGGGTATTTTTTGGTTATTTGCTCTAGTGCCATTCGATAGCAATTAATTAGCAATAAAATACGTCACCAACATCACCTCGGTAGCGCTGTTCGTTCCGGAGATATAGAATATGGCTATGCTAACTTTAGTCTAAAGTTAGCATAGCCACTGTTTCTCGGGAGGGGTGGGAGCAATAAATTTAATTTTTGCGTAATAAATTAGCAATAAATTAGCAATAAATTCTGGAGTAGGTCCCATTTGGGCGTTATGAAATGGCTCTGCTAGCTTAACACACATCATAAAAATTATCTTTCAAGTCACTTTAATATAAGTCTCTTGATATTAAAGTAATTTTTGTATTACACATTATTTAAGTTAAACTCACACTCACAAAGTTTAGCTGAGTAATTTAGGTTACAAAATAATAATATAGAACAAATCCTATATGACTATAGGCTTTTACTTTTTATCTTTATTCTCATCGCAACTATTTAAAATCATTAATTAATACTAATATTTATAGACGAATTACTGATGGAAAAAAATTTCTGATAAAACTCTTAAGTCTTCATAACCCTGCATAACACAAAATCTAAAAGTGTCAATAAGTTTTAGTAATTCTGGGAAAACTGAAAAAGTCAAATATTCTGTGAAATTCTTCCAAAGAGTCCAGATTCAGAGAATATTTGCCTATTTCAAAGTTTTCCAGAGTTATTAAAACTTATTGACACTTTTTTAGACTTAGTAATGAAAAGTCTTATGCAGAGTTATGAAGACTTTTTAAGAGTTTTATCAGAAAAATATTTCAATCAGAGGTACAATTTTTAATGAAGATGATTGTGGTTATTAGTGGGCTGTCTCTCTTTCATTAGCACAATTTCTTCACCGATTTTCCCATAATTGAGTTTGAAACTGAAGGAACGTATATAGCCAGGGTAAACTAAAGGTATTGTAACATTAACCACATTGAACTATTTAAAATATTTGTATTTAACAGGACTTATAAATGCATATACAATCATTAAAATTTGAAAGTTTACTTGTT
The DNA here is from genome assembly GCA_034190945.1 of Octodonta nipae. Taxonomy (NCBI): domain Eukaryota; kingdom Metazoa; phylum Arthropoda; class Insecta; order Coleoptera; family Chrysomelidae; genus Octodonta; species Octodonta nipae. Next base: position 109,835,124 of record CM067220.1, read on the forward strand.
TTCAATAGATTTAGGATATTTGTATGTATTAAACTATTACTTTTAGACTCATATTTATTACTCGACGAAGTAACTAGGATTATGTAGCGGCAGTGTTGCCAGGTGGAGCTAACATTTTATCGGTAGATCGCCTCGAAAATTTAGATAAAATTCGGTAGATTCTATTTAAAATAACATTTTTTCGAAACTTACGATTAAGACATGTATTAAACGCACCTTATTTTTATTTTAGAAGAGGATAATATACGTGTTTTATTGACAAAAAAAATAAACCAAAAAAACATTAAAACCATTGTTGACTGATATGTTATTTTTAAATGTCTTCCCTTTTAGAAGTTTTGTAGTGGCATTTTACAATATATGTTTTGAGCTATTTGCCTACTTATTAACGTTAAAATTAAAACAAAAAATGTTGTCACAAATTGATTTTAATATCAAAATCGGTGTTTCATAATCTCAGAGTCGGTAAACATTTAACATTTGTACTTATCAGTTATCCTAAGTGTGTCCGTTCTTCCATGTTATACTAAAGGGATTTATAGTTACTGAGAATTTGTTAAAATACAAATCACTAAAAATTTTCAAAACGTTTTTAGAGACGTCATTTCGGTATAATATCTGGTTGAACAGGTAGATCAGTAGAAATTGTTTGAAATCGTTATATTTACCGAAAAATCAGTAGGACTGGCAACACCGCTATTGTTGTAGGTGTCATCATCATCTCATATCTTAAGCACAGGAAATGCGCAAATTCAAATCAGTCACTTATCTATCGCCTAACAGGTATAAGAATTTTATTTGGAATAGAAAAAATATATATAAAAGAAAAAAATATATTCAAAATATTTAAAGTGAGAAAAAATGAACATTAAATTCATACCAGCTACCAATTTCAGTGAATGAAGTTGCAATGAGGTATATTAAAAAGAAATAAACACTACAGGCTAGATCTACAAAAAGTCTTTACAAGGACATAGTTTGCATTAACGAAAAACGTGAAAAATATAGAATTTCAATTAGGAAGCAATTTAATAATTACAACTGATTTTACTTTACACTAAACGGAGTATTACTTACCAAACACACACTGATGAGACAGGCAAAGATAAGAGTACCAAAATGCACGTGTTTTGGAATTATTGACATTGATTAACCGGAATTAAATAAGGATTACAATTTAGGATATATAAAGACTAATGGCATTTCAAAATATTCTTCGTTTTATTTATTAAATAAAAAAACTACTTAATGAACGATAAAACATCTTTGGAAACAACAATACTTAGTCATAAACATTTGAATAACCTAACATATTTTATATAGTCGTACATTGGCTGAATTCTTTCACTGTATCTAGATCTCTCATTAACATCTGCAGAGTATGTCTAGTTTTTGGGTAATCAGCATCTAGTTCCATGTTCATGTTTTGTTCTAAAGCGTCGAGTTGTTTCTCGAAATCATCCAGTCTCTCTTCTACAAGAGATTCTTGGTGTATAATATGTTCAAGCAAATTTAACTTGCAATCTGCTGAATCTATTGCTGCCTCGGGCTGAGGTATAATCGGCCCACTTGTGTCCATTAAGGCATTTAGATCTAATTTAGGAATGACTTCTTTGCCTGCCTTCAAGATCATCATCAGCATCGAATCATTCTGTGGATCCGATTTATCATCATCTTTTTCGAAATCCTGAAGATCATTTTCTATTTTGGGCTTCAATTCGTCGATATGGTCATTACTTTTTTCAGGAAGTGAAAGTTTATCCCAGGGTTTCGACCATAAATAAAGCTTCGGATGGTTTTTGGACCTACAAAATAATTTAGTTTGAAAATATAAATTAAGAAAGGTTTACACAATTACTGTTTCCAAGCATTGTTAATTATTATTGATGTCACTTCTGATATTAGATAAATTCAAGCAGTAATGAAACAATTCAAATTCATCTCTACCAACATCAGCCCTTTCTGACAAACTGTGAGTTATTAACTAAATGTCGATCACGTTAATTTTATAGAGCTAATACTTTAATATAGAGTATGTCAGGCCTCAAGAAAAAAGTAACGCAAGGTGAGAGAAACAGAAAACCCAGTGGACGTATGTAACTAGAAAGAGACAAATATCTCTACTCGTATTGACGCTCATACCCCAGTCACGATGTTTTAAAGTACCGTTTTGAAATTTCACCACTGCAGCGCTCCGATCAGATTTCACGCATGCGCACTTTGTACCGACATCTGTTGGCAAGCCACAGGCGCCATTACGACAACAATCCACAGATTTGTTCGTATATTTAATACTCATATACTCCTCGCGAAAGGGGAAATCATCAACGTGCAGCTATATATGTCTGTCTCATTTTATAGTTGCTGTTTGCTACAGTTCGATTTTAAATTTGTTTGGAACAGTGCCAGCACAGTTACCAATTCTCTCATAAAAAAACCATTACTAGTCGTTTGCTCTCTCCCTTAGTCGCGTGACACTGCCACTTCCGGTCGATTGCAGCATATTAGTATTAAGTATATGCATGTGTTAGTGCTTTTTAAAATACTTCCGCCGAGTTCAACCTACTGTGAAATATGCCTTGATATTCGTTTTCACCGTCAGATTTGTGAAGTATATGGACAAAACATTGTGAGTGATAACATGGCATAAACTTAATACTAATATACTGCTAGCAGAGTTTAGAGAAAGGCGCAAACATCAGGGTGCAAACATATATATGTTTATATCGTTTTACTGAACTTCGTGTATTACGCGCATATTCGAAAATGCGTCATTTTTCACTTCTGTCGTTGGGGTTATGTTTTCTCTCTTTGATCGGTGGTTAGTGATTTCCCATCACATTTACATTCTCTTCAACAGAGTCGCAACGCTTGAGCACAACGAGTCAAGTACACTAAAACAATTTATTCTGCTGTCTCTCTTAGTAGGTAAACCTTCCACTTATAGGCGATAGTAGTATATTAGTATTAAATAAGCATGGTATGGAAATAGGTTAGAGCACAAACGGTTATGATAAAATACGGAGTAGGCGGACTTTAGTGATCACTGATGATTTGATGGAAATAATGGATGATATAAAATGAAACACAACAGACGAATCACGACATTTCCTCGCTATCAAACTTATATCCTAAAGTTTCAAGAAGAGTTCTTTACCAAATTATTACTGAACGTTTAAATAACTAACGAAAATTGTGATATCGATGGTTACCAAAAATTATAATGACAAAAACAAACGTCTTGTCTTCTCTTGAGCGTTATGATGCTGAAGGTAACGATTAAATAAGTCAATTTATCACAAGCAAAAAAACATGTGTGACCTACATTTATGGGCGTGGCCACGGTGGGACATGATGGGGCGGCGTCTCAAGAACCAGAATAATTATCACAACAGTCACAGCAACAGTGTGACCATCAAGAACGTAGAATCATCATTACAATAATTCTGACCGTGGGCACTCAGCAACCTGTGCTCATGAAAAAAAGATCCTTACCAACCCGTATTCCTCAATGAGGATCCTCATCCGTCGTAAAGTACACCCAAAAACCCCAAAAATATTCAAATGATATAAATTCCAGGTGGGTAAACACCTAGAAAACAGCTTACCTCGAAGAAATTCGGTGATACAAAAAATTCGACTACACTATATCACTATATAACTACTGAACACTATCACATCTACTTAGAAGTGTAGAGTTAGAAGAAGCAAGTGTTGTACATCAAGAGTTTATTCCTTAAAAATGAAGTTTTGAACTACTGAAGAGAAAGGGGTAAAGTATTACTTTAATTTTTGAAGAGTATAGTCTATGTGTGGCGTTCAGGTGAGCCCCTTGTCGAAGATGAACCCCAGGTACTTGACTGTTTGGATTTAAAAAAAAAACAGTTACGAACCTCAAGTGTGGTGTTATTTTCAACAAAATCCGTAAAAAAGACTATAGGAAATTAAAAACAGAACTCCACATATTGGCTTGAATGGTAGGGGTCCTAAATGGGTTCAATTCCAGTATAAGAACTTATCAAATTGTTTCTTTCCCGCTTCTTCTGATTGCTACAAGATCACAAAAATCAAGGTCAAATAGTTCATAACGCCAGGTAGGCATCTCTACTCGGTAAAATACATCCGCAATATATATACAAAAATTAGTGAAACAATTAAAATGCAATTAATTGATTGCTACCATTTTTTAAATCTATACTTACTCAGCAATTTTCATTTTAATTGCCAAACAATGCAAATATTCCCTTAGTTCAGTAAGTCCTCCTGACACATCATTACACTTTTTCAATTTTTCGAACCGTTGTTGAAGTACCTGCTCATCTTTGGTGTGATAACTTCCCACCGGCAGAACACCTTGCTTTAACCAATCTTGATCGTGGTAGAATTTCCTCGATAACCTTTCTCGTAACGGGTTCTGGCAAATGTAACAAATGTATTTGTCTGGAACTTGACTCTCCCTTTCGATATTGTTACAATAGGCATGTTGCCAGCACAAACATAATTCGCACTGAATCATCAGCCCGTCTTCTTCGGCAAAACCACATGTGCAGTTGATTATCTCTTCTTGTTTCATTCTGACGATTTTTATCACTTCACCACCTTCAATAATAATGTTATTAGGAGGATCGGGTTTAGGTGTGGGTATTGTGGAAGCAGAAGGAATTTGTGGTGGTGCATCAGTTGTTCGCGGAAGAGGAGACGCGGGAGAAGACGGTAATGAAGGTGGTAAAGGCATAGAGGCTTGTATTTGTTGATTTGGCACATGTGGTGTACTATTTTTACCTTTAATTATTTCAACGTTCTCTGAGAAACCACGTTTTCTCTTCAATGTTGATTTATGGGGTTCTTCAGGTAATGATGGGCCTGTAAATTCCTTTATTTAATAGTTGAAATACAGTTATTTATTTAAATAACACCAAGGCATACATACAACATATTTTGTATACATAAATAGATATTATTGAAAGTATTTGGCCTGCTGAACTCATGTTCCACCGCCAGAATTTTTCCGTAGTTCAGTTTTCAGAGAAATGCTTTATTGTTTGGCTGAATATGAATCTCGGGTCAGGAATACCCTGCAGTTTTCGGGAAAATGTTAAAAACCTTCTAAAAAAGAAAAGATTTTAAAAGCTATTATCCTCTGAACAGGTTAACTTATTAACTCCAGATTTCAAAATTTTTCTAAAAACGATGCTGGGAACATTTCTGAACAAAATTCATATCCATATATACATAAACATATAAGAAAGTTTTTTATGCTTATTACAATTTCACTGTGTATTTGTGTTCAGCATGTGAAAACACTTGGGATAGCATATTTTGTCAATTTAAGCACTTTTTGGGAAATAACACCACGATTCACGAAATTACTGTATATTTCCAAACATCTCGGGGTCGTCAGACGTCGTGGTCAATGACAAAAAAACTATGAAAAAATTCACAATTCTAAAAATCTCTATATATATTTTTTTAAATATTTAAATTTAGAATTATGCCATTTTTCATGGTTTCTTTGTCATTGACAACGGGGTCTGACCTAGGCCCCTAAACCTTTGGAAATATACAGTAATTTCGTGAATTGTGGGGTTAATTCCCCAAAAAGTGATTAAACATTGAAAAAGTATGCCACAATTTTCCTTCAGAAAACAATATGTTTTGTATTTTTGTAAAACATTTTTTTGTGTATCCTTGAAATTTTTACAAGATAATAAAACAAAAAAAATCAGGGCATATTTTACTTTGCAAAATTTTGTTTTTTTTTTTCAAATATTGTATTCTAAATTTAGTACTATTCTTCCTTTGAGAATAAAGCACATTGAAACCGAAAAGTAGGGTACTGAAAATAATAAGACTGATCATAAAAAAAATGCATACTTAAATTGATAACATTCACTCGTTAAGGAAATTAAGCCGGGGAGAGTGGCATAAGGAATAAAGATCATCCAATATACATGTAAAAAGTTACTGTAACATGTTTGAATAATGGCAGTTCACAAGGTAGTTTCAGAGACGAAAATGTCATATTTTGTTTAGATTCCCTTATTGAAATAGTACTCTAAAATTTACCTAAGTTGACCACAGTATACTAATTAGATATCCGAAGGGCAGATTAGAGAGTGGGCCGTAACCAAGATTGCTTGATCAATGTAAAATATTTTTGAACACATTGTGATGCAATTTGTCTCACAATTGCAGTAAAGCTGACATACAGATATATGTAAGGACTGTCTTTAGTGTCTTTCCTTTTGGAACAATTTCGTGACACTGTCCCCTCTTTTCTTGATTGTCCTGACTAGTCAGATAATACAGGTGGACAACTTTCAACTTTATCCTTGGGCTACATTGTTTGGGACACACATTATTAATCACATTTATGATTATAAATTTATAATTTCATAGATGCCATTACATGGGGGTGACACATTTGGTGACTTGTTCTTAGTCCTATGAAGATTGTACACATATCAGACTTTATTTATTGCGCATAGTGAGCATATGCATCCTTGATAGGTCATGGGTGGCCAATAAGTTTTTCATAGTTGGTCTGCATAACAATTAATTTCTAACTTAAACTGAACTGAAATGACTGAGCAATATTAAAAGAGGCCTATAACTTAAACAAAAAAGAATAAAAGTAAAAGACGTAAGAAAAATGAGTCCTTGATAGATACCTCACAATTTACCAGGTCACTTAATTTGAATAAAATGGTGCAAAGAAACATTCAAACGATTCGTCTCAAGCACGTCAATTTTGGTCTACGGCGTTATTAGGGGAGATGACAGGTGAAATATTCTTATGAATCCGAAACTACACAAACCACTGAGTGGTATTTACTAGTAGATTTCTGTGAAACGTAATGAAAGAACTATTGAATATTTACCCACACAAAAGGGATAATTAAAGATACAGTTGAGTAAAAGCATTATATAATATTTACTCACCTGGTGCCTCTGCATGTGACTGTCTAACTGGTAGCAACGTTTTAATTCCTGTAGGTGGCCTAGAACTGCAAAGCGTTTTCAAATTTATGTCGTCTCTTTTAGGAACCCCTTCAGTTTTAGTTAAAAGATCCTTCAAGTTAATGTCAGGATACATGTTTGTCGGCAGCCCAGATGGCAGCGGTTTAATTGGTTCACTCTCACTTTTATCATACAGTTTATTACTCAATAACTTAATGATTTCAGAGTCCTTTGCTTTATTTAGTGTTGGTGAACTTATTCGTACTGGCGTTTTAGGTTCAATTAAATCGTGTGGAACTGCCGACGATGCCTTAGATTTTGGTGTTGAGGTGCGTATAGCAGGTTTTACAGCAGGAGTTCTAGAAGGGCCTACAAATGGAATTAAGTTATGGGTTTTATGAACAATTACGTTAAAGACTAAACAAACCTGGGGACGAATCTAACCTCTCGCCAACTGTTCGTGCGTACGCCAAATCAGCAACATTTGGAGTTGAATCGAGGTATTTTGTGTATTCAGGATGATAATGCTTCACATGCATTTGAGCCAAATTTTCTCGGCGAAAATTTTTTCCACAACCTTCGATTGGACATTTATATGCATCTCCCTCATATATAATTTTCAAACTGTTCGCGTTATCTATAATTTGTTTAGAAATTATTTAAAAATAATTTAGAGATACATAATCGTTCATGTTAATAAAAAAAAATAAGATCCATCTGCCTGTTCCCATGGGCGCACCATGGATTAAAAGGCATTTTTTAAATTGAAACCTTATTTTTTAATTGAATTTATGCTGATTAAGGGAAAATTATTTAGAATGCCATTATTAAAGGGGTGAAAATGAGGGGTGACGGGGTACACAGATCGATAATCGGTGTTGATTTTCTTTTGTTTATGGTATATCTATATAAGAAAAATAGAGATAGTTCCTATGTGCCCCTAAATTAGAGGCGGAAATAAGGAGAAATGGGGGAAATATGGAGTGAGAGTTGGGAACGTGAAAAATGTCGCAAAATATTGTAAAACTTTTTAGTTGTCCCTGAACACAAATCTGGCAACCATTTCATCATGATTCCCAAGTATGAAGATTATATATCATTATTACCTTCCAACAGTTGGGTGAGAGGGTGAAAACGTAGAAAATCTACGAAATACATGATAGTGGATTTTGTAAAACGAGAATTTTTGAAAATTCATGACAACATTTTATGGGGTTTTGGATACATGTAGGAAACAAATACATGTTTTCGGTTGCAGAAACACATACACTTCAAAATTAAAAACAATCTGTTAAATTTATGCTATATTCTCACTTAAATAAAAATTACACCAATAAATAAATAATATTAGCGCTATGAGGTTTTGCTGACATGTATCGATGGTACCTAAGACATGTCAGTCATTTAAAAAAATGAAAGATAAAGTCTGATTGAATGGTGCTGAATTGATTTTTAATTATTTAAAAAATGTAGAAAACACAGTTTTGCACCCTAACACCAATCCTTTATGTAAAACACTCAACCCCATTTCAACAACACTAAGTTGTCATCATCATGGAGTAAACCAAACATTCACTAGGTGAAATTTACTGTGAACCTCTACTTGTCTTCACCTTCAGAGTGGGGGATAATAACGGTAAATGATTCCCATATGCGGAATGATGAACAGAAAGTTTGGACGATTTTTCAATTTTTCAACTCTTGCCCCTTATTTCGCGGAGACCTGATTTTAAAAAGTGTTTATTTATGCTGTACAGATTAGCCTATAATTTGTAACAAATATTTATCAATACCTAATTTTTCTTTGAAATATATCATAAACAAAAGAAAACCAATCAGTTACTGAAGTAGGCAGTCTTTCATCCCCCAATTCCATCCCTAAATAATTTTCTCTGAATATGCATGACCTGAGCCAGAATTTAAAAAAGAAGTGCATCGAAATCTCTATTATCCGACTCATACCACACAGTCAAATAGAAACGCCCATATGAAAAAATATGTTCCTCAGAAACGTATTAAAATGTTTAATTTATATACACAGTATCCCCGACTATAACTATAGAAGATGCACCCATTATCTTAAAATATATGTATACATCTGAAACTTAATAAATGAGAGTGAGATACACTAACATAAACATTTGTGAATTTATATCTGAGATATTTATTTAATTGTCCACACATCTCAACAGTTATATGTAAACACCACTGATTTTCAAGTTTCAGGTTGCTTGATATAAATTGCAGTAATTGGGTAGTCTACTTGAGAATTTCCTTAAAAAATCTGTTATGATGAGCAATAAAAATAATTTAAAAATTTTGAAACTAAAATTTATCAATAAAAGCAAAATACTTTGAGATTTCGGAAAAATGCAAACAGGAAACCAAAAATAAATGACTCATTCGTTTCATTTTGATATTTCAGTACCTTATTGCTTTCACAAAGTTAAGGCCAACCCTCTAGAACTTAATTTGAAATATTGCTACAACATAAGCAATTCTTATTACCTAAGTTTCATAATCAGAAATCATATTTATAAATTTGGAAAACTGCAGTATATCTAAAAATTAATTCAAACTGCTTATTTATTACTTCACTTTTAGGTTTGATAATCAACTCACACAGGGTGTTTTATATTAGTTTCTACTAATCCTGAAATAATTGCAGCATGATTGTCTACTCTTGAGTAACGGAGAGAAATGCAGTGAGTTGGGAGCGAGTCCTGGGGCAGCCGAAGGGAAGCCACTCTGGGTTTAATGTGCGATATAAGTAGTAGGTGAAAAAAAAAAACATATTTATCGCACAAAGTTGGCAAGAAACTATCAGAGATAAACATATAGAAATATGAAGTAAATTATATCATGAAAATAGGCAATGCGAATCTATAGCTGGCACAAAACATTTACGTTCGGATAAAAATGTGTTTTTTTTTAATTATATATTTTTCCAATTTTAACTGGATGTTTGATCACATGCATTTTTCATCTCCTATCGCTTATTCTATAGTGTCTTACCTTCTTCCTTTGGATCAATGATTTCATGTTCTTGTTCTGCAATTTCCTGTGTTTCTTCAGTGATGAGTTTTTCAAGTTCAGAGGTTTGTTTTACCGTTGTACTAACACCCTTCTTCTTTTTTGTACCAAGAGTAAAGTCAAACATTTCCAATGAAACGGATTCGGGCTTATATTCGTCAAGATACTTTTTTAATTCAAATCTTGATCTAAATCTTCGTAAATCTGGACTAAATTTGTTGATTTATTGAAAATTAAAATTTTGCGAATAAAGGAATTACTTACTTAATAATTATTACATCCCATTTACCAGCATGTGAGCCTTGTGTTCTTTGTAAAAGGTGTTTCTTCCAACCCTCTGGTAGCCGCGGATCAGGAACAATTATAGTATCCTTTACACCATCATGTGTGTCTATGGTACCACTTTTTCCTAATGGCTTTCCATCTACCCACCTGTGACAAAATTCTTTCCTTGTATTATCAGGAATGCGAAAATATTTTGTAATATTTTTGGTAAATAATTCACACAATAACATAATGGCATTATTTTTGTCAACAAAAGTAGTAAAGATGACATTCTGGATTGTAATCTGGGATGTCATGTCTCATACTGGTACTGTACAAAGTATTCACCAACATCAGAATAAAAAACAATGTACACTAGATTCCGCTCAACAACGAGAACAACTTGATTCCGGGGTAGGTTCAGAACAACTGATCACATACTTAAGCACAATTGATCACATATTCTGAGGGAAGTTATCAGTGGAATATCAAATACCTTTGGCTTGGGCTCCCTTCATAGAAAAAGAATTTGACATAAGTAATAAGCCAATGCAAAACCATAATATGTGAAAATTGCCCAGAATTTCCCACCAATAGAGCAGACAGACAAAGGGACCTTCATCTTAGCAAGTTATTCACAGAGCCATTAGAAAATTTTGTATTAAAAGTTAGATTGGAACACCAAATATGGAAGGCGAATATCTTTACTGAGATTTGCTGATAATATTGTTTGACTTGCGAATAATTCAGAGAGACTGCATACAACAAATAAATGGAGTCAAAACAATTAGTAATGAAATATATCTATATATAAATAGGCAAAGACAAAACGGTTCGGTATCATTTTCTCCTCTGTACCTTAACCGATTTTCTTAATTTTTATTTTGTTTAGTAGCTATTGACGACTTTCAGTGCAGAATGTTTAATTTTTTTTATAATATTGCTTCATTCATTATATATAATAAAATAAAAAAAACATAATTTACGTCAACACTGTCAATGCCAAACAGTGCCACCAGATTGTTTGGGGAGAAAATCGTAAGATGGATTGACTCGAAAAACAAACCAAATTAAACATCAAACTAACAAACTGTGATCGGTTCCGAAAGTTATTCCACATTATCACGCAATTAAGATATCACGCATAAAAATTTATATTATATGATAATAACCATTTAATTGGTAGTCGCAGGTTTGAAATTTTCCGTTCTTTCTAAATATGGTTTATCAACTGAAATTAGAATTGTTTTTTGTGTGGCAACTTATCAATGTGTTTACGATAATATTTTACTATTTTAACATAACGCTTTTAATTTATATTGTTTTTATTTTAATAACTGTTAGATTCATACAATTTAACTAAAATTAGAAAGCCCATCATATTAATACAATAAGTGAGATTTAAGGTAAATCGTTAGATCTGACATCATGGCAATAATTCTAATGTTCACGGCCATCTTCGTTTTAGCGAATTTGATTATTTTGATTTCAGTTTGACATATCATAACCTTGTTAGTCGTTAAATTAATGTACATTTTCAATTCTATGTAAAAATTATCAATGTATTATTTGATAACTTTCAATTTCAATACACTTACAAAAATTGTCAACATAAAAAATATTATTTAACATAAATTAACAGCAGGTGCATTGTATTTCTTTGTATTTTTGATATAATATAGAAATAGTCATCAATAACTTTGTGTGGTAAATTGAAATTATTAAGAATATACATACATTGCAGTTTAAGGTGTACTAATATGTAAGTACTTATGTGTCATAGTTATTTTTTCTGAATCTTCATAGCTACTTATGAGTTGGTTTCTTGCATTTAAATTGTAATTGTGATATATCTGAATAACCATAAAGCATTTTGGAAAAACTAAAGTTTAAAAATAATATATTTAATTTCAATTTATTATTTGATATACCAATCCTGCCTCTTAATACAGGGTGAATGAATTTTACCTAAAATGAACATGTTGACATTTTAAGTATGTGTATTTTATTAATAAACTATATATAAATACGCAAATGCAAAAGAGTTTGGTACCATTTCCTTCTGTATGTGAACTAAGTTTCTCAAATTTTTTAAATGCTAATCGACGGCCTGTAGTGTTATTAATAAAAAAAATGGATTGAACGGCCAAAATGTTCTGTTAATAACTGTTATTGCCCCATCTCTTCATAATAGCTGAACTGACGCCATTAAACTTTCCACCGATAGAGAACAAAATTATTTCATATATTTTGTAATTATCCAAATCAAGGCTTTTTATAAATTCTTGATTTTTATTAAGGTTTTGAATTCTCGAAGTTTATTTGTATTTTTAATTTATTCAATAATAATATGATGGAATGAATATGCCTTAGTACATGTACATTAACTGGAACTGTAAGACAACAAAACTGAAATTACACAAAAAAGTGTATAATAGTAAAAAAAATGTTTTAAATATGCAAATTATTTTATTAGGTATATTATGATTTTGTCGAATTTCGACTACTGGGCGACCGCTAGTATATATAAAAATATCAATAAAACGGGAATAAGGTACAACAAACCAGTAGACACTCAGGACACCACAATAAATAATACAAGCCTAGAAGTAGTGTAAATACCTGAGTCACTTAATACATATATCTGGTCGCTATTACCTGAAATAAGCACAAGGATCAGACTTGCATGGATGATATTTAGAAGTTTTGAAGTCTGCAATGCCGTCAATTTCAAGAACAAAGGATTTGACAGATGTATCAGTGGCCTATGCACAGATGCATGATTGGAATAACAAGGAGAGACCTAAAGAGCATAGGTTTTGTAAGAAATAATACCAAAAAATAAAATTACTGAAATGACAATGGACATGCCATTTGGCAAGACAACATAACAGGAGGATAGCAAAAATCACTGAAGAATATCTCTGTGGTATGAAAAGATATATGATCATAGTATTTATGAAGAGAACTCAATGGTGTTGCATATATTGTACCTAAGTTTCAGATATAATATTGCATTGACTCACATATGACAATTTGAATACCAAGAGTAAGCCAGGTAAAAGCAAATAACAATTTTTAAAAAGATTCAAATCTCACTGATTTATATGTATTAAAGAAAGTATAGGGCATAAAAATATCAAAACGTCAATTTTTGAATTTTTAGAAACCATACAAAGTGTGCAACATATTTTATTTCGTTTTTAAGGTATTGGCTCCTCATAATATTGTTACGAAATTTACTAAAGCCGACCCTGTTTCCTTTCAGTACAACGATCGCTTTGAGAAAAAAAAGGTTCTCAAAATGACTTGGCAGCTGATTGATGATTGATTTTACTAGAGTTTTCGATGCTGGTTTTAAAAAGGAAGCGGCCCGCGATCGCACGTCAGTGATACAGAGACGACTAGCGTATATCGCAATGTTATGTGAATCAGCTGTTTTGTATAATTTGATGTAAATAAAGTTCTAGAAAAGTGAAAGTGAATATTAGTTTTATAATTTTAAATTGAACACACAGACTATATAACAAATCTTACAGGCTTTCAGTTAATGTTTAATATGTATAATTCTAAATTATTATATGTTCATAGTTGTCTTAGTAATTATATTTCTAGAATTTTTAACATAATTTTTATCTACTAAAACATATCACTATAGGCAGATAAAATAAAGATTAATGTTACATGGGTAGAAGTCTATAATTAATGCAAATTTCTATTTTATACCAAAACGACTATAATAATAAGAACTACCAAGATAGACTACCTAAATCAGTGAGTAAATAACAATTCTAGTGATTTAAATGAAAGAAAAATTCAAACTCGCCGCACTTTTCCTTGTTCTATTACTCAGATTTTGTATTACTGCTAATGGGAACAAAAACCTTTAGTTTATTGAGCTTGTTATCTTAACTTTCGGCAGATATGTTATCAAAAGATTTTACTGTGTTGCACTCATCTTGATAAATACTGTGGGGCAGTCAAGCATAATTTAAAAAAATAAAGGAATATTTTATTATAATTCAAAGCTAATGTATGTTATGTAATTTGTAGCATATTTTTTAGGCTGTTATTTATTTTTGCTTTTGCAATTACTGTGTGAGATAAAAGAAATGTAATTTACTTTTTATGAATTTTTCAGTATTAGTACCATTGCCCATTTTATTGATGGTACCAAGTATGTTACTCTCATTCTTTATTGAATTACTCCTTTAAAATGTGTTCTTAAACTGATGAAATATAATACACTCAAACAATTTCCCCATCAATTCAGTATAAAGTTATACAATAAAAAAAACAACAATCAAATAATGTTGAGAAGCTTGTTCTGAAGCAATGAATTAGCAATTTCCTTAAACAAATCTAGCTGTTCTGTCTGAACCATTTTTCTTCCTTAGTTAGGTACTTTTTATAATTGCATTATATATTACTTGTCTCTGCTATTGTCAGAGTAGCACCATAAAAACTGTAAATAAGTCGCTATAGGTATAACGAAATTGATAATATTCCATAAAAAATATGTGGAGAAGCAAATACTCTTATATTTGTCCTACTTAACCCTGTTTAATGTCTTGTAATTGTTATTCAGTTAAAAATCAATAGAATAATCTAAACTACTACTTACTGAATTTTCCAATTCTTATCATCTTGTACTTCTTTAACAATGGGTTCTGCTTCTTCCTGAGAAATATTAGATGTTTGAGAAATATCCAAAATCTGATTTTCAAAATTATGAGATTTCTTTGTTTTATCTTCTGGTTGAGATAACCGGGGTTTCTTCTTAAATAACTGAGCAACATTAATTTTTCTTTTCTTCTCCCTTCTGTCTTGCTTACTGCTTTTAATTGGGTCAAATAATGGTGAGGATTTACTGATGCGATGTGATTTCAGAACTTTGACAAAGCCGTCATCAAATAAAACTTCATAATTACCTAAAAACGAAAACCACAGTTTAAAATAAAAAAAAATTATTAAATTATTACATCCACAATTACCCTTCCATAATATGGAGAAACGTTTTTTTGGTAAATTTATTCTGAAAATTTAGAAATATGTATTTTTCAGCATACTGATCAAAACTCATGACGGGCCTAAAGTTTGGGCACTAGATGCCGAAAAAAAGTGTTGAAACCAAATGTGTAATATCGGATAGTGACACTGACCATGACGTTAAAGGTAATTTCAAGATTAAAGATTAAGTTGATTATTTTCAAATGGAACCCCCATAATAGAAAAAATAGTATATAGCGCTTAAGGCTAATCTAGCTTGAGCCAAAATCATAGGCATAATTACAAGGAGGAAGGGGGAGGGACAGTTGCTCCCTCAAAATTTATTTGGAATAAAAAGATAAAAGTAAACAAAATTTTTAAAATCTATTTAGGATATTTTGTTTAATATAGTTGAAATTTTTCATAAAAAAATAAAATTTATAGCATTTCAATTTTTAAGGTATATTATTTAATTCTAGAAAATTAGGAATTTCAGTGATTTTTAATTTTAAAAAATTCATAACAATTAATTGGTTGGAGATACAATGTTGGGTGTGAGGAGTTTTTTCATTTGAAATATTGTAAAGAATATACAAAAAATAATAATTAATTGCAAAAAATGCATTTTTTCTTACCTATACAGTTTTTCGTTGTTTAAACAATACCGTCGAAAGATATCAAGTGTCATCTTACAGTTTTATAATCAAGAGGACCTCCCGGACATTTAAAAAAAATTATGAATTAAAATAATTTTGCAAACGAATGCACCACTATGCCCTTCACTATCTCCCCCCGAACCCAAGAAAATGATAAAGGATGCTGATGATACGCTCCTTGCCAGAATCTGTAATTATTCTATATTTTGTTTGAAACTACTCAATATTTATATTTTGCCTTTTTTAGGACTTCTCTCTAGCAAAAGAGCTAAGAATGCAAACGATAAAAGTCGAGTAATAAATAATAAATAACAAATAGACCAGATTTACATTTTTTTTACATAATAAGGTAAATAACTCCAATGTTGTTGTTCGAATACATTTGGGGTCGCTGTAGACGAATATGACATCCAAAAAAAAGCCTCCGGAGATTCGACACTCCAGAGTATCTGGTGCCCAGAACGACTTGTTTTAATGTTAGATAGATCAGGAGTTCATAAAATCAAATTTGTTGATTGTGAAGCCGTGTATGTGGGTTTAAGCGGTGGAAATATTCAACGTAGGTTAAAAGAGCAACTGAAATGGGAGTGGGTTGTTTATGAAATGAAAAACTTTAGCTATTTAATGTTTCAGTATTTTATTCGAAAATTCGACATTTTTCTAAGAGTACAATTGTATACAAATGTAAAATACTGAAACATTAAAAAGCTAAAGTTGTTCATTAATAATTTTATTACTAAAGTTTTTCATTAGTATTTTTATTATTCCCAAAAAACTCAAAAAAACGGAGATGCCACAACTATTCTTCAAAAAAAACCACATATTTGTACAGTATTAATTTTAGCAAATATAGCAGTTGTACATGAATTTATTATGTGTCCTCAGATATTAATAATTCTAAATGGTCAAATAATACTAACTTCTTTCTATTTCTGCGTTTTTTCACAAATTATGACTGGTTTCAACAAAATGTTTATAACTTGTTTAAATTTTAAACACTGCTAAGTGTGATTGGAACCATCATTTACATTAGACCACAACATATTTGCAAAAAAATATATAATTTAGTGCATCTATGAACTAAAATAAAAACTTTTAAAATTGCACCCACGCAGCTTTGAAATCAAGTACATCCACATATCCACAATTTAAATCCACTACTTTGAGTGTTACACAAGCATATTTTTATTATTTCAAGCATTTGTTGATTTATTATGAGTATAAATTTATGTAATATAACGATTAATATAGTGATAAATATTATAATTTTTAGTTTTTAATGTGGGTAATAATAAACAAACACAAAAATAAACCAACAAGAAAAAGTGTATTGCTAGAAGTTACAATTAGATGGTGGTGAAGGACAGTGTCAAATTGATCTGCCATTGAAGAAAAATCACATTTGGCTGAAACAAGTGACAACATTCTTTGCAAGTTGGGATGGTTTAATAGATTTACACATCAAAATAGTCTTTGTAACATATAGATTTCACAAGAAGCAGTAAGTAAGTAAGTAAAAGAAGGGGCTGAATTCCCAGCAAAATTAAAAACAATAGTGGAATGAGGGCGCTATCCCCCAGAATTAGTTTTTGATGTCAGACCTATATTGGAAGAGAATGGCAAAACATATATTTTCATCCCATGAAGAAAAAGTTGCACCAGGATTTAAGCTGTGAAAGATCACTTAATACACTTCCTTCATAGACTTCAAATTTTGGCCCCTTCTTGTTTATCATTCCAAAAATGTAAGAGCAATGAACTTTACCAGTAATTTGAGAGTCTAATAAAAATCATAGACAACTAATTTTCCAAAATTGGTTTTCAGAACATTTTAGTCTGTGTATTAAACAGGATTGCAAAATCAAAAAACTTAAAACAAAAGCACTACTTCTGATAGTTAATGCCAGCCAACAAATTTACCTGCCTTAATAACATGCACTCCTATTGAAGTGATTTTCTTACTGTCTCACAAGACTGCATTAATCCAACTGATGGTTCAAGGTGCTATATAAAATTTTAAAGCTAATTACCTGAAGTGAACATTTAGACAAATGTTTGAGAAAACAGATGGAGATGAAAAAAAACAATAGGGGGGGGTCATGCAACTCTATCCATTTAATGTGCATACGCAAGTTAACAAAATGGTAAGAGAGAAGAAAGGAAGGACTTGTAGTTTGATGTGAACATTTGTGAGAAAAGTTTTGTGTCAAGTTCAGATTAACTCCACTAGATTTCTGGCTTTGGGGTGTGCTGCACTATATTTAACAGTTAAAGGAATTAATAAGAAACAAATTTGAATTGGTCAGCAGAGACCGGGCGACGTTGCAATGTATTATAAAAACTGTTGTCAATTATGTATTGAAGCAGCGGGCAACCATTTCGAACATAAAATGTAAATTGTATGGATTATAGTATTTTTTATGTGTATCACACTTTTTTGTTTGTTATGCAAATCGGTTGCCTGGCATATCTAAAAACTAGTTTAACCACTATAATGGAAATCATGGACTTATTTATTGATAATGAGATTTTGAAAGGAGCTGAAAGTTAAGAGAGTGTCATTTATGGAACATAAATCCCATATAAGCAGGGTTTTACTGTACTGTAATATGTCTTATAAAAATGCCAAATCTGTTTAAAACATTTGGTTTCATTTAAGTAGTAAATAACATTATGTACTATGTATGACCCTACATATATTCAGTTGAATAAACAGTAACCTGTAATTCTGCCTATCTTTGTATCAGTCATTAATGATTTGATAAAGTATTCACATATGAACAAATGATACCAGATATGAAGTTTCTGGCTTCAAAACTCCAGAAAAATATTAAATGGCATCACAGATGTTAATGATGTTAAATTTTTAAAGTGGAGTTTAGTCAAAACTTTACTGTATTTTTTTGCAATAATATATATTAATCTGAGATATGTTTACAACTAAAACTAATAAGACATATTTTTGAGTTTGCCTACCTTTTTCCATAACTTTTGTTATTGTAGCTGGAAATTTTCTTGAATCACTCCATGCTGCCAAACATCGTTCTCCAACAACAAACTCTTCAATAGCATCTGGATTTTTACCAGTTTCCAATGAACGCAACCTTGGGCTATTCATTGATATCCATTCATCATATTTATTTGAATAATTTTCAAAATGAATAAGAACTTCATTTTCTTCATAATCAACTTCAACAATTTTTGCTGGGTACCACTCATTATTGAAATCTAATGCTTCAATTCTAGAATTTATAGCAAACTTTGAAGAATTATCATTAGAGTGTCCCATTTTATTTGCTTCAAATTCATCTAATTTATTATTAGGTTCTTGTTTGATATCAATATCTAGTACTTCACTTTTTGTTTTTGTGTCTAATTCTTTACCTTCAGTTTCAGAGTAATATTCCTGCTTAATTTCTTCAGAAATTTCTTCTTTCAGTGTTTCATTCTCTTTTTTTATTTCTGTTGTATTAGTTCTTTCTGAAGTGGGGTCTTTTTTAACACTACCTCCTGCTTTAATTGCTTCAAGTTTAGATTTATCCCATGGAAACACACTTGGTAATACTCCTTGCCTCAACATATACTTCTTACCTTTGAAATTACAAAAATCTGCTCTGAGAAAATGTCGAGAGCACACGTATATTATTTTTACAACTTTTTTATCTTCTGGTATATGACATAAAGACATCCATTTCGGCCGAACATCAGGATGCAGAGGAACCTTATGAAATGTAACCCCCACGTCCTCTTGTCGATTAGAATCGGATAAACAGCTTTCAACACTACACTTACGACCCATTGGAAATAATCAATTTATCAGCTTGTTGTGTATTAAAAAATAGTACCAGAGAAGGCAAACACTT
The DNA here is from genome assembly GCA_034190945.1 of Octodonta nipae. NCBI lineage: Eukaryota > Metazoa > Arthropoda > Insecta > Coleoptera > Chrysomelidae > Octodonta > Octodonta nipae. The sequence goes on from CM067220.1 coordinate 109,854,889, forward strand.
TTCTTGTGCGTTTATGGTGGATAAAAATAAACAAAACAAAACTCCATAGCAATTTATTTCATCACATCACAAAACACAATTTGTTACAAGAACAAGAACAGGACAATAAATATTTGTTAAATGTCACATAAAATGATAGGTTAGAAAATTATTGTGAGAAGGGTGACCGCTTAATTTGAATAAGTAATTCTTATGTATAGTTATACATTTTCTATTACATTATTTTATATTCTAAAACTGGTTAAAAATGACTTGGGAACTTCCATGTGCATTTGAAGTTTCTTTGTTGAAATGATTTAACAAACACATTTTGATTATTTATTTTTCTGCCCTCAAAATATTCATAAAAGCATAAATAACATGAATTTAAAAATATAATCTTACAAAAATATGTAACTATAATTTAGAGTCAATTAACAAAGCTATATAAAATATTTACAGCATTAGATATTTATATATTAAACTGAGCTTAATAATCTTCATACTAATAGATCACTTATAATGAACTACTTCTTGTTGTCCTCAGCACTTTCCATTTTTTTATGCCAGTCTAAGTTCATCTTAGTTAAAGTTTCTCCTCTTTCTGCTGCTCTTTTACCAGACACAACCATTGCAATACAACCTATTACAGTCCCAAGCATCATATAATTGGCAATTTTAATCCTCATTCGATTCCTACAACGTTCCATTGTAGACTGACTCACAAAGGTGGGTACTTCCTCTACTGTTTTAAATTTACCAGTCCATACTAAAAATTTCTTCTCCAAGTTATTTGGTTTGTGTGGTGTACCTTCAAAACTTGAAAAATTCCGTGTTAAATTACTTTTTATTCGTGAAGTTAAACTGCGAAAAAGCATATTCACTGTAACTTTTCTTCTTATCAGAATTGTGAAATACAATAACCAAAAACCAAAGTTAAAGTATCTCTATCTTATATAACCTTCAAAAATGTTATTCATGAAACGTCAACTTTATAATTAAGAACAATCCATAGAAATCAAAGTGTTACTCTCAATCTTAGAATGCATATTTATGAAGTTATCTATGATCTATGATTGTATGGGATTTATTTCACTAATGGCAGTGGCGGATCCAGAAAAAAATGTTGGTGGGTGATATATTTTTTTCCTTCATTTGGGTTTTCACTCTTCACATCGAATTCCGAAAAACCGTATAGAAAAATAATCGAAAATCAAAGTGTTGTAAAGGCAATTTGTGAAAATTGCCAGAAACATTAGTTAGTTTCTTATCGGAAAACTCGTTTTCTAGTTTTCATATTTAATATGTCAGATATAATTCAATAAATTCTGTTTAACATCAAGTGACGGTTCGATTCTATCTCAGGAATCCTTGTCGAATAATGCATGTTTTTCTAAAGCAATTTGACTATAATATTGAGTTTGCTTGACTTTTCTTAATCTTAGAGCATACACCTTCTGGAGGTTGCCTGCAATAAACCTTAGAGCTTACATCTTCTGGAGGTAGCCTGTAATGCACAAACATCATGCCAAGGTGAGGGCAAGAGGCTATTTTACTCTATTGGGAACTGCAACTATCAATGGAGTAAAATAGCCTCTTACCCTCACTATTGGTTTCTATTTTTATAATTGGCTATATATTTGAGCATTGCAGGCTACCTCCAAGAAGGTGTATGCTCTAAGCAATGAACAAATGTTGTCAGAAGGATAGACATAGAGGTCAATAGAGACAGCAAGAGGCTATTGCACTCGATTGTTAGGTGCAGTTAATGAACTCATTGGATGCAAGTCCCAATAGAGTGAAATAGCCTCTTACCGTCTCTATTGCCCTCTCTTTCTAGCCTTGCCACGAAATGTATGCACTGCAAGATATCTCTAGGAAGTAAATGCTCTAAGTTCTTAATTGTTAATATTTTTTTGCTAATTTCTGTCTGCAATAAGATTCTTTCAAATTACAAGCCACCAGACGTTTCTAAATATCAACTTTTTGACCAGCTGATATCGGCAATGAAGTCTTATTTTCCTGCGCAAATTCGGTTGACATCATCACCATCACAGAATTTTGTTACATTTTCCTTAATGTTTTCTAGTAAGGCTTTTCCGCCCTGTGGCTCTGGCTTTGCTAATATGCTAGTCTGAATCTGAATTTATAAAGACAACATCTTATAATTAGCTTTATCTTCCTGTCGCAGCTTTCACCGCTGATTCGCCCAATCAGAGACGCATGCTGATAAATACTAAACTGAATCCCATATCACCTGTTCTCAAAGTTTGAAACGTTCTGATGATCGTCTTATTATGCGTCTTCTCAAGAGATGCTGATCCACTGTATGATCTGTGTTCTAGGAAGGAACAAGAGTTAAAATCTACATTTTCTCTGATGCTGATGATATTTCCAGCTTTGATTTCAATTCATTGATGAGCGTTTTAAAAGGAGCAATTATGATATGTTTGATTTGATCTTGATCCTATCATCCGGTTAACTCCGGAAATTTTTATTGCCATAACCGGTTGAACTGGCTTTATTTTCGCCTTGCATGTCCACTGAAACGTGTTGAAACGTAAGTGGTGACAAACCAATTCCTGCAAGGCCGTAGCCAGAAATTTTTTTCAGGGGTTGATGACCATTGTTTTATCTGCATTATTGTCCCCTCTACAAAACGTTGTATCAAAAATTCGACTGTTGCAATTTTGTCTGAACGCAGACATTTGCTCAATATATTGGTCTTCTCTTAAAATGAATTGCAGCATGATTTGTGAGGGTCAAAAATTGTACTTCATGATGAAGCATATTTTGACATCATGATCAAATTGAAATTCTCCTCTTTGAATCAGCCAATGTTAATTCTATTTTGAGAGGTCACTAGCTGACATCTCACGTTTATCCTTGGGTAACTTCTCAATGGGAGTTATTCCTTTGTCGAATGGTGCATTGCTCAAGGTAAATACTACCATTATTTGAAGTCATAGCAAGTTTTCACACGGAATTTTAGAAGTTTCTGCTTTGACAGGTTTACCAGCATATCAGAATAACAGAAGTATGATGCCACAAAAAAATTGCACCTCCAAAGCGCATCACAAGTACCATACCATTCACGAACACAACAGTAGTAATATTAGCGATACTCCGAATAGCTAGGGTACTTTCAGGCTTCCTAAAAGCATTTTATGGAAAATTAGTATTTTACTTTTTCAAGTTCGTTGTTGCAAAGAGGGTCTTTCCAGTAGTGTCAGTCAGTAAAATTATGACCAGGGATCATATAATAATTGGCCTGTTGAAATTGGCCTTGAACACTGCAAAAAATAACAATTTTTAGTTTCATCCTGAGAAGAAGCGTCAAAGCTGGTAGACAGTATACTGGTGTTATAATTGACAGTCTGAAAATTACGGTCCAGCTGTTTTGCGTTATAGACAAGGATGCTGAAAATATGGTATATCCCTTCTTGGTTCACACTTTGCAAGGCATTTTCCAATCAAACACCATAAGGGGTAATATTTTCCAAGCAACTTGAATGCCATATTTGGATTCAGCACCAAAAGCAGTACTAGCGTAAAATATTTCAAGGTAACAGAAACTACATTCGGAGCACAAGGTTAGGTATATAAAAGTTGACCAAATTCTGTGCGAAGGATGCTTCATGCCATGGTATCGGTTCACTAAGGAGGCCCTACCTTCGGAAACACAAGACCGATCGAGCCAAAATTTTGCGCAATAACCTAACACAAGCATGTGCACCTATACATAAAATTTGAATAAAATCGATGTCGAGAGGGGGCATTTTTATTTTTTTAGAACACTAAGACCCAATTACCTATAGAAATACGAGAATGCCACAAGAAAGAAAGAAAAAACAACATAGACTGCAGCTTTAGCCTTCGAAAATACGTTGACCGGTTTCGATCTCATTAAGCACCTATGGTGTAAACCCACCTTCCGTACTGGCCACGGAAGGTGGGTTTACATTATGCATAAATGCAAAATAACACAAAGTCCGGCGTGCAGTTGCATTGCCCAAAGACAAATTATGGATCACATTCTAAACGATTGCCCCCTTACACGTTTTCCAGGAGACTTAGAGGAACTGAACAAGCTCTCCCCAGCAGTTATACAGTGGTTACACGATCTATTAGTCAATGTTTGACCCATATTAACATATTTCTCTTTTTTTGTTTTTAAATATGGTAGCATTATTCTTTATTTTACCTTTTTTGTGATCCAACTTTTATATATCAATTTTACTTATCATGTGAAATATATATTTGAAATAAATAATTATCGTTTTCTCGTAGATTTATTATACAAATAAGGTCAGTAAAGTTAGCACCGCATTTTGCAAACATATGGGAATTACGAGGTATATAGGAGCTCTTGATTTTTACCTAAACTGATTTCTGAGCTCAATATTTACTATGCAAAAAGTGCAAAAAACCATTGGTGGTGCTAATTTTATGTAAAGCTCGTAAATCGTAGATTATGCTGGTATTTTTCAAAATTTATAAATCATTAAATTCTAATAAACTGCATAGTTTGGGGGTGGTTTTCACCCCTTGAATATAATTTGGTGTTCATCTGCATTACACCAGTAAAGAGCTCGTAATTCGTAGGTAATTTTAGCAGGTTTTAAATTCAAAATTAAAATTCAATATTTTTTCGGGGATGTTTGTTACTCTTTACACACATTTAGGGATTGACGTTCAATACGTCAATTAAAAGCTCGTAAATAGCTCCTAATTTGAGGCGCTCCACAAAATTTTTGGCGGTGCTAAAACTTTATGAAAAGTTAGCACTTCCAAAAGTTTTGTGCACTTTTTGCATAGTAAATAATGAGCTCAAAAATCAGTTTAGGTAAAAATTAAGAGCTTCTGAATAGAAGCTCTATTCAGCTCGTAATTCCCATATCTTTTGATTTGAGTTTTTGTACAAAGGCGGTGCTAACTTTACTGACAAATAGTAGAAACAACAATATTATATACAGCCTAAACGCAGGCAATGAAATCCAGAACTTATCAAATTCATGGACAATTCTATTAACCACAGTACCGAGCCTCCCCTATCAGTAAGAGGGGGGGAGGGGAGGGTGTACACTGAGCGCCAAGGACTAATGAGAAATGAGATATTGCCGTTCAGGGGACTAAACGATAACCGCCGAACCGGTATTATATAATAGGCTTCGGCTACTGTATATCTTAATATTCGAATAACCAGAAGTGTAAGCCGACAGATACGGGAATTATGCGAACCGATCAAATAAGGGCAGATGTGATTCTGCCGAAACGTCGTTAATTTACTATCAATTCCGAGAGGGATCAGTTATCAACTAACTGGATGAATTTCCGGAAAACTCCTGATACAATTAGTACCCGCGAAAACATATACCTTAATAAAATACTTTTTAAATGATCAAAATTGTTTAACGAACCGATCAGATGAGGGCAGATGTGATTCTGTCGAAACGTCGTTAATTTACTATCAATTCCGGGAGGGATCAGTTATCAACTAACTGGATGAATTTCCGGAAAACTCCTAATACAATTAGTACCCACGAAAACATATACCTTAATAAAATACTTTTTAATTGATCTAAATTGTTTAAGTCTTTTCCAAGAAATAAATAAACATTCATAAACTTTATTATTCCCGGTTTTCTGAATAACAATGTTTTGCGTCATAAGAAAATATGCCGACTATTTCGGAACCTTCCCTACTGGAATACAGTTATCCAGATTAGTTAAGCCAATTCCCAGAAATCGTGAACATTCATACATTGCAGTCTGAATGAAATGGTTTTTCCGAATTTTTTGGAAAAGGGTTGGTTTAAAGTCGAGAAATCGGTATGAACAAACAAAACGTTCATACGCCTCGAATACGGTACCTCATTTATGAAGTTTCCGGTAGACACATGTTTGAATAAAATTATAAAAACTTAAATACATCTGTGAAATAAATATTTTTACAGTCCTGAGGGTTCAATTCGCCAATGCGCTCTCCTTTTGTGTCTGAATACTCGTATGCCCTAGAAAATTCACGGCAAATTGTTGACCAGAACAATTGAACTCCCACGAATGCAGCAGACAAACGTTTTTACATTTAAAATATTGTTTAATAGGTTTATTCAATTACCTAAATTATGACGAAATGTAGAGGTTATAATTATTAACCAGGCAATAAAGCGTCACGAATGACGAATATTTTAAAAGTGAATTTTCCATGATACCCGCTGAAAATGTGGTTGAGATAACTGATAAGATGATAAGAGTATCCTCAGTTGGATCGCATCCGTTGAGAAGTGTCTATACAGTGATCTTTTAGTGTATTGTTCATGTGATTTTAAATAAGTGATTATACCCTTTTGAAAGTTAATCATATAATAATGTGATTTACAGTCAACAAAAGGTTAGTAAAAAATATTCGAGTTGCATAAGTAAGGAAATCATATGAAAATAGAATTTCATTTTTATTAAGTAACACCCAGTCTTATCGCATAATTAAAGTGACAAAGATTGTGGTAGGATACCTTTATGACGTCGTTGATTGAAACATCAAAAAGTTGAGACTACTGTGAAATTAAGAAACTCACTAATTTGTAGGCTCTTATTATGACGCGTATATTTTTGTATGTATCGAAAATATTGTAACAATGTTATGGTTTAGTGGAAAGTGCAGCTTTCTTTAAGTAAAGTTAGGTTTAACCAGAAAAATGAATCTGTATTGTATTATATTGGGTATTGAGTCTTTATACATTTAAGTTACTACAATGAAAAATGTAAGCAAATAGTGAAAAAAGTAACACCCAATTTTATGACATACCTAAAATATCTAAGATTGTGGTAAGATACATTTATGACGTTATTGTCTGAAACGTTGAAAAGTTATTTGTTAATTTGAAACTTAAAAAAATCTGCATTCCCTTATTTTACCACATTTATTTTGTTTCGTAAATGACAGTTGTGGTGTCATTACTTTATGGAGTTCTTGGGAATAACACCACACTTGTAGAAATTTTTGTATATTTCAACAATTTCAGACGATTCTAGGTCTAGCGCAAATTTCGTTGTCAATGTCAATAAAGAAACTTAATGATATTCTAGAATATTCTATTGTTAAGAAATTCATAATTTTCTACTAGTGTGGTGTTATTTCCATGAACTCTACAAATTGATTGGATCAGTGTTAATTTTTAATCGACTTCAAACAAAAAGGAAGAGATTTTTTGTCTTTTTCATATGTGTGTTTAACGATTTCTCGAAAAGGGCCCAACTCAATTGAATACTTTAAACTATATTCTATTATGGAAGATTCCGAAGTGGATTCACACTTTTTACAAAAAAAAATCGGATGGCGGACTTGGGTTCTCTTCAGCTGTTATGTTACATGTGTGGAGCTTTTAACTGAATGGGCAAAAAATTCAATTTTTTTTTCAGAATGAATAAATTTGGATGTTACTCCTACCTTTACTGAAACAAAAGATATAACAAAGAAATTAAGAAGGGTATCCCGGCTTCTCGTTTGGTAAAAAACTGATTCCTCACAGAGATAAAAGTTATGTCATTACAAAGTTATCAGAAAAGTCAAACAGTCAATTTCAGATTTACATTTTATTAGTTCATTTCATATTGCCATTGACAACGGGGTCCGATTGAAACATTGAAACGTTTGGATTTTTTAAATGTATAACTTTATGCTTTCAAGTGTGGTGTCGTTTTCCCAAAGAAACATAAATAGAAACTCGAATATACCATAAATAACCTGCAGAAAAAAGTTAGTAACATCAACTATCTTAAAGTAATATGGTCGAATTTGTGGAGTTTATTTTTGATATTTCATAAATAATATTAAAGGTTAATGAACTTCCTTTCAGATAATGTTTCGAATATGTCCTATAAATATATCATCAGGAGTATATAGAACAAATGTAAAAAATCTGTTTTTGGTAGGTACGTTATAAGGAATATAGGGGCTGACTTGAACTATACAGGAATAAATACATTAAAAAGAAACAAAATAAATAACTTAACTAAAACGCATGAAATAATTTTTTGCTACAACAATTAAATCAATTAAATACTTTTTTTTGAAGTCGGTGCCAATTTGAACAGCGAAGCTAACGAAGTACAACTTATAAATCTACTTCCCAAATCATTGTCACTGTAGCTTGGCACTGACTTCAAAAAAAATTGTTGTTGCATAAAATTATTTCATGCTTTTTAGTTAAGTCGTTTGTTTTGAAGTCGGTTATTGTTTTTTAAATGTATTTATTTTACAATTTTTAGTAAAGAAATGGCTTTATTGTATGCAGTTTTCAAATCTAGTTGACTTTTTAGATTTTGCCTAAAATAAGGTATTTACTTTTAAGCATCATTTATTAGTGTGACCAACCTCGTTTACTATTGAATAGAATAACTTTTTTTCAAAATATGTATGTGTATTAATACAATTTTGTATATGATTCTAACTTACTTGAATCCACTAGATTGTAGATGATCTGAGTATCATCATTCTTTCGGTCTGTTAATTATACTGACATTCATTTAATAGTGCGAAATCTTATAATAAATCTTTATACAGTTTTAAGTGATATGGCATAATAGGATGTAGTTTTCTATTCTAATAAACTTTGTTTGATAACAATTTGAGCTATTATTAAAAATAAAGGTACTTAACTTCAACAAAATTTATATTATTTACCAAACCTAGTACACAATTTGAAAAATTGACATGAAGATTTATTATGCAATTTTTAGTAATGTGGTATAATTAGATGCATTTTATAATTCTTATTACTCATGTTTGATAAGAATTATATATATCAAGCAAAATTCATATTTGCTGACAAACCTCGTATACTGTTGAAAAAGTAGCAAGTAGTGATTACACTATACGTCTCTGACCATGCAAATATTTTTAAAATTCTTATTATTAATAATTTTAAAAATATTTGCATTCGTTAGATTTATGGATACACACTGTATATACAGACTAATTGAAGATCTTCACTTTGACGTTGTTTAATTGACATTAGTTTTGAATAATTCAATTTATTTACAATTTACCCCAAGTTCCGAACAGAAACATTTTCATATTTTTAATACTAACAACTCCACCAAAGTTTACTGTATAAGAAAGTCGTTAAAATCGTTTTGCCCGATTTTCTAAAAAACGGTACAAGCTATGTTATGGAAAAACAGGGGACCACCTCAAAGTCCCCTGGAAGAAATCCAATTTTATTTTAATTTATTATATCCCATGTTTCGAAATTTTTTAACCCAGCGCCTCCACCAAAGCTTATTGTATAAGAAAGTCTGCAACAAAGGTTTTCCCGTTTTTCTAAGAAACAGTACAAACTATGTTATTGAAAAAATATGGGACCGCTTTGCGATCCCCCGGAGCAAGATCCAGTATAAACGGTTGAAATTCCGTGAGCCGTTTTCGAGTAATCGTTGAACACACATAAAAAACATAGATGCAGACGAATTGAGAACCTCCTTCTTTTTGAAGTCGGTTAAAAATAAAGCAAAAATTCTAATATTTATTTTGAGGAGGAAATTATGAAAATAAACGTAAAACAAAAAATTAAAATCTTTCCAAGGACATCATGATATACGAAATGAGGAATACAAAATAATTTTTTTCAAATTTTTAAATTAATTTGTTTAGAACATTTTAAAAAATATATACAAAAATTGACAAACCTTCCTTTTACCTCTAAAACAGTAGAACCTAAAGTTTGGAAAAAAATGAAAACAAGGCATTGCTTGAACTTTACAGAAAAAATAAATAAAGCGAAAACCCGAATATTATTGGAGGGGGGGGGGAGCAAATTATATGATTAAATGAAATTCCCCATGAAATACATCAGAAACTATTTTCAAAAAAAGTAATATAGGACGTTGCCCAAAATAAAGCAAAAAACCCAATGTGAATTTCGGGGAAAATTATACAAATAAATGAAAAATATATATTTTTTTCAAACGCATTATGTAATATATCAAATGATATATAAAATAACTTGTCTAAAAGATGTTAAGGAAAAAATTGTGTGTCGCTATTGCTAACTCCTTAAGTATAATTATTATCAGGTCGGTTAAATTAGAGAAAGTTGCTCTTCTTGACACTCGTTCAAAACATTTTTGCCGTGTTGAACAAATTCCTATTGGTTTTTGAGATATAGGGAGATTTGTGAGAAATGCCTAAATTAATTTTGTTTCATATTTCAAAACGTATTGAGTTTCGAGACAAATTTCAAATTTAAAAGCGATGTAATTTTTTCCAGGCTACAAGCTGATGCCTCCAAATTTTATTTCTGACGTTTCTTGTATCTCGCCTGTAAATTTTATTACTAATTTTGAGAGGAAATTTAATTTGCTACATAACCATATATTGTACGGATATATTTCCCAACGTTTCTAACTGTACCTAAAATCCATTATCGGAAAATTTTAAAAAATCCTTTGTTCGGCAATGTCTTTTAGGTATACGGCAGACCTTCTATAAATCAAAAATGCAAATGCAAATGCAAAAGTAACACATTACTTTTAACAGTTTGATTAAATTTCATAATTTTACTTAAATACGAACTTTCAAATATTTAACAAAAGAAAAAATAACAATTGTATTGGAAATCACCTCCACTGCTTCCTTAAACAATTTTGCGAATTAAAAATTATCTGTTTTCTGAATGTTATTTGTGGCATCTTCTAGTTTATTTTAGATTTTCTTGGGAATAATACCACATCAGAGTTCAAACTTGTGTATATTTTAAAACCAAACGTTTCAAAATCCTGTCGGATTTCGTTTTCAATGGATATAAATTTATGAGGTAAAATTGAAATATATGACAATTATTTTTGTCATATATTTCAATTTTACCTCATAAATTTATATCCATTGAAAACGAAATCCGACAGGATTTTGAAACGTTTGGTTTTAAAATATACACAAGTTTGAACTCTGATGTGGTATTATTCCCAAGAAAATCTAAAATAAACTAAAAATTATCTATTCTGGTAGTAATTTCATTATAAGGCTTATTGAATTCGTGGGGTGATATTTGGTGATCACGCTGCCCGTTTTTGGTAATTCATCTGTTGTGTATAAAGTTTTTTAAAAACTTATGCATTGACTTTCTGTTGAGCCGGCATACTACCTCATTATAAGTACAAACTAAAATCGAAGTAAATGAATAGTTAAGATATAATAACTTGGTCAAATTTTCTGGAAAGAAGAACGGATACACTAATTTTCGGTCCAACAACGCGAGCCCCGCATTGATACATAATGTTCAGATCCTAAAAAATCCACACTACGGAAATATTAAAAATATGTATAGACTATAATTAAAGAAAAAACTCAACAGACTCTTTTTGGTTTTAGGCCGGTTAAAAGATGCATGCTCTCGTATTCTTTTTTCTAAATGTTTTGGCATGGGGCGTTCTTCTTGGGGGTAAAAATTTTGATTCATCTGAAACGTCTTCCCTCACATAGACAAATATCGTATCTGCCTTTTAATTAATAATATAATTATCTGTCGGTTTTTCTATTTTGAAAACCTACTTTTGGTAAGATTGTATTTTTGTTTACTCTGTAATAATTTTTAAGATATCTACTTTCATTACAAACATAATAAAGAGGAAATTTCCTCAAACACTAATTGAAGTGTTACAAATATCCTGAATAAATATTACGTCATAGTAATAAATTTACATCATAGTCTTGATTTTATTTTCTTTTTAAATATTTTGATTTATTATTGATATACCCAAAATACAGGGCCGCACAAAGGATTTTTTTAAATTTCCATATAAGGGACTTTTGAGTTAGAAACCTCGGTAAGTATATCCTTATTATATACGGCTGTGTAGCAAATTAAATTTCCTTTCAAAATATCGAATAAAAAATCCAGGCCTAAAATAAAATAAATAAGTAGTGAATGACCAGAATGCGATCGTCAGAACCAAAATTTACAGACCTTTTGTAGAGCGGAAAAATTACTTCTCTTTCAAATTTCACGGTGTCTCGAAACTCAATAGTTTTCGAAATTTTCAACAAAATCAATATAGGCATTTTTTACAAATCACCCTGATTTTCGAATAATAAGACCTTGAATAAGTGTCAAGAATTGCCACTTTTCTTTAGTTTAAACAACCTCGAAGTACTTATCCTTTAGGAGACAGCAATAGTGCTACTCAATATTTAAGACAATCTGTATAAAAATAGGCCCAATGCCCCTTTATCACCGAAACTCCTAAGCCTAAAGGTTTAAAAAAACTGAGAAGAAGAAAGTTTAAACGAAACCCTAATGATTTTTGCCAATTTAAAAAAAATGTAATTTAGGCATAAAATGAAGGGTGTATCTCCTTCTCAGTGGATCATCTAATAGGGTGACCATTATTATTTTTTTAATGATTACAAGTAAGTAGTAGTAAGTATAGGCGCCACATAAAAAGGGTCGCCCCTTTAGATTGTGTAATATGAGAGATAATCCTTCAATACCCACATAAATAGTTTGTTATTTACTGGCGTTATTACTTTTTATATATGGGTATATTTCTGAATTAAAGATTTTTTTCAAATGATCATGATCTCGAAGCCAACAAGTTGAAAATGAACTAGTAGAAGGTTTAGAATTGAAGGAATTTATCAGTTTGTGAAAAGTTATACTGTCATTGGTTCTTATAATCACATATTGCAATTATATGATGTACATATTTTCAATAAGGGTCATAAGACTACGATAAAGTTGACAATCCGTGTACAACAGTTTTGTTAAGCCTACTAATTTTTCGTCCAAGCTGAAATCACTGGCACTCTATATTTACTTTTCCACAGGTTTTTTTGAGCATATTCCACTAAATGCCAATAAATTTAGATAACTAAAAATACGGTGAAATAATGACATATCTGTCCTATTTCTTAAAATGTAATTTAATGACTTCTTAAAAAGTTATGAAGCAAAATGTAAATAAAATGCCTCGTACCCGTGATGACGCTTGACAATTTATTACTCGAATGATTAGATATAATCGAATGTACTTATTTTACTGATAAAATGATTGTTATGAGCTGAAAAATATCGCCGATTCAGTAATTAACATTTGTTAGTTGTACCTAATTAGGGTTCCCTACATTCAATAGGCAAAAACCCCTGTACAAACACTTCTGGGTCTGCCCGTCTACCACATTCAATTTTCTCCGAAACTGCCGGGGCAGAAAATGTTGGAGTATGTAGCATGAAGGAATACATAGGGTAAATGACGATATTCTGATTTTAGCGGGTACTTCAGAGGAGAAATCTTACAAATCAAATCTTACAAATCAAACCTAACATCCTAATATGAATTCCGGGGGCGAATTATAGAATTAAATAAACAGTAAAAAAATATTATTTTTTTAAAGCATCTTATAATATATCAATATGAGGTATGCAAATATATTTGTCACATTTTAAAAATAATTTCATTAAAATATTTTAGCAATAAAATACAAAAATCGACATGTTTCTCGGAAATTATAAATAAGACCTAAATATATGAAAAAAAATGAAATTGAGGTCTCACTTGAACTTTAAAGGGAAAATAATGAGAAAATCTTAATATTAATTTTGGCGGGCAAATTATAGAAATAAATGAAAAAATAACTTTCTTTCAAAAGCATCTTGTAATATATCAAATGTAAGGACTCATTAAGAAGAATACCAAAATATTTTCATATCTTTAAAATAATTTGTTAAAAGATATTAACAAAAATATACAAAAGTTGAAGTTGCATTCCCTTTATCTCCGAAACTATAGGATCCAAAACTTTGAAAAAAAAATAGAAATTTAGTGCTTCCCTTAAACTTCGCAGGAAAGGTAAAACAAAAATCTTGATATCAATTTTGAAATGTAAATTATAAAATCAAATGAAAAACAAAAAATTAAATATTTTCAAGCTCATCATTTAATATAGCCAATGGAAGGTTTTGTTATGAGAAATACACATATATTTATTTGTTTATACTAATAATTTCTTTAAAAATCCTTGGAGTTTCCTTGGACTCCCATCGTCTTGAAGTGGTTCATCTCAAAACGTTTCAATAGCTGTGTATCGGCCATCATCATCAGGTGAATGATGTTTAAAGACAAATATACACAATTTTACAAAATCCCTCCTTTATCTCCAAACACCTGAACCCAAAATTTACAAGAAAAGGAAAGCATAAATTCTAATATTAATTTAAGGGATTTATAAACTTAAATCTAAAAAAAACATTTTTTTCAAGCACATCCTTGACGTATAAAATTACAAACATATTTTATTTGTACTTTTAAAAAAATGTGTTTAAAAGATTTAAGATTTTATCATTTAAAATTTCCTAAGCCTAAAATCATGGTTTCACTGAAACTTTATTGGTAAAATAAACACCCACTGTATATTTGAAAATCACCAATTAATAGAATAATGTATTTGGCGTCCTGCCAAATTTGAAAAAAATATTTCGAGTCACTCCTTGCTTTTTGTAATAACTCAAAGCTGTTTTTTTTGTATTTTCAGGTGCATCAGATATTTTCTTTAGTTTCCTTTCAGTAATATTCTAAAACGTCGGTTTTGTTTTTTCCACGAAATTTCACTATTGTGTCGCGGATAATTTGATTTTTCCAAATTGGAAAAAAATTATCTGATGAAAAACTACATTGCAAAAAAAATTAACCTTCAGTAATACCTAATGTAAATTTGAGAATAAGGTTTTTCAATTAAATGCCAAAAACATGGTTTAAAATGGTCATTTTTTCACTCTAAGGTATTTTCAGGTCTTTAGAGTGTATCAAAATGAACTAAAAATAAATCGTATGTCCTGTCGCCTTGACCGTGACCCACGAACCGCCACTGGATCATAATAAAACGCGCACAGCCAACTTATCTTATTCGTTATATGGCCAAACTACCAATGAATAATAATTATGTTGGAAGTTTTATATGGTATAAAAATGTTCCAGGAATTCGTACGAAATAGTTACATGCAATTTACGTTATCACATTGTCAGTGGCAATGTTTACAACAAATGTCCTATACAAATATTATTAGATATTACCTATTTATAATAGATTCCCATTCTTTAGTTATGAGTACTTATGTATGAGACTGATGATGAGTTATTTGTTATTCTGTTCTTGTGATTCATTCAACAGGAAATATTGACAAACCATAATAAATGATAATGTATTGTTTGTTTCTACAGCAACAGAAGCTAATGGAATATGTAAAGTATTAACTTTAAGTCTTCAATTTCGTCTAAAATTTACATATTTCTTTGAATGAGTGAAGTCTGTACGTTTCTGACTGACTGGACTGGTGAGTAAAATTGAAACTGTTATTATTTTTGTTTAGAAGTAACTATGTTTTAGTAGAAACTGTCTTAATTAAGTTACGAGTATATTGTTAACTTTTCGCCTGTACCAATTGGATGTAGAATCCAAAATATGACGTTATTTAATAGGCTTTATAGTACAATTATAAAGGTATTTATTATTTATTAATGAGCATAAGTGTGACTAGGTAACTGTAAATTATCTAGACAACTCTGTTGGTTTTCCTTTCCTGCAAATTTTTGAGTTACACCACGCACGTTATTTTACATCCACCTTTTGAACTTTTTCAATCTTCTCAAACATGGTGATACAAAAGTATATGTAACATTATTTTTTCTCCACGTTTCTACGAAATAAGCGGTCTTTCTTTTCTTTTTCATTGTATTGGGTCCTAGTTCCAAATCTTAAAGAAATTGGGGGAAAGGAAGTTGCGCTATTTTTTTAATTTTAGAGATGTTATAATTTGATTTTGGGGGGTTACGAGCCCCATGACCCCCCCTCGGACTGCCACTGTCAACAACATATGTACATTCGTACGCTGCAAATTCTGAAATTACACTAAGCAAGGTTTTTTACATCCAAAGTTCCACCATTTTCTAAGTTCCCAAATTTGGTGATGGAAATGTCTGCCTCCCATTGTCAATTGCTCCACATTTTCCTTTTCTTTCGGATGGGTCCTAGTGATAGATTTTCAAAAAATAGGGGGTCGCCTCTATTTCAAAATTATTTGGAATATCCCACGACCGCAACTGTCAACAACATAGATACTGACATTCATATCCTGCAAATTATTAAGTTACACCATGCAAGGTTTGTTTCCCATTATTTGTTACTCCATTCCATTTTTCCATGATATCGCGGTCTTTCTGTTCTCCGTTCGTTGTGTTGACATTTGACCTGATTATATTTAGCATTGAACCTCCTATCACCATTCTATTTTGCCAAAAACTTTTTCATAGTCTGTACTCTTCATTCTCTTTTTAACATACATATAAGCATCATCTCTACCCTCAGGAAATATTCCTTGATCGTTATCATATTTCGGTGGGTATAACGTGTAATCATGTTTTGAGTCCCACATGGGCATATATTATTTTTCAAAGGTACTTAGCGTTTCTTTTAAATATATTTTGTATGTCTGTAGTTACACTGGATTATGATCATAGTGAATTTCCCGCCTTAATACATTTTTTGTTACTTTGATGCCAATCGCTTTTATACACATTTGATTATTTTTTTCGAATCAACATCACATAACACATTTTTGGGAAATGTACAGTACCAAACGCATTTCGAAGGTCTCTGTCAAATAGGTATGTTTTTAAATTAAGTCTAGTCTTAAGACTTTCACGGAATCAGCTATGCTCTTTGGATTCTTTCATTTCATTTATTATTTCTCATAATTTTATTCTGCTAAAATAACTATATATCCTGACACATCGGCGGCGACATTTTTTTATTGATTTGTGTATTTGCTCCTCTGTTTACATTTGCACTGTTTTTGTGGACTTCTCCTTTTAAGTAGTAATATATTATTTCAGATGTTTCAATTTTCACTTAATCGGAGTTTACACACAAATTCTACGACAGACCTTTGTAACACCTTTAGTTTAGTTTTTCTCATTTCATTCATTACAGTTTGCTTTATACAATCATGTACCATCAACTTGATGATATTATCGATCATGGATTCTAGTTTGCCGTTTTTGATGTCTATATGCATTTAACTATATCTTTATGATCGACGAATCCATGCCATATTTTCAGATTATAATTTCGATAAACATATATTCCTATGGACTTTTCACTTTGTCATATAGTTTTAAAAGGTGTCATTTTTTTGCTTCTAATGTGTTCGTTAATAAAATGTCATTTTTAAATATTACCTTTCAAGTTATTCCGTATAGCTGTAGATACTCCTTTATTCTCTTCATATTTTAATTACACCTCTGTATATATGTATATAGTTTTGTTTATCTTTTATACTTTTCTATTTAATTTAAAATTAAAATGTTTCACAGCAGTATTTGATTTATTATTGCTATTTCCCAAAAAAGGCTTAAACATTTAACTAATAAGTCAAATAGTTTTTAACTGACTTCTAAAAAGGGGCAGGTTATTAATTCGTCGGCATGTTTTTTTATGTATGCTCTGGTTCTCTATCAGATTAGGCGTACAACCATTGATTCTGTCACCTACTGAGCCAATATCTCTACTGACAATTCTGAACAAGATTCATATTTTCTTTGTTGACTCTTATCTTTTCATTTTGAGATCATCTGTTTGCATTTTCTTCTATCATATTTCTGTTCTTGTTTCTGACTATAATAATCTGTCCACAGCCATCAATAACATTATCTTCTCGTCAATTTGTGTTATAGTGTTGTTAATAACTGGTCTGGGTCAAAAATTATTGCCATAAACGCAGACTGTTTTGGTGACGGGCCTGTTTCTTTTTGTCTAAGACATAATTTACGTGTTGCTTGATGATTTAATGATTGACCTATCTTTAAGGATTCTCTTTGGACGTTTTGCGACAATATTTAACAAAAATTGCATTAATAAATGTCTCCAAATTCTTTTAAATAAGTAAATTTGTCTTTCTGAAGTATCCTTATTAAAAAATACTATATGGGCTACCAGTCTCACGAAATTAAATAAAAGCTCCATTGTTCTAAATCCATTTTTAATGGTTTAATGGTTGTTATTGTGTGATCAAAAAAATTAAGTGGCTTTCCGAAATGTTTTTTTCTTAATTTACCACCGTCATTGTCAACTTTATATTGATGCACGTTTTTTGTATCCGGGTTTTTAACTTTCAACATCTGGGAAGGTTCCAACAATCGGCAACATACTTTTTAACATTTCAGATTAGATTATTATTTTTTTAAAATTAGACATTACGAATGCGGTTATGCCATTATCAATGAAAATAAATCAAAATAGTCTCAAGGTAAACCCGGTAGGTATTTAGCTTAGAAATTTGCTAGTAATTACAATAGTTTTTGTTTTTACCTTGCCAATTCTTAGAAGTAAAAACGCCCCAATCGTAACTATCGGTTACGGTGTTGCCAAATATTAAACTATATTTTGGAAATGAGATCAAATAAACTAAGTTAACGTTCTTGTTACTGAGAAGTATGTTCTTGGCTTTATAGTACAGGAAAAGTTGTATTTAATTTTGCAATTGAAGCAATTGATTACGGCAATTGAACGCAATTGATTCGGCATAGTTTGATGATAAAAATTCTATGGATTTTGATATCATCCAAGCAATTGTTTTAGGTACTAATTGTTTGTAACAATTTGAAAAACGAATATTAACGAATTATATAAAGCAAATAAACGAATCGAAACTTTTTATTAAATGTAACTCTAGTGAAATAAAAAAAAAATTATTTATTATATAAACATAGACAAATAAAAAAGTCCAATTTTCTAATTTATTCGGGAATGCGAATTGTCCCTAGGGTTTGGTTGCCTTACTGATTACTATCATTTTTTGGGAGATACCTTTAAAATATTTAAAAGAACAAAAACTTATAATAATAATTTTAAAAGCTAAATGTAGTATTAGGCGACTAGCTTGGTGAACATAATTTAATACATTTGGTATATTGACAACAGTGCGCATTAATAATATACACAAAGTATCGATTTATTTATTTTAGTTGAGCATAACTGTAAACATATTAAAATTCTTTTTAAGTCTGTCAGTGGTGTAGCAATTATAATATTATAAATTGTTTTCGGAGACTAACTTTGAAAACAAACTAGAACTAAAATGATTTAGAAACAGTAATTATACTGAAAGTAAAAAATTGAACACATTCTAATGCGCCAATTTTATTCAGAAAATAACAAGTTAATATTTGCATAAAATTTTATGAATGAATAACATTGCTGCTGTCACTCTGTTCGTTAGTCAATTAGGGTCAGTTTTGAGTTTTGATAGTTGTCTAGATTCGGAACTATTCTTTTCTAAAGCCTTTTTGTTTTTGTATCTACTTTGTACTCCTTCCATGATATCTATAAATGCTACAGTTGTCTTTGTCTCTTTTAAAATCATTATCTTCTTCCTTTTGGTTGCTCATACCTCTGTCGAATTAATCTCTTTTATGCAATAGACAACTTTTTACAGCTACAATACTTTTTCGATTTCTCTTTTGTGTACTTTCGGGCTTTTTTGATTTACTTAAACGTGGGGGTTTTACACTGAATTTCATTTTATACTTTGCCTTCGATATGATTGATCTCGAATATCACTTTTAAGGTTGAGGAGTTTTTTTAGTGGATTAAGTGATTCTTTGTTCTTACTTTTCGATTAAGTTCTAATTCTTCTCGCTTTCATAATTTAATTATGTAATTTATAGCAATTTGCTTCTTCCTGTTCGGAAAGAAAGAAATAATTAACAATCTCAATGCGTTGAGGAGAAAAAAATAATTGAAATCGGCAACCGTTGATATAGCCACAAACTAATCTTTAACGAAATATGTTTCGAAAATAAACATAATAAACATACTTATATAGAGTGTGAAACAGCCAAATGGAATAAATTCGATAAATAATAAAGGAGGGAGTGTTGTGAAAAAGGGCTTGGACACGTAGATTTGTATTTTTCAATGCGCATTTTTTTCAACCAAAAAATATATAGGGTGTGTCATGTGACAGTAGCCAACACCAACTTTCAATTCATGTACAATGTCCTACACCTATCTTCAACTGTTTCGGAAATATTAAGTGTTTTCAGATTTGTTATAAAAATTAAAATTACAAAAAGAAAAATATTTTATTTCACAAATTCGCTACATTACACTCATTACTTAATTCCCATTTAGCTCTTGATATCGAGATAGTAAGCAAAAACTATTCCTGCGTTACTTTAACTAATTTAAAAAAAGAGTTTTGTGTATTTTCGTCAAAACTCATATGCTTAGCATCTTTTTGTCTGCCTGCAAGACAGTGGTGATCAGTGTCAATGCTATTGTCGTTTGAAGTAGTTTTCCCAATTTCGTTAACTGTACGTAATAATATCAGGAAAATGGTTCAATTAACAGAAATGCACAAAATAACCATTCTACAAATGATTGGTAATGGAGATAACACACGGACACAAGTGGAAATTTTTCGCACATTTCACGAAAATTTTCCAAATTTGTCGCATGTATCCCAAGGAACAATTAGCAAAATATAAAAGCAGTTTTGCGAGCTTGGTCATGTATGACAGATAAAAAAGTAGCTGCCAATGCTCTAAGTGTTAATACGAAATTGGATATTATGCTTGAGTTTCAAGAAAACCCACATCATTCTGGTCGAAAAGCGTCCCCACTATTCAATGTTAGCACATATCAATTTTTTAGGTATTAAAGGAATGTAAAATGCATCCCTATAAAATGATGCCGACTCAGGAGCTCATGGAAGGCGATTTCGATATTTATTTCTGTGAACAAATGATGGTAAGGTTAGATAACAATGTGATACAATAAGATGTTTTATTTTCTGATGAGACCACATTTACACTTCATGGACATGTTAATCGTCGAAATTGCCGCTATTGGTCTAATGGGGATCCTCACTGGATGACGGAGAAGCATACGCAATATCCTGAAATAGTTAATGTTTGGGCAGGAATTGTTGGGAATCATATCGTAGGTCCCTTTTCATTGATGGCCACTTGAATGGAGATAAATATTTAGAACTGCTCCAAAATAATGTCGTGCCACCTTTGACAAAATTATATCCTGATCCAGTAAACTCACAAATTCCTGCCGATACAATATATTTTGAGCAGGATGGAGCATCGCCCCATTACGAAATCAATGTCCGGCAGTAACTGAACCAAATTTTCCAAATCGATTGATTGAGAGGCCCTGATCGATAGAATGGCCAGCACAATCTCCTGATTTGACGCCATTGGACTACTTTTAGTGGGGATATGTCAAAAGTATTGTATACAAAACTAAACCCCAACTTAGATGTCCTAAAAAGACGAATCGTCTGAGTTGTTGAGTAACGTTAGAAGACATCTTGATACCAGGTTACCATGTTGTCAAGACGTTGGCGGCGTACATTTTGAACATTTCCTAAGTTGACATTAATGTTTTTTGTTTTTTTATGTTTTTAATATATAAATAATTTTCTTTTTTTATGTCAACTTTTGTAATAGATCTGAAAACACTTAATATTTCTGAAACAGTTGAAGATTTTTGTAGGACATTGTACATAAATCATGTCTAGAATAATCTGGAGAATCCGCAAAATAAATAAGATACAGGGGCTTGCATTTAAAATAAGAAAATTAGTAATGGCCACTGTCACATGACACACCCTATATAGTTTTTTTGTTGGAAAAATGCACATTTAAAAATACAAATCGACTTGCCCAAGCGTTTTTCCCAACTCGCCCCCCTTTATTCGTTACCGAATTTATTCCATTTGGCTGTTCCACACTGTATATTTGGCAAAACATAGGCAGCGATACAACATTTGGTAAAGGAGAGATTAACACTTTTAGCCATTATGGCAATTTAATTTTAAAACAATTAAAACTTTAATAATAGAAATAAAGGCTATTAAAGTTAAAAACATATATAAGACTATAACATTAACTCGTTATCCAACTAAATTTAATAGTAAATACGATTTTTTGTTTTTTTTTTGTCAAAATTTCATTAGATATTTACTCCTAAATATTTTAGATCACACAAAAATTTAGAACATGTAATTATGCACAATATTTTTCTAAAATTAGTAATCGATTTTAATAATTTTCTATCCACATATCATATATCAGCGACAAAACAATTGTTTGTGATAGCGCTCACCTTTCGATTAATTCTAAATTGATTAGATACTTTGAAGAATTTGTAGTGCCGATTTTGAGATTATTTACAAATATACTTTTTTCTCTAGGATCGAGGTATGTTTTTAGGAGTCAATAAGACAGATAATAGTTTTATCGGTTAAAAAGTTTTGAGTGCATTTATACTATACATATTACGATTTGTTGTCTCACAGTAACCTGCATTCTTATGTTCAATTGTAGCTTAATAATAAATTTCTCCTGCTGTGCTAACTTTATTCAGACGGAACGTCTAATATTCTAGACTTTTTTTAAATATATGCGTTCTTTTGTTTCTTGAAATAAAATAAACTTTTCTTTAGAAATGGTAAATATAACAAATATACGTTATAAAATAATTTAATCTTACCAACAACGATATTTAGCAGGGAATTTTTCAATTTGTTTTTAGTTTCTTGTGCTATATACAGGGTGTTTAAAAAAACATACCTACGCCAACGCTCGGATAGAGATTTCTCATCCAAAAGTAGGAAAAAAAGGTAATATCAACTTAAGTATCGAAATTCTTGGTTTTCAACATACACGATGTTAATGATTTAATAAGTGAAGGAGTTTTTGTCGAAAAATTATCAAATATATTCTCACGAGTATTAATTTTTCGAAAATTTTAATAAACATAAACAATTTCGACAAATTATTAACGATAAAATTTAAATAGGATTGATGATTGCTAATTAGGTAATCCAAAAGTACAATTATTTCTTAATCAGTAAAGTCAGCCCAGAGTGCAAATTGTGAAAATTTATTATAGCTTTCCTGGTAAATGATCTGTGGCTAATATAATTCTTGAAAAACTGTCATGTCTTAATTTCCTTAAAAATCATCGGCAAAATCATTATTCTTGAACTATTGTAAGGACTCAACAGTTGCTCTAAGCCTTAACACAGAGGGAGCTGATAGTCTCAACTCAATTGTTACCAGTCTTACTTTCAATTGTCCCAGATTGGGTACTAGAATTGGAAAAAGCCAACCACTGTGCGACGGAAGTCAAATGTTATAATAGAATGTAGAATAACTAGGGAGTGATCCCGGAAAACTAATTGACTTCTTACCAATCATACGAACAGAAAATATTGCTACGTATTCAACCTCACATCTCAACAGTTATTGAGAGTATAGAGGGGTATATTGAGAAAATTGTCGAACATTGAGACAATCACTTTATATATCATAAAGGGCGTGTCGATGGTATGAGGATCTAGTTTCAAGAAGTCCATGGTTAATCATAAATCCCGAAATTCCCAAGAGGTATTTTGGTCTCTTTTTTTCATAGTAATTTAAGTCATTCAGAAGGTACTTGTGGCCTGTCTAATGTTCCTCCCATTTCTCCGTTATTTTTTCAATTTCGATTTCGAAGCTACTGCTTTTGGGGTAAATACTTGGACTTGTTTTTTGAGTATCTGTGATGTCTAAAATTGCCATTATGTGATTTGTCTTATTAGTGAAATTCCACTTCTACAATTGTTTGAATTGTTTGCCTCGTAATAGTTCTTGGGTACACCGGTTTACTTATGCAGGATTTTTGCCTCAGTGCTGATTAGCAAGAAGCAATGGATCTTCTTTGGTTTTGTCATTTTTCGTGGCATGGTTGTGATATGAAGCCCAACCCGTTCTGCGCTTACTGCTCTTGAACTCTTTGATGTTACTATTGTTTTTATGAATTTTGAATTGAAAATGTTTAATTTTGAGTTAATATTGGTTTTTCTACCTTCACTGAGAATCTCAGGGAAGGCAATGCCTTTAATTATGCGAAAATATTTGCTAGTGCAAATATTTTTATATGAATTATAAATTAAATTTCCATAAACAGTCTAATATAACAATATATTGAAAGTCTGTTGAGATAAAATTAACTTTATCAGATAAAATCCATGTCAAAATTTTTATTTCCCAGAACATTCATCGGCATAAAGATATTTTATGATATATATTCGATATTTTTAATTTCAGAAAGAAAATGGCTAACGTGAAAATCACGGTAGTAGGTGATGGGATTGTTGGTAAAACATGCATGTTAAGTACATACACAACTGGGATATTTCCAAAAGAATATGTACCCACTGTGTAAGTATATTTTGAAACTTTTTACGATCACAGGTTTATTCATACCAGATACCAACGACTTCTAACGTTATGTTGAGTTTGGAATAAGTATGTGAATGCAATTTCATGCTGATTACCTATACCAATACTCCCCCCTTTAATTTTGATCGTCCCGATCAGAAACATCCTTTCCATGGTAGGGCGCGAGTCGATTTAAATGAACCACTTTCACTTAGCCCTGGGGTTTCGACTGATACGATAGACAACGTCATTGATGCTCTCAACAACCTCGTGTAAGCTTTGGAAATTTACCCTTGCTCCTCTAGGTGTTGTACAGCCAGACCTTGTCCCTCTCTTGGAACCCGACTGAATTGGCCTTGAGGTCATCTCGTGTCTTCATCCGCTCACTGGTGGCCAACATCTGAACATCTGCGTGTATTGCCAGCATATTATGTCGAAGCTGGTCGGCATAATCGTTGATGTCTTGGGCCGGTTCTTCGGGGGAGCCAAAGGCCATATCGCCGGGTAACCTAAGCCCTTTTCCGAATAGTCTGGAGTCAGACCTGTACTTTTATGTACAGTTGAACGATAAGCCAACAGGAATAGGGGAATATGCTCACCCCAATCACGCTGGTTATTGCTGACGACCTTGGATAGGTGTTGTGCCAAGATCCTGTTGAATCTTTCCACCATTCCGTCGGACTGTGAATGTAATGCTGTTGTTCTCGTTTTCCTGATTCCCAACATCGTACAGACCTTCTGGAATACATTCGATTCGAAGTTATGCCCCTGGTCTGAACGTAGTTCTAAAGGGACATCAAACCTCCTGATTAGCTGTTCTACCAGCGTCGTCGCTACCATGGTTGCCTCTTGATTGGGTATCGCTTATGCCTCAGACCATTTACTGAAGTAATTCATTGCGACCAGAATGTATATGTTCCTCCTCTTAGACTCAAGAAACGGACCGGCGACATCGATAGCAATTCTCTCAAATGGGACTTCCACATTTTACTGCTGCATTCTGACCTTGGTCCGGGTCTTCAGGCCCTTACGGGCTGCAAATCTGTCACATTTCCGGCACCCAGCTCTGACGTCTTCGAAGTAATTTACCCAGCAGTACCGCTGGCGAATTTTATCTAAGGTATTATTCATGCCCAGATGACCCCCGGTATCCCATCATGTACTTCGGTCAGGATGGCTCGTATCTTCTTCTTTGGGACTACCAGTTGGGATTTGGTTTCTCGGCCATCAATTTCAGAAATTTGTGTCTTGCAATTTTCTTCATTTTATAACCGACAAATTAATTGTTGCTATCAGGAGAAGAGTTACTTCTATAAAAAATCTGTCATATTTCGGAGTTTCGATAAAATTGAAATAAATCTTCTGCACCTAATATTAAATTAAAATTTTTCTCATATTTTCTAAATTTTTCCATTATTCGGGAAAATCATTTTCCAAACTTGCATGTTACCCGCCTTATTCATGCTAAATAACTTTTAGTAAGGCACGTTTTCTATACAGGCTACAGGAACGAAAGAGGAAAAAACTGCAAAAACTAAATTTCACAGCTTTTATTTATTTATAAAAAATGGTCTACATCTTTCTGACATGGCGCTCGTAGATACATTTACTATTTATCTTGTCTAGAACCCATTTCTACTAAAATGAAATTATGTCATTTTGTTCAATTCTCGAGTCTAACAAAATTCTAAAAGCAAATTTTACAAAGCAATGAACTTAACCCCTTTCATGTAATACTCTGTTTAATGTACACGCGACATGTAAAGGGATATATCTATTTATGTAGAGTATAATAATACGAAATTCAACCCATACTACCTTTTAAAGTAAACTATTCTACTATTCCTTGGAACTCTCCTGTGTTTACGTTGTAGACCATCTAGCCCTTTTTTCCAGGGCGATTTATATTTATAATTTTTGGAAGTCGTTCTATGTCTTCAACGAAGGTTCGTTCTGCTTTCACGTGTCTTCTTATTTCTTTGTTTCTGATATCCACTTCAACCGCATATAAGCTGTTCTTGTTTCTGTGATATTTTCCAAATATCCGGACCAGACATAATTACCGGAGTTGTATATTTTCTTTTTAGTTTCTTTTCTGATGTTCTCCTGCCATTATTCTGAGATCAGTGCTTCTATTTTCTGTCTTTTAGTTATTTTGTCCTTAATTATCTCCTTACTTCGTTCCTTACACTTCTAAAGTTCCCTCTTCTTGTCCTCACCTAGATTTTTTCGTTAATAGCATATATTGGTATAACAGTTGAATTCTTTCTGGAACTTAATTTAGTTTTGAAATAAGTACGGTATCATATACTTTCTGCCGATCTACCAGCGTATTTCTTATGCTCTTACGGTTTTCTTCTCTATTAAACAGAATATACAATCAATTGTATCAATTGCTCTAAAGCCGATTTGTTCCTCAGACTCATACGACTGATATTGGTGTCTATTGAATAAGTCTATTAAATAATTTATGTGTTCCGTTCTTTATCAACCCTAAAGGAACCACTTCTAGGAGCAGGTCCATTTTCAGCTGTATAATTCCTTTTTTTGTTACTCTGGTGTTAATAGTTATTGATACTTAATAAATCGCTACTTCATCGTGAGGTAACAAATTGTATTCGGTCCTGTGTCCTACTAGCCAAGTTTTTTAATAGTCTTGCCATTTATTTTATTCTCAGAACAGTAGGAGTGATAAGTGATTATCTATGTAATTCCTGACAATTGCTATCGCAGACTTGGATCTTCGGTTTTACCACAGCGAACTTAAACATGGCCAGAACTTCTCTTTTAAGGTAGTTTAAGACTTTCCATTAGTCCAATGAACCTATTGAAAAGCTGAACCGTCAGTAGCGGACAAAGCGTATAAATTTGAAAGGATAATTTGTAGAATAATGAAAATTTATTGTATTGAGAAATGTATTTTTCATTTACAGTTCCACAATTAAATTGACTATCTAATTAACTTGTGTTAATTTCACAAAATTATAATGTATTGTCTCATCTCAATAGTTCAGTTAGTAATTCAGTTATCATTACTGTGCCGTATATTCTACAAAGAATAATTTGGAAAAACACATTTAATTTCAGATTCGAGCATTATGGACAACGAATGAATATAGACAACTGTGATTATAATGTCACATTATGGGATACTGCCGGCCAGGAGGACTACGAAAGGCTACGTCCTCTAACTTATCCAAATGTAAGTAGTTCCTTTATCCTTGTGTAATACATTTAAATGTAATTGAAGTGCCTGAGACTTGAAATAATTGTTTTTTTTTCTAAATTCAGGTGGTTATTTATATTGCATTGAAACCCAAAAACACCTTTTGAAAAATATCCTGTATCTTATGTTTATGAACGGGAAAAATTACACCACACTTGTATTGGTAATAAACAAAGTTTAAGAAAATGAGAAACATATGAAAAATCTAAAATTAAAATATTTGATAATATTGAGTGTCTACCAGTCGGTCTGTCTGGAATGAGCATCGTAAGACCTGGATCGATGTTGACAGGTGACACTTTCACAACCAGATAGTGAATAGAATTATGAAGATTGTGTGCTTAGACTATGGTGCTAGCTGGTGACAAGAAAGTGCATTATTCAGACAAGAAGTTAATTTGTTACTTGTCTAGAGTTGTTATTCTTTTGTACGCAAGACAATATATACAGCGTGTTCAAAAAGTCCATGACCGGTTGAATATCTTGAAACGTAGGCGTCGCTTAAAAAATATACTCAAGACAAGGTTTGTAGGAAATTTTCTTGACTATCCGTCGGTGTCCTCCGGCATGACCTTGACCTTGAAGGTCAACTTTTTTAATGGCAGCTATTAATTTTATCACAGGTCGATCAAGTAAAGGTCAAGAAGTGACCGGCCGAATATCCTAAAAAGCAGTCGTCGCTCAAAAATATTGTTTATACATAAGTTTTAGGAAATTTTCCTGGCTATAGGATGTCTCAAAACTCAACACACATAAATAAAAGTGTAGTTCATTATCTATACTTTAAATATCCTTTGCTAAACCAAACTCGTTCCATCACAGTTAATATGCTAGTTTTTTAAAAAAATTATTCATAAAGCGTTTGTGTGAAACTGCTCATCTGACAGCGTTCACTTAACTTTTAAAGAACATATCATAAACTATTATTTCGTGAAAGATCTATGCTCCAGTTCCAAAATTTAAATAAGACTTTTTCAGAAATGGCTAATTTTAGCGGTTTTTCTTTTTCTCGACAGGAGATGCTCCACTCTATACTTTTCATTTATTGAAAAGTCCTAAATTTATTATTATTATTGTAAAAAATGCAAAATGGGCTTTTTGTTTTTTTATTACCTATGTACTGTGGAATGTTAGATTTTAGTTCCCAAAAAGGCTCTATGGCTCGCATAGAAATAGAAGACAATTAGTGATAATCAATAATTGCTACTACAAAATGTTTGTAAAACCAATATGGCCAATAGAGTTAGTAGCCATATTCAACCGTTTTGTTGGATTGAAGTTAATACAACAATATGGATTTTATGATCTCCTTGATTTATTTTTGGCATTTTATAAAGCTTGTTTTTAAAAAATATTTTTATGTTTAAATAAATAACCTTAAAAACTATACCATGACGAAAGCAATACAGCATTAAGTTAATTTCGTTTCTTTTGTTACAGACTAACTGCTTTTTAGTCTGCTTCTCAGTGGACAAAAATTTAGCGTCTTATGAGAATGTGTTCTTAAAATGGGTTCCAGAAGTAAAACATTTTGGTCCACATGTGCCAATTGTATTAGTAGGTAAGATAAGATTTTGAATATTAAAGAAAAAGTTGATATTTAAGAACTGAATGCAATATATTGCAATAAACTTCGTGGGTTCAAATTATATTTAAGAACTGATATTCACTTTCACTTTTTAGGACTTTATTTACCCACAAATTATTTGTTACAACAGCTGATTCACACAATTCACATCGACATATAAATTCAACTAATATAAGCTGAACTAATTCTGAAATGTACATCTGTCCTTTTTATAATTAACATCGAATTCCCTCTTAGTCCTAGATGGGTATTCCATTGTTCGTAGAGTGTTCGATGTATCGCTTTTTGCTCCATAGAAGATTGCGGATAATGCCTTTTTTATTATCCCAGACGGTTAATGTTTTATTTTCATCGAACTGACTGCCAACGAGGGTCTCGAGTGGCAGCAAATAGAAATTTTATAACATATTGTTTTTGATCGATTGAGTAGATACTTCAGATTAAAATTTTTATATTTAGTCACAATTTGACTATTTAAAGTAGCAACAATATCTAACAGTCCAAAGCATGAACCGTTCTAGATTCTATTTAGTTGTTTGCCATTTTTAACGTTTCTTTTCAGGTCTCAATCAAAAACAGAACGTACATATTATGGACTTATCACCAAAAAAATCAAAAATACAAATTATAGTTACCATAATTACCATTCACAAAATAAATTGACATTGTTGTTTCTATGCTAAAATTAAAAAGTATTGAGTTTGACAGAAACCATCAAAGAAAAGTTAATCATTTCTGCCCTAAATTGTATTAATACTAGACGAAATTGCATTGTAATCCAGTTTTGAGCTACATTATAAAACACTAGCTCATCAGGAAATTGCCTCAATATCAATAGGCTTTCTGCCTACTTCCCAAGTCTTACTAGGTGACTGAAGTGGGTGTTAATCAAAATTGCTTCTCGTATTTACAATTAAAAAGTTATCACCTGAAGGAAGGGGTCTTGCGGCTATTGGACTGCCGGTATCGCACTGCTCTATTCTGGTTAATGTTGACCTCTGCGTGGTAAGAAGGCCATTTCTGTCACCGCGTAGATTAAGACAGACGGGTCTTTGAGTAGACTTTAAATGGAGAATCAACCGCAAATAGATTTAGAAAAACTACGATATGAACATTTAATTCAAAGATGATCTAGGATTTGTAATTTGCTGCACCACAACCATTTGAACTAAAAGTAGATACAGAAAATATGATGCAGATGGAGATGGAAGAAAATCATCGAGCAACAAACCTATTCTACATATGGATGATATATTTGAAAATCCCACTTTTTCCAATTTAATAAAGCAAGTACTGCAACAGTCGATCTACAAAGAACGATTTCGAAAACAATAAGCCTCTATCAACTCTTACTACTCGATATTCAACTACAAACTTCGATTAATAAGAACAGCCTTTCACTTCTTAATCAGAGAAAACAACGAAAAACTCTTTCGGGCAATATCAAAATTTAAATGAAGACATATCTTATTCCAAGTCAAATACATCGAACAGCAACTAAGATATTGACAACATAAACTCCATCTGATGAAAAATAATACGAGACTGAAGAAAATTCGTACAACTGGCATCAATACTCATGAGCTCATAAATTTTGTGGAACCATATTTATTATGATTTATTTATATTTTTTTTTAAACAAAATTTCTGATGTTACGCATAGGGACTTTTTCAAGGCTTAAAGAGACTAATTGTACTTACCTTGCTGTGCCTACATCTAGTATTCTCTTTCTAACCCACTTAAAAGCTTTTTAAAATAAATATAAATGGCTACGAAACATAATATGCCCAACGAATCTCTACGATTTTTGGATGTGTTTTTGTATTCGGTATACTAACTACCGAAAATAAAAACACACCGACAGGTAACCACCTGCTCCGTCCATTCACCACTCTGCTGATAAAAGGTAGATGTCTAAACTACGGCTATAATTAATGAGAGATTGGCAAGGCTCATGACTATCTAGTAAATCTGTAGCAATATAACGTCATGGATGCAATTGGAAAACTCCACTATCCAAAGTGTCACAAATGCTAAAGATAAACACATTGAAAAGCCCTCAAATGAACACAAGCGATGTTTGAAACGGGTCTTCTTTCAAAATCTGCTGTAGCCAAAATATGAACATAAAACGGCCGAATTTTTTTCCGACAACTTGTCTGTTATTGCATATCTCGATAATATTTCACCCGGAAATCCAGTGAGACCTTTTGAATTCGCCAAACAACCCCAACATATTAATCAAGATTTGTATCTTTCGTCCATCTGACAACCGTGTATATTAAATTCAACTCAAATTTCATCGACATTCCTTGATTCATTCATATGCAATACTTATATCTGATGGCTCTTTGTTTATAAATAAATATTCATTATGTTGTATCGTGATCATTCTCCCTAACCGCGCGTTTACACAGGACAGATTTTTGTACGTATTATCATCTATGCAGACTTCAGACAAAAGTCGGTGCTAAATTTAATCACTAACTGTGTTAGTATGAAGCTGGTAGACAATGTAACTCGGTCTTCGAACTATCCTTGGACTTCCATTGTCTTGAAATGGTTGATCTCACAACGTTTCAACTGCTTTGTATCTGTTATCGTCATCAGGTGAATGATGGGAAATTAAGTTTATCCCTCCTATTTATATCTTTAACCGGTCATGCATCGCCAGTCCAATCAGCGTCGTCGTTGGTTGTCGATGATGCGAGGCGGCAGTGACGAAGAAGTGGTCTTCAAATGTTTTTAATTTGGACACTGGGCTCGCTAATTATATTTTCGGATGAGATTATATATACTGTGTCTATAAATTTTCGTTTATACCAATGCTTCCTTGCGAATTACCCTGTCCTGGTCCCAGTTGATGTTTTGTTGTTCGCTCCATACGTGATTAGCTCGAGACTTCGTTAGCTCCGCTCTTTGAATAGCTATGCGGCGTTACTTAACCCTGGTGTCCAGCGGTCGCTTTGTCTCTCCAATGTAAAAACTGCCACATTCACAAGGTATACTGTATATACAGTTATTTGATATTGCTGGAGCGTTCTGTCTCGTTCTTGTAATCATGCTCCTCAAGGTGTTGCTCCTTTTTAAGATCATTCTGATTCCATATTCGTCTAAGTTTCTCCGACAAGCCTTTAGTATACGGTAATAATAGAGTTGCTATCGTGGTTTCCTCTTCTTGCCTACGTGGTTGTCCAGTTCTTCTTATTATAAATTATTATTTAATTCAGGCATACCACTATCAAATCGGGAGATGTCCTTATGTTTAAAAACCAATTATTTCATATCTTATTGTAGTCAGTCAACGATTTCGTCGTTTGCAGGGCTGCCTACCGGCCTATATCATTATGAAAATTATTTAATCAAAAAAATCGCCGACATACCTCAATTATTATAATTTGCGTGTAAACTACCGACTTCTTTATTCGCATCGACAAGTGTTTGACCTGGCAAATTGCACAGACTTAACAGAATAGAAGTCGGGGTAAAGTCTGTGCCTGTGTAAACGCACTCCAACAAACAACAAAGAAATACGCCGACTTGCCTGCCAGATTAAAACTGAAGAAGAAATTTACCTTTTAAAAACAATTCCTGGACAGTTTTGACACAAGTAAAGCTGGGTATTCAAAGTCTTTTTGAAAGTCCTGACACATTTCCTCTAATGTAAGCGTCTCATACATGATCTGAGCAACATCTTTTACTTTTCCCCATATCTGGGAACTCTGTATTGTGTAAACGCGCTCTTAGTGTCTTATATACCTATTACTTTACTAAAAACGAATAATTTTCTTTCAGCAACAAAGACAGACTTAAGAGATGATCCCAGCTTAGCATGCTATACTGTAGACGAGGGGAAAAAATTAAAAAGAAAAGTCCGAGCACAGAGTTACATGGAATGTTCAGCTTTAAGAAATGAAGGCTTAAGTGAAGTTTTCGAAGAAGCAGTCAGAGTTTATAAGAGGAGTAAAAATAAAAAAAGCAAACCTAAACAATGTATTATATTATAAAGTATTATTAAGCGATTTCCTTAAACTTTGTTGATTGATATTTATAAGTGATAAGTATAATATAGCATTTTTACCTTCAAACTTATTGGAATTTATGTCGAAGGAAATATTTATATTTTTTGGATTAAAATGATTAGAAAGCAAAGTCATCCCCACTTTTATTTAGAATATTTGATATTACAAAGTCATTTCCTATTATGATAATACAGTTGACCTTCATGCTAAGCAGATGATCTAGTTACAGGAATCAGTTTGTGACACCCACAGCACACAGCACAGCTGCACATATTATGTCTACAAAATATATTTTTTATACCTCCAAAAATTATTAACCCGCTTTTTAATTAGTGAAAGAACTATTATACACTTAGAGCATACACCTTCTGGAGATAGCCTGTAATGCATAAATATCATCTCAAGGATAGAAATAGAGGGTATTAGTGAGGGCAAGAGGGAACTGCAACTATCAATCGAGTGAAATAGCCTCTTACCCTCTTTATTGACCTTTTTGTCTATCCTTCAGAAGGTGTATGCTCTAAGATTAGTAAGATTAAAGTAAATATAAAGCTATAACCATGAGCGTACGGCTCCCCGACGGATCTGAAATACCAGTTGTGGGCCATCAAGCCTGCTCATAAATTTGGAGACTTGCCCCCCATGGACCAAAAATTTTCTGAATACACCCTTTCTCTAGGACATTTCTTATCCGATTTGCCCCCGCTAGGACAATTTTTTTCTATTTTGCACCTGCCTAAACCAAAAGCTGGGTACGCCACTGGCCATAACGCCTACTGCCATTCATTAGAATATTGTATAAAATTTATATATGAGTCTTCTATATCATATGTTTGGTGTATTTAATAAATATGTGGGTGTATGAAAGCAATTTCGCCTCGCGATTGAAAGAAGCTAATGTCTTACCTGTTTATAAAAATGGCGATCCCCTCTTGGTGGAAAATCATAGACTGGTATTTTAACTTAACTGCTTTTCAAAGGTTTTCGGAAATGTTATTTACAACAGGATAGCTATTGTTCTTGAAAAAAAAAACAAAATTATAACTCCTCACCAGCAATGTTTTAGAGAAAAACATTCTACTGAAACCGTAAAATTGATCTCGCTCAAGATATATATATAAAGAAACAGATAAAGAAAAAAGTAGACCATTAAATAAATGGTATAAATCTTTTTTAAATGATAGAAATTTTAAAATTAAAATTGGCTATACTTTTTCACATCTATGAACTGTGACATGAAGGCCCCTGGGTCCTCTAATTTTTTCGTTATTTATAAATAATCTACCGGAATATATTTCATCTGGGAATATTATCTCCCTTGGTTTTACAATGATAGAGTTTTCAAATTGGTGTAAAAAGGACAAGCTTATCTGTCAAAGACTGTAGCAATGGAATTTAAGACAAAAATAGTAAACAGATAAACTTAAATATTTTATTCAATAATATGAACTTGCCTGGTAGCCCTAGCCTAAAGGTTTTAGGAACCACAATAGATTCTAACCTTGAATGGAGTTTGCACATTAATGATGTTTGCTGAAGACTAAATAAATGTTATTTTATGATGAAATCCTTAAAAAAACTCATTAAGCGATTCTTATATTATAACTATTTATTACGCTAATGCGTATCCAGTCATGTCTTATGGTCTAGCAAAAAAGAATAATGTGATTAATTTTTAATTTACCATATAACGCTTCCTGTAGGGAAGTCTTCAAAAAATAAGGAACATTTAGTATATATTTAACAGAATCAAGAACAGAACAGAATTAACACAACTAGTCACTATCTAGGTTGCGGACTATTTACTGACTGCCAGAAAATATAAAAAAGAATAAGAATCTAGCACTTTTTAAAAAACAAATAACAACTTGACTGCTAAATGAAACTTTTTATACCATAGGAGAAACTAGGAAGAAGTTAAATGTTTTATTAGTTGCAACTGTTGTGACTTAATATAGATATGTGTTTAATTGTTTGCGGTAAATATGTATGTCTTACTTATGCTATACTCTTTTACGGTTCTGTGAGATTTTAAAATGTTAAATCTCTTTATCATTAATAATGAATAATTGCAATTCTTATTTTTACTACTTGAAACATTGGATTATAAACACAATTATTGGCATATCTTACGAGGGTTGCCTTTTATATTTCGGGATTAGAGAACAAAAACAAATATTAATCATCGAAAATCGCTTTTTTGTTTTTCAAAATATTCCCCATGAAGATCTATAAACTTTTGTATGCGTTTGAACCAATTGTTGAGCACTTTTTCCACTCTGATTGAGGTATCTCCAAAACGTGCTTTCTGAATGCAGCAACCGCTTCCTCAGGTGTCGAAAAACGTTGACCTCTCAGTTTGTTTTTACATACGGGAATAAAAAGAAGTCATTTGGTAACAAGACAGGACTATATGGCGGATGACTCATCAAATCGATATTTTGAGTGGTCAAAAATGCAGTTGTTTGAGCCGATGTGTGAGAGCTCGCATTGTTGTGGTGAAGAGTGATCCGTCTTCGGCGGTTGGTTTTCCTCATTTCTTGGAAGACAACTGGCAAACAAATGGCTGTGTACCACTCAGAATTGACTGTTCTGCGTTGTTCTAATGGTACGGTTGCGACATGTTGCTTGGAAGTGCTTCGTGCGCGAACAAATTTTGTTGGATTCGGCACATCTTGAAACACCCATACAGTCGATTGCTGTTTACTTTCGGGCTCATACGCGTAAATCACCGATTCATCACCTGTCACTATGTCATAAACGTGTTTTGTTTTGAATCGACACGAGCCTTTTTTTGAACGATTGACAAATTGTGTGGGATCTAACGCGAACAATTTTTTTTTAACATTCAAATGTTTATGAAATATTGAGTGTATGCTGGTCCCACAAATGTGTAAGGTTGACTCAATCTCACGATAGGTCACATGATGATCTTGCAATATCAGTTCGCGCACAGCATCAATGGTTTCCGGAACAACAACTGGTTTTGGACGACCTTTACGAAATTCGTTTTGGAGTGAACTATGACCTCGATTGAATTCACCATACCATCGATAAACAGTGGTCCTTGATGGAGTTTCAACGCCAAAAATTAAATTAAGTTCATTCATGCACTCTTGCTGACTTAATCCACGTCGAAAGTTTAAAAAATAATCGCACGAAAATGTTCACGATTTAATTCCATTTTTTGGCCGAGATGAATCCTTTAAGTTACTGTAAACAACACAGCGCTCATATATCAAAACGTTCTGAGTACGTATAACCTCAAAAATGTCAAACTTTACTATAGAGTTGTCAGTTGTCAGATTGCAACACTAGGGTTGTCCAATCCCGAAATATAAAAGGCAACCCTCGTATCTACTTTTGTAACAAAAAGAAGAATAAAATTGCCTATTGTCTATGGATTGTCTAAAGTGTTCAGGAAGAAGACATCTGGATCGCCATTCAGGTATAGTTGTTCTACATTGGATATTATTGGTTTCAATGTAGCGCCCGTACTGTCTGAGTCTTGTGAAATATCCTGTCCTAAAAAAAAGTAGAAAAAACTGCTGTTAATAACGAATGAACATTTGAAGAAAAACTATATAAATTTTAAATAAGATGGATTCAAATTTTTCAAATTACTTTTGGATAATTTTTACCTTGTACAAAAGTAATTCCGAAACAGATTGCCCCTAAGATAGTAAACTGTAGCACTCCAAGCCTGAGACATCAGTAGAGGAATAAAGAGTATTCTGGACCGAAAGTACCAGGTAATTGGGGCGATAAATATAACTAATGATGATTATAGAAAAACCAATTATTATGTTTTATATCAATATTTTATTTATTTATTTATTAAAGAAATATAAAAAACTATGACTAGTTTCGACAACACTGTCATTTTTCAAAAGGAAACAAATTCGTGAATGAGGGCAAAACATTTTGAAGCAGATGGGAGGGGTTTTGTCTAGTGATGGGATCATTCGAACGAAATATAACAGATCATTCGATTATGAAAATCACTCGTATATTCCGGTTAGGGAATTAAAGTATTCTAATGAAAAATAATCGATTATTTAACTCCAAACATCACCGAATAACGAGCGACGTGATTTCCTTGCGACTCGAGAAGTGCTTTTCTGCCATTCGGCCTTCGTAACACGTTCGTTCGTTCTCAGTTCTCGCTCTTATGCACTAGCTTGTTTACGTCGTTCATTGGACAGAGGAAATATGTAAAGAATGTATTTTTAAGGTTCGTAGCAATTTTTGCAATGCCAAGTAATTTGATAAAGTGACTGTTAATGCAGATTAAGAAACATTATACTGTTCTTTGAATTTTTAATATGAGTTCCTTCACAAATAAATTTTAAATTAAATTAATACCTAGGAAAAATTTAATAGAATAATTTTACCTAAATTTAAATGTTAACATACATGGCAGCCGCTGACACGTAGCAAACGTACCATCCGAGTGATAGGTCATTCGAGTGATCATTCGATCTTAAAAATCACTCGAGTTGTAATAATCAATTATTAATATCATTCAATTAGTCACTAGTCTTGTTTTGTCTATAACAGTAGGTATATGTTGAATTATCACAAGAATTACATAAATGTCGGATTATTGTGTACAAGAATATTGAAATAGAAGCAAAGTGGGAAACTATTAAGAATATTTAATTATATAATTTTTGACTTTAGCTACTTACAAATCTCAAACAGGACGCACTTTTGAAACTCTACTTGCTCGTTAAATCGTAAATTACAAGAAACGGAATTATTATGGATTTTGTAAATTTCTGTATTCTCAAGTTTTTCAATAAATGGCTCTAAATTGTTAATAAGAAAATGTTAGGCAAATGATGAATCCGTTTTATTTAATCTAAAGGAACTTAAGTGTTCAAGAAATCGAATTTTGAAATTTCTACAGGTCATACCAAGGTAAAAGCTATTGTACTCTGAACATTTTAGTTTATATACTCCAGATCTCGAGAACCTATCACCTATTTTATATTTGGCGTTAACAATATGGTTCAAAAATTTTTATTGAGATCTAAAAGTAACTAATATTATGTTTCGACAAAAGATTCGCTATTCTCTAACTTGTGATACCAAAATAAGTAACGCTAACATTTGAATTATACATTGTTATCTTTGTTTTTTGGATACATTTTGTGCAATTTCTTTTCGCGAAATAAGTTTATTAAAATAACTTGTGGTCGTTACCATTATTAATTGCTGTGCTCTTGATGACATACAGTTCATTCATTGGGTTGGTTTTAGAAAGCGGTTATTGATTTTTATTTAGTTAATAAATAAATAAATTAGTGATATAAAACAAAGTAATTCGTTTTTTACAATCATAATGATAGTATATCACTAAGTAATGCCTTCCACCATCAAATATAACTAATGATATTTGGGGTCCAATATTCGAGGCTCCATTTTCTGGGTTCTGGGTATTTAGAAATAAAAGTGAACCTTTATGACTAGAATGCAAAATATAAGGAGGTTACCATATGCCTAGTGGGAAAATGATATTATATTTTAATTTCCAATAGGATAATAATGTAAAAGAAGTGTCGGGAGAATATCTTACAAGTTTTGTAATAGCCAGTATAATTCCCAGACCTCGACCCCATTGAGAAGTTGTAAGAAAAAATAGAACATGATATCCGTTCAGTAATATTAAGAAAAAATAATCGTTGATGGACAAAAAATAGTTAAATATCGACAAAGTTTATCAAAATGTATCTAAGAATGCTAAAATATTGCTCTATTATTTTTCACTGGTGTATAGATATGTAATAATAAAATTTAAAGGTACTATTTTTTATTAAACTTACCCATTTCATCAGTTATTTTTTGTTCTACAAATGTGCTGACCGGGAGGTCATCAACATTTTTAATATCTGATTCTAAATCTGCAGCATTATAAGATATTTCAATATGTGGATCGCAGCTGACTAAAATAGAGGTTTTTTGTGAAGCGGATGTCCCTGCTTCAGCGGGTAGCTTCATCAGTCCACAATTTGGTTCAATGGAATTGCTAGGATCACCTTCGTCAACTTTTATTTGTTTTTCAAGGCTAGATTTTGGAGGAGTTGCTGACTCTGAATGATTCATAGGACATTTGTGAGATTTCTGACTCACTTTATAACGAAAACTTTTGTTACACGCCGTACATTTATAAGGCATAGCTCCAGTGTGAATTCGTCTGTGAACCAAGTAGGATATCCTTTGGCGAAAATTTTTTCCTACAAAAAAAGACATGTATATGTGTTTCTGCTATTTTTTTACGGAGTCTATAAATTCAGTTATACTTACCACATGTTTCACATGTAAACGGCCTTTCTCCTGAATGAATTCTTGTATGATTCTGTAAAGTCGATAACTCTTTAAATGCCCTTCCACATTCGTTGCAAGAATACGGCTTCTCTGAAGAATGGTATAACATATGCTTGTGATATGATTGTTGAAAGGTAAAATTCTTGTTGCACAAAGAACAACAGTAAGGCATTTCTCCTGAAAATATACAAAGTTATGTATTTATTGGATCAAGAAACTGTATAAAAATTTATGTTTTGGTTTGGATAAATCTCATTTCGGTATCTACCCCACAGTTTAGTGCTCATTTATGAGGTACTCCGAATGGCAAGGGCAATTCTAGCTTTAGACAAAAGTTGGCATAGCCATAACTACTAACTATATCTCCCGAGGTAATAGTGCTATCGGGATAATCTTGAGTAGGGTAATAAAATGTTTTTTCTCCTAGAACTTTAGCAATTATCTTATACATTAACACGTGAACGTGAAAACGCGCTACCCCTTTTTGGTCTTAATTTTAAAGGAGTGTAATGAAACGTCTGTCATTCGAACAGGACTGTGAAGTAGATGTGAAGAATATATAAAGAATCATTATTAATTTATATTAAAGTATGTATAATAAAAACAAATTATTGAAAATAACCAACTGAGGTTATGAACAAGTAGCTTTTGCTAATTTGACGTTTAGACAGATAATAAAATAATATCAACAATATAAATATATTTACTCAGTATTCAATAAGAAGTCTGCCCTAAAACATTCTTGTATATTAATTTATGCAGTTACTTTTTTAGAAAAACAATGAAAACAACAAATATTAAAGGGGCTAGATTTTCGTATCTGCTAGAAACTTTTATGCAAGTTACTTACCTAAGTAGGGAGAGAGGGCTTTTCTATTGTTTTAGATATATTATATTTTCTCCAATATTATATTAAAAATAGTCAAACTTGGGTTTAAACACGCAGAAGTTACTCTCTTTTAAGATTTTGGATGTAAGATTTCCTCGCTTTGGTGTTGAACGGAATGACCTTCAGGCCCTCTGAGGAGGCGATCACCTTCATCTCCCCCTCTTTGGATCCACCTCCACATTCATTTGCAAGTACAAGTAATATCTCTCGGGGACAGGCGTTCGTGAATGTTAGGATTTTAGGATTTTATTATTAAGGCAACCTATTTACGCATGGTCGAGGGTTTACAAAATATGTACTTTATATTGAGGTTTTTATTATTAAATCTATTTCATAAGTATTCGTGTCTTTCAAATGGAATTATCATCTATATTTATTTATGTGAACTAAACTGTTGTCATTAATTACCACATGTTTTCCTTTTGTCCTACCCCAAATTTTTGCCATATCTTTTAGGAAAGAATTTACATAGAAAGAAATCCTCATTAATTATGTATAAAAAATTTCGTTCCTTTATAGACACAATCCGTGGAATTCCCGACCTTAGGCGGTACTAATATCACTAAATATTCGACTAATGTTTACAACAAACAGTATAAGGTCATCTTTTCCTAATTTTAGGGGCTGTTGAACTAGGGGATGCAGGAGAGCAATTTATGAGTATTTACCCTAGGGCCATTTTAAACCAATTAATTAGTGTTTTGCCTTGTATAGCTATTGTTTCTGGGAAAGGGTTCAAGCCATAAATTTTATTCTTTTGTAATAAATTAGCAAGAAATTTTGGTATAGGTCCCAATTGGACGTTAAGAAATAGCTTAGGAGATATGTGATTCATAGCATGCTAAACGGTTTTAGTTTGTGCCTCGTATGTGTTATTAATTATTAAATATAATCAAAAAATTAGTTCAAAGATAAATATATTTTTTCCTTAATTACTTTCATCTTTTCTGTGTCAGATAAATATTAAAAATTTATAATGGAGACAAAATGGAGTAGGGCAACTTATTTTTGGTAAAAAAAGTTAAAGAGCAAAATTCACAAAATTAAAAAATACAAATAAATATAATAACTTTCCAAACTGGCTTTTTATCTTAAGAAGGCACAAGAACACCTCCCGCGACAGGTCAAAACAACGTTTTTTTATTGTTTTAACCTCAAAATCTGTCATTTTGAGGTTTGAATTATGAACATATATTTTCTATTAAATGAAAGTCTCTGTTTCGATGATACTTTTTGGTATGAGATCACACTTTCTCCATCAACAGTACAATTTGGAGAATGTATTTTGTAGCTTTAGCATTTTTACACAATAATTTCTTGTCGAGATAACCAGAAACCCTATTTGTTTAATGTGTCAGTAAAAACAATAAAGGATTTTTATTAAGATGTAGGAAGTTGAGTGTCAAAATACTGGTAGCTGCCCAGTAAATTGTTAAAAGAAATGTTTGTATACACAATGAATTAGATTTTTTTTTTCAATTTTTGAAACTTCTATAATTATTCTAAATTATGAAATATGATACAGCATGCAAATGAAAGCTTATGGTTTTTGACAGCTACCGAATAACAAATTTGAAATCTTGCGGTCACAATTTTGACCACTATTTCTGAGACGGTAAATATTACATATAATGAATGAAAATCCTAGATGTCGGTCTTTACATCTCGCGTCTTCAAATTACATATACATATATATATATTGTTGAAAATATTCCTGCCAACTTTTCAATAGTTTTAAACGTTTTGCATTAATTTAATTAAATAAAAACACGCATTTTGTGAATTATTTGTTAAAAATGTATGTATACAAAATGAATGTTTGGAAGTAAAATATTCCATTGTATCTACAGTCTAAATAGCTCTGTTATCCAATTACAACAAATATAAACGAGCTCAATATTTTCACGCGAAATGAATATTGACAACTAAAAGTTTCAGGGAAACAAACCCACAGAGATCCCAAATCGGAAGTCATATATATTGTGTGTAGTTAGGTCGTAACTCCGTTTGACCTTGCTTCATTGAATGAAATTACACAAACGAATTCGTGGGTTAACTAAAACCTTTCAAAACAATTTTGATACTATCTTTTCAAGATTTTACAATCCCTTGAACGCATAAAATGGTTTTTGTTAAATACCAGCTGACTTAAGAACTCGAATTTTGAGTACTATGTTTCCAATAACTTAACAGCAGTTTACTGAAATTAAAACGATTTTTTCTGATATTAATATTTCTATACATAGTAATATAATGCCCAGCTGTGTCTTTAAGATCTCGGAAACTGTTATTTTAATTAATTTGACTTTCCAATGCGAAATTTGGACAAAACGTAGACTCCTAGTGTTTTCTGTGAACAGTGTGTTAGTTTATTAACATCATTTGCTATAGGTCAGGTCACATGCAATTCCCAGTTCCAATGAAATTATCACAGACGAAAAAACATATATCAGATTGTAATTCCTGCCAAACTTCTATCCTAATCTACAATCTGCTCAAAGCTCAAAGA
Source organism: Octodonta nipae (assembly GCA_034190945.1). Lineage (NCBI taxonomy): Eukaryota > Metazoa > Arthropoda > Insecta > Coleoptera > Chrysomelidae > Octodonta > Octodonta nipae. The sequence goes on from CM067220.1 coordinate 109,897,706, forward strand.
TCAATCGTTCACAGTGATGACGACTAAACATAATACATATGACTGGCAATTGCTTGTAGATTCGCCTAAGGTCAGTTTAAAAGCAACACAGTCACTAACAGTAATAACTACCGCTCTGTACCAATTGCTGAAGCTACTGAAATAAATCTTATGAAAATATGAAGTTTCTGTTTGAACATATTAGATATCAATACTCTTAGAAAATAAGTGGAATTTGAAAGTAATTGCTATTTCGCTAGTCTACAGCTTTAATATACGAAATGGTGTTCTCTCATCTGTGACTAGGATAGTCAAGAAAACACCATGTTAAAAATGAGTGGTCTAAGCTCGATTCTCTTCCATATACCATGTCAACAATCTGTTCCTCATCCTCCCTAATAAATCATACAGAAGGTTTTTTGAAAATTTCTGGGCAACCAGATTGCCGAAAATTGAAAGGAGTTGGTCAACAACCTGTAAATACCTATTTATTTAAAGAAATTAAGAGCTTTTGTAAAAAAAACGGAACGTGATTGAAACTTAAAATCAGCCAGGAATTAAAATGTATCCACCCCTAAAGTTAATTTCGTATGATCTCGGCTTGAATACGCTGCTTTGGTTTGGCACCCAGGGTATAATAAGTACAGTGAGATGGTCGAAAATATTCAGAGACGATTTTTGAAACTTCTAGGTTTTAAAATTGACGTTTCATATCCTCCCATAAATTTTCCTCAATCTGAGCTACTGAAGAGATTCTCGCTTCTTAGTCTGCACAATCGGAGGAGAGTTCACTCAGTTGTCTTTCTAAGCAAGTTGTTTAGAAACCAAATAGATTGTAGTGACATTTTACATCAATTACCTCTGCTTGTTCCTTGACTAAGCTCGCGTACTGATAATACATTTTATTTACCAAAACCAAGAACTAATATTTTAAAGTTTTCACCTCTCTGTTGTATGTGCTAAAGTTGTAACTCTGTAAAATTAGACATTTTTAATTCCTTCATAAGTGTAATAAAAAAAGTAATCACTTATTCTATTAATCTGGTGTATAATGTTTAGTAACGAATTGTCCTTATTTTTTATATTTCTATGTTTTGTCCCTGTCCTATAATTGGTCTTTGTACTGTTGGATAGTGAAATAATAAATAAATAAAATAGATGATTAAATATCACCCCCTCTGATGCACGAGGTCGCTCTCTGGATCACACCCTGCTATTAGCAAAATAAATCTGAAACGGACTTGAGTGTAAAAGGTTTGGTCTTAGGATATAAAACATTGTGTTTATCATAAATTATTCACTGGATGCTTTGTGGTGTTTATTTGAATTATAAGAAGAACGAATTGAGGGAAGACTTTTTTCGACAGTAAAATTTAAATATAGGCAAACATATTACTATAAGAAGATTTGTAAACAGAAAATAACATTTTAAAACCCTAAAAATGTCAGTGGTAATAAGTTAAAAATAAAATAGTGAGGCTGGAATATAAAAAAATTCAGCCAAGGCCCTGTTTACCTGTGCCATTCAAATCTAGTGGCAGAGAATTATACTTCTTGGAAAAAATTCCTTTTTTATCCCATTAATATGAATTTAATTTTTACTAGTAAATTTTCATACGTTCTAAAAATATTCTAGTGTATTGAGTTTTAATTTTATATACCTTTTAACAAACAATTCCAATTTTCTTTAAATTGTATTTTGGTTTACGTGTATCATCCAGAATTTCTAAGAAATGAAAATGATATCCAGCTGGAAGGTCTATACCAGGGCTTCTTAAACTTTTTTATATAGCGACCCCCTTCAAGCTTAGGAAATTTTAAACGACCCCCTCCTCCATATAATGAAATATATATTAACCGTAGATGTAGATGTAATATCGCACTATTTTACAATGTAAATAAAATAAGGATTAAAGAATACGTACCCATTCATTTCACACATATATATATATATATATAATTGGAAACGTTGATTTTAAAATTTTATTTATAATGATTGAAAAGTATCAGATCTTTGCGACCCCCTTTCAGTAGTCTCGCGACCCACAGTTTAAGAAGCCCTGGTCTATACCAAAGTAGTCTGTCTATAGACTCTATAGACAGACTACTTTGGTCTCCAAATGCCCGAGCCTAATCTTATTCCCAGTCCGGGCCTAACAATCGTAAATACAAGTAAAATATTGTCCTACCTGTGTGCAGTCGTTTGTGTTTTTTCAAAAAATATTTTGTAGTGAATGTTTTGGTACAAATATCGCATGTCCATTGCTTTTTATCTGTAGGCGAATTGGGGGTCCCACTTTGAGACACGGTACTACTGTTGACTTTGTGTTTGGTTTGGCCACTACTTCGTGAAATTCTTTTACCATCGGCGTCGTATTCTTGAGAATTATTTTGTACAAAACCATAATGAGCAATTCTTAAGTGCACCATTAAACTACCTCTCATTTTGAATTGTTTGCTACATAAATGGCAGTGGTAGTTATAGATCCCAGTTTTGTCGGGGCAAGTTTGATGGAGGAGTTTTTGATGCAACTCTAAGATATTTCTAAAAGAAAAGAAAATATCCTGTAATATATAAATTCGTTACATTAAAGATACATTTAACTAGAATTGTTTCTCAAAAGTAATTACGTTTCACCCCTCAAGCTTTAAAGAAAATATTAAAATTTTCAAAAGTTTTACGTTTATGCAGATGGCCAAGAGTCTTCTGTAACTTTTTAACTTCATACATTAAATATTATCAAAAAGTTTAATTTTGAAGCCTCCTTTTCAAAAAGGGTTTCAAACAGCGATTAAAAATAATGCTTTCACACCACGTAACTGCTTTCTTGAAAACGAAAGAAAGTCTCTTGAATGACACATTCGACACAAAATAAGAAGAGTTTTCTCGTAAAGCAACTAGTCTGGGATGCTCATGAGAGAAAGCAAAGGGGTGGATTGCTCTTCGCCAAATGGATCCTTGCAGGGGCGGATCCCGGATTGTCATTTGGAGGGGGGCTCGATCTCATTTTGGGGGGAGACTTGACGTCACTGAGGGTTGGTTTTAGCACAATAAACACTAACAGATGATTTAGGGGGGGTTCATCCTCTTAGTCCACCTAGATCCGCCAGTGGATCCTTGAACAAACAGCAGTGAATACCGATTTTACTAACAAAATCATTTTCAGTGATTCTATGGCTTTGTTAAGCAGCAAAATAGAAGCATTTGGTGCCTAAAAAAACATCACAGCTTCACCAAAAGGCAATTCATCCCAAACATGTCACTGGAAAGCGAGAGAGCGCGAAGTCTTCCAGTACTTAAGTTGCCTTTATCCATAGGATGCGTCAGCTTGGCCTTGGCATTCATACATTCGTAGTAAGGGACAGGAGTGTGGGGTAAACGGTAAAGAAACGCAGCATAGCCTTTAGAGCAATTAGGAAATGCTTTACTGGGATTTTTGAGGAGGGATCTTCGCTGATAACAGCAACATCAGGTTCAGATAAATGACCTGACATTCACCTCCGGGAAATGTTGCGAGTGCTTCGAATATGGTTAGATGATAATTCAGGAACACGTAAAGAGAGTAGTGAACAAACAGTAAAGTGTTGGCTTCGTTTGTAAGATATGTGGTGGTAAGATATGTGGTGGTAAGATATGTGGTGTTGTATGGTGTATCAGTATGCTGAAAGTAAGTATGGATGCGAGAATTATAGCTCATCATCGGACTTCTGCCTATATAACTAGAAACAAATGACGGAAGGATAAAATTTGGGAGACTCGAAGGAGAGAAGAGGAATGAGGTCGAGGGAGGAATGACAGAAAATCTGCGACCTATCAGCCACTCGCTCAGTGGACAAAACAACTAATTCCGGATGTGAGAAAGTGGTTTGCCTGTCCTCTCAGACAGACGAATTATCATATTACTTTGGTTGGTCGAGGCTGTCGTTTACTTATACTGCAGGGAGGTGGATACAGTGAACCATACTTTTTTACACTACTAGAGGGGAGATTGGATGAAATGATAGGGTACACCATACAACGGATAAAATAGTAGAGTGTATGATGAGGAACGGCAGGCAATAGGGCGTAAAAGTGATAAGGCAAAAGATCTTTGGGACATATCCATGAAGGATAGTGTAGTTTCTAAAGTGGGAATTAAGTCGATGTTTAATATTTTTGTTAATATATTTTAAACAAATGATTTAAAAATATGATATATTTGTAATTCACATAATGAAAATTTTGAAAATTGAATCTTTATTTTCCATTTAATTGTATAATTTGTCCCTAAAATTACTATGGGGGTTTTCTAATAATTTATTTTCCGTTTAATTCTATTATTTGGGGGCCAAATAATAGAATTAGGGATTTTTTTCATATTTTTCCAATAAACAAAAAAATGTAGGTCTTATAGTTTGGGGAATAACGGAGGGAATGGATAATTTTTTTTTAAATATTTTTTAATATATTTTAACATATTCATTTTAAAAAAATTAAAAAAATATATTTGTATTCGTCATAATGAGCCCTGTGATTTGATATATTACATGACCCGTTAGAAACAATTATAATTTTTTATTTTCCATTTAATTCTATAATTTACCCCTCAAAATGTATTTTAGGGGTTTCTCCTTATTTTTCCAGTAAAGTTCAAGTGAGGGGCTATACTTCCATTTTTTTTCAAAATTTTTCAGCTTATGGTTTCGGAGATAAGTGGGGGTGGAATGGGTAAAATTTTTTATATTTTTGTTAATATCTTTTAATTAATTTATTTTAAAAATATGAAAAAAATATATTTGTTTTCTTCATCATGGGCTCTTTCATTTAATATATAACATGATGGGTTAGAAACAATTTTAATTTTATATTTTCCATTTAATTCTGTAATTTGCCCCCCAAAATTGAATAGAGGTTTCTCCTTATTTTTCCAGTAAACTTCAGGTCAGAAACTATACCTCTAATTTTTTTCAAAACTTTGCGTTTTATAGTTTCGGAGATAAGGGGGGGGATTGGTAAATTTTGGTATATTTTCGTTAATATCTTTTTAAATATATTTTTTTTAAATATGTAAAAAATATATTTGTGTTCCTCAGAATGAGACCTTTCATTTGATATATTACATGAAGCGTTTGATTTTTTTATTATTTAATTCTATAATTTGCCCCCCAAAATTAATGTTAATGGTTTCTCCTTATTTTTCCTGTAAAGTTCGGGCAACGTTCTATATTTCCTATTTTTTTTTCAAAATTTTAGGCTCAGTAGTTTCGGAAATCAGGGGGGGCGGTAATTTTTTTTAGTTTTTCCCCCCAGAAGTACCCCTAAAATCTTTTTTTTTTTCTTTTACGATATGTACTCCTGATTGGGTCACCAAACTATACATTGATACCAAATTTCATCCTCTTCCGTCCAGTAGTTTAGGAGAAAATTACTGTGATGTGATAGAGGCAGAAATCCGGAGTGACATTATAAGGGTATCCGTATATCGTATATACGGAACCCTAAAAATGAATCAGATATTGTGAACCAGGAAGATATAAAACAAAATAAGTTAAATAAAAATATGTAAAAAAGGTTTCCAGTAGACATCTCCACTAGAATTAAGAAATGAAATAATCAATACCACAATAGTAGTAGCAAACAAATTTTTATTAGGTCGTCAAGATATATCAGTTATAGGGCATCAGAATAAGAAAAAAATCTCGACTATATGTGTGCACCGAAAAATTGAAAAATCTTGGGAACCTAATGGAAAAAGAACGGACAACTATATAAATATTTTTGATGTCGCAACTTTCACGATTTTAAAATGAAATATTAGTTAAGCAAATCTTGTATTTAATTTTCAAAAATCTGTTTGCGATGGGTTAAAGTAGTACGAAAACCACTACAAGAGCTAAACTTAGATTAAAAAATATGCGGAGATTTTCAGTGCACTGAAAATCTTATATCCCTTTAGTTTTTAGATATTTTTTAGCAAAATTTCAAGTCAAATTTCTTAGTAGAATATAAACTAGGGTATAAAGATAAAATTGAAAAAGGCATATAGACAAATTATTATTTTACTTAGTAAAAATTACGATATTTGGAACCGTTCCCAAAAATACATTCTTGCACATTTTGGTTTTGCTTGGACGCTTGGGTAGATAAAATAAATACATTGTTGTCCAAGTGGAAAACTTGACAGTTATAATTTGACAGATGGAAATATTAAAATTAAAACGAAGAAAACAATTACACTCACCTGTCTGTGAATGAAAAGTTACATATGTCACACTTTATTATTTCTGCCTCTGTTGAAGCCAACACATTTTCCTCAACCCTAAGTTGAGATTCGGAAATACTGTTTATTTGCTTGTCGATTTCATTTTGTAGAATTTCTTTGGAATCACTTATATGATCAAATAAATGAGTCGTAAGTTTTTCCAGGCCACAAAAGTTTTCCGAACATATGGGACAGCTTATTACAGATGTTTGTATATTAACTAAAGATAACCTAAGAGTATCGATATCGTTGAAATGTGGATGTGAACACAAAGGGCACGATATAAGTTTAATTTCCATAATAACGGAACTGTTCATTAAAAATCTCAAATATGTTTAATCGGAACTACAATCATGTTCTGTATAAAACTGTTTATATTTATAAAATTTTAAGATCTATTTTTAAAATAACCAATCGCGCTATTTTCAACTTAGTCCTGCTGATTTATTTTTAGGACCCGAAGATTCATGGAGGAAACTAGAAATGACTCTTAGGCAAACATATATTCGTAGTTGACACTTGACGAGAATTTGAATTTATTTAGAGATTATGTAATTCTTCAAATCATCTAATTTTTAATTAAACATATAATTGCTGTGGCAGCACCAATTACAATAAAGCTGGGTCACTTGAGATAATTAGTACTTATTATTTTTATATGATTTATGATTTGAAAGTTGAAATCAGGGCTTCATATCTCCTGGTGGTTAATATTAAGAGTATTTCTTAGCGGGAGTATTGTTTATACTGAGTATATATATTAATTACATGTTTAAACGAGTTCCCTTGTCTACTGTACAACGGAGCGGATATTACTTTATAAATATAATGTTAACAAATAAATTAAAAATGCACAAAAACGACTTAAGAAACACAAAAAACATTATTTAAAAGCAAGAATAACTATTTTTGTGCGGTAATGAATTACTTATTTTGAAGTCTTTTAATTTACAATTTTTGGTGATAACATGGCATTATTATATCCAGTATTCAGTTCTAATTGGCATTGTTTTATATTTGTTTATATAGCCAAAAATAAAGGCACTTTACTTTTACGAAAATTCATATTTTCTCCCAAACCACAGTTAATTAAGAGTTATTTTGATTTAATTGCAATCTATCCTAATCTAAAAATTCGAATAACGATAATTACATTCAATTAATACTCTCTCATCCGCCCTCTTTCGCTATTACCTTTGTTTTTTGTATCTTGCTCAAAATTTATTAATTTAGCTTATGTTATAAGATGCATTTGGTGTTAGAAGGGTAAAGTTATCTAATTGTTCAATTCTAAAACGGAAATATAAAAATTGAAAAGATTTAAATTGATATATTTGTAAAAACAAAATCATGTTGGTAAAAATAAGAAATAAATCTATTGTAAAAAATTAAGTTTCTGCTTTGGTTTCGATTATTACATTTTAACATATTTTTTATTTTAATTTAAAAATAAATTCTAGGTTAGAACTAATATTACACATTAAATTGGGTCGAGTTTAACAGTTATAGTGATATATGAAGCGGTAATTCGCTTTTCAGATTCAAAAAACAATTGTGAATACGAAATCTTTAATACTGTAATGTTTTTGTCTTCTAAATGTTATTTGTGACATTTTCTTGATTATTTTCATGTTTTCTTGAGAAATAACACCAAACAACAAATTTTTCTTATGTCTACTTAAATGTCATAAATCAATCTTTCATTTTGCAATTTACATTTTCAATGCATATTTTAAAACCATTGACAACGAACTTTGAAACGTTTGGTTTTTCTTTCAATATACAGCTTTTTATTTAGATTGTGGTGTTATTTCCCCAAAAAAACATAAAAATAATGTAATGTTTTATGTACACTTCGGGTTCAGTTCTTGGATTTATTTAAAAACACACTCCAACTCACTATAATTTATTTCCACTATTTTAATTTATATTCGCAGAATTATTTACAATTTATCTTACACCTGATCTTTACTATAAGGCAATCGATTACTGAATGAATCCTTCCGTCAGCTCTCCGTATTTATATATTTCTTCTCGGAGTTCTCCAGAAGGTCGCCGAGAAATTTCCTACAATGACTCTTGAGTTCTTCGAGATCTTATCAAAGGGAGCCGCTGACCTCGACGCTCCAGACGAACAAAATTTCGGATTCCCCGAAATTACAGATGAATTCCCGTCACAATACAAACATTTGAATTACAAAAAATACGATGTGGAATTAATATTAAATACGTAGAATTATGTTAAGTATTATTTTAGTTTTACTCAAACTTACATCGAGACACACACACACACACAGACAGAGAGAAAGACGGAAAATCAGACAAACATACATAGAGAGAACAGAGCAGAGAGAGAGAGAGAGAGAAAGAGTGAAAGTTTGATGTTCTGGTACAAAATAGTAAAAATTTAACTTCTTCCCTTAAATTAACTCGGGGGATTTAAAGAGAGTTTTTCAGTTCTTCAAAGTTTTTTCCACCAGCTATATCTAAAAAACAAGTAAAGATAGATTAATTTCCTTAAACCAGTTTTTATTATATCGAAGGGGAACAACTAAATTGATGTTGGTAGACAATTTAACTCGTTGCAGGAACTAATAATTCAAATATGTTAGTTATTTTCACACCAACATTTGCCAATGTGCGTATGAATTTCAAGATGGCTGGGAGGTTAGGGAGTAAGTTAGTTAATACATCATTTGATTCCCCCTTAATTTTAACAATCGTGAATCGTCTACTTACACACATTATCACAGAAATTGTAATTATAACAATTACTTAGTTTACAAACTGCTTTCAGTACTATTGCAAATAATTGTTTTCTGAAGGATAGTTGTGGCATTTCTAGTTTTTATATTTTCTGAGTTATTTTGGAATAACACCACATATACTTTGAAAGTCTGTAAATTTCAAATAGTCCAAACCTTCCAAGGTCCAAATCAGACCCCGTTTTCAATGATATAACTTAACACAAATGAACAAGAAAATTTAAAAAATTAAAAGGATTCGATTCGAATGACAAATTTAGTAAATCATAATTTGACATTAATGTTGACAATAAACCTGATGTAACTAAGGGAATTTACTGCAAATTTGATAAATACAGGGTATCACTAAAAAATCTAAAGATCATGTTAAATAAAGCTTCTTTCAAATTGGAAGAATTTGAAAGAAGTTATCTTCAGAATTTCAAGTGGTGCTCCTAGGTATGACTTGAGACCAAAAAAATTCGGATGTGCCAAAGATCTCATTAACGTCATAAGAGGAAACCTCGGAAAAGCCTTAAATTACATCTTTGATTATGGGCAACCAGGAACGCCTGAATTCTATATAAGTACTAGCTAGACAGATTCTTTCAGTTTTCGTTTTGTATTGTGTTCGTCTTTGTGTACATAATATGGTTGAATTTTGAAATTGTTCACAAATTTTTGACTTTTCGAATTGCCGTTTCTTTATATAAATTTTGTGTTCGTTTATTCGACAAATCATGGGTCTAGAGGTTTCTCTAATATAAAATTTGTTACAGTCGCAAGGAATCTTATAAATGCAATTTTTGAGTTTTGTGCTACGTTATTTGGTTTAGTTTTTGATATAATAAAAATTTCACTGTATTTCTTGTTTCGAATGTTATTTTAATATTAAATCGGTTTCCCACTCTTTTCAGTTTTTCTGAAAGACCTTGTATGTATGGTATGGTTGTTGTAGTAATGTGGTTATCAAGTGCACAAGTATTGTTTGAAGTAGCTTGGTGTTGAATGTTAGTATTGTTTTCTCTTCAATTTTTTTCTAACTCTTTATTGATGAACTTTTTAGAATAATTGTTAGCAGATAATACATTTTTTATAAATATTTTTTCTTCATTTAACTTATCCATATCAGATCAGTTGGTTTTTGCTCTATCATATAAAGATTTGATTATGCCCTTTTTACGGTATTTGGATGATTAGACTTACAAATATATTGCATATAACTTAATAAACAAGTTTCTATCTGCAATACTGTAGTTTCATTTGTTTTGGATTACCCTACACATAAAACAACTATAGATAAAAAAAACGTAATCTTTTTTAAAACTCATATATGTGATAAGCAATAAAATAAAGCTTACATTACCGACACCTGGTTTAGTCGTAGTCCACCTACACCAATTTATATAACCATAGCAACAAGTAACAATGAGATTTACCAGTAACGGCTGAAGAATTTACGTCAAACTGATAGTTTTTACAGCCGTTTAGAAAGATGACAGAGAATTTGGGAGAAATTTTGAAAAAATTGGATTGGCAAGAGGGTTTTAAAATACCCATTGCCAACGATGAGAATAGAGCACTAGAAAAAGAACTAGCAATTCTGTATGAACGAAAAAGTAAAGCAAAAAGTACCTTAGATGTTGTAAACGGAAGAATAGATGGTCTCAAAGATCACTTCAAATTTGTTGGCCAACAAAGTGAACAGGCACAGGTAATATTTTTAAATAAATAGTAATATTATTTAACCAAACTATTATTCTATATAGTATCTACCTATTATTTTACCATTAATTACTATATTTATACAGTGTGTCCGGTTATGGACTAGCGATAATCTAAATACATGTAAAGCAACTATTTTAATATACAAATACACCATAAACTAGGACTCAATACCCCACCCCACCATATGGCAGCCATTTTTTTTTTGATAACCTATTCTGTATGTGTGAACAAAAACGTTCATATCTCTTAAAGTTTTGGTCTTACTGAGATAAAAAAAAATAGGTTTATTCGACGGACAATAATACTGTCTATCAACAACATTTCAAAACAAAGTGTTAACGTTTTCTTAAGTTTTGAAGAAAAGATGAAATGCCAAAAAAAGGGTCAAAAAATTATGCAAATCAACAAGTTATTGTAAATCAATGCAAAAGCAGTCCCGATAAACATTCATTTTTTATCACTAAATCGAAAGTTTTTGAGTTATGCTACAATACAACATTAAAATCACAACTCTATGTTTATTACTTTAGGAGTTATTGTTGTTTGAACATAGCGTACACACAAGCACGAAAAACCTTTGTCGGGACTTTAAACGCAGGTAAACATTAAAACCACATAAAATTCTTATTACTTTTTATTTGATACTTTTACAATCTTTTATACACATTAAATTTCATCCTACAGCAGTTGTTCAAAGTGCCTACCTCCAGCTTGCAGACAAGTTAATGCTCTGTGCGCTATCTGGGCAGTTGAGCGCCTAATTACTTTTAAGTCTGATCATACTTCTTCGGCGACTGCCATAATTTTAGCGACGAAGTCTTCTCTGGTGTTTGGAACTGTAGCATACACCCTTTGCTTCATATCCCCCACAAAAAATAGTCCAAGGGGGTCTAATCGGGCGAACGAGCTGGCCATGCTACCACTACCGCGACCGGTGCATGGTTATTGTTCAAATATTCTCTCAATGCTCGAGAATAGTGCGCGGGTGCACCATCTAGCTGCAACCACATATGTTGACGGTATAATAAAGGTAACTCTCTTTTGTGCTCCTAAAGTAATAAACATACAGTGGTGTATTCAATGTTGTAGCTTAACTCAAAAACTTTCGATTTAGTGAAAAAAAATGAAAGGTTATCGGGACTGTTTTTGCATTAATTTGCAATAATTTGTTGAATTGCATAATTTTTTGACCCTTTTTGCATTTCATCTTTTTTTCAAAAGTTATGAAAACGTTAACACTTTGTTTTCAAATGTTGTTGATAGACAGTATTATTGTCCGTCGAATATGCATATTTTTATCTCAGTAAGACCAAAACTTTAAGAGATATGTACGTTTTTGTTCACACGTAGAGAATAGGTTATCAAAAAAACAAAATGGCTGCCATATGGCGGGGTGGGGTATTGAGCCCTAGTATATGGTGTATTTGTGTATTAAAATTGATGCATTACATGCATATAGATTATCGCTAGTCCATAACCGGACACACTGTATAGATAGTTTAATGTAATTAGTGCAATAATTGTGTGTTGCTGCCTAAATATATTTTAACACATATTTATTGATTTCTTTATTCAGCCATTATATATTGAAATTATGCACTGATATACATGGGCGTACCGAGAGGGGGAGGGCATCTACCCCCCTGGACCTGAAAAACCTGCCGTGAGCCATTAAACCTGCCCATAAATTTGCTAACTTGCCCCCCTTCCCCCCAACTGGACGAAAAAAAAATTCTAAATTGTCCCTCTCTCTAGGACAATTTTTTTCCGATTTGCCCTCCCACTGAACCAAAAGCTAGGTACGTCCCTGATTATATACTTATAAACTTGTACATTAACAACTAAAAACTTAAAACTCGAGTATAAGAATATAAATAAAAAACTTAAAAATGAAATTACCAATATTCATTGTAGTCTAAATACCAAACACTCGCTATCCCAGAAATGACGATACTTATTAAATAAATGTTAAATTGTTATTTATTATTTTTCTTTTTCTTATTTTATAGTTTTTAGTTTTTTCTGGTTTGACATATGAATTCACATCCCTTGAACGCTTTTTTCGAATAGGATTTTGAATATTTTTGTTTTTTGTACCACTTAATAATAGTTGAAAATTTGCTCTAGTAACATTGGGTATATGTTCATCATAAAATTATTTATAAAGTTACTTTCAACAAATTTTGATATTTTTAAATTCCACATGCCCCACATAAAGCAACGCTAATTTTTTTGGCAAGATTCTCAAAAATTTAAAAAAACCGATCGAAGCTTTCATCAAAAATATCTTCTATGTTTATATCAATATAAATAAGCAATAGTCCTGGCGAAATATTTTGGAAAATCTTATTATGTGGCAGTTCAGTTTCGACGGCAAAGCCTCATCCTTCAAAAATATTTTCTGATTGAATTTCAATTTGTACCTTTTTACTGTTTAGTAGACTACTCAATTATTGTATTTAGAACACAAGTATTTTAATTCGTTTTTAGGCTAACAAATATAGTATATAGTTATTTTACTTACTTTAGAGGTAGGTACCTAATACTTGTATTTAAAGTTTGATGTTCAATATAGTTATTTATTTATTTTTTTTTGTTATCACAATAATACATATATCAAAGTGATATTGATACATAAAAACATTTGAATGAGATTGTTTGATCTTTGGATTTGTGCTCATTTATAACATCTAGCTAGAGTGTTGTTTACTAGCTATTGACGTCACACATACCAGTGATCTCTGCCATTAAATAAAATGAATTTGGGTGCCTTTGTTGTAATTTAAACTTTAAAAATGATTTTAATCATGACAGGGCAGATCTCCGGAAAATATGGATTTATCGTGCTTATAATAAAAAACAATTTTAAATAATTTCCTAATACTAGTCCAATACCTTATTTCTCAAAAACTATTTAGCTGGTATGATCTATCTTGAGCACCTTTAAACTTAACATCATTAACTACCATTTTGACGAAGAAGGTTTTACTAGAACAAAGTTCTGTATTTTCGAATAAGTTCACTTGCCCTGATCATTTCATCAGTTTTCATAATATAAGCGCAAAATCTACATGTTTACTAGTTTTTATTATTTGGTTTGTTGCTAAATTTCATTTATAGTCTAACTATTAAGTGAAAGCAGAAGCCATTTGCTATAAAATTTTATGTTGCTTAAAAATCTGTATTGACTCCGTTCCAGACAATTGTTTTCATTTTTTTGTTCTATATATTTAGAAGCTGATTACTACCCACAAACAACAACTTGATTTCATTCAAGACCAATATTATGTTTGCAAAGCAGAAAAAGAAAATGTAGAGCGTCATTTTAAATCAACAGTAAAACAACTCAAAGATTCTGAGTCAAAACAAGAAGTTAAAAAAGTCGAATTGGAAAAGCATATTATCAAAGCCGATCAGCTGCAAAATGAAATGGACTGGGACAGTAAAGCGCTAAAAGCATGGGAAGAGACCCTCAAAAAACGAGATGAGGATAACGATTTAATCCAAAAGTTTTCAAAAGAAGACGAAATGAGATTTAATTTGCTCGAAGCGAAAAGGCAACATCTTCAAGACGTTTTGACCGATATGAGAGCGAAAGCTGCCAAGATATCTTCGAGTGCACACAATTGCGAACTGATACTAGAACGTTCAGGTAAAAAAGCATTTAAATAAATTCTTACTTTAACTAGTTGTAGTCTTTATTACTTCTTCTTAAACTGGTTTCGTACAAATAGGGTAAGTCATATCGTTAGTAAAGTATCACAGTATCGGTTTCCGTACTGACAACTATAGAAAAAATAAAGCAAACATAGCTTATACAAGTCCGTAGCCAGCGAGATCTGTTGAGCTCAGTCTAAGAGTCTGTCATTTAAATTTGTGGATAGCATTCTAAACAATCTACCTAGAATCCACATTTGAAAAGTATCTAATATATTCATCATACGAACATTCAGGATCCAGGCTTTGAATCCATATAACAGTATCGACTACTATATGTAACACTCCTCGAGGCGGATGCGTCAAGATAGTGATAAATTTTTAGTCCTAAAACATATCTCTCCTCTTTAACAAAAAACCTTCTTGCTATTTAGTTTGTACCATTTTTTTAGGTATAATTGTTCACATGATCTAACTGTTGTCCGGAAATATGTACTGGTGTTGGGACATTCTAGGAGTCTACTAATATGCATCATCTTGGTTTTTCTCATGTCTATCTTCAACGTAAAGGCTTCACCTTGAAATTGACGATATCTATCTATTAACGACTAAAGACATAGTCAGCTAATAACATAGACATTATTTTAAATCCTTCATTTAATTCTACCAGTGCTTTTCTGAAGAATCTTTCAGAGTAGATATTGAATAATATGGGTGAAAAATACACCTTTGACACACCTTTCTATAGCAATTTGCTTTGATATGTTGTTTGCAGCTCTGATGCTAGCAGTTAGTTCCTAATATTATTCTGATGTCTCTTGCAACTATACCAATACAGGTTTTATGTTGTACGCAACCGAAAGCCTTTTCGACGTCGATAAAGCAGATGAATATGGCCTTCCGCTGATCCTACCCTTTTTAAAGCCGAATTGATGATAGTCGGAATTCTCATTACATCCACTTTTTATTATCCGTAAAAATACCTTCAACACTTGGCTCTTGAAACTAAAACTAAGTAGCTTCTAATCATGACATGGTGTGAAATTGAATATTTCTGGTAAGGGAACATATGTGAAATTTAGCCAGTCTCATAAAAATTGTTAAATAGGTTCCCTAGCAATGTATCCATTAGTTGTATCATTTCTCCTTTTATTTCGACCGGCACTATATTGGTTTTTACGAGATTTTATGCTTCTGTAAAATAATGTTGTCTTTTTTGGTTGCGCAATGTGCATGCATCGGCCTAAGATTCTTGTATGGGTTTAAGTCACCACTTTTTTTTAATCTTCAATTTCCTTGGATTGCTATTTCAGCAATGCTTTTTTGGCTTTTGATTGATTTTTAATGTTTCTTTACCTGTACCTTTCACTGTAGCTTCACAATTGTCTTGGTCATCTATAGTTGCTTCGCCTGTCTCGCAATCTTTACCAAGATGTTTTCAGCTACTTTTATTACGGTGTACTTAAATTCATACCAGGATGATTCTTTGCCGCTATTATTATTTTGAGTTTTCATTAAAGATGGAAGTTCTTCATTCAATTACTTTAGTGCATCAAGGTCTATTGCATACGAGCTTTTTGCCTTGATTTTAAATGATTGATTGGCAGCAACAGGATATATTTTTGCACTCTAGATAGTTTCTATATCGATGAGTTATCAGTATATAATTAATTTGAGTTCAGACAGTGTTTTGTTGTGTATCCTGAGGCGATATCCACGTATTGGAATCGTTTGTTTATCTGTCCTAGTGCGTATCCTCCAACTACATCTAACACTTGTTATTTTTCATTCTATAAAAAGTTTGACTTTCTTTAGCATGTGGTCGTACTTTAAATTATTGTTCCCACACCTTTCTTCCATAAGCCTCAGACATTTCCTGTTTTGTCGTTTCGTAGTTTTTAAGACTTTTCATGAAATCTCCTATTTTTTTTTTGTTCGACGAGAATAGAGTTTTGTGCAATATTTGATCTGTCATCTCCTCCTTAACTTTGTCAGTCTATTCCCGTTCTTTTACTATCTGTTTTATGTGGGAATCTGATTTCAGTTTCCCTATAAGTTTCTGCTCAAACTGCATTGATAACGGCATGTCCTACAGTATTACTAAATCACACCTTTTCCGTTTTCCTCTCCTAGGTGATTTGTTACCGTTCGTTTCTGTAATAATTAATTTGGGTTTATCTCATTCTCATCCCCCGAGTAGAAAAGATGTAAAACATGTGACTGTTGTAGAAAGCAATAATTACAAGATTTGTGTCTCATTCTCAATGAGAATATGACCAATTTGTTTCTGTGTTCTCATTTGTTGTTGCCCATGTTTCATGTTTAATAATATTATAAAGGGATCTAGTCTATTTAATGACAGGTGACACTGTGGCCGAGTGTTAGATATTGTATAACTTTTAAACCATTTGAAAGAGAGCTTATTTACAATGCAGTTGTTTTTCCTGAAACGATGGATTACAGCAATATAGGATTCGATATAAGACCTTTACGGATCTTAGTAATCATGTATCTTCTGAACGGGTTGACCAATTGATGCCGTTGTTGTCGGGCGAAGGTTCAAAAACTTTGGCGGGGCCAAAGGAAGAACAACGTCGACCAGACCAAGGGCAAAATAACACAAAACATACGCCTATTCGAATTCTTTATGACAGAACAATTTCTGCCGGCACTGCTAGTTGTGTATATTTTTATGGTCAAAATGAGTGCTAAGAATTTTTATATTGTTTTCAAATGCAAATTATTGTGACGAGAATTCAGCCGATAAGTCGTGATAGCGGCATTCATCCGATATTTCGGGTTCGTCGTCGAGGTCGGTGGAGGAAATCGCCAGGCGGCTCTTTGACCTTCTGGAGAATTTCGAGAAGAAATATATAAATACGGAGAGCTGACGGATTCATTCATTCAGTATTCGATGGTTGTATAGTAAAGATCATGTGTTTAACCTAAATTGAAAATTGTTCTGTGAATATAAATTAAAGTAGTGGAAATAAAATATAGTGAGATGGACTGTGTTTTCAAATAAATCCAAAAACTGAACTGAACCCGAGTGTGAAAATAAAAACCATACAGTGGTGACAGGAGTATTTGTGGAACTTTAGAAGTGAAAAGTTAATAGACTGACAAAGTTTAAAGCTGTAAGTTTGGACCAATTGAAAGAGACGGACTTAAAAAAGAATTTGAGGAAAGGGATTTAGAAAATATTGAGAAGAAAAGGGAATTAATACAACGGCTACGAGATGCCGTAATAGATTTGTTTGAAGTTTCTGGTAATGGGGACAAGAGATGGTCGGCAGAGAAGAAGACAATAGCATTAACCCTCACCTGATCTTTACTATACGACCATAAAATACTGAATGAATCCGGCAGCTCTCCGTATTGATATATTCTTCTCGGAATTTTCCAGAAGGGAGATTTCCTTAATGTACTAGATTTTACTAGAACTTATCAAAGCAAGCCGCCAACCTCGCGGCGCCAGACAAACAATATTTCGGATTCCCTGAAACATCGAATAAATGCCGCTTCCACAAATTATTATTATTATTATTAGAAATAATAATTGATCGTGAACGATACAATTCCATTAAATGGAAAGAGATCTTTTAAATCGACAGTTAATATGTATATTATTTAATATATTTTGTATGTACATTATTTAATCTATTTATATGTACACTATTTAATCTATTTACCTTAATTAATTCCCCTAAACCTCTAAATGATCTCTAAATACTTTCAGGGAAAGTAATGAAACAGTTATTTCTTGAAAGGGAAAATTTGACATTTCAGTGGAAAGAAACCATAAAAATGATGAAGCAAAGAGACAATGATGTCGTCAACATTCAAGAACAAATAGTAACGACACTGGAAATAATACAGAAAGAAGAAGAAAAACTAGCTGAGCAAAACATGTTTTTGAATAACGAACAGCGTAACAACCAGGAACTTGGACAAGAGCTTCAAAAATTTAATACAGTTAATTCAAGAGTTAGAAAAGAATTGAGCGAACTGACAGAACACATGCTGTTCCTCAATAGTGAGGTTAATCGGACAAAGATTCAAATCATTCACATATTCATTTGCTTTTTTATTTCAGCTACAAACACTCAAGCGTGAAGTGGCTACGTCCTCTCTACAATTACAAAATGAACGAGTTAAGTCTAAAAGTCTCACCCAGTTTATTGAGGAGAAAACAATGCTATGTGCTCAGTATGAGGAAGATATCTCAAAAATAAACAATAAAATGGGAGAGATGAAAGAGTCGACTTTGACGTCGAACGAAAGAATTAAGAAAATAGAAAACATGATAGAGAAAGAAGAGAAATATTATGCCATTTGTGTCACAGATACTGAGAAAATAAACAGTACTCTGTACCGCTTAGATAATTTGTTGCTGGAACAAAATGAATTGGCAAAGACGTTAGAATTAAACATTAATAATGAAACTTGTAATTGCACTCAACTTAGAAGACATATTGGTCAACTAAAAACAGACCTTGATAAAATTAAAGAAGTTGTTTACGATATGGTAAGAAATATGTTCAACACTGTGCCTAACTTGCCGATCTAATCTGAAAAACATTGGCTTATTTTTGAAACAGTTAGGATAACATTAACTTAATCTTTTACCGCAATATATTTTTTATCAAATAATGAGATGAAAATTTGAGTAATGGCAAAATTTTCTCGCTTAAAATGGTTTTTGTGAAGATTTCTTATAGAAACAATTTATTTAATACAACGTTCTATTCCGGATGAAATAAAATAAACATGAGTTTCTGGTATTTTACAGCGAAATGAATATCGACATCTAGGAATTTTATAGAAAACTAATCAACAGAGACCCCAAATTAGGGATGTTCGATTCTTTCCAAAAGATCGATCATGTGATCTTATTATCCATTATATTTGCTAACTACTTTTCTGTTGATAAATCAAAAATACCTCAGGTTAGCAAAATCCCACAAAACAATTATATTTGTAATAGTAATTTTTGAAGATAGTAGAAAGTTGTATTTAATACTTTGCATTCAAGTTATCATATAAAACAAATTTGTTAAAAGAAAACGTCAAAAAATAATAAAATACCTTAAATATTTTAAAACAAATTAAAATATAAAAAAATCATTAAATTGATTTTACAGTCCATTGAACGTAAACAATATATTGTTTCTAGTCGGGAATCTTCATCAATTGAGCTTCCCCCAACTTATTATCAACTTGAATAATTATTTATATTTTTTGTACATGCAAATATTATGCAAATTCTGAAAGATTATTGAGGAGGTATTTGATTATTTGGCCTATCATTAGAATTTTTGTCTTTTTCAGCAACATATAACTATTTGAAATTGTAAATGGGGAAAAAGTGTATTAAGATCATTTTTACTTTATTAGAACAGTATCAGCAAGAGTTGCTAAAAAATAATTGAAATACCAAAAATCACCGGCATTTATTTATGACAGATATTGCGGTAAATGCTTAAGATCTAACTGAGCTCTCTCGAACCTCAAGTTTTTATGTTCAACTGCAGTGTAGCTTTACATTTATAAAATTTCAGTGTTAATATTCATGCACTTTTCCAGGAATTTCGTATTGACGATATTGAAAAGAAACTCCACAAAATAGAAGAATCGCTTAAAATCGATGAAGATACCGAGGAAAAAGATAAGAAGATTGAAGAATTGGAAAAAATGTTATCCTATCACAAAGATGTAAGATATATATAGTGTTTGTTCACATATGGCTAATATTTCAGAGTGTGATATTTGGGATCATTTTATGCAGAAACATTCTGAAATTTTTGAACAGGCTATTGGAGTTTTGTATTTTTTGTCATTTTTTAATTGGTAGTTGTGGCATCTTTACATTTATGAATTATTCTCAACAAATCCACAAATAAAAACATTTATTATTTTCGAAAGTACTTGCTTTCAAATTTGGAATTTGTTAGCAGGACATAAAATCGCATATTTTACTAAGAAAAGTTGTTCGATCGCTCCACCAGTGACGTCCCTACAAACATATTATCTTGAATTATTAACACGAAAAGCTTTCCTTATTCTTATTTTTGATTAGCCTTATCAGTTCTATACGAAAAAAAGGTTTCTTACGTCTTACTAATCAGATACCCTGCACCATTTTGAATTACAACAATTACAAATGGATCAATTGGCAGCAGTAAAGCGGACTTATTCTTTAATAGAAAAGGCCCGATCCCTCGTGGCTTAGTGGGAAAGTCCTTTAGATCACACAGTCGTATGAAAATTGGAGCTTGATAAGAAGTCTTGGACCAGGATTGAACCCAAGTCAAGATTTTTTTTCATTTAATAAAATATTGTGACAATTCCGGGGGGGGGGTAGAGTCGTCTCCGTTTTAAATGGCAAAAATTAGGAAAATCGACATTTGCCCTTTACCAACGCGCACTGAGGCAGCCTGGTAAGGTATGCCCCATATTCGTAGTAAAATTTAAAAAAAAATCTTAATCTTCTCAATCCTTCGAGATAATTCTTCCCACAAAAAGACCTTAAGCTCTTCATCTGTTCCCTCAAGATCTTCAGTGTCTGCGATCAGCTATTCAAATTTTCTCTTCATAAACACATTTATTCACGCTTTTAGTTATTTAAAGGTCAATTCCTCAACCTCTAACCTTGAGTTCCCTATAAAAACTGGTAATAGTATGTTCTTCTTCTCAGTCCTTCGAGTCAGTTCTTCAATTCTTCAGTCCTACAGTTAGTCAAAAAAGACCATTTGTCCACCTCACTTCAGTTCTCTTCAATGCAGTCATTCAGTCGTTCTCAGAGATCTTCTTCTTCTTCGTTTTTTTTTCAAGACCTAAAGTTCTCCACTTCCACAGCTCTTTAAGTTGATGTACAATCATTCAATTCTTCAGGATGACTACACTATGAAAAATTGGTTGAGTATAGCTGCATATGATGATGACGATAATGACATAAGGCATAGTCCGTACGGGAGCTAAAAAAAAATCGAAAAGTATTCTGTGTGCATCCTCGGATAGACTAGTGACGTTTAAATGGGAAGTTATTCTTATAATTTTTTTAAACTAATTTCGATTATCTGTGAGTATATGTATGGTTACAAGTTGTCTGAGCTCTTCAAAAATTAAAAAAATAATCATGCCATAAAAATTCCACGCTATAAAAGCGTTGATTTGTGAATAAGTGTATGAATACCTATCTGTTTCTACATCAAGAAATAACTGTGCCTTGGGATGTTTTATGTAAGTTTATAATGTTAAAACCTTATCATAAAACATAAAGTATGTTCAAATTAACCCCCAAAAATCGCGGCACTGTGCGGCAATAAGTCACTTTATGCTCTGCTAATTAGAAAACTACCAGTTTTCATTACATAACTGTCATGAAACCAACCAGTAATATGAGATTAGCTCTGCTGTTACCAGTATTACCTTTGCAAACCGTCTTTGCAAGAATGACGTCCTGGTAAAATTTCAGTTTATGTTGTTATCTACGCACCTGTAATATTCTAGAACAGGGGTGGTGGTGCATGGCCGTTCTTACTGAGTGGAGCTATTTGTCTTGTTAATTCCGGTAACGAACGAGACTCTAGCGTGCTAACTAGGCGTATTTGGAATTTGGACATCCCAAGGGCTTGACGTGGTTAGTTTCTGTCTCTACCGTGCGCCGTTTTTACTGTCGGCTTACCCACAATTACTTCTTTTTAAGATTCTTTCTTGACAATTCACATATACTAAAGAAATATTTATTTAACAAGAATTAATACCATAATGAGTTTACGAACTACCATACATAGTAATGATCCCAATTTCACAGATACATGAAAAATAATAATATATAACATGTTTACTGGTGACTGCAATTAATAATTCCGATATTTCGATACCAATAAAATTTCTGTAGGGTTTTAATAATTAGAGAAATTATAAAACAAAAACTATAAATAATATTTCTATTTATTAGGTTCAACATGCTTTACAAAATCAGGTGGATAGATTGCAACAAGAAATGCACAGAGTCACTAATATTATTGCCACCGAGAAGGAAGCTTTAGCAGACATTCAGAGTAAATGCGAAAATCGCATGTTGGTTTACGAAATAGGACAGAGGCAAATTGCTGCTGCCAAAAAATTAACCCAAGAAAGGCAAGTGGAAGAAAATATTATGCTCTTGAGAGTCAATCAAATTGAGATGGATAAGAAACTAGAAGAAAAAAATATATACAGTTTGGAAAAACTAAGGCTTAATTTAGATCAGGTGATTACTTTTAAATTTTATTGTTTTAACTTCCTACTCTTAAATCAACTTCTTGTTGTTTGTGGTAACTCTCCAACATACTTAAGCAAAAAAAATGAGAAAATGTATACGAGAACAATGCAAATAGACCTGAAGTGGGCACATGCCACTCTACTAAATCATTTTACTAGCAATTGTAGGAGGGGTAAGTATTTAACAAAATACATAGATGTTTTCCCAAAGACAATACTAAACATTTACTATCCAGGAAGATTTTATTTAATTAAGTTTTTTACATCTAAAGTGTTTCCATATTCAAAAGTTCCACCGAGTCAAGTAAGATAATCCATACTATTGAACTCAACTACTTGGTATTGCTGTCCAATATTAACAAATAGAAGATTGAAAAGTACGTTATATAAAGGCTGCAAGAAAATTCAAAAAAACAAATTCTGATGTGGAAATTTCATCACATACACACATTAATGCGTATCTGTACAATTATGGTCAATTACAGTGTTCACATTATTATTTTGCATTTTTAACAGATTTATTGTAATCGTTAATTATTTATTAATGAATAATAATGAGAATACTAATCTAGACATATTTGCAGGCTATGAAAGAGAGACAAGTCGAAATAAACACAAAGAAAACAATAGTACAAGCAAAACGGAGAAACCTAGAAGAAGATCGGGGACGGTTAAAAGCTGACATAAGTCTGCGCCGATTGAAAATGGAACAACTAAAAAAGAAATACCACATTGCTCTGACGTCTTTAGGGCAGAACGAAGAAGGAGAAAATGTGTCTATTACACATTATAAAATAAAAAATGCTCAGGAAAAGTTCCTCTTGCAACAAGAGGGAGACGAATTAGATCAGAAAATTAAAACTGCGGAAAAGGAGATAGTTGCAATGGAAAACACTCTGAAGCTTGTCAACATGTCAAATTATGCATTCAAACATGGTGTAGCAATTATTAAAGATAATGGTAATTTGTTTTATTCAAACCTGTCTATACATTATGATTTAGTTTTATGACTGAACATCAAATTGTAGTATTGACCAAATTCCATAGCCATGAAAAAACAATAGATTTATTTTTAAATAGTGAATTAGGATCTATCACCTAAAGACGTATTTAGTGTAGTAGCAATTTTGTTGTATTGAGTTTTTTAGAGCTATAACCTAATTTCATAAAACAACATATGGTAAGCGAATAATATATCCAAATTCTAGTGGTGTTAAAATAATAAGAGAATCAAAAATAAAAAAAAAAGATTTTATTATTCTATTATGAAAAATTCCACCCAAAATTTATCGATTTTGAATCCGAATCATCATAGCTTATCTATTAAGATGCCCATAGCATCAATCACATCACGCCCCTTACCTTATCATTCAATATTATATCACGACGATTTTTGTCAAGAGGACCTCTTTTGAGTTATTTAAACGTTTGGCACTTGTGCTGGTACGACAATAACGGAACTCATTAAACCATTTCTTAACAATTGAAATTGATGGTGCAGAGTCCCCAAGCCTTGCTTTGATTTTGATGTTGTTTCTTTACGCCAACAATAATGATTAATAAGCTTATCAAATTTTCTCGTTAAATTTCAGGAGGGTGCCTGTTTTCAATAGCTGTCAAACACATGCTAAATGTGGCAGCTTAATCAAACAGTTGACAGTGCAGCAGTGTTGCATTTAAAGTTACTGCAAATTCACTCTACCCTTTTTTCAATAACATAAAAGAATTTGAAATTGGTAACGAACATAATGTGTAGCAGGACAATAGTGCTCATTACAGAAAGTATTCCTTAAGATGATCAAGAACTATCTATATTCTGATTAACCAGTCTTCTTGATATAAATAAGCAAATTGCATATTGTGTAATACTTATCTGTAATGTGGACGTTTCAACTACAAATCGGGTGTCGTTTTCAATCGCATTATATTTTCAGTATGAATTACTTCTTAAACTGTGATTATTGGCAACGTTATTTGACGAACAATTCGAATTTTTGAGACAGAAAAAAAATAATGTCTGTTGCTAACATGCTGCATTTGCTTTTGTAATATTTCTAATAAAAAATTAATATAATTGTTAATTTTTCAGATGAAGAAGTTGAAGAAATGAAACTCATTAGCGACGAACTGGTCAAAATGGCTACGGAATTAAAAAATAATAAAGCGATTTTAAAAGAAAAAGAAGAAGAATTAGTAGGTACATATTTGAACGTTTATAAATTTCCAAGAAAAATGTAATAAACTAATCAACTGATTAATGAAAATAACTGTAAATACCATTTAATATCATTAACCCATTAAAATTTAGCCAATATATAGTGAGGTCCCAAAGTAACCGATAAATGTATTTTCTACGTAATTATGAATCTAAATGAAAACTCCTGAATCAGATCAATTTTTATATAAGAAACTACATTTTTTGAATAAAATAATTCACCTGCTTCTTTAACGACCTAGGGGTAATAATTTAATAGCCTGTTAATGTTTAAGCACTTTCTGGGAAATAACACCACAAGTCACGAAATGTCTGTATATTTCCAAACGTTTCGGATTCTAGGTCAGATTCCGTTGTCGATCTCATTAAAATCACAAAGGAAAACCTTATGAACTATCCCGATATTGGCTTGTTCATAAGGACATGACCATTGGCATTTCTTCCTTAACCATCGGCAACCAGGAACGATTGAATTCCATGGTGGTAATAGTGACACAATCGTTTTCATTTAACAAAATTAAATTTTAATTTTGTTAAATTCTATTCTTACAATGCACACTTCATTCATGATCTGACACAAGATGATCCTGACCGATATTTATAATTTTGGAAAAAAATATGCGGCACTGTGAGGAGGATCCACAATTTCTAAATCACGTTGTGTTTAGGTTACTTGTTGCTTAAATGGCGCAGTAAATCATCATAATTGTCGATAATGGCCTCAGGAAAATCCCCACTGGGTACACACTCAAAATCCCCAAAAAATCAATGTTTAGGCAGGCAATAATAAAACAGATTACTAGGACCTTACTTTTTTCTGGCAATTTGAAACATGGGCTATATTTACATATTCTGCACACATCTATTCTCCCTGACTTAATTCAAGCGTTTCCAGTTCTCAACAATACACAACATTTAAATCTTCGATTATTTTTCCTACAAGAGGCCTACAGCATTAAGATATACAAGTAAGAAGGCTTCATAGAAAATGGATTGGTAGAAGTGAGCCAATTGAATGGTCATCAAGATCTCCATATTTAACCTCAATGAAATTCTTATTGTGGGGCCCTTTAAAGAGTTGAGTTTTTGGCAACAGTCCAGAAAATTTGCAAGGTTTAATGGAACGCATTATACAAGAGGCGAAAGCCATTCCTACCGAAATGGTTCAAAATTCGTTAATACGGTATGTCATGGAGTGGATCGTCGTCAAATTCTATAGGGTGGACACTTTGAACAACACTTGTAAAATAATATTATTTATTTTTATTGTTAATTGGTTTCGATTATTAGTTTCTATCTAATACTATTATGTAACCCATTGATTCAAATTCCTATTCATTTACAGTTACAATAAAATGTCTTCTGTCTAATGGCTTAAATATATTTGAATATATTAATTATTTTTTATTTTCAGAACTTGGGTTAGAGCTTTCTGCAATAGACAAAATCTTAAATGAATATCAAGAAAAAGTAATGCAATTAGAGGAAGAATCACAAATGGTCAAACGTCAAGAATATGACAAAGAAGGAAGATTAGCCAGAGCCAATTGCACTGTGAAGAAGTTATTGAAACGATTGGAAAGGCAGAAGATTATCAACTATGAGGTAATAAAGTTTTGAATCTTCCCAAATACTTCAAAATTTCTACAATGTACACAGAAACAAGCAAATTCTAGTGTTATGTACTAATTTATGTTGCTTCTAACTTTTATGTGCGATTTATTCCACATAGATAAATAGCATAGTTAAAAAACATCAGAACTTAAGTAATATTCGAGTCATGTTATAACAAACAGAAAAAAATTAAATATAGTTTGCCGTGCTTTGCGAGTCTGGTTTACAAATACAAACTTTAACTTGAAGCGAAGATGATTACTTTGGGTGGATAAATATATTATGCGTCCATCACACATAATTTAAATTTAAATCAGGTTTAAATCCCACTCTAATTATGCATTTTTCCTATATTTAAACATCTTCATCTCTAATTTTAACCAACTTAAAAGAAGGAAAAGGTAGTCAATTAGTCTTTTATGATGTATACTCGTCGATTACTCTAAAACTGCCTGCTCAATTTCGATAATTTAAAAGATATTATCTTCAAACTATCTCTATATAGTATACCCGATCTGCCTAATCTCGTTAATTCGGTGGGATGGTAATTATTTAAAATCCAATTCTTCAAAAATTACGTATTCAATAGTATCCATCGTAACTCATATAAACAACATCATAAGCTATCTAGTTCAGGATGATTAATATTCCAGTATTAGTTACCAGAAAGTTAGCAATTTTTGAAAAAAAAAACACTTTTGACCAGTTTTTTTGTATACTCGGTGAACGAACATTAAGAAGGATTTCTGATTCTCTACAACTTTTCTATAGACGACATTACGATTTCTTCATTACTTTGCATTTTATGAGCAAAAAAACAAAGAAATTCGCTTTTGCGGGTTTTTATTATTAAAATAGTTTACTTCTACGAGTTAACTGTTACGATCTTAGCAGTTTTTCTCTATAAACTGTTACTTACGCAGGGGCGGATCCACGTGCTTCCAAGGGGGCGAACCTGTACTAAATTTACCTAAATATAATGTTAAATTCAGATTTCTTGGACTATTAAATTAAAAATAGTGGTTCAGGTGAATCAAAGCACACTAACTAAATGTGATGGTATTTAAAATTTAAATGTTGCCTGTGCAAACTCCTCTAGTTTCGTGGAATCTCAAAATATACAACGTGGCCTCGTAGTATTCCCGTTTGTATTGCATGCAAGGGACTTGATATCTGCCATTCAGAAATACTTTAAAAAAAAACCACCTTTATATCAAAAGCTGCATATTCATTTTCCTATAGTTATCTTATAATTTGGAAAGAAAATTCAAATCTTTGGTTTTCTTGGTTATACTATCTACTTGCAATTTTTCAAAATTGTCTCCATGTTTAGTGTTTTATGTCCTTTATTCCCGCAGTATTATTACCACATTTCTCTGTGGTTCATAGACTTGTTATACTCCATTAAGAATAATCAACACGTTGGATCATGATCACAAATTACTATAAGTACGGCTCTTGGACAGTAGATTTGTTCTTGGGTATTGCATTACAGTTGTTATATTTTTCTGAAAAACTAAAACAAAATACTAAATTCTTCAATAACTTCTCTAAAATATTAGAAATTTGAATAAATTAGATGACTATATGTATTTCTAATTACCTAGTGAAAATTTTATAATTTAAGTATTCTTTTTAGCGAGATTTCGAGATCCGCCAGTTGAGAGATTTGAATAAAAGTGTTCAGAAATCTTTGATGTTCATGTGTTCGACATATCCGGAAATTAGTGAAACTGTTACTCAAGTGATTAATGACCTGAACGTTGAATTCCCTCTTGGACACATTACTCCAAGCACAAGTGGTTCATCATACTCATCTTACAGCACATGCAATTTATCATCCAGCGACAGTGACAAGGATAAAAGTTCAAAATTTTCGACTGTCAATATTCAATTAAATATTTCATAATTGTTGTATATTTTTAATTGATTAACAACACACTATACTATAAATATAAATATCTAAATATTTGGGGATATTTATTATATCAGAATAGTTTAGGTGTAAACTTTCAAAAATACAACTAAAATAATTTAAAATAGTTCTTTTCTGAATGAAATTTGTGACATCTTCTACTTTTTTATGCATTTTTAAATACACTTTTATTAGCTTCACTTGTAATTATCATTTACTTGTAATTATCACTGACTTCAAATTTGTAATTAGCACTGACTTCAAATTCGATAACTTTGTCCAAATGTTCTTATCAGGATCAATAGGATCAAAAACATAACTAATTATGTGGGATAAAAATCGGTAGAATGACAATATTTATTGTCATTCTACCGATTCTACCAATAAATATTGTCATCCGATACCGAAATGAAAAATAATAGGCAAAAACACTAAAACACGTTTTAGGATAGCCGCAAAATGGGGTGCAGGTTCGTGACGTGACGCAGGATGAGTCACGGCGAGAATTTGTTAACAACGTACGCAGATAATACTTAAGGTGACCTGCGGAACGCAATGTTTGGCCAGCCGCAAAACGAAACGCAGCTTCGTGACCTGACATGGATCACGGCGAATTTTCGCGGTCAGACTGAATCTCGCTGACGAACATCGCCAAACATTCCTCACTTTCATTGTGTCAAAATGGCAGTTTCTGCATAACTTGATTATATGATTTCAGAATCGGAATCATATAAAAATTTACGAATTCGCACTGCCTTGATTATTTTTTCCATTTTGAGCAGACTCACGGTGACAAACTGCGGCAGGAACACAGGTCACCGTGAGGATTATCTGCGTCATGTCACGCGGCATTGCCAGATATAGCAGTCGCATATATTTACGTGGATTACAAATTCTCGCCGTAACTCACATTACCTTACGAAGCTGCATCTCATTTGCGGCTAAGCTTTATACCGCAGTTTGTCACAGTGAGTATGATTTAAAATTTCAAATTCGAGGCTTTGCGAATCCGTCAAGTTTTGTATTTTACAAGCCATGTAGACTACCTGAGGTCAAAACTGAAGGCTGAAAAGTAGGACGAAATCGCTAAGGAAGACGAATCTCTTATTTATGTGTATTTTTTTGTAATGATGTGATACCAACTCAAACTCACTGTCGGAGTCCAATTCTGAAATCAAATCCTCAATCAATACATGCACAAACCGCCCTGAAAACTCGCCGAGACTCACCCGGCGTCACGTCACCAAGCTGCTTGCTGCGTCTCATATTGCGGCTAGACTTAATAGTGTACAAAACCACGGTACAAAACTAAAAAGTAATGATAAAGTTTTGAACTCACATAATTTCATTCAAGAGCGCAAAATTTTGTAGTTAAATGGATATTGTTTTCAATTATAATGTCTCTATTGAGAGCAACTACGTGACGTGACGTGACCATAGTGTATTTCTAGCTGATTTAAAAGCGTGCGTAAATTGTATTGCAGATATTTCGAGTGTGCCGTGACATGCCGTAATAGCATGTGAATTCACGTGACGTGACGATAATGTGTTTCCACTTTAACTCACTGGCTTCCACCCAGTGAGAGTGAGTAAATACAAAATACATCTACTCACTGCTTCCACCTACCAAGTCAAACTGCTTGTACTGTCTCTATTGCCATATCTTTCTAGGCTTGCCACAATTTGGTGCATTGCAGGCTCTATCCAGAAGGTACATGCTCTAAGTGTGGAAAGTGTGTGATCCATGGTAGGTTTGATTATTCTGTGATCAAAATAATTCAAGGAAAGAAAATAACCTAATTAATTTGTAAATGTGGATTAGGATTGAAATAATGCAAACAATCTTCAAGTTCAAATATTTATACACGTAAATATTTACTGTATCCACAAATTGCGCCCTGCTAAGTATAAAAATATGGATTTTGCTGAAATTGGTACTACCGAAGAATTGGTTTGTGTATGAAATATCTAATACTGAAATTTGTAATAATTTCATATATTTTTAGTTGACGCAATATTTTAACAATTGTGCAGTATCAAACGACACCTCAGAAAAATTAACCAATTTTCATAAGATTAAAGAAATCTTACTCCACAACTCTCCTCATTTACTTCCTAAATATTTTCAAAATGTGCTTAATTTTACAGCTGATAGGAATAATGATGTTAAAAAAGCCTTGGTGGGATTGTTTGAGGAACTTTGGTAAGACGATGATTTTAAATCCATTTTATATATTAATGTTTTTGCATTTTCAGTAAAATAAAAGAAAGTTACATTCCAAAAATTATGCTTAGTTTACACATGTTATTATGTGATGAGTCTGTTGCTGTACAGAAACGTGTCATTCAAGCTGCTATTACTATTTATCGAAAGACACTTTCTTGGTTATGCAAAGCATCAACAATAACTGAAGATATGGAAGCTGCATGGAAACAAATGAGTGCAATTAAATTAGAAATAGCCAATATGATAGATAGTGACAATGATGGTATAAGAACTAGTTCAGTAAAATTTTTGGAGTGTGTTGTTTTGTTACAAACATATCCTGATGAAACTGAAAACAGAAGAACAAATGACTTTTCGTTAGATAATGTTCCCTTGACATTAAAAATTGCTAGGCGAAGAAAACTGGAAGAAGAAGCAAGGTTTGTAATTTTATCTGATATCTTGCTTTTAGTGGTGGGCCAAGCTCCTACTTTGCAGATGCAGTCACAGTATGTGGAAAAATAGCAGTGATAAATGTCTGCTCTTTTTTGGAGCAATCTCCTTCATATTGAGCATAGCTGAGGCAATATGCAATACTTTCGCTTAGCATTTAGTCAAATAACTGGAAGATTAATAGAATTGTGTTTTATATTCTAAAATGAAAATAAGTTTTATTCAACAAAGATTTTCATATTTGAATTAAATAGTATGTTCCTACATTTTAATATTCTAGTAATGCCTGTATTCCCAAGAAATAAAATGATATAATAATTTTGTTGAAAGACAGCAAAGATTTTCATATCTGAATTCAATATTATGGTTCCACTTAGTAACTTAGTAAAGCCTGTCTTCCCACAAATTAAATGATGATTTATTATACAGTGTGTCCGGTTATGGACTAGCGATAATCTAAATACATGTAAAGCAACTATTTTAATACACAAATACACTATATACTAGGGCTCAATACCCCACCCTGTCATATGGCTGCCATTTTGTTTTTTTGATGACCCATTCTCTATGTGTGAACAAAAACCTTTATATCTCTTAAAGTTTTGGTCTTACTGAGATAAAAAATAGGCTTATTCGACAGACAATAAAACTGTCTATCAACAACATTTCAAAACAAAGTGTTAACGTTTTCTTAACTTTTGAAAAAAAGATGAAATGCAAAAAAGTGTCAAAAAATTATGCAAATCATCAAATTATTGCAAATCAATGCAAAAATAGTCCCGATTACCTCTCATTTTTTTTTCACTAAATCGAAAGTTTTTGAGTTAAGGTACAATACAACATACAACATTAATTTCATAACTGTATGTTTATTACTTTAGGAGTTATTGTTGTTTGAACATAGCATATGTGCAAGCACAAAAGACCTTTATTAAGTGACATCTGACATTAGCTGCATGCTGTCAGAGAAAAGGCTAGCAATGCTATTCGCCACTAGCAGGAGCAAGCGAAATGGAACATATTGACTCTACCTGCAAAAAACTTACAGGATAAAGACTAGTTATGTTAGTTGTACCTTGCCCTGCCTTATGATCTTTACTTTTACTTACCGTCCGTGCTGTTTACGTTCTGTATTAATGGTTATCTTGTGATATGAATATGGCAAATCGTCAATATTCAACGCAACATATTGCTGACATACACTTCGATTATGGTTTCAGCAAGTAATAAGACTTTAATGTGGTTTTAATGTTTACCTACCTGTTTAAAGTCCCGACAAAGGTCTTTTGTGCTTGCGCATACGCTATGTTCTTACAACAATAACTCCTAAAGTAATAAACATACAGTTGTGAATTTAACGTTGTATTGTAGCTTAACTCAAAAACTTTCGATTTAGTGAAAAAAATTAAAGGTTATCGGGACTACTTTTGCATTGATTTGCAATAGTTTGTTGATTTGCTTAATTTTTTTACCCTTTTTTTTTGCATTTTGTCTTTTTTTCAAAAGTTAAGAAAACGTTAACACTTTGTTTTGAAATGTTGTTCATAGACAGTTTGATTGTCCGTCGAATAAGACTATTTTTATCTCAGTAAGACCAAAACTTTAAGAGATATAAAGGTTTTTGTTCACACGTAGAGAATGGGTGATCAAAAAAACAAAATGGCTGCCATATGACGGGGTGGGGTATTGAGCCCTAGTATATAGTGTAATCGTGTATTGAAATAGTTGCTTTACATGTATTTAGATTATCGCTGTATAAACATTTATACTTATAGCAGGCCAATGTAAATATATTTGACACTTGAACTGGGTACTCAGGGTAACTTCTACACAGCAATGTTTAACTTTAATTTTACTTTTCCAACTAAATTAGTTCTTGTTTGTTTTTGTTGGTTAGTGTATGAGTAAAAACAAGAAGGCACTGATTTGGACTTTCTTTCAACCACTTACTGAAGAAACAGCTACTTGTAATATATGCAAGCAAGCAAATTTATATCATATAAAACATGCAAATTTAAAAAGGCACATGGAAAGAAAACATCCCTTAGTAAATTTAAAACACAATTTCGGGTGCTCAGTAAGCAACCAAAAATATTCTCATGCCAAGCACCAGTAATAGTGACAGCCCGACATAAAGTTCAGCTGCAACCACTAGTGCTAATAATCTGTGAGAAACAACACAGGCTAAATTACATTATTTACCAAAAACAATTAGTGTTCAAATCAGAAGTAAAATTTACTGATACCTTATAGAATTATTTACCGCCGATCTTCAACCATTCTGTATAGTTGAAAACAGGATTCAGAAAATTTATTGGAATACTAAATCTGTCTTATCAACTCCCTAGTAGGAAATACATAGGTGGAACCTTGTTGACTTCATTATTTGAAGAAATTTATAATAAAACAGAGGAGACAATGAAAGATGTTAAATCTGTCAATTGCTACCGATTACTAGACTTCCATTTACACCAAAACTTACATTGCTGTCACTGTACATTTTATTACTGATGAAATCTCTACTTGAGTGCTGTGAATTACCCAAGTCACATACTACTGAAAATTTGTCCAATGAACTAAAACGAATTGTTTCAAAATGGGGTGTGGAGGACATTTTTTTAGCAATTTCTGATATTGCAGCTAACATTTGTAAGGCTATTATAGAAGAATTATGTTGGAAACATTTCAGCTGTTTTGCACATACAATTAATCTTATTTCTTGTTATGCAAGATGGGTTAAAAGTCATACAAGAACTTACGAGTAAGCTGTGCAGCCTAGAAGGACATTTTAAAAGAAGCACAGTTGCTGCAGCCCATTTACTGGATGTGCAAACTCAAGCTGGGAAAAGTTCTAAAAAATTAATTCAAAATGTTACAACATGTTGAAATTCATTCTACCTATGATATGATTGACAGGCTTGTAGAATTGGAGCAAGAGATACATACAGTGATGGCCCTTCTAAATACTCAAAATATTCAGATTATTACTGTTGAAGAATTGTTAATACTTCCTGAAATTAAAAAAGTCTTGGAACCCATGAAAAGTATAGAGATTATGATGAGTGGACAAAAATATGTTACACTTCCTTCAGTAACAATTTTAACCTTGGGATTACAGACTTTTTAAAAGTTTTGAAAGTGATTACCTAACTCCTTTAGTGTTCGATTTTGTAAATGTGTTTTTGAAAAAAATAACTATGTGATTTTGAGACTTGGAGAAAACCTTATTAATGAGCACATTTTTGGATCCACGACTTAAAACCGGGGGATTTTCGAATGAAGTTATCGCAGAACGGGAAGAAAACCTAACATAGAATTAGTTTCAAACAAACTTTCTGAAAAACTAAAAACACAACCTGCAATTGAGAAATCTCCAGTGGTGTTTTCTTGATATGAAAGTTTCAGACTTCCAACCAAGTAGAACTTATACATCTAGAGCCATCATAGAAGTTCAAAGTTACCTAGAAGATCATTTGCTCGATCGGCAGGAAGAAAATGGTGGAAAGAACATTCCTATAATTATCCCTTTCTGTCAAAAGTAGCCCAAGAGCATTTAGGTACAATAGCAACTTCTGTACCTTGTAAAAGAGTTTTTCGAAATCAGGTCAAATAATTTCAGATCGCGGATCTCGATTTAGTTCTGAAAACGTACAGAAACTGTTGTTTATAAATAGTAACAAATAATATAAATTTTAATATATATGTTCACCAAGCTTTATTTATGTTTGAATACATTTTCTCATGTTATTAATGTTGTTAATACTTGCAGGTTTATTTCATATATTTATTTATTTCACTTTATTTTTTATTTATCAGTTTAGACAATATTACATATATAACTGTATATATATATATATATATATATATATATATATATATATATATATAATAGTTTCTCAACATCATTATTTAAACTTTTGTAATTAATTATTTATAATCTTTAATAATTTTCAACAAACAACTGCAGGAGACATTAAAATGCCTGTACCTACGCAGGATTGAC
Source organism: Octodonta nipae (assembly GCA_034190945.1). Classification (NCBI taxonomy): domain Eukaryota; kingdom Metazoa; phylum Arthropoda; class Insecta; order Coleoptera; family Chrysomelidae; genus Octodonta; species Octodonta nipae. The sequence continues at coordinate 109,932,730 of CM067220.1, forward strand.
ACATTATGAAAATGTTGATTTTATTTAATGTTTTAATCAGAAAATTTTTATTATTCTTACAGTATTTCATTACCTATTTGTATTATTATCATTTTAATAGACATCTGCTTTTATTAATATTTTGTTATACTTTAATAAATAACCATATTTTTGATTCCAACTACCGTTTTATTTTTTTTTACTTCACGATGAACGGGTGTTCCGAAAATTTTAATCTGCTGTCTGCTATTTCAATCGCATCGGGCCCTTCTTCGGAATACGAGTCCACTTGTTTTTTACCCATTCGTCAGGAGCAGGTACCAGAAATTTGCGATTTCAATCGACTAATGTCGAAACTGCTCCGCATAGTCACAGGTTTGCTAATTGTCAAAGAGCAGTCTGCTTCTATGACAATGCCGGAGCTACTACAAAATTACATTTTGTGAAACCGCAATCCACCACAATTGCATACAGCTATTTCAAATTTTGCTAATGTTCATTTCAATATATATATATATATATATATATATATATATATATATATATATATATATATATATATATATATATATATATATATTTAATTTAGGCAATTTTTTTATTAATATACTAAATGCAAAACAAACTGTTAAATTTTCTGAGGAGACATAATGGTGATCACTGTAAATTCTTATAATAGTATCTACAACATCAAACTCAAATAACCTAAACACATCTTTATAAAAGCTTAACATTAACATGTTTGCTGCATGGTTAATATATCTTGAAGGTCAGCATACTTTTGGTTTTGCATATAGAAGACCTTTTGTACACTGAAAGATATGTAAGAATTGAATCTTTGAGGCCAATACTTGATGAAGATCCGCCTACACTAAATAACAAAGTAAATAGTTGAGAAATTTGCACATAAAAAATGCTAAACAATAGAATAAATTTGCCATATTATGGCTTCGTCAAGTGTGCAATGTATTTTAAACAATTACTGTTCTACTCCAAAATTAATCTATTTACCTATAGCAATCTCATACAGAACTATTAAAGAGGCTAAGGAGAGGGGAGGAATTGTATCTTGTTGGTCATTTAACAAATGACCTGAATATTTAAGATTATTAATTTCTAATGTTTCTAAATTATTCAATTTTAAACTGTTGTTTTCTGTGTGCAAAATTTTGAAATATTCGTCATATTGGTGATTTTCAGAAATTAAATGTAAGGCATAGTTAGATTTGTTTCATAACTTATGCTATGCTCAGAGATGCGTTTTTTTTAATTCTGTAGGTGCGACCAATGTAGGTTTTGGGACATGTACCACACCTCAGTTTATATACCCCAGATTTACTAGTTTTGTCTATTTTGTTTATTGTTTTTGATAAACTTTCTAAATTGTTACTAGTTTTAACTGATATATTATAATATTGGTTATTTAAGACCAACTTAATTTTGCGACGGGGTTTATGAATATACATTAAGTTCTTATAGATTTTCTCACGTTTCTTTGTAAACGGGTAAACTAAATTTAGTGCCATTTGTAACTGTTTTTTTTTTTCAGAGAATCAAATCAAAAAATTTCTGGAGAATACCCACTATTATAAGCCATTTACTTTATTCAATTTAATTCAGGTGAAAATTGTATTCCTGATAATGGGAGACTTATGAGCCTATGAACCTTAAAATGGTACACAGCCAATGCCTACAATTTAATTTTGTTGTTGATAAATCTGAAAAATTAGTTGTTGATATTTGTTCTCTATGGTGAATACTATGTTAGTGTGGATATTGTTAATATATTCAACTAATCTATGTAACTGGCGATTTGTTTCTACTAAACCTGTAATTATGTCGTCGACAGACCTATACCAATGAATAAGATTTGTTGTTCTATATTGTCTCTAAATATCTCTGCTAAGTAGACTAAGAATTTCATTTATGATAATAGGATTTTCCTACTTAATCTATTGTATCGTCTAAGGGAATGCTTGGAAAAAGATTTTTTACGTCGAAAGAAATTAATTTACAATTCGGAGGCAACACAATATTTTTAATGTTGTTAATCAATTGATGAGTTATTAATGCCATATTTAGGTTTACATTTCCTGTATTGCTTAATAAAATCTGTTGGTTCCTATTATTCTTATTATTATTACCGAGGGGGCTGTAAGGAATGATGCAACTGGCCTTATAGGTAAACCTGGTTTATGTAGTTTTATTAATGAGTATAGTTTTGGTGGTTGTGGGTTAGGTAGAATTAACTTGGACACAATTGTTGGACTTATTATAATTTGAAACTTATCTTGATTTATTGATCGGGAAAAACAATTACAAAAGGCATTAAATTTGGTAAAATGAGAAAATCTGCAAGAACTTAACGCATATTGGTAAACCAACCGGCAAAATGAAGTTGGTCTTAAATAAACAGGATTTAAACATTGCATATAAAACTAGTAACAAACTTCCAAACTCCTGCTGTGTAAAGAACTCATTAAAATAGGCCAAAAGAGCCTATTAAGTTATATGCCCTTAAAAGGGCAGAGTAATTTTCAAACTCATTTTACTCGAAAACCATTGGAATTATCGATTTGGACAAATATAATATTTTTTACGTAAAATCGTTAAGATTTTAAAAAAATACGGGCCGAAAACCCCCTTCACCAACCTGAATATGACGCTTATGATTTGCATGTCGAAAAACAGAGTAGCACATATTATTTAACGTAAAAAATTATGCAAGAAACATACATATTTATTTTGGACCGTTTTGTCAATAACAGAAAATAACTTCCTAAGGGTGCGTTATAGAGCACATGTTAATATGGACTTTTTGGTTTATTTTAATGAGTCATAGAGTCATATGAGTCATATGCTATGAGTGTATACACAGATGAAGTTTGGAACACTATTATAGAAACACCCTGTATATACTGAAGTGTGGTACATGTCCCAGAACCTACATCCGTCGCACATACAGAAATTGAAAGAACGCATCTCTGAGCATAGAATGAATAATGAAAGAAATATAACTATACCTTACTATGCCTTACATTTAGCTTCTGAATATATATCATATATCATCAATATGACGAATATTTCAAAATTTTGCATACCGAAAACAAGAGTCTAAAATTGAATTATTTAGAAACATTAGAAATTAATTACCATAAATATTCAGGCCATTTTTAAATGACCAACTAGGTACAGATTCCTTCACTCTCCTTAATCTCTTTATTTTGGCGTACAACAGTAGTTGTCTAAAATACATTGTACAGATGACAAAGCCATAACATGGCGAAACACGTATAGTATAGCTCCTTGTACTTACATTTAAGGTTATAGTGCATCTTAAAAATTATCATTATATGTTAAGGAATATGATCCTTCTAATAATTGTGGTTCATCTGATACATAATAGTAACCAAAAGAATTACTTGGCAATTATTTTCTAATCTTAAACTTTGTAAATCAAACGACACCAATCCAGCCAGGTGAGGATTACTTGTTTTGCTAGTACTAAATCAAGTATTTACAAAATTTTAACCTTGCATCGAACATGTAAGTCAATGTCAAATATTCACTTTCAAATTTGTATTTTATTCAGTTTATATTCACATTACAAATTATTGCTCCCACAAAAATGCTATGACCAAAATAAGAACGTCTTTGTATGCTTTATTGATCTAAAATAAAGCTTGCAACACCACCCACAAAATTCAGGTTGATATTAAAGAAAGCATTCAAACATGTAAAAGATGGAAGAAAGTTCAATGGAGTAATGATATATATTATAAGATACACAGATGACACCATTATCATAACAGATTCTGGGTCTCCAATGCCTTGTTAGCAAACTGAACAACAGAAACATGAGAATAAATACAACCAAAAGAAAAATAATGAGAACTTTAATACCTCAAAACATTCACTTGTTCATTACATCTGTTGGATTAATACTAGAGCAGGTTAACTAAATCCATTATATGTTGTTGGATTAATAACAAGTTGGACCCAGAACAATGAATTAAATGTTGGATTGATTAGGCAAGAACTGCATTTGCATGACCCCCCTCACTTTATACTGCACTTCCGAACTCGCGTTTTAAAGTGTAATGTCTGGTCAGTCCTATTGTACGGTCTGCCACGACTCGATTGGAAACATTTGAAATGTGGATCTACCTGAGAATCCTCGAATTTCCCTGGATTTTCCTCGAGTGATCATGTAACAAATATTGCAGGATTACAAATCTTGAATAAAGGTAGAGTGTTTCTTCATACAATAAAAGCCAGTAAAACCTGAGTTATATTCTGAGAAATAATAAATACTATCTACTAATTAGTAGGAATATTATTAGCAGTAATAAATACTATCTACTAATAACTTGTGAATGAAAAATTGAAGGATGAAGACGCATTGGTAGAAAACAAATGTTTGTCATTGGACAAGCTTAAATTACTAAAAAATAATATGAATTGAAGGAAATAGAATTTTGACAAAATAATCAATAATCTTCAATAAATGTAGAAATAAGCACAAGAAGAGAGAACGAGTTTATAATATTATTGACAACGCGAATGAATTGGAACACAAAGGAAAAGATTCTACTAGAATAGGTTACTAATTTAAATAATTGTCATCAAATCTTGATCTTGCTACACCACTCGCAGCTTGTCGTGAGGTACTTATGTATAGTACTTTAAGTTGGTGTAAATTATTTGTGTATTTAAATAGACGCAAGTTTTCAACGTAATTTTCACTTTTGAATCTAGTAACTATTTTTCTATAGGGTATAATAATGTTTTTTCTTATTTAGGGTCAAAATTAAAAGATATACTGTTTAAATAAATACTGTCTCAATTTTTTCTTTACACCTTAAAACAGTGTTAAAATTAAAACTACATGTTCTTGTTCTAATGAAGCAATATTTTTCCAGCAATTTATTTGAAGTACTTATAAAGTTTCATGGGTCAGCTCATATTAGCAGTGCAAACCTGTTAACGTGTGTAGGAGTTTTAACCAATATCGCAAAAACAAGGGCAGAATTTATGTTTCGTGTCATTAATGCTATTGAGTCATTGTACAATAACCTGCCGCCTACCTTAACAACAACTCAAGTGAGTTCTGTGAAGAAAAAATTGAAAAATGAATTGTGTGGCCTTATTAAACACCCAGCGGCATATGATTATGTTGGTAGGATTACTTCAATGCTATTGGAACTTGGTAAGTTTTTGATTTTTTTTTAATAATCAATTTAATACATTAAACTATTTCATCTGCACCATTTTATAATTACCTTGTCATTGCAAACTTGAAAAATAAGACATCATAAATTTAAATTAAAAATATAATGTGAAGAAAAAATGTAATCCTGTGAATGAGTAAATCAGTCAATGGTACTATTTTTTAAATATCTCATATTTTATATGTATTAGTAAACTATAATTTGCTATATTTATGTTAGAGCAAAAAAACTTAAGATTTTTACAGTTAGGTCAAATAATTTGTATTGCTAATATTGTTCTAAATGTTATTATAATATTTTAACGGAATACCTAGATGGAACAAATACAAGACGTGAAAAAGTATATGAAACATACAACTGAAGTGTTAATGCAGAAAATGCCGTTAAAATCTTATGAGCGGTATTTTCTATGAAAAACCACATCATAGCAATATACCTTATATAAGAGTTCCAACCATTTCTAGATTTTGCTAAAAATATGTACCTACTCTGACTTGAAGAAAAGTTGCAACGCAGGTGTTCTAATTTCCCGATTCTAAGGATGAAAGGTTAAAAGGCTGGTACGAATTTAAAATATGATATTGTAAGTACTTTTGACACATCAAAATGTGACGTGTAGATCCAATTTATGAAATAACTTTTACACTAACAACAGTAAAATAATATTATCAATGTTTTCTGAAGGATATTTGTGTAGTGCTGTAAAAATAACGACTTCTTGAATACTCGTTTGTATTCGTTATTCTTAGTTTGACTACCCGTTACAAAGGATTCGTTACTCGTTACATTCGTTAGTCGTAATATGAGTAGTGGCACGTAAATATAGAGTACTAATGACTGTATACATATTATAATAATTAAATAATTATCCGATATAATACGTTGCAGTTAAAGAAAAAAAATTATGTGTGGAATATGAACGGATTTTATTAAGTAACATTTTTATTCAATTATAAATATAAAATATATAAAGAGAAAAAAAAATACACTCAAGCAATGTAACTAAACACATGTTTTTATTATTTTATATCAGTCTCCTTAGTGAGCAGAAAGTAATGTAAACATAGATTCTATTTTCAATAAAGAAATAGATAAATAATTATATTCTTATACTAATTTGACAGTTCTCCTAAACTACTCACCACAATGAAAATTACCGCATTTTATTTTATGCCCAAGATATGTCATTAACATTTAAAAATATTTTTTTAATCCGTTTGGGTTTTCATGAGGCACGTTTTTCTACCAAATTTGACAAAATTGGTTCTGCTGGCACTGACTGTACCAACATGCATACGTATTTTTTTTTCTATTTTCTACTTCATCTTGGATATAACAAAGTGCGTGCCTGACAAAATTTAAGTGCATTATCTTTTGTATAAAGAAATTTTGCTCTTAACAAAAATACAAGATATACAAAGTGAAGTATATTTTATGTGCTTTCAAAATATATACTGTATATCCCCATCGAACAATCGTAGTTAATACGATACCTTGAGCAAAATTATGTAAATTGCATTTCTTCAAGATCTACTTAAGTATCAATCTTAAGCCCCTTTAATCTTAACATTATAACCTATCATTAGGAGGAAGATTAAGGTCCCAACTTTTATTACAACCAAGTTATGAACACTCATTTTTACGATTTTCCGTTGAGGGCGCTATGATCGCATACTTTTCACAATATAAGACAAAAACAAACAAAATCCGTATTTTGTAGGTTTTTTAATGCTTAAGTAATCTACTTCTGTGAGTTTGCTGTTAAAATTATGTCAGTTATGGCATATAAACTATTATATACGTGATCGAGGAAGCAATTTGATATTAAATTTTGTCACTTAAAAGTTTCTATTGACTGATGGACACCGTTCGAATAACCTTCATAGATTCAGGTTGAATTAATATCAAGTTTTTATTGAAATGAAAATTTTCCAAACAATGTTGAAAAAGCTTTAATATTTCAATATTTTGCAGGCTGCAGTCAGCAAGAAGTAAACAAGCTGATTCCAAAGGCAGATGAACGTCGAAAATATAGTAAAAGACAATTGTCATCGGAGTCTCTAATTCAGCAAAATAGCAAAAGAGCACGTTTAGATCCAAGTGTTTTTGACGATGAGGACGACAACGATAATGAATTTTTCACGCCTCAAGAAGCTAATGAGAAATTCATTTTGGATAATTTAACTTTAGAAAAGGCAGTATATTTAATATTTACTCACATTCCTAAATTGCCTAACGTTCCATCGTCAGATTACATCAGAGACTATGAAGCTTACGTCTCTCAGGGTAACATAGGAAGGATTCACCTGGCGAATATTTTAGCTCAACAGTTCACCGAGGCTAAGGTCGGCCCCGGAGTGCAAGTCGAAGCTAAACTGAAAGCTGCTGAAGCCGAGAGAAAGAAACGCGAGAAAGAAGAAGAAAACAAACTTGAAAAGGTAACATATATAAATTGTACTGTCAACCAATTCTAATAACATGTTTTTAGAGTGGATCTAAAAAAGAAAAAGTTAAAGTTCAAAGAATACGTACGCTTAAACTGTCCGAAATCACTAAACCTATATCAAAGAGTACAAAGGAAAAGCTATTGCTTGGTGCAGTTCAAAGAATGTTGAAACCCCATCAATCAACAAACAAATTATTACACCAAAAAATTATAACTACTTTAGCAACAAATTTTAATCTTTCAGTTAGAGATGTTATTCTGACACATATTCTGAACGATCTTAGGTCAACCATAGATATAGCTTTAGCCTGGCTATTTGAAGAATACAGTATAATGCAGGTAAGTGTTATTTTTCTAAATTAAACACTGAATAACCAGTTGTTTCCTGAATGATAGTTGTGGCATATTTAATCATGTTTATGGACTTATTGGGAATAACACCACAATAGTTGAAAATGCTGAATATTTCTAGATCATACCCCGTTTTCTATGGCAACAAAGAAACTATATTTTCATGTTTTCTTGGGAATGACACCACAGTTGAAATAAATATTGAAAGAAAAAAGCAAACGTTTCAAAGTCGATTCTGACTTTGTTGTCAATGGCTTCATATATATTGAAAAAATTGCAAAATGAAAGTTTGGTTTATGACATTTAACTTAAATCTCATAAACCAAACTTGTCAATATATATAAAGCCATTGACAACGATGTCAGAATAGATTTTGAAACATTTGTTTTTTTTTTCTTTCAATATACAGTTTTTTATTTCAATTGTGGTGTTATTCCCTAGAAAACATAAAAATAATCAAGAATATGCCACAAATAACATTTAGAAGACAAAGAAACTTCCTTTCAAATTGTTAGAATTTTAAAGGGTTTTCTTGAGAATTTCATATGGCGCTCCTGGGTGCGACTGTGTTACAAGTGCTTGCCAAAAATGCGATCAACGAATTCTGATGAATCAGTGATTCCATTAAAATCATAAAGGAAATCCTAGAAAAAACCTTATGAACTATCTCGATATTGGGTTGTTTACAAGAACAAGACTATTAGTAATTTCTTCCTTAATTATTCCTTAATTGTCGACAATTTGAAAAGTCCAAAATTTGTGAACATATCTGGGACTAGTCATGGGTAACACTGTGAATTTTTCTGTGTTGATACTGTAAGACCGACATTGCTTTCCGTATCAACAAAGTGTGTCAGTATAATTATCTCATGACAATAGCCAAATTGTTTCAAATACACCGAGTGCGCTGCCAGCGGCAAGTCTAAGTCCGTGCTACTCCGTGCTGTAGGTAAGCACTTTTCGCTTGGATATACTTAACGATTACTATTAAAATACGTGAGTATTGTACTGTTATAAAATTTATCTACACCATCCCTGACTAAAGTAATGTAAAACATTATTCATTCCGATAAGACATCAGTCGCTGGGATAAAACAAGATCTGGAATTTATTGGAGTACTAACAAATGAAAATCAAGTGTAGATTGCCGGTTATCGTTTAAGTTAGTGTCATGAACAACATATAATATTGAACAACTGATTAAATTTTAAGAATGTTATAGTAACGGCCACTAGTAAATTTTGATTTTGAAAGCCGAATGAATGTATGGATGTATAGAGTCATAACACACCAGTCCAACCGCCAAAACTTGACACCGCTTAATATTACGATGACGAGTGCATTTAAGAGTGTGTCAGTGTCATTACATTCATGAACGCAGTTTCAGTACCAATGACACACATAAAGGTGTCGGCACGAAAGTGCCATTCAACAGAGTGTTACACATGAGTACCTGGGACCTTGGTCATAAAATACAGTTTCAAAATCCAACTATATTAGACAAAGAAAAACACAACACGAAAACGAAAAACTAAAAAAGTCTTCTTAATTTTGATAAAATGAAAGTAATTGCGTCGCTACTACCTGTGTAGAATTCTGTCTTTCCTGGTTGCCGATAATTAAGGAAGAAATTGATAATGGTCATGTTCTTGTGAACAACCGAAATCAGGATAGTTCATAAAGTTTTTCTAGGTTTCCTTTATAATTTTAATGGGATCACTGAATCAACAGAATGGTAATAAAGTCGCACATACTATGAGACCCACATAAAATTCGGAATATAACCCTTTTAAATTATTTCAATTTAAAACAACTTTATTATGTGCTCCGCTGTATATTATCAAATTAAATTGTCTTAGTGACGCCATACATCACATAATATTGTTAAGCACTTAATTTTAAAATTTTCAATTTGTGTCTTTTTCATATAATTTATTTATTGCTACTGACAACGGGGTCTGACCTACACTCCGAAACACTTGAAAATATACAGAATTTTTAACAAGTATATGTGGTGTTATTCCCAATAAGTGCAGAAACATTAAATTCCTTATCAATTTCCCATAACTGTTATATCTAGTTAACGTTAACGTTATGGTGGTCAGTGATGTAATAAAATATGGGATTTCCAGTATAAAAAATCAACTTTCTTAGATTTCATACAGATTATATTATTCCACATTTTTTCCAAAAATCTAACTTCTTTCCTATGAACTGCGGGGTAGTGATGTGTAGCGCTGTGGTGCACAACTTTCTTGCCAACAGCAAGTCAGTGTGATGTGTGTCTTATGTCGAGAAAAAATATGCCGGGTCAAATTTGGACATGAAAACAGAGTCATGACGATATGTAATCTGTATTACATATTTCCTTTTAGCTAAAATCTTCATCTCACTTGACAACCATTAAAACATTTCTCCACCTGTGTCGGTGAAATTTGGTGTTCAATTTCAGTATATAATAGATATGTTGAATAGAGTTACAGTACGGGATATAGGAAATTATATCAGTATTCTGTTTCTACCGTATGATATATATTTCTCTAGTCTTGGAAAATATTCTCTCCTCTCCCCAAAACAAAAGTAGCCATAAAACTAAGCCTGGTTAGTAATCATTTTAAATAGTTTTATTTTTGTTTAACTCAGTGACACCTGAGAAAAGGATATTGGGGTACTCAGTTCTTCTATTAAAGCACTTCTGTAATCCAATAATGAGAGGTTTTAAGTGCTCTGTAACTTCAATATCATATTCTTTTCATCATTGTTTTGTATATACAGTGGTTGTTACGTTTGTATGTTCTCCTTCTACACAATTTATGTTTCTCTCAATATCATCTACAAATAGTTTAGTGTTTGCAACTTTGGAGTATTTCTACCACATCCAAAAACCCAAACTTCTTAAATTTTGGTCGTAAGATGGCAACCTGCTGTGAAGATTATCCTTTAGATCTTGAAATAATTGTTTCAGTTCAGTTTGGTGAGTTTTTCTGTAATCTTTTCAATTACAGCTATCATATTTTAACTGAGTGGAACTAAAATAATTAAGACTTCTTAATCATGCCATAAGTGGAGATCTTACATTAACTCTACTGAAACTTTCAACTTAAGGGATCTGTGACAACTTCTTTTAATAATTTTTACAAATTTAAGTTGAAAGAGTATGTTGTACGTCATCAGAATTGTTAACTCACAATACACCTTGTAGCTTTCATATTATTCTTGTTAGTTGCTGCGGCAACTACAGCATTTTTATTTGTTCATACATGTTCTTGTTATGCTTTTATAGAAAAACGGAGAGTATTGCCATTTCCTCCTTATTTGATGAAGTTATCTTATTAATTGCATGTCTGGATATTTGTATACCTATTGAACTACTGCAGATTCTAAATTCTCACCGTTATTCTCGATCACTATATGGTTTGATTCAATTATATTTACTTCAAATCACAATTTTACTCTTATTTCTACTATGTATCTTGTTTATCTTGTTATTTTTATGTTTTATATAATTTTCCTTCGAAATTATATTTTAGGGATTTACTAGAGTACCTGCTTCCCGAAGAGAAGGCAAAATCGATGACAGCTATAACATGTTGCTTTGCAGTTTCATTAACGTGTCAGCCACAGATGCGCTAATTTTATCGCGTCTTCTCCTGGAGGCGCCTATTGTAACAGATGATGCTCTGGAAGAAATACGAGCAGTTTGTAGGGATGAAAGAAGATCAGGGTGGACTTTGGGTCTCCTGAAAGATCTTGCAATTAGAAAACCTCCAAAACAACTGGCATTTTTAAATACACTCTTATCTTACACTACTTATGAATCTGCTATTGTTCGAGATAACGCCATCGGGCACATTTTGGAATTGCATAAGAGATTCGACTTGAAATTGGTAATTGAAGAATTCGCAAGGATGAACTTGGAGTTTTTGAAGTTACCCAAACCACCAGAAAGTTTATGCGGCGTTAACCAAGGTCGATTAAAAAGTGAAACTTGGAATGATGAATTCATAAGAGCTTGTCTGTTACCGTACATTTCATTGTTGACAGTTAACGGAAGTCTTATTCATGATCTAGCTAAGGTAACAATGATATATTTATATTTAAACACGTTGTAGCTCTTTTTGTATTTGTAGGTATATGTTGCAACAAATTCCGATATTAAAAGAATAATTCTAAGGCTCATAGAAAATCCAATAAGGAATATGGGTATGGAATCCCCCGATTTTCTAAGGCTTGTAGAAGAATGTCCTAAAGGTGCAGAGACTTTAGTAACAAGAGTTATACATGTTTTAACAGATAAAGATCCACCAACACTTGAGCTTGTGAACAGAGTTAGAGACTTGTATAATACCAAAATATCAGATGTTAGGTTCCTTATACCTGTATTGAACGGTCTAACGAAGACTGAAGTAAGTATATGTGAGAAAAATTGTACAGAAATCTTTAAATGATCTACTTTTAGATTATATCCGCTTTACCAAAACTAATCAAATTGAATCCAGCTGTTGTAAGAGAAGTTTTTAATAGACTTTTGGGTTTGCACGGTGACAGTCCCATTAGCCCTACAGAGTTATTAGTGTCACTTCACCTAATTGATTCTAGCAAGGCTGATTTGAAAACAGTGATCAAAGCAACAACAATGTGTATTCAAGAGAAACAGGTATGAACGAACCATTATTATTAACTAGTATTGCATTGGTCATTAAGTTTCGGGACTGGTACAGAGATGGCGCCCCAATGCCATCCCGTTTATTTTGTTTTATATAGTACCAACCTTCAATAGACACTTGCATAGATGTAGTTACATTCGGTTCAGTCGTTGTCGAGAATTAAGTGAACTTATATTTGCTTAATGGGGTAAATATTGTTCAAGCTCAGCAATGGCTTGAAACATGTTACCGGTAAAAGTCTTCAGGTCCTCACTATGAGGTTGATACGACCAAAAATATCAAAAAAATGTTAAATTCCCAATATCTAACGAGTTCCGACAAATGTATTACTAACCAGCTTAGTAAACGATTGTATAATTAAATGGCTACATTGTCTTACAAATTAAATAAAATCTTTTCCCTATCCTGTACTCAAATATTATCTTTGACACGCTAATTCTTTCTTCTTACTATAATATAAAGATTACAACGAGATGAGCATATTATTTGTCCAAATAACAGAATGTCCTAGAAAAAATGTGTATGTTTTCACATCTCGGGTGTACACCACTGTGTCAAAATTTATGTGCAGTGCAAAAAATTGAATTACCATAATTGCTTAATATTTGCCTAGCTAGAAAAGTCAAGTCAATGAACCAAAACCGTTATGTTGGAATTGTACTTTTCTAAAACAAATATGTTAGACATACAGTTTTCAACTGTAATCAACTTTTGTTAATAACAATTTTCGATTGTGTCAAAAATAAGTACTTTACTCTTGAGTAAGATTGATATTTTTGACAACCCTCGTAAATAGATTAGAAAATTTACATTAGATTGGAAAAATAAATTTTGTTCATAAAATTAATAACAAAGTTTCCCGTTTGTAGAGAACTTAAGTGGACACATTGTATATGTTATAATTTACGTACGTTATAACAAATCTCAAAGGCTGTACGAACCTTAGTAGACGAGTCCAATTCGCATTTGACCAAATGATTTTGCACTAAAAGCAATTCTAAACATTAAAACATATGAATACTGAATATTATTTAAAAATATTGGCTTCCATATTAGCAAACTATCTATTCGAACAATTTTGGATTTGTGCATCTGCTATCCACTAGGTGGAGAAGTTACAATCAGCTTTGCTGTATAAGAACGTCATTATTTAATGTTATAGGAATACACATATCAAAAGCAACTTATAGGTTTTATTTTTTAGATTGACGACAGTATTATTACAGGATACCCTAAAAATTACAATGCATAAACCATATACTTAATACTAATACACTGCTAACCCCCGTAAATTGAAGTATCACATACTAAAAGAGACAAAATAATTTGTCAGCAATATTAACAATCCTCAAACATACTATCAGTTTTGAAATCTAAAATCCGTGCGGACAGATCGTTATCTAATATCAACAAAAATGTTCGTTAATCGCATTTTCTTAAACGTTTAAATAAAATTTTGGTATAAAAAACTTTGACTTTTCCTTAAAAGGGAGGATTTTTTACAAAATATTTAAACTTAAAACAATATCTAAATTCTAGAGACAATTTGAAAACAATTAAAAAAAATATGGTAATTCAATTTTTTTAAGCTGTAAATCAATTTCAGTGCCACAGTGTGGCTTCGCATCACTGTGCATCGGTAATTTTCTTCAGAGTCTACAAAGCTCCTCCAGCTATATGCTAAAAATACCTAAATCTTCACGGTAATTAAAATATGTACTTAACTTTTGGTTGATTTTGTCCCAATTATGATCCATTGTAGTTTGAAGAAAATGTCCCTTATATTTTAATCCATAATCGCCAAAAAGCGTTTTGAATATTTTAAATAACTCATTGTTTTATCAACATATATTTAAAATTTTCTTATTTTAGGTTTACACCCAAGAAGTATTAGCTGTCGTTCTGCAACAGCTCATGGATCAAAACCCACTACCCACACTACTAATGAGAACTGTTATTCAAGCATTAGGTAGTTATCCGCGACTTTCAGGTTTCGTTATGAATATTCTACAAAGGCTTATTTTAAAGAAGGTAGGTAATCATTTATTTATTCAACAATACATAATTATATGTTCATAGGCTTAGTTACGAAATTTAAAAGCAGGACATAAAATAATATGTAGTATTTAAAATAATATTCCATAAACGAGGTACTAACAGGAACCATTTTGAATACATAATCATCAACTTTAATGCCACTGTCCGAGACCGTACATTAATCCTTCAAGAAAAACGTAACAACACCATCAGTAAAAGTCAGAAATAAAAGCATTGCTATAAAAACGAAGGGATTGAAAAAAGAAGAGACATTCAATTGTGTCAGAGTATAATAGGGAGAAACTAGTACAATCTGCTACTGAAAATCGAAAGTACCATAAGATCGCCAAGGAAGCACTAATAACCGGGCAAAGACAAGTAATTGCAATAACAGATGAAAATATCCGAATAACATAAAGAAGCAACAAATTCTACAAGGCCCTATATAAACTGCTCGAAATGCTTGAGCAGCAGTCCAGAATATGAAAAAAGTGAAGACATCAAGGAACGACGGGGTAAACGTCGAGATACTAAAATAAGGTACAGAAATATGGAAAAATGTGATCAAAATATATATGCAATAAATCCTCTCTCCGAGGTGTCATTTTTTTGAACGCAAGACAATATATATAATATATATATCGGGCGGGAACCTTCATCAGTTGCGCTTCCCACAATAGAATGATAGAATGTCCTGTCGAACACTTAGTTATGTGATACATAGCAATAAATTTGTAGACGCGAGATGTAAGACGGACATCTAGGATTTTCGGGGAAACTAGCAAACAGAGGAGCCGTTCCGTGTAATTGCTAGATGTCGGTCTTACATCTCGCGTCTACAAACATACATACATATATATGCAATGTCTAAAATTATTGGTCCAAAAGAAAGGTAAAATGAAAACATCCAGAATTACAGACAGAATAGGCTCCGCTGACATGTATTCAGTAAAATCCTTCAGAATAAAATTAAAAACACACTAGATTGCGTTCAACCACGAAAATTAGCTACATTTTGCGTGACTTTACCACAATTGATCACATACATACTCTATGGGAAGTTATTATTCCAAATGAAGTGGATTTCGAGAACGCGTTCGACACCAATATTTCCGAAGGAAATAATCAATGCCCAGAGTGAGCAAGATTTAAATAAGTCACCATAAAGTGCTGCCGGTTAATCTCCTAAGTATAACAAAACCAATCATAAAATGTTGACAAGTTGATATTAATCATATCAGGATTGATATACGAGGGAACTAGATATGTGCTTAAAGTGTTCCTTGAAAATGTCATAAGAGATGATGTTTGATACACTCAACTTGTCAATAGTAAAACTGTCACCGCTAACTGCTATAGATGTTGTTTATACTTTAAAGAGACAAGGACGTAGCTTGTATGGATTTGGTGGTCATTTAATACATTGATCAATTAAAAAAATGAGTCATATGTAGAAACGTTAATCAATACATACCGGTAAACCAAAGCCAAAAAAAGAATATGTGAAAACAGCTCAGTAATGCCCACCAACACAGGACTCGGCAAGGGGAATGCCACCTCACAAGCGCTTCAGCATACTGTTCTTTTAAACTTCCCCTGTTAGTCTTTTCAATTAGTTAAAAATAAACTTTTCACTTTTTTCGCCCCTTTTTGTTCCCCAATGTTACATCAGTATCCACTCGTTGCATGTATTTATTATTAATTAAACGCCTAAAAACCAAGTTCAATGTACTTAAAAATCACATACATACCACTGATTCGCTTTACACGCTTTACACAATGTTATCAAATCTTATCTAAAACCACGATTGTTACAGGTTTGGAATCATAAAGTTGTCTGGGAAGGTTTTATAAAATGCTGCCAACGTACAAAACCCCAGAGTTTTGCTGTACTTATGCAACTACCTCCACCACAATTAACAGAAGCGTTGAATATTAGCCCGGACTTGCGTGATCCATTGCGAGAACATCTTTCAACCTTTACAGAGACTCAACGTGCCCACATTCCTTCAGCCGTTCAAGAAATCGTGATGAAAGCTTACACACCAGCTCCAGTGGTTCCTCAAAGTTTGCCTCCAGTGCCTCTGACACCGTCCATGTCACACCCACCACCAACCATGATGATGATGCCAAATGCGATGCCTACGCTCATAGATGAAGTAAGTATTACACGAAAATTGCCTTTAATAAACCGGGATATTATTATTGTCGTACACTTTTTGACACAAAAAATAAGTGTCTTTATAATTTACAATAAATTCCACTACAAAATATTTACTTTTTAGAAGGTCGATAAACTATCACTGATATCAGCTGTTCCGCTATCTAATTAACTGAAATCTTGCTGTACATCACCCATTTTATACCATTGTAGTTGTTATCAATTTTTCCCGTAGTGATTCTACCTTGCTAACATGTATAATTTCTTATTCCGGAAACGTATCGAAATTTCGGTGTTTTTTTTATCCTTGGTCGTGCGTTCAGGGAATTGGTTTTTACTAAAGTTTGTTTATTCACAGGATTAGTTTTTATTGAGAATGATTAATTTCTAGAAGGGTTCCTATATTGGCAGCGTAAAATAAAATGTCATAAGAAGTATTAAAAATAAAGTTTAAACCCCCAAGTTATGAGAGTTAGGTTTTTCTCCTGTTAGTTTTAAATTCTTAAATCTGAAAATTCACAATAAGACATTATGTAATATGCAAGCAACATTTATATCTATATTAATATAAAAATGTCTCGGCACGTTCTGTCTATACACTCTAATTTCAGAAACGACTGCAGGTATTTTGATATGATTTTCACTATTACATAAACTGATACAGGTTTTTTTTATATTATTGTAAATATTTCATGCAAACTAAGAGTTTTCTTTGCGTGTGCTACTTAAATCGTTTAAGTTATATGGAACTGATGTAAGAGGAATTGTTTCTCTCAAATAGCACCAAAAAGTCAGTGACACTATATTCCCACCCATTAAGACAAATATACAGACTTTTCCTCAAGTGTGGATATTCCTAAACAGGCCTTAAAAACAGGGATACCACAATTACCGTTCAGGAAATAATTACAATACTAAATTGAGAAGTTTATAAAATATATAATAAGAAGCTCAAGTAGTATTAAATGAGCACTGTAGATTTGATGTGATAAAATTTCCTCATTTGGGATTTTCGATGGCTAGAAATTGATTGGTTAAGGTCTTATCTTTGGGAAAATATGTGTATTTACTTTAATTATTTAAAAATTCAATGACATATGTCAATACACATCTGATTTATTTCATATCCGATTGGGGTATATCACCAAACATACTACTACATACTACCGTTGGTTCTGAATTTATAACTTTCCAAAAGCACTTTTTTATTGTTTTTATTTTTTGGTAGGTTAATGAAACGGTGATAAATTAAATTAACTTAATTTATCTTTGTCGCCTAGGTACTGACATTTAAATGTGCGATTTCAATCCATAAACATATTCCTACTTACATCTTAAGCACCAATGACATTTTTAGTGACTATAATATGATTCACATGTAAATGAAAGGTATAGAGAAAGTTGCCTTAGCTTTTCTAAATAAATAAAGTTATATATTTACCAATATAGGTTGAGTTCGGCATTTAACTCAAACATTTTTGTAGGAATCTCAATTAGTACTACACATGTTTTGTTTTAATTAGTTAGCATTAGGCACAGTTAAATACAAAACAAATTCATTTTCCATATATTATGAAAAGTAATGAAATCAGGGTAAAGTAATGAAGTCAATGGGCATTTATGTCCTGATCCAGGCATTTTATTAAAAAGTCAATCCTTTGTTAGTAAAATCTGGAAGAGCCCTTGTGCTCAAAATGTACGCTGTCAGTTAAGTAGTTTTTGTTGAATTACATTTTAAATAATTTAGAGATATTTTGCAAAACGCAACGTATTAACCACTATTGTCCGATTAAGTATACTAAAGATATATTCAAAAGATATTTCAATTTTACTGTCTTGGATTTTTGCTATAATAGCTTAAAAATTAGAGCAAAGTGCATGTGAATATCGTTGTAAATATGTGATAGACGGATAGTGTCAAGACCTCTAATGAGAAGTGAGGACCACTCATATTCGCGTGTAAAAGCAATCTTTTGCAACTATAATAAGTCAAAACAGAATTGTCTAATAGAAAATGATAGACTCGTCGACTATTGTATGTGGATCAACCCAAGACGTCGTTGTTCTTAACATCACTTGTTTTTGTTTATCGGTTTCTCATTTACAAAAGCTTCATCGTTAGTCCCGGATCTGATCTTGAATAGAAAAACAATTAATTAATAGTGGAATCACCGTTTATCTCGATTTGATTTTGTTGGCAGAATTACAATACAATGAATTCCATCAATTTGGTGAATTAATTTATTAACTGTAACAGGCATAGGGTTACAGATTTTAGGGGTGTCTTCTAATTGTTGAAGATACAGTCATTTTGACGTCAACAAATTTGTCCATTGGTGCAGTAGAAATTCAATT
Organism: Octodonta nipae; assembly: GCA_034190945.1. Taxonomy (NCBI): domain Eukaryota; kingdom Metazoa; phylum Arthropoda; class Insecta; order Coleoptera; family Chrysomelidae; genus Octodonta; species Octodonta nipae. The sequence continues at coordinate 109,951,957 of CM067220.1, forward strand.
TATAATTTGTGTAGCATTTGTTTTTACTTTTCATGTCGAACTTTCATACTTTGGTGATTCTTTCTTGAGAAATAAGTGTATTTTATGACATTAGTTGACATTAAATTATTACATAACATTAACTGAATATGATTATTTCTATTGAGAACTGAAATTATACAATGTAAATGTTGTAAATGTGGTTGTAATTCTCATCTATCACCTCAGAAAAGGTTTTCATTGATATGTTAGTTAAAATGGAAAAGCTGTGGAACCTTTGGTGTGTCACAAATGTAAAACCACAGTGCCGTTTCAACAACTCTAAGTTGTCATCTTCAAGGAGGAAACCAAACTTTTGTTTACTCTTTGGTTTATTCCTTGAAGATGACAACTTAGAGTTGTTGAAACGGCGTTGAGTGTTTAACAATAAAGGTTTGGTGTTAGGGTGCAAAACTGTGTTTTTACATATGTTAGTTGTACATGCATATTTTTATTTTGTTACAATATAATTTTACACATTTTGTTTCAGAGTAATGATGGATCAGTCTCAACACCATCCTCTCAAGCAGAACCTTTGCCACCAGGAATGGACTAAATGTGGTTAATTCATACTGCAGTAATATGTCACCTTGTGACAAAAGAATAATTTGGCAAGCATGCAAATGTGTAGATAGATAAAAGAGTTGCTTTACTGTATTAGTTTTAGTTTCTCTCCAGAATTAGGTATACATAATTTCTACCTATTTTGGCCTAATAAACTAATCATGTAAAACATTGAACAAATTTACTACTTTTTATAGAAGGATATTTTGTTCTGTATATGGATATATGTAATTTTAGATTTTTTTCTGTGGATTGCAAAACACAGCAGTGCCAGTATTTTTGTTTCGGGAGTGGGGCTTTTGACCCCTCTAGCAAAATAAACACTAGATAAGCATACGACTCTGAAGTTTGTGGGGGGTCTTGATCCCTTTGCCCCCTGGATTCGCCCGTGCACGTCTTCCAATCTTTCTTCTAGCCCCAGTCATCAGTATAAAACTTAATGAATTGTGTCCAAGTAGACTCCAAATTTGTATAATTTATTAGAAGCTCGGCAATAGTTATTGTACCAGAGGCAACTATTGAGAGAGACAAAATATTTCTTTATCTGGCATCATTAAAGATGGCGCTGTATGTGTTTTTGCCGTAATTTGCCCGGGAATTTTAAATTTAGTTTCAGCATTTTGGACTTTAAAATTATGTCACTTGAGATCATCCAAATCTAACTTGACGTATGTCAACTAACTCAAAACATAATTATATTTTTTAAATCATATAAGGGGTTAATGAGGTAGAACTTAAAAATATAAATCATTATGATTTTACATAAAAATAAAAATGAAACGTTTAGACAAATTATTTCAGAGCACAAGATACAAATACTATTAGGGCGAGCATAGACCTACCGTTTCTGTTCTTTTCTTATAGAACAGAAAAGAATTGTAAACGGAAGGCTAGAACGCAATGCAAAATATACTCGTCACATACCTACCGACCCGAAACTGTAAGAGTGCCCGATCAGAAAGTAAGCGACCAGCGTCGCCGGTCAGAACATTCTGACCGGTAAGAAAGAGGCATAAATTACATACTAGCTCCGTATATAAGCACACACAGCCCGGTTACAACCCGGCGCCGGTGATTTTACCCCAGTTCTACAACTGTGCTTTTGATCTTTTATTACGAGTTATCATATATTCGATGTGTCTACCACAAGCGCCAGATAGCGACTGAGGGCAAATCAAGAAAGCCCGGCGACCGGCAAGTGTACGGTGATGAACACGGATCCTCTTCTGTTCTTATAGAACAGAATCCGTTAGGCCTGTGCCCGGCCTTACAATATATCATGAACTTATTAAATATTTTTACATTGTCGCAAATTAGACTCTTACCTTTAACTACTTATTCATAAACACGAATTGTTCGACTATTAAAATCCAAACGTTGCTTAAAACTGCCATCATGAAAATACCAATTTTTTCCACTCTAGGTGAAATTTCACCCTTACCTTTTACCGTCTGTTAATAATGACAATTTGTTGCGCTAGTTAAGGACCACAAGGTGAATGTTTTTTGAGAGAAAAAAAACAAAATAAACAGTAAACAACTGAAACCCCAAAAAACCTGCCATACCATTGTTAAAAATGTTGCCTACGGGACGACGTCAATCAAGCGCGGTTTTGTCAGATTCTTCGTTGAAGAAATATATTTTAAATATCAATAAAATTTCAGAAAATTACTGCAAATTACACACACACAGCTTGGCGACACGCAGTCAAGTGATTGTGGCTCTACCTGCAGATGTCGGTATATGAAATCAAGTAAGGTAAAACGGTAAAGATACCTCGGATAAATTTTATCTCAACGGTTGTCTCTGTTTTTACATTTGGTAGGGTCAGAAAAATTATTCTCTTTATTTCAAGAGGATTTACATCTTGATTTGAGACCTCATTTGTCTAATTCCTAAAGTAAATATGTTTTTGCCTATTATGGCGTTTGTAGATTTATTTACATATGAATGAATCTACAATTTTTCTACCTTGAGTACTCCCAGTAACTTCACCTGAAAATGTGTATGCAAGTCTTTCATTCTTTTCTAGGCAACTTCCAAGAAATATCAATTTTTTTTCTTTTAATTTCCGTCATTGCAATGAAATGTACCACACTTTTTATTACATGTAAGTTTTTTGTCTACATGAGATTTAATTTTCTAAATTTTATTTTTGCCAGTTACATGGTTTGTTAATTAGGTCATCGTTATGTAACTAAATTCCCATTTTTACAATAAAAATGAATAGTTTTAAAGTCTTTTATTATAGATTATCACCATTATAGCGTAAAATAAATTAGATATTAAGACAGTTGATATCAAAAACATGCTTTATAGGTATTAAGATAAATAACACATAAATAAGTTTAAAGCTTGGATATTGAGGAAATCCATTCCTTCATGCGTAACCAAGTTTATTCATTGGTGAGTATGCTTCTTTTAGTTCCGAGCTCTTTCAGTTCATTGCTAGACGTATTTTGGGTTAGTTCGCAGATGAAGCTGTACCTTCTTGAGCAGTCGGCGCCTTTGTACATGTAAGTCCGTAACGGTGGATTAAAAGCGAGTTTCAAACACCTGCCGTCGCCATGAATTGTCATCTCTTTCTGATGTTTACTCGATTCGATTACCGGTTTAGCACTGTTGCTCCAAATAAACAGAAGACCGGGGTTTAGTCCACCCAACCAGTAATCTTTTCCTGAAAAGGGATTTAAAAATAATAAATGTAGTTGCTAATTTAAGGTGACTGCTTACCAGATAAATGAGGTTTGCTGATTATGTATGAAGATAGGTCTTTCATTTTGTCCATGTTTTCAGTCTCTGCCAGAAAGCCTCCTAGTTTCTTACATTGTTTACTAGCAACCTTCCAATCATATTCTCTCCCCGCATCGCTGCCGAAATAGTAGCAGTCAGATCCCACTCTAGTAAAATTATCTGGACATGGTTCTGCAAATAATAGTTGCAATTGTAAAAATGTTCAAACTAACTGGTGTACAAGCTGCCAACTGGAGCCACGTTACATTTACTAAGCAGAATTTAGCGGTTCTAATTGTTTATCTACGGCTTTTAGGCTAGCCGCAAAATGAGGCGTAGCTCTGTGACGTGAAGCAGGCGAGAATTTGTAAACCAAGTAAATATATACGACTGCGATATCTGACAACACAGCGTGACGTGATGAAGATAATTCTCGCGGTCACGTGCGGAACGCAGTGTTTATGCCGCTGTTTGTCACCGTGAGTGTGTTCAAAACTTAAAAAAATGGAACAAGAAACATGGTAAAGAAAACATTTGAGATTAAGTGCTGGTAGAAAATATTCACTAGATTTCGCTCAACCACGAGAACAATCCGGATTTGCACAACTATACCAGTAAGCCACACTTCTCTATGACTTAAGTACAACTGATCTCACATATGAACCAAGGGAAGTTATCAGTCGCAACAAGGTCGTAGCCAAATATTTTTTTAGTGCTGACTACTTGAGTTAAAAAAAGACTATTAATTAAGTACCACATGCTTTCCCCTTAATAGACTTCTAAAAAGCAATTGACACCTAATATCCAAAAGCAGTAATGATGGTCTGAGTAAATATCATCATCATAGTCAAAATGTATTATCAGACATGTTGTGAACTCGTAATAGCACTGTTTAGATAGAGCGCTCTCATCACTCTTTTCAGTTGCCTTGTGATTGCCGAATGCCGTATACTCGCAACTCGGTGGCTCTTGTGACAGTCATATCTAATAGAGGTGTAAGAAAAGTAATTATTCGTTACTAGAGTACTCGTTACTTGCCCGGATCCGAAGTAACGACTACAAAATTCATCAGTGGTATAGTTATTCGAGAACTCCAATGTTTCTCGAATACTTGATGAATGGTAATATAAATATAGTCGACATGGGAGTTAATTTTTAGCCATCATTCGGGTCATCCCGTTACCCCAGAACCGGTCCAACGGTTTGACGGCGAGCAAAACGAATAGTGCCATCGATCAATATTTTGATGAAACTTCTTTGACGTAATAACAGATATCTTATTTAAAATAAATAGTCCAAAAAAATGTTTTATATTTATATTAATAATAAAATTCATAATTGTTTATGTGTTATAATATGGAAATAATAACAATAAAATGTTGGTTTACAGTTGTACTATAAAATTGCATTGTCACAGCCGTATGTTTGTCTATAAGGTTGTTTGGCGAACAAATGACAATGTAAATTAATATTGTTATTTTACCCGAAGCACAGTATAATCAAACCTCTGTGCCCGAAGCATATACAGAACGAGTACTCGAGTAACGAATATTTAGTAACGAGTACTTAACTGAAAAATATCGAATACTTACGAGTACTCAAAAGTAACGATACTTTACACTTCTAATTTCTAACACTTTGGTGCATGACTCTGAACAACATTTTCTCATGTGCCTGAAGAATGTGAGAATGGGTGTTGAAACAGTGGAGGGTAGTCGACTAGGGGTACCTAGTTCATTTAATATAGAGACGTTAATTCGATGTGTGGTATATGGAACTATTATAGTTCTCTCTTCATAAGCCCACATTTCAAAAGCAGCAGCCTTTTTATTGGTCCATATTTCAGAGGCACATAAGAAAATGGAGAAGAGCAACATCATCTTAATGAACTTTGTAATGTTGTTATCCTGTCGCAATCAATTAATTTTGTCATGATTACCAGCTCCTGTTGTACGCGTTGCCGGATCTTATTTTCACAGCTATCCGGATTTTCAACCAGTGAACCCAAATATACAAACCTCTGAACCACTTCATAGCGACAGGTTTCAATTATGACCATCATGTGCCCTGTCCACAATCATAACTTGGTCTTATTGTACCTAATAATAATAATATTGCTCTTTAGTGCTCAAGGCAAACACCTTTTTTCTTGATGCCGGCAAACCATAAATTGGATATCTTGTTTGCTCCAATATTTCCGCCACCATGACTGTGGTCATAACAAACTCAGTGTAGATGTTAAACAACATCGCAGGCAGTATACATCATTGGCGAACTCCCTTTCTAATTGTTATTTACTCAAAAAGATTGCTGTCGATCCTTATGTGGGCTGAACTAGCCTTATAGAGCTGTTGAGTGAGGAACACCCATAGGATATCCCACAGTTTAGCCCGATTTCAAACTCCGAGTGGTCCATGAAACATATATAAATTAGAAGTTAATGCTCCCTGGCCTTCTCGATAATTTGCGTCAGGTTTAAGATCTGTTCGCGTCCTTTTACCAAGGCTGCCTGCTCCGGTGAGATTTCCCAGCTAATGAAATTACGTAACCCTACAAACGAGACTGTATAATTTATAGTAGAACCCTGTTGTAGTAAATCGGTGGTAGATTCTTTTTTATGGAGGGGAGCAAAGATGGCTGTGCACCATTTATCGGACCAAGCACTGGATGACCAAATCTTCTTGCAGATGTTATGTCGGAGAAAGATGCCGTCTGCGTCCAAGTATTTTAAAGTTTACCCAGAAAGAGTATCTATGTTTTTGGCTTTATTTCACTTTTTTCTTAATCCCATGTTCCACTTCTGACTGGAGGATATCTGGCTCATGTTCATTGTTTTATAGAGGACCCGATTGTCTGCCTTAAAATAAAGATTGTCGCAATAAGTTCGCCATACCTCCAAAACCTCACTCAAATTGGTAATTAGTTCTCCTTCGGTGTTCATAACAGACAAAGTTTTGGATTTGAAAGCCCCAGTAAGCCATTTTATCGTCCGAAACATGTCCCTGGGTGGATATAGTTTTTGATGATATCCTTTAATATTTCTTCATTTGTTACAAAAGAAAATGTGACTACGATATTTCAAAATTAAAAAATGAAGTAATAAATGTTAAAAATGAAATATTATTCAACACTTATAAATTTATCAATTAAATAAATATGATTTAGAGACTTTTGCGCGTAATACCCTGTCTCACCTGTGTCTATTCGATTTCCAGCCATATTATAGTAAAGCATTTCTTCCACTCGTCGTAGACGTTTTTCCATAAAGTCAACTTTGTATACCAATTTTTCTATTGCACTCAACAAATACAAATCTGTTTCACTAACTTGTCCACCAATTGGTTTTTTGTTGCTATTATTATTAGTTACAATTTTCGAGCCAGAAATTTTACTTTCCAAAACATCATCATTTCTATCTTGAGCAACGTAGTAATTTCTCGTAGGTGGTAACATCATAATCCGGCCCTTTCTGAAATAAATATTTTATTGAAAATCAAGTTATGGTTATGTAATAAATACATAAAATGATATTTCCTACTCTTTAAAAAATAAAAATATTGCCCGCATGACCGGATTAAGTTAGTGTGGACGCATGGCTACTTAATGAGGTTAAAATTGGCACTAATTTTTTAATTACTTTTATGTTTTTTTGGGCAATAACACCACAATAGAAATAAAACGACGTATATTGCAGGAATACCAAACGTTTCAAAGTCTATTCTGACTTCGTTGTCAATGGCTTTATATTTATTGATGTAGATTGCAAAATCAAATTTTCATTAAACATAAAATTAAAAATGGTTTCTAACACTTCATGTAATATATAAAATCAAAAGGCTTATTATGACGAATACAAATATATTTGTTTCATATTTTTAAAATGAATATTTTAATAAAATATATTAACAAAAATATTTAAAAAAATTACCCATTCCCCCCTTTATTCCCCAAACCATAAGACCTAAAATTTTTTGTTTGCAGGAAAAATACGAAGACATCTCCAATATTAATTTTGGGGGCCAAATTATAGAATAAAATAATTTTTTTAATGAATTCTTTACAAGATATTAAAAAATATTCTCATTTCCCACTTTATTCCCGAAACTATACTACCCAAAAATTTTGAAAATAATTAGGTGTACTGCGGCTCACTTGAAATTTATAAAAAAATTAGTAGAAAACCCCAATATTAATTTGAGGATAAATTATAGAATTAAATTGAAAATAAAAACGAAATTTTCAAACGCATCATTTAATATATCAAACAAAAGGCTCATTATTTAAATTACAAATATATCATATTTTTTAATCATTTGTTTAAAAGATATTAACAAAAATATTCAACGTCGACTTAATCCCAACTTTAGAAACTTCACTATCTAAAATTTTGAAAAATATATTTTAATTGTATTTTTAAATAATTTATCAAAAAGATTTAATAGTTTATTATTTAAAACTTGACCTATATTCCCCTTTAAATTCCAATCTACAGAGCCTATAATTTAGACAGTAGATTATAAAAGGCTTCCCTGAAAGTTAATTAGTAAAATAAAACTCTAATGTTAATTTTGAAGACCAAATCAGAAAATTAAATACATATTTTTATAAAATTCAAGCCAATCATGTAGCAAATACAATAAAATTATGTGGAAAATAAAAGTGTATATTCCATATAAATTTAAAACGCTTCCTTTAAAAAATATTAGGGTAAATATAAGAAAATGCACTCATTCCCTGCTTTTCTGAAACTAGAATATTAGAATCTTGAAGGTGGTATGGAACCCTTAGTATTCGCATACTAAGGGTTCCATACCACTCGCACTTGACCAAATTATTTTAAATTAAAGCTCAATTTCGTAACTACTTTTTATTTATCTACAAACAATAAAGCTTCTGCAATGTTTGTTTCAATTTCTGACATTAAAGAGTCTTGAACACACAATAAAATAAAAGTTAAGTATAAATAGCAACTTTCAAGGTCACTTTGCTTTATTGTTCATACATGGCAGAATTTCGTATCACACATGTATTGCTACAATAAACTCAAATAGATCATCAGTTGATGACAGATTTGGTTCCACCATTTTCTTTCTTCTGTCTCTTATAGGGCTGAAAAGTTTGATATTGTTGGCTATACTGAAACAAAATTTACTTGAGAATCGCAAGGCTAACGTACCAAAAATTCATTTTCCATTTTTCGAAAAAAAATGTTTTGCTCCGATTTCCTCTCGTCTGTCATGTTGACTAGATGATTTCTATGTAAAAATTGAGAATGCAAAAACGATGGGCAGAAGTATCGCAAGAGGCCAAAGGGTTGAGATAAAAACGTGATCCTGTAAGAACACAATTTACCTAAATTTTATCATTTCTCCTAATGAAAATTGATATCTGGAGTATCCACAAAAAATTGGCATGAGTTTTGCAAATGGCCAAGAAAGATTAAGGATCGGAAAAGACTGTGGAAACTTCCGGTCCTCATTCTTACTGGACGATTCACAAACTTAACGGTCTACTTACGTTATCAACTTTCATTCTTCCGATTTACAGAAAGCAGAAAGGTGTAGCAAAATATAAGCATTCCTTACAAGATCACGTTCTTATCTTAACCCTTTGGCCAAGTGCAGCACTTCAGCCTACCGTTTTCAATGCTCGGTTTTATTACAAAATTCATTTAGTCAACATGGACAGAGAGCAGAAAAAGTGAACAATATCACATTTTTCAACCCCCTCCGAGACAGAATGCAAAAATCAAATAGCCTGCAGTGGTTGGCTGGTTCTATGGAAAAATACCACTCACGCGTACGGTAAAACACACGCATAGCTAAATGTTTAACAGTTGCTCCTAAATATATTTTAGGGGGCACCCACTTACGCTTAACGCCACCAGTGAAGCCATATTTGATTAACTCTGGGTCAAATGGCATTTTTTTATCAGAAACCTAATATCTTCAAAAAATGAGATATCGAAACAATTCTTTTTAGGGTTCCGTATATACAATATATGGATACCCTTATAATATTATAATATCACTCCGGATTTCTGCCTCTGTCACATCACAGCAATTTTCTTCTATACTACTGGACGGAAGAGATTGAAATTTGGTATCAATGTATAGTTTGGTGACCCGATCAGGAGTACATATCGTAAAAGAAAAAAATTGATTTTAGGGGTACTTCTGGGGGGAAAAACTGACCTCCAAAACTACTGAGGTTAAAATTTTGAAAAAAATAGGAAATATAGAACGTTGTCTGAACTTAACAGGAAAAATAAGGAGAAACCATTAATATTAATTTTGGGGGGGGGGCAAATTATAGAATTAAATAAAAATTTAAAAATAAAAAAATTCAAAGGCATCATGAAATATATCAAATGAAAGGTCTCATTCTGAGGAACACTAATCTATTTTATTTTCATATTAAAAAAAATATTTAAAAAGATATTAACGAAAATATACCAAAATTTACCCATCCCCCCTCTTATCTTCGAAACTATAAAACGTAAAGTTTTGAAAAAAACATGAGGTATAGGTTCTGACCTGAAGTTTACTGGAAAAATAAGGAGAAACCTCTACTTTTAATTTTGGGGGCCAAATTACAGAATTAAATGGAAAATATAAAATTAAAATTGTTTCTAACCTATCATGTTGTATATCAAATGAAAGGACTCATTACGACGAAAACAAATATATTTTTTCATATTTTTAAAATAAATTAACTAAAAGATATTAACAAAAATATTTAAAAAATTACCCATTCCCCCCCCTTATCTCCGAAACCATAATCTGGAAAATTTTCAAAAAAAATGGAGGTATAGATCCTCACCTGAACTTTACTGGAAAAATAAGGAGAAACCCCTAATATTTTTTTGGGGGGCAAATTATAGAATTAAATTGAAAATGTTAAATTAAATTTTTTCTAACCCATCATGTTATATATGAAATGAAAGGGCTCATTATGATGAAAGCAAATATATTTTTTTCATATTTTTGAAATAAATTAATTAAAAGATATTAAAAATACAAAAAATTTTACCCATCCCCCTTCTATCTCCGAAACCATAAGCTGGAAAATTTTGAAAAAAATGCAGATATAGCCCCTCACCTGAACTTTACTGGAAAAATAAGGAGAAACCCCTAATATTCATTTTGGGGGCTAATTATAGAATTAAATGGAAAATAAAAAATTATAATTGATTCTAACGGCTCATGTAATATATCAAATCACAGGGTTCATTATGACGAATACAAATATATATATATATATATTTTTAAATGAATATTTTAAAATATATTAAAAAATATGTTAAAAAATACCCATTCCCCCGTTATTCCCCGAATTATAAGACCTAATTTTTTTTTGTTTATAGGAAAAATATGACAAAATCCCTAGTTATATTATTTATCCCCCAAATAATAGAATTATTTATTTATTTATTATTATTATTAAGAAAACCCCCATAGTAATTTTAGGGACAAATTATACAATTAAATGGAAAATAAAGATTCAATTTTCAAACGCATCATGTAATATATCAGATAAAAAGCTCATTATGTGAATTACAAATATATCATATTTTTAATACATTTGTTTAAAAGATATTAACAAAAATATTAAACATCTACTTAATTCCCACTTTAGAAACTACACTATTTAAATTTTGAAAAATATATTTTATGTGTATTTTTTTAATAATTCGAATAACAGATTTAATAATTTATAATTTAAAACTTGACCTATTTTGCCCTTTATCTTCCAATCTGCAGAGCCTCAAAACTCAGACAGTAGATTATAAAAGACTTCTCTGAAAGTTTATTAGTAAAATAAAACTCTAATGTTAATTTTTGGGGGCCAAATTAGAAAATTAAATATTGTATATAAAATAAAAAGTCTATGTGTGGAAAATAAAAAGGGTATATTTTTTATAAATTTAAAACGCTTCCTTTAAAAGATATAAGGGTAAATATAAGAAAATGCACTCATTCCCTGCTTGTCTGAAACTGGAATATTAGAATCTTGAAGGTGGTACGGAACCCTAAGTATGCGAGTCCAACTCGCACTTGATCCAATTATTTTAAATTGAATCTTAGGTTATGTAGATTAAGGGAAAATTATGTAGAATGTTATAATCCACTATTATAGGGATAAAAATGAGGGTTGAAATGGTGTACATTTCAAATTTAGATCTTTTTTTCTTTTGTTTATGGTATATCTCAAAGAAAAATACAGATATTGATACGAATCTTTTTTTTAATTGTAGGTTTATTAATATAGATTAGAAAAATATGTTTTTCAAAGTTATCCTCCCAAAAGTGTAGGTGAAAATAAGAGGACAAGCGAGTAAAAATGTCAAAAATAGCCAAAAGATACAATTCGTGATTTATTGTTTAAAAGTATCAAAAATGGTTCTATGGTTCATTCTAATCTCTCGAAATGCAATAAAAAAATTCTTTCACAAAAACAATAATTATTTATATATCTTTGTTAATAAATACCCATAGAATGTCGGATCATAAAAAAAGATGAAAGTCAAAAAGTAGGAATGTGACGCATTGAAAGTGATCATTTACCATATACTTTAAAAACAATAGCCCCTAAAAATGGCAAAAATAAGAAAATATTGATCTAACTAAACATTGTCGAAAAACATTAAAAATAATGGACTGAAAACTCACGGGATTTTTCTGTTGTTGTTTACAATTACGATTACAAATGTAGAAATCGAGGGTGAATCCGTCGAAAAACAGCGGAATCAACAAAAATTTAAATTTTGTTTTGAAATAAGTGTATATTGTTTGCACAACTATTATTATATGCAATATGAATTATTATGTTATGCATTATTTGCGATTTCAAACGCAATGTCAAATTTCTAAGGTTAAATGTTCGATATTAAAACTTAAAATATTAATAGTAATGTTTAACGCTTTCAATGTGACCAGTAAGTAGAAAAAAATGTGAAACATGCCAAAATGTACTTTTTCTTCGCAGAATTACGTAATTAAATGCAGTTTTCAACCTAACCAAGTTTTTTTTTCATAACCATTTTCGATATTTTCAGAAATTAGGATACTTTTAGCAACATTCATATTTTTTTGACCATTCTCCTATAAAATGGAAACAATGATAACATGAATTCATTTTGATTTTGATATGCAGAACGTCTTAAGAAGAAAGGCTTTTTTTCTTAATATAGATAATACAAAAGTTTTCCATATAATCGAAGGTAAAATGATGACATTTCTGCAGTCATATCTGCCCTCAACAGTCGTTTCTCATAGTTCTCGTATATGAAGTTGTAGTAATAAAATAAATAATAATATTCGAGTAACCAGAAGTCTCAGCAGGCGAATAGGAGAACTATGCTAACTGACAAAAACTCAGATAAAGAAATTAAAATATCGGGTACATTTTATTAACTACCCAGGAAAAGTTGTCGAAATTCCAAAAAACTTTACTTTAATGTCAAATGTTGTAAGTATTTTAAAAAATTATACAACTCTCAATTGTTTTTATAGTACCGCGAACTCATGAGAGTTTACGTATTGCATAATTAATTGTTAGTGTTGCATTTAGCACCAATAATTAACATAATGCAAACACAGAAATCCTAAGTTCTAAGCAGGCAATTCTACAAGAATTTCACTTCCATTCATTTACATGTAACTACCTTGACCTACGAATCTTCATCCGGCTTCCCGATTTTATTTGTCTACTGACCTGTTACTCCCCAATGTCCATTCTTCTAATAAGGAACCCCATATTCCGTCCACTTCAGTCCAATCGTCTTTGTTTTTTATAATATTTTCGGATATATTTGAGTATATTGCGGCAATTGACGAACACTGAATGGCTAGCAAACCAAAAAATAAGATAAACGACTTCATGGCACACTTACAGTCGATCTAGAACGCGAACGGTATACAAATGAAGAGAATGAAGATATTCTGCTGATTCATAAACCAACTCTCTCTTTTATTTTCATGGTATTTGTTGGTTTCTTTAGAGTGGAGGTATTTGTTTTATAGGTGTATTTACTAAGTTTAAGGTTTTATGTGACAATTTGGAAAAAACGCGGAAATAACTTCCGTAGAATCATTATTTTTATTAACTGTATATACGTTTAAAGTGGATTCTACATAACTTCAAACTACTTTTGGCCTATAACAAGACGATCAATCAAAGCAAATTATTAATTGTTGAGTAGCTGATAAATTGCCAAATTTATAACAAAATCATTTATTTTAGAGAAGTTTTTCAGGTTTTATTAATCACTATTTGATTTTTTATCTGATGTTTGTAATATATTACATCATTTTATATTTCTAGCTATTACTAGAATTTTTTCGTAAATAAAAGGGGTGCTCTGAATAGAAACTCATACTGAATTTGTTACTATGAGCGAATATCTACTGCTTATTTTCAAAAATTAAATATAAGCAAAGATTCCCAAGACCATTTGTTTTGGGTTGGTTTTAGAGACATTTTATATTCCATCCCAAGTGGTTTCCTGGTCTTCATATACTGAGATCTTTTATTTAAAAAGACATCGTCAGAATTGGTAAGTTTCAGTTTTTTGTAGAAGAAAAGGCAAGTCGGAAATTAATTACAACGTTTATTTCACATATAACGAAGCGCCAATGATCTAGAGAGATAGGGTGAGGTAATTACCCCCTCCCCTGCCCCTTCCTGTCGACCACCTTGATTCACTTATTATGGCTTCTTCTTTCCTGGGTCATGTGTACCTGACGCCGGCTAAGGGTAACCGGTGTTCATCCATCTACATCAATTCATCCGTTGATCACCTACCAGTCCAGTACCGAACTTTTTGTTACCAGCATTGTTATTTTTGAACTGGGCCTCTCGGTGTCCTGCTAATTTACCTTTACCAAAGCGAAAATTAAAATATATGAGAGCAGTCTAGATCTTCCCACCAATGACCAGGTCAATGGCAGATGGATTTACAAAGGACTTAATAAAAAAAACCGAAAGTACACAAAAACTACAAGTTACGCAGATGTGTATGAACCGAAGCATGATCGGAATAATAAGGAGGGATCGATAGAAATAAGACCAAGGTAATAGATTTCATCCACAGAAAGAACTCCCTTAAATGGTAACGATATCCCAAAAAATGAAGAATGAAAGAAAACTCAACAATAAAAGATGGAATTAAAACTTCAAGAAAATAACAGCTTGTCCCAAAAAAACTAAAAATGTAGGCACTCCGAAAGAAATTAGGTATGAATATGTAAGGGAGGCAGACAATGAAATAATGGTCAATTATGATTGGAATTTATCTTTTGTCTGTTTGTTTAAGTGATAGCGAATTTAACTTTGAACTAATTAGTAATTAATAGAAAAGTTCTAGAGCTAAATGTTACTTTCAGTCCAAACAAAAAACCGAACTAAATCTTTAAACGCAACTGGAATCTTAGTCCCCATGAATATAGCCAAACGTCAGGTGTGTTTTTTTAAATTTTAATGAACTACTTTAAGTTTAACTCCAATTAGTTTAATTTGCACCACTCACCTAACTTTACTGAGTTAACTAGTAGTCTAATACTGTCATCAATCGTTTCAACTTTAACGAAGGTTTTAAATGATCCGCGATGGCTAACGTTTTACAACTCTAAGTTTTCCAATGAGTAGTTTTTAAGAGTAAAAACAATTGTGATCCCAAGTTGTATCCCTGCAGAATTTCTGAAATTACAATACACCTTCATAGTCTGGCAGCCAATGTAGTTATTCAACATAATGTAGCCATATACGTAATATTGATTTTAAAGTCACATTTAATTTTATTAAACACAATTTATGGTTTGTATAATCAAGTGCCTTTATAACGGTCTGTATTACGAGATCAACTTAAGCGGCTTAGAAACACATTAAAGGGCGCCCCTAGATTTTTTATTAGTGACATAGCAATTATTGTCCATGTACTAACATACTAAGGGGATGGATTTACAGCTCGATAAATGCGTTTCAGACAAAAAATTGCATAATAGCGACACTGCTTGGTAATTTCACTACTATCCCCAGAAAAATAATAATTCGGAACATAAAATGAAGATAATCCCAAAAATATAGTTCACATGAAATAGCGTTGTATCCCTACCCGTATGAAATAAATTCTTCATAATAAAATGAGAATGTCTTTCTTTTTTGTCAGCTTATAGACCAGAGTGACCTTGACATACACCCAATGTTTATAGGGATCCGTCATTTTAAACTGATTGTAAGATATGCAAACTTTCCAAACTAGTTTAATTCCTTCATATTTTGCAAACATATCTTTAGCTGAGAGCAAATTATATTAATCGTTCATTATCATTATTTTTTGGTTCTGAGTACAGTTTTTTTTAAGAAATAGTTACAATTCTGTTTGCCTAACATTGTTTGGGCACAATGAAAACATAAATGACTTTCTACTATTAAAATTATATTCAATTAATTTGTTGTACCTATCATTAATGTCGATTAGTGTTGAAGCAAACAGTTATCTTATGATTTATAAGTGAAAAGCTTACGTGTATGACACTGTAATCAATCTGTGAATACTATGTAAGATCCATAAATATTTTAATATATTAATTTCTAATAACATTTTCCTTGCGATTTCTGTAAATTGCGGACGTATATCATAGGGGATGAGTGGGGTACAGTAGAACATTATTAAATTTTAACTCAAATTGAAGACAGTAATTTTATTTCTGAAAGATCGCTCTAATTGAGTTACTTTTTATTAATACTTATTTAAAATCTGTCTAGTAATAATTTATATTTAAAAAAGAACCGACTTCAACTGGCTTAAATAAAAAACCGTTTAGAAACCATGTTCAATTTTCTGACATATTTTTTTTATCTGATTCTATTGATTATTTTAGCGTATTCTTATCTCTGCCTCTCTCTCTAATTTGTATTTTTTTATATTATCCACATATTTTTTAACCTTTTTATTTGTTTTGTTATTTGGCCCACTTTCTATAAGTGTAATTCACCCTATAATGCAACCGCCCTGTATATGTTTCTGTCTATTGGTCACTCAATATAAATTATTTGTCTATCATTTTCTGAATCACCCTATATAGCTATAATTCAACTCTACACGATGTTGCAACCGCCCTGTATAAGTATTGATCCCCTCCACTCTATTTTTCTATTGTTTAAATCAACATGTATACCTATAATTTTCCTTCGCCCAATAGGCCAAGTATGAGCAACTTCTTATGTTCCACACTATATAACACCCCTGTATAACTAAAATTCCACGCCATGCAATTGCTTCTAACATTTTTTGAGCCTTCCGCCCTATAACTTAATATCCTTACTGCATATGCTTATTTACCCATTTTTTCCAGTTTTTTTATCCACTCAAGATTTCTTGAAACACTCTGAAAAACTTATATTTCAACCGTCCTATATATGGAACTGCTTATATACCACCCAATGTCACATTTATTTGAAAAATGTTTTTAACCCACCTGTTTAACTGTAATTTTACTTCGCCTTATACAGTGATGGACAAATGTGTGGAACCAAGTAAATATCTCTGGAATTATTAGAGATATTAAAATGAAATTTGGAAGGTGGATACTGCAGTAGATTCCCTATTTCTTTCCAATTTTTTTTACAATTTTGAACTTTTTGTTTTACCGGAAATAATGTCGATTTTAAAATTTGCAATGAAACACCATGTATAGTATTTCAGTTTATGATGAAACATTTTATTGCGAATACAAAAATATCGGGTTTGATATAGTTTACTTCAATACCTACCGAGATATTAACACAAAAGTAACTAAGGAAAAGAAAAATTCGATGGTAGCTAAACTCGGTTCAGATTTCATTTACGCCCGATATAAACAAACCGCTCGGTAAGGATTTGTATTTCTATTGGCCAATCGGTGGCATTTTACCGTCACAGCCAACAGCACTGCTTGTTCCATAGTCGAATACACGTGCGTTTGTTTAAATCAGGCGCAAATTAAATCTGAATCAAGTTTAGTAGTCCATGAAATTCATTGCAGAAGTGACAATAGTTTTCAAAATAAGTTATTAGTTTTTTTTATTTGAACGTAAAAAGATTGTATTGTTTTAATTTGATCGTAAAATGGCCGAATTAAGTGAAAGAGAAAGAATAGAAATATTAATGATGATTGGGTATGAGGAGAAGAAAAGGATGCATCAAGAAGTTTGTGACCTTTTTAACATTGTTCATCCGAATACACAAATATCCCGTTCAGTAGTGACGAAAACTTTGCGAAGGTACGACACAAGTGAAACAGTTAGCAATTTACCAAAAAGTGGACTGTTAAAAAGTGCAAGTACTGAAGGTGTAGCTCAAAATGTTGCTATATCTTTGGAAGAAAATCCTCACTTATCCACTATCGACCTCGCCAATAAACATGGAATTAGCCGTCGTTCAGTAGGAAGGATATTAATGCGAGAAAAATATCATCCATACAAAATTTGCATCGTTCAAGAACTCTCCGAAGACGATTTCGACAGACGTTTGCAATTTTGTGAAACGATGATGGATATTTGTAACCGTGATAATAATTTTATAAGAAATGTGGTGTTTTCAGACGAGGTTACATTTTGTTTAAATGGTACGGTTAATCGACATAACTGCCGCTACTGGTCGCAAAGTAGTCCTAATTGGGTACAAGAGGCGCATACACAACATCCCCAAAAATTGAACGTTTGGGTCGGCATTTATAACAACAGAATCGTGGGACCCTTCTTCCTACAAGAAACTTTAAACGGAGATAGGTATTTACAGCTCTTGAAGACACAAGTAAATGGACAATTGCCAAATAATATCTGGTTTCAGCAGGATGGAGCACCACCCCATTACGCTCGCATTGTTCGAAATCATTTAGATAGGACATTTCATCACAGATGGATTGGAAAAAGGGGTACTTATGAATGGCCTGCACGAAGTCCCGACCTTAATTCACTAGATTATTTTATGTGGGGTTACTTAAAGTCTAAGGTTTATGTTGATAGACCAAATAATTTGCAAGAATTAGCTTCAAGAATAACTCAAGACATCCAGAGAATTACACCAGAAGTAATAGCTAATGTTACTAGAGAATTTAAAAACAGACTTGCTTATTGTCAAGAAGTAAACGGTGCTCAGTTTGAACATCTAATACATTAAGTTTAGTTAAGTTTCAATGTTTTGAAAATCACTTAGATTTAGTTAATAATTATGATTATGTATTTCTTTAATGGATATTAGATTTTTCCTTTCCTTAATTACTTTTCTGTTAATATCTGGGTAGGTATTGAAGTATACAATATCAAACCCGATATTTTTGTATTCGCAATAAAGTGTTTCATCAGAAACTAAAATACTATACAGGGTGTTTCATTGCAAATTTTAAAATTGACATTACTTCCGGTAAAACAGGAATTTCAAAATTGTAAAAAAATTTGAAACAAATAGGCAATCTACTGCAGTATCGACCTTCCAAATTTCATTTTGATATCTCTAATAATTCCAGAGATATTTGCTTGGTTCCACACATTTGTCCATCACTGTATATCAACTGATCACATTGCTTGCTTCTTGAATTTCGATGCACGCACACCGTATACCATATAGAAAACATCCTCACCTAAAAATTTTTCTTTTCGATACACTAATGGAATATTTTGTGCCATTTCACTCTATTGCAATGAAAACAGTTACAAACTTTGCATATCTTGACATTTAGGCTAGATATTTAAGATGAAAATTTGACATTTGCCCTTTTTATGCAAATATATTTACGATTTTCAGAAACACGGTATGTTTTACGTTATAGAATACAATTTAAAATCTTCAAATTGGTTTTGCCGTTTTAGAGTAAACAGATCAGATTTATTGAAATTCACTGAAATGATTTTCTGGAAAACCGTAAATCTCACGTTATAGAAAATTATATGGTATCTTTCTGTAATATTCCTTAAAACAATACCGTATTGAATAATCACTGAGCATAAATAAAAAAATGTGCCGACGAATTGATTGCCTCCTCCTTTTTGGAAGTCGGTTAAAAAAATAAATTTTTCATCAATTATGAAACATTTAACCAATTATTTCAGGTAAAATTATACAATTAAAGAATAGGGAAATAAATAAAAAATCATTCTGATCAAACACAAAATATTTACTTGATATTACTTCAATTACTACTCATAAACTTGACTATAGTTTCGACGCAGGCACTTGTCATATTCAAACGACGAAACATAGGCTAATGAGGGACCGTCAAGATACAAGCAAACAGTTAAATTTATTTGAATAAATTGAAATGGATTTTGTGGTTAAATGAATGTTAAAAGTGGTTTTAACAAATCTAAAAAAATACTTCTTTTATACAATTTAACTGGCCATTTAGTATGATATTCTTGGAGAAGGTTAAGCCTTGTTGTATTTATAGATTTTCTAATATTGAAATTTTAAGGTATAAGCTTTGACATTACAAAATTTTTTACAAGAGAGAACAGAGATTATTGTATTCTCAATACTCACTTATACATAATGAATTTAAGCTATTATTTAACATGAGGCAACACATGGGTTTATCGTAAATGATTTTTGTGAACATCTGTTTCAAAAAACCAAACTGGGCCATTAGATAAAATTCGTCTAATTGGATTATAGTGCTACAATTCGTTCTAATGGATGTCACAACAAAAGTAATAACTAATACCTGGAAATTTCCGAATTTCAGAAACTCTTATCCAAATAATACAGCAGAAACTTTGAAAACTTGACACTTTTATTTATCAAAATGAGAAAGTATCAGAAAGTTTTTGGCAGGGAGAAGATGACAATTATTGATAACAACTATGTAACCGGCATTCGGTAATCCCAAATAAAAAATAAAATTTTACATAAATCATGATCTTATAAAAAACATAGTAGCACTTAATCCACCAAAACAGTTAAACATGCGGTTGGTTGTGTTGCCATTATAAAGTCCAGCCTAATAATTTAAAAATCCAAGGTGAGGCGTCTTCTAATGTACAAATCGATATATTGTATATTCATAGGAAAGAACATATCCATGCTTTAGTTAAAGCCCCCCACAATTAACCCAGTACCTACGAACAATTATAATTATCAACCAGACTACAGGCGGATCCAAATGGAGAAGCGATGTGGGCGATCGCCCCCTCCGACTGCTTCAAAGTTAGGAAATTTAATATTACAACGAGGCAATCTTAACTCCAAGAGCTTAGAAAAAGATCACTTCTATGGGTTTGCTCCTCAGAACGAGTATTTTTAATGTAATAGTCTAAGAAATCTTAGTTTAGGTAAATTTAGTACTGGATCGCTCCCCATGAAGCATGAAATAGCCACCCCGGAAGCAGACAATCAAATAGCAAAGTATAAAAGACATTTGTCCGATGCAATAGGTTCTCTACTGGCATTATTCAGCAAAAATATATTTGATGGTTTCTGTACTATCTCAATTTATTTATTCATTAACACTTAATTTGTGCGATTTAAATTGTAAGAAGTCATTTAAAAAATAACCACATAATTTTCTATATTTTAAGATTTGTAAATGCAATCGTCTTATAACCATAACAATCAATCAACACATTTAAAAAAATAACTACGATGTACTAAGATATTACTAATATCTTTGTGGGTTAAACCCAAGCTTACATATTTTCACTATCATAATGGATACTGAATCATCCTGTTTTAATCCCAAGACCTACTAACATTTATAAATTATAGATAATAGGAAATAATTACTCACAGGTACTAAAATGCATTAACACAGTTAAAAATATTTACTTATGAAAATGATACGAATATCTATGTTCATCTTTTCATTTAGAGATAAACCCTTATGAAAGATGTGAGTTTTCTTGTAATTTTAGTAAAACTAGTAATAGTTCCGGTTTGTATAGAGTAGTAAATTCATTGGGTTCAATTGCGCAAATATTTACACTCACTATAAACGTCTTTATTCGACCAAAACAAACTCCCTTATTTACAAAAACAAAAGTAACTAATACTATTCAGCTGATGTGCTACACGCTGCATTGTACTAAAACTGCCACCCGTAAGACAATCGCGTCTTATATAGGTTTCATTCAGTTCTAGAATTTCGCCGACCATTTCTGGGCTGCCAGTGTATACGATATTCGATTACTGAATCACGTCGACTCAGTTCTTTCATCAATCGAAGTGTTGTTACTCTTTTTTGTTTTCGGTCGGTTTTTATCATTCGCAAATGGGTTTATATTTAGTGATTCATTTCTGGCAGACTTCTTTTTTTGACAGCGTAAAATCATTACTATAATAGTATTAACCGCGGAACTAACTGAAATAGAAGAATATACCCATTTTAAAAATCTCAACAATCTCTTTAGCAAGCACAACTTCGTCAAACAGCTGATCATTTCTTATTTTCATATCAGCTACATCAAGAAGATTGAAAGATTTCTATTAATAATTTTAGATGAAGTTTCCGCGTTTTAGCAATCAACAGCATTTATTTTAGTCAGAGTGACCAATGAAAATTATTCAACGTTTCCAGAACTATTCTCCCAGAGGTTCAAATATGAAATGCATCTTACTTCATACTGTTACGGGCTTGCTGATGTAGATTTCTGTAGATGTTTTTGCGCCCATAGGAATAAAGGCTTTTTTGGTTATTTATAATCAAATTTGACTTGATATAAATATAACGTTGCCATAGAACGCAAAATTATTGAATTTTTTGTGACTTCAAATCGCTTTTTGCAGCATAATAATATATAGCTTGTTGGGTAAAGACCACATCCAATAATACCAACGGTTTGAATACTTCTCCGCGCATCAGCGATCTCGACAGTTGGCTGTGCCAACATGCGATATGCGCGAAATTTCTCAAACCGCTGCTGTAGCAGTCGTATTTTGTAACTCGATATATTGTAACATAGAAGTATTCAATGTTTTGCGACACAGAGTAGCTTTCTGCATTTCTTTTTGTACTATAGTGAGATAACGTTCTGTTTCGTTTCTACATGTATTCATGTTGTATGTGATCTATGTTTTCGTTTTTCGGAGAGGTCCATTCTAAGATTACTAAGGCAGGTCGTTCTTCGTCCAGTTTTCTGACTTGTCCATACCATACCAGTTGTTGCTTTTCTGTGACTTCAACCGCTTTTTATCAGCAGGAATTCCTTTTGGACCAGGACCACGTTCATTTTTAGCTCTGCTAATCCTTTTTTGTTTTTGCGACGTTAATAGTTATTGGCTGTCAATAAATCTGTATTTTATCATAAGGTAATGTATTGGATTCTATGTTCTACCAGAAGCGATTTGTTGGAGTCTTGTTATTGTTCTGGCGGTGTGGGGTTTATGTCTCAAAAATATTTTTGATCTTCAATACTAAGTACTTTCAGTTACTTTTTTGTACTTTTTTTCGAGTTCTGAACAAGAATGTTTAGCGACCTAGTAAGAAATTATGTCTTTATGAAACAATCGATATATCAAAAAATTAGGTAGCTACTAGCTTCGCGCGGGATAGACAAATGGGCTATTTAATGATTGCCACGGTATTGAATTTGTCACTTAATTTGTTTTGACATTACTTGTCAAAATTGTGTTTAAAACTATATTTACGAAACAATTTTATTTTCTGGACACCGTAAGCACCTAGCAGTATGAATATACTTTACGACCTATTCTCATACCTACCAAATATATATAAAAATTTTCAAATTGGTCCAGCCGTTTCAGAGGAGTTCGATCACTAACACCGTAACACGCGATTTTTATATATTAGATTTTGGAAATTTTTGAACGACAATAACATTTGAACGAATCAACAAAAATGGCCTAAAATTCCTATGACGTATTAGTCTCCCGCATCAGTCACTCGTTATTTAATCAAAACTTAGAGTTTTTTTTCACAAGTGGAACCTTGCATTAGCTATTTATTCTTAATTCATCATCAGATGATTTCCTAAAAATTCAGTTCACTAGAATTTCGGGTTTGGGATTTGCGGCAACCCCAAAAAAATAATGTTGTTGTACCGAGGTTTGTGTAGGTATCTGTAATTTTTTTGTCTACTCAACCGATTTCGATTAAATTTTCTGCCCACCTAGTAGAAAAACCCAATATACGGAAATCTCGGGAAACTGGGGATTATGGATTGTATAACGAAGTTGCCGCATACAAAATCAGACTCACTTTTCCAACAATTAAAAGTTACGAAATTATGACATTTCGTGTAATAGACAAATTCTAAGTAGAATGAATCTATGTAGAATTTTTTAATCATATCAGTTTGTGTCTAACAAATTGATTAAAGATCTCAAATTATTATTCATTAAAACATTAAAAAGTATTGTTACAAAATTTACCAAAGCCGACCCTGTTTCATTTCAGTACGACAACGATCGCTGGGATATAAAAAAAGCTAGAACGTTCGGACGGGAGAAAAACTTATCTCGATCTTAACTCGACAACTGTAAAATTGACACTGGATTATACTAGAGAATTCGACGCTGATTTTAAAAGGAGGACCCATCCTCGCAGCAGTGAGTTAGAAAGGACGACGAGCGTATTCGTAATGTTATTGTGAATCAGCTGTTCTGTAAAATTTGATGTAAATAAAATTCTAGAAAAGTGAAAGTGAATATTAGTTTTATAATTTTAAATTGAACCCACGGATTTTACAACAAATTTGGTGATCAGAAGTAGAGGATTAAGTGCAGTTAAAATCTTAATTTGATTTATGGAAACTCGTAGTATGGAAAAAATGGAGGAAACTACCAAAAAAATAGTCAGCAGGTTACGGAGGGACTAGACGAAGGATTGTTCTCGAAATTTGAATTAAAACGACAAAATGATTTTAAAGTATTTGAAGAGAAACAAGATCAAAATCGACACGAAACTGAACAGAAAAGACAACTGCAATTCGAACAATTAATGCAAATAGTAGGACAGGTTAATGAAACAGTTAATGAAATAATGTAAATAGTTGAGTCAGATATAAAAGAGATAAATGATGACATTAAGACCATAAAAAATACCGTGGATACTCTTGAAACAAAAGTAGATGATGTCGATTTAATCCAAAGCCAGGTAAAATTTGAAATCAGTTCAATTAAAGACACAGTTCAAGATCAAATCAGTTCCATCAAGCAAACAGTACACAGTGAAGAACAAGATAAAATCAGTGCCATCCAAAATAAACTAGAAACAGAAATTTAAAAAATGCAACAGGACTTACAGCGAGGAAAATACCAGCACACCGTGAGTACCAAAGGTTCCTTTAATAAACCACCCACATTCGACGGCAGTTCATCTTGGCCCATGTATAGCCGTGGCTACAGCTAATGGATGGGATAATCAAGAAAAATCTACTTCTCTGGTAATTTCGCTAAGAGGTCCGGCCCTAGAACTCCTCCAAAGCATTCCAGTCGATGAACAAGACAATTTCGACAAGATCATCGCCATCCTAGACAAACGCTACGACAATCAATCCTTGAGCCAGGTATACCAAGTCCAACTGAGTGGAAAAACGCAAAAATCCGGTGAAAGCCTCCAAGAATTCGAAGCAGAGATTAGACGGTTAGTTCACTTGTCCTACCCAGACCTGCCAGAGGAAACGAAAGACCATTTGGCCACACAGAGTTTCATAATCGGCATCAGAGATGTGGAAGTACAACGAAATCTAAGACTAAGTGGCGTCAAGAAAAGTAATGAAGCTCTACTTCGGGCTTTGGAAGTAGAGGCCGTCATGAACATGTCCAAGCCGAGGGTCCGAGCAGTTTCCTTCAACCAGGAAGAGTCAGAGTCACCATTTCAAGCGCTGCTGGCTGGTCTGAACAAAATATTAGAACGGTCACAAATAACTGGCACCAGAGGGGCATGTTACCGCTGCGGACGGACAGGACACTTCCAACGCGACTGCCGAGTAAGGCGACCGGAACGATCACCAACCAGGGGTAGCCAACAAACCGACCTTACCAACCAGGGAAACTCCAACCAGTCAGCATAAGGAGGCGAACGCTGACTGACCCTCCACCAGCCCCCAGGACAATATCCATCCGGGGATTTTGCCGAAATAGCGGCAGCCTAGTCATCAGAGGCACCATCAATGGGCGAGCAGTTACCATCACCATCGACACCGGCGCCGCTGTGTCCATTGCCAAGTCCAGGGTTTTGAGAGCATCAGAAATTCGGCCAGTTACCAATAACATCCAGCTCAAAACAGTCACCGGCGAGTCCATGTCAATACAGGGTGACGCAGATGTCGTGCTACAGATAGGGGACAACATGATCCGGCATAGGGTCCTGGTAGCGAATACTGAGGACGATTTTGTACTGGGTATGGACCTAATTAGCCAGCATGGATTTATGTTCGACCCAAGATATGATGTTCTTCGGTTCCTAAATGAGGAATTTGTATTGACACGGCCCGTCAACAGTTCAGTCACCTCCATAAAAATTGTGGCAAAGTCTTCAGCTAGAATTCCCGGTCGAACGGAACAGAGTATTCATGGGCAGCTAGACAGCAATCCTGGAAGCTGCGTTGGAATGGTGGAGCCCGAACACTCAGCTCATGACTACTTAGTTGGACAGGCTATAGTTAAAACCGGAAGAGATATACCAATCAGAGTCCTGAATTTGTCCAACAACGACATCAGAATTGCCAATGGTTAATAGATAGCTTGTTTCGAGCCAGTAGACACCATCATCAATTGCGAAGAAGAGTACCAGACGTCGGTGAAGGAGACAGGGACCAGTAAAGAATTTCTCCAACAGTTCGCTGACTACTTGACACACCTGACATCAGACGAACAGAAGAAAGCCAAGCAGTTTATCACGAAGCACTGGCAAATTTTTAACAGTCAAGATGGAACCACAGGTCGTACCAACATCATCCAGCACCGAATAGATACCGCTAACGCTCAACCCATCAGAATACATCGAGTCCATGCTACAAAATGGAGTTATTGAGCCATCCATCAGCCCATGGTCCGCTCCCGTTGTGCTAGTTAAAAAGAAGGATGGAACCACCCGATTTTGCGTGGATTACAGAAAGCTGAATGACGTCACGAAGAAAGACAGCTCTCCACTACCCCGAATCGATGACACTTTGACGACAATAGCAGGCTCCTGTTGGTTCTCCACACTAGACCTAAAAAGTGGATATTGGCAGGTTGGTCTACACGCAAACGACAGAGAGAAGACAGCGTTCTCCACCAGTAAAGGGCTGATTCAGTTCACGGTCATGCCCTTTGAGTTATGTACATTTGAGAGGCTAATGGAGTATGTACTGAGCGGGTTAACATGGAGGACGTGCTTAGTATACCTCGACGACATTCTAGTCATGGGTCAGACATTCGACGACCATCTGAAGAACCTGGACGAAGTATTTTCCAGAATTAATAACGCCAACTTGAGACTCAACCCGAAGAAGTGTTCCTTGTTCCAAAAAGAAGTAGAGATTTTGGGCCACGTCGTTTCCGAGTCAGGAATCCGCACCAACGAGGACAAGATAGAAGCGATCCGTGATTGGCCAGTTCCCAGAGACAAGCATGAACTGCGAAGCTTCTTGGGCCTCTGTTCCTACTACAGGCGATTTGTTGACGGATTTGCCACCATTGCCGCGCCTCTACATCGGCAGACCACTGAGAAAGAGACCTTCCGTTGGAATCAGGATTGCGAAACATCATTCAGACGACTGAATGCAGCACTATGTTCCAGTCCAATCCTAGCCTTTCCTACACAGTCCGGCAAGTTCATTTTAGACACCGACGCCAGCAACACAGGTTTGGGGGCCGTCCTATCCCAGGTACAGGATGGTGAAAAGAGGGTGATCGAGTACTACAGCCGTGGATTCTCAAAACCGGAAAGAAATTATTGCGTCACCAGAAAAGAACTTCTTGCAATAATAAGGGCTGTAGACCATTTCCACAAATACCTCTATGGTCGTCATTTCTTAATCCGAACAGATCATGCTGCACTAAAATGGCTGTTGGACATGAAGACACCGGAAGGACAACTGGCCAGGTGGATGGAGAAATTACAGCAATACGATTTCAAGGTGGAACACCGTGCCGGCCGTTTGCACAATAATGCCGATGCCCTATCCAGAAGACCCTGTAGCGCAGAATGCGGACATTGTCTGAAGACGGAACAGCGAGAGGGTATCTCTGGACAACGGAACAGTGCATCCAGTACCAAATGGCTGATCCAGACATCGAACCAATCTTGTCACTCAAAACGAAAGGGGCACCCAAGCCACGATGGGACGAGGTAGCTAGATACTCCGGGGTGCTGAAATCGTTATGGGCTCAGTGGGACTCTCTAAGAGTAGACAATGGAATGCTCAAGCGAGTTTGGGAAAGCGCTGATGGACGAAAAACCAAGTCCCAACTGGTAGTTCCGAAGAAAAAGGTACCAGCCATCCTGACCGAAGTACATGATGAAATTACCGGAGGCCCCCTGGGCATGAATAAAACCCTAGACAAAGTTCGCCAGCGGTACTATTGGGTGAATTACTTCGAAGACGTCAGAGCTTGGTGCCGCAAATGTGCCACCTGTGCAGCCAGTAAGGGCCCGAAGACCCGGACCAAGGGCAGAATGCAGCAGTACAATGTGGGAGTCCCATTTGAGAGAATTGCCATCGATGTCGCCGGTCCGTTTCCCGAGTCTGAGAGGGGGAACAAATACATTCTGGTCGCAATGGATTACCTCAGCAAATGGCCTGAGGCATATGCGATACCCAACCAAGAGGCAACCACGGTAGCGACGGTGCTAGTAGGACAACTATTTAACAGGTTTGGCGTCCCGATGGAACTACATTCAGACCAGGGGCGTAAATTCGAATCGAATGTATTCCAGAAAGTTTGCACGATGTTGGGGATCAGGAAAATGAGAACAACACCATTGCACCCACAGTCAGACGGAATGGTGGAAAGATTCAACAGGACCTTGGAACAACACCTATCCAAGGTCGTCAGCAATAACCAGCGTAATTGGGATGAGCATATTCCCCTATTCCTGTTGGCATATCGCTCTGCCGTACATAATAGTACAGGCCTGACCCCAGCCAGAATCCTATTCGGAAAGGAGCTGCGATTACCCTGCCATTTGGCATTTGGCTCCCCCGAAGAACTGTCCCAAGACATCGACGATTATGCCGACCATCCTGCACTTGTTTCAAGTGTTAATATGAAGAGATACCACCTTAACACGGGTACAGAGTGCTACGCAAATTTAAATCGATATGGCATTTCCTAATTATTTTAATTTTTTTCTGCTTTATGTTTCAATAAAAATTATGGTGTTACTTTATTTTCCTTATTAGAAAAACTCCAAAACCTACCTACTTCTGTCTCATTTTAGGGTTTCAATTTTTGGCAACTGATTCTGAACTGATTCTTAAGGAAACTTTCACGCTTTCCTAGTGAAATTTGAAATAATTTATATCAGGAAATAATCCTATTTTACTATCAAATTCAGTCTCTTTGAGTGTTTTCAACTGACTATACTATATTCCAATATTTTATTAGACAAGTATTCATTCAGAATCTGCAGAATAACAAATGTAGAATGTAGACAAAACTAATAGAAATATTCTTAAAATTATTATATTATATTAGAAACATATATACATAGTTAATACATTATTAAAAATATACAGTCAAATTCGTATTATCAAATAATTTTGGAGCTTGCTCGGCATTCTCGATACTGTCAGAGTCAGTCTGAAAAAAAGATAAAGTTTAGTTTTTATAATAGTAAAACAAATAAAAATCAATACAAAATACGACATTATTTATATTGAATACACTTCAAAAAAGGAAGATGTTCTCAATTTGTCAGGGATTGGGTTTTTTATGTATGTTCATCAATTATTCGAAAAGTACTTGATTTGGATAGTTTAACTCTATTCTATTAAGAGGGATCTAGAAGTGTTCTCTATTTTTTTTGGCGTGTAGTAAAGTTTATTGTTGCCGTATCCACCAAATTATTTCCATTATTATTCTAACTTTAGAATAGTGTTTATTGAAAAAATTACGATATTAAATGAAAATAAATGTTAATTATTCGACTTCAAAAAATAAGTAGGTTCTCAAACCGTCTGTAAAAGAATTTGCTGATCTTGTAGGATGTTGTTGATTTTGGTGTTTAGAACAAATCTTCTCAAGGTCAGCAAGTTCTAGGTATATTACTATAGAAATAAGTAAAATAAACATGGCAAGTTTTTTTCGGTGTTTCATCTCGTGTTGCAACTAAATAAATAAGTTAAAAACACAAACGTAATTTAACTGGAAAGCGAAAAATTATATTTTTGAAGTCGGAGTCAAATAGAACATACAAGACTCAATTGTTTTTTCTTCGACAACGACCTTAGATCATGTACCATCTAGATATAGCCTGTCATGCACAAAATTGTGGCAACGCTACAAAGAGAGGGCAATAGAGGCAGTAAGAGGCTATTTCACTTAGTGT
This sequence comes from Octodonta nipae, assembly GCA_034190945.1. Classification (NCBI taxonomy): domain Eukaryota; kingdom Metazoa; phylum Arthropoda; class Insecta; order Coleoptera; family Chrysomelidae; genus Octodonta; species Octodonta nipae. Next base: position 109,981,746 of record CM067220.1, read on the forward strand.
GCGGAATCAGCCAATGAACAACATGCTGAACGTATTTCATTCGAAGCAGCTCCCAGCCGAGTGAAATAACCTCTTGCCATCACTATAGCCCTCTCTCTCTTTTGTCTTATCTCCAGAAGGTACATGCTCGAAGACAACGACTGATGATCTGGCAGCGCCTATCACAGACTATTTGATAGGGAAGACGCGCTGTTCCGTTCTGTGAACATCGCCTTCCTATTGCTTGTTTGATGTTAGCGTTGTGTGATCGGAGGTTGAAAAAAAACACCCTTCTAAAAAAATATATGTACCTAATTATTAAATACTTATTTATTTTACGTCTAGCTTAGGACCAACTTCTTTATTTAATTGTTACAGAAGAAACGTATTTATTGTTTGTTAGTTAGGTAACTTTTTTTTTTAAGTCGCTTCTTTCAAATCAGAGATTTATTTTCCAATTTTTTATCGATATTTTCGACATTATGAGAATGACGTAAATGTAAAGTACTTTTATTTTTAACAATCTAGTGTTAAAACTTATTATTATTCATTTACCAATAAAATTCAAACAAAACCTGAGAATCAGTAAATCCAACTTTGCCTTTCATTACAATTATCTCAATATAACGTTTTACTTAAATAGTTGTCATTTTTTCAAAATTCTCAGAGTGTTGTTACGTCTCTATTTAGTTTAAATATAATTTTTCACAATCTCAAGTTGAAAAATCGAAATTGGAGAGTATCACCTTCAATGGCTGCTTCATATCGGTTCTGTGATCGGTTCCACAATAAATTTGTGGCCCATTCGTAGAACCCGCCTGTCTTAAGTTTCATGTTTTATGTAATTAAATAATACTGATTTTCCTTTATATTCATTGTAGAATGAGAATATTGCAAAAATGTCGTTCACTTTCAACTGATACCTGGCGGAGGCGCCACGAAACAAAAAACGGAACATGTGAAGTCCTAGCAAAAAAAACATGGGACCACTTCAAGAGTCATTAACAGATTAACAGAGCTGTTTTCGAGTAATAGATGTTCAAATTTATTGTTTGTTAACTTCTTTTTAAAATTACTTCAGAGATAAAACATATTCTTCATAATGCTGACATGTATGTAAAAACCCACCTTATCATCTCCCCAATTCAGTTTCTTCACTCGATTAGAGTCTATTGAAATAGGCCACTGCACGGGTGGTTGTGGTGCTGGATACACTTTCGGACTTGTAATTTTGCTTTTGGCACCAGTTGGAATTCCACCCATCATAGAGGCACTCGGAGTTGCAAACACGGGATTTGAAGTTGTCTTTTTTGTCAATGCAGTTGGCAGCTTCCCCGAATTCAATGGATTGTTTCTCGTTTGTGATGAATTTTTTTTACTGAAATATGTAAAGCCTATCTCTGATAACTATTTAAACATAAACTATTCTTTGATGATAACAATAATGCCTAAATAATGTTTTTTATAGTATTATTTATTTACTTACACTTTGCAAATATATACTATTAACATTCCAACAACAAGGACGAGTAACAATAAAGCAGCTCCAAGTCCAACAATAAGATGAGGGAGGTTATCGTTACTTCTAGACGATGTTATGCCAGCAGCGTCAAGAGAACCTGGAAAGTGGACCGTTATTGGAACAGTTGCTGTTTTGGGAGGATTTCCACTATCTGCAGCTGTTACAGTTAAATAGGCATTTCCTTTGTGACCTGTAGAATATATAAAATTAGAATTATTTCAGTCATTATACAAAATTACCCAATTTCACATTTATTAAGACAAAAAGAAGGATTTTTTTTCCTGTATAACATAACTATGATACCTATGTAAAGGATCGGGATCCGGCATACTTCAACGAAGTAATCCTGCCCAGGCAAGTCTCGATTCTTTCCATCATACTGGGGGAAAGTATTTCCAAACCAAAAATTTTATATCCCACAGCGTAGTATTTTAAATATATTAATTTCCCCTATAAATCGGAAATTACAAAAGAGCAGTGGCCCGAAGATGAAGTAAAAATGTTACAGCAGCATACTTAAAAAATCATTCATTCACAATCTGAACTATAAACAGAAAATTTGATAGGTGATGACCCTCTCTTGAAGATAAAATGGAATGCAGGGGAATATTGGAAATAAGACGTAAGGGAGCAGAATGTATGTATAATACTTAAATATGAAAACAAAGGTATTACAAATACACAAAAAACAAAAACACTTGGCGTAGGTTAGGTTAATTGCAAAATAACGGTTTGTTCTAAAATTCGAGTATGAGTCCCGCAACTTCTAGTAATCACAATTAAATATTACTCTTTTGGCAAAATCTGCCGACTTTTTAAGTTGCCATTGATTTTGTGGTATAGGGTAAGCGCGTATCCCCACTTGCAGCAAAAGTAAGGTCTTTTCGGCATGTGGTCTTGATTAAATGATGCCATAAACAGAGTACGGTTGGAATAAGATACGAAAATTACTTAAAAAAGAAGCAAATCAATTTTTAAAATCTTTTATTTTTTATTAACAAAAATCTTTTGTATGCAAGCCTATGATAAGAGATACTTTCTTCTTAAGACGTAGTTGCTTGCTGTGTAAATGCGCCAGCACTAAGATGGTATTACAGTACGCATCTTAGCTTCAAAGAGCAAAAAATATAAAACAAATATATTTTGCGAATTATTTTTTATAACCGAAAGAATGTCTAATTTAATAATTAAAATATGTAGAAAAATAACAAATCTGAGTTAGCATTTTAAACCACAAAAGGAGATTTGCAAATTCTAACACATGCGAGTGTATCGGATTTAAGAGTATGAAAACATCAACCTACATACAACATTTGTGTAACTAATACATGTTTAATGCCACCAAGCTTTATACTTTAATCACTAGATCCAATCTTCAGGTTTTGGTTTTTCAAATCTACATTCTCCACACTTCCAAGTCTTCTTCCGTCTAGTTTTCGTCATTGCCTTACATTTGGAACTGGTCATCGTCTTTGGTCTACTTAATTTGATTCTTTCCTTATAGAAAGTTATTTCTCCAGTTCTTGTTTATAGGGAGAAATGCTGATTATGTTAGGAACCGATACTATTTCAATAACCGATGCATCTGAATGCTTTTCTGTAAATGTCTTTGGGATCTCTACAGCCGCTCATCCTAGTGCTTTGGTTGTTGATGTACTGGACAACATTAAGGAATCTTCATTATGATTGTAGAAAAACGAATTACTTTGTTTTCTATCACTAATTTATTTATTTAATAAATAAACATAAAAACCGTGGCTAGTTTCGACAATACCATGTCATTTTCAAACGGAAACAAATTCATGAATGACGACCAAACATTTTGAAACAGACCGAAGGGTCTTGTCTACAACAGTAGGTATGTGTTAAATTCTCGGAAGGATAAATATGGCATTTTTGTGCATAAGAATATTGCATAGAAACAAAGTGGTAAAATAATTAAGAAAATTTTAAATATCTCATTTTTGATTATTAGTTATTCAAAATTTCAAATAGGATGCTATTTTTAAAATCTACCTGCTCGTTAAGTAGTAAATTGAAAGAAACGGAATTATTATGGCTTTTGTAAATTTCTATGTACTCAAGTGTTTCAATAAATGGCATAAAATTGTTATAGTTAATGATCTCTGTTTCTTGTAATTTAGGAAATGTATGTATGTATGATTTGCAAATGTTGAGTCAGTTTTATTTTATCTAAAGGAACGTAAGTGTTCAAGATATCGAGTATTGAAATTTCTACAGGTCATACCAAGGTAAAAGCTATTGCACTCTGAACATTTTAGTTTGTATACTCCAGATTTCAAGAACTTATCACTTATTTTATCTTTGGCGTTAAAAGTATGATTTGACAATTTTGATTGGGATCTAAAACTAACTTTAATATTATGCTTTGACAAAAGTTTCGCTATTCTCTCACTTGTGGTTCCAAAATAAGTAAGGCTAACGTATTTAAATTGAACATTGTTATCTTTAATTTTTGGATAAATTAAATTTTGCGCAATTTGACTTTCTTTCCGGGAAATAAGTTTATTAATTAACTTATGGTTATAGCCGTTATTAATGGCTATGCTCTTGATGATATTCAGTTCGTTCTTTAAGTCGGTTTTGGAAAGGGGTAATGTAAGAGCTCTGCGTATCATTGATTTGTATGCTGCTAGTTTGTGTGGACTAAAAGATGAATTCGGTATAGTAATGAACGTTATGTTATTATGTTTATTGGTGAGGGTGATATCTAGATAATGGATAGATGAGTTACTTTCAGTTTCCAGAGTAAACTGACGTTACGATGTACACTATTAAGGAATGATAGGAAATTGTTAACTCCTCTCTTTGTGCCTGTAAAGTAAGCTAAAATGTCGTCGACATACCTATACCAGAATAAAATATGTTTTTTGCTAAGCTCAGAGGACATTACGGTTTCTTCTAAATGAGACATGAAAATATCAGCCAGTAATGGGCTAAGCCCGGCTAAGAGGTGAACCCATTGCCAAACATGATTTTATCTCATACAATTTATTGTTGAATGTATAATAATTTTGGCTCAGGCACAATTCAAAGGCTTTTTTTCATGTCCATTTGTACTATGGGGTTAAGTCTGGAGTTATTAAGAACGTCGGATATTAAGGATAGACATTCTTTGGGTGGGATACTCGGAAACATGTTCGATACGTCAAATGATACTAAAATACCATTCCCAGAGATATTTTGATTTTGAATTGATTATGTAAGTTCTATAGAATGCAAGAATTACCATTACTTTCTGATGATATCTTACATGGTCTGTCCTTACAGCACTTTTTCGGTACATTTATAACATCTGTCATTACGTCATTAAGAGTTGGTGTCACTGCAATATTAGGTATAACAAGTTGTAGTAAATATGTCACTTTTCTGCACAGGAATTCTTTATATATATCAGGGTATATTCCAATAACACTCCATATCATCGGGTGGAGTAACAGCTTTTATATAGGGTGGTGTAAGTACTGAAAATGACCTTGGTGACATTTCGGCCATATTTCACATTCTGTGGAGTAACATTTTTTAATGTTATTTAAAACGCAGCGATCTAGTGGTGATGTTCTATGGTTACTATAACAGGGTAATGTCAATATATGTATATTATTTTTATGGAAAAAATTTACAGCTTTTAATGAACAATGAACATATAATTTTTCAGGATAAGCAGGATGGGATTTGTAGGACAAGATTTAGTATGGTTCTTAAAATGAGAAGATCAGTCCAAAAAATATCACTAATTATTGGAATCTGCGACCTTTTCCACTGAAGACAGTAGAGTACCATTCAACAGTTGAATTCTCATTTATTTTCGGACTAATATGAATGAATGTAATGAAGGGACTAAGTACCTTCTTTAGTGGTTTATTGGAAACCTTGGATAAAACTGTCCTGTGCATATTACAGATAAGGTGCGTTACCTATTTAGCAGTGTCCATAAGATCAGAAAATTTTTATTTTTCTTCTGAGTTCTTTGGGAATAACACCACATAAACTTAAAGTGTGTATATTTCAAAAGTCCAAACGTTTCAAGGTCTAAATCAGACCCCGTTTTCAATGGTATTAACACAAAATGAACAAGAAATTAAAAAATTAAAAGGATTCGCAATGACAAATATTGTAATCACAATTGAGATCCTTTTAATTTTTTAATTTCTTGTTCATTTTGTGTTACTACCATTGAAAATGGGATTTAGACCTTGAAACGTTTGGAGTTTTAAAATATACAGACTTTCAAGTTTATGTGGTGTTATTCCCAAAGAACTCAGAAAAAATAAAAATCAGAGATGCCACAATTATCATTCAGAAAACAACCAGAAAATTTTTGCAAAAACGATCGCAAGAAAACTATAACTGCAATCTACTGGTAAGATCGGTATTTAGCTCCGTCTTGTATTACAAGACTTCTCCGTTTTGTTACACACCGACGTAATTTCGAAATGATTGTGAGAAGGCCCTTGATCAATCTACCTATTCGTTCTCCTCATTTTCTTTCTGTGAATTTAACATTTGTAACATAAATGGAGTTGAAATGCTTATTGGTGCAGAAAAATTGATAGGAGAGAAAAAACAATTAGTATACAGTATGCATAATAAGCAAACACCACGCCGATATGAACCTAACTAACGATAGTTTAATAAGCAAACCTATTTTTCTCTAGCTTCACTCAGTACTCTTGTCGACTGTGTACGCCTACACCACCAGACCCTACTAACCATAGATCATTATCCATTGGTGATAAAGTATCCACCATTTAATAAATAAAAGTTAGGATATCGTCAGTTAGGCGAAATATGGTATATAGCTTATATGTTTTCAAACAAATATAAATACTCACTATTAAAATCTCCACCCTTCAACTTCAAATCTCCAGAAGGTGTAATGTAGAATAACGATGCATTCAGACCTGATAATGTTAACCTGAGTTTCTCGTTCTTATCACCGTCAGCAGCTTCTATTTTACCAATATGATCATTGGGTTTATTTCCAACAAAAAATTCATATAAAGGATATCGAAACCTAGGTTCCCATTCGTTAACATTTTCAACAGTGATGTTGACAATGCACGAATCATTCTGAAAAAAGAAAACCCCATAAGGAATTAACAGAAATGTCAATCCACAAGTATCCAAAATACGAAATATTTTGTATAATGATGACTAAACTTAATGTTTATACACGTTGACCCAAAAATTATCTAACAAACGGTCACATAGTAAACTACATATTTTATGATCATAACATAGGTCTGAAATGAACAGTTTGACAAGACACGAAAATAAACAAATTATTTTTGTAATTTTTACTTCATCATTAAAATCCCAAATAGAACGATTGGACAAAATTCATTTTGTTACAGACTGTTCCACAATAATAATAAATGAATTCCGAAAAAATGTTTCATTCAATCAAATTTAAATTTTAAAATTGTAATCTGTTCAGATAATGTTGCTTAACCACAAACTGGTTTCCTTTCATTAATGGATATATTTTAGTATTTACTACTTTTATTGTGTCATTTACTATTTTAATTCATTTGATAAACTTAGCACTAAACAGAAGTTTTAAATTTTTCCAATTCAATTTAAAGGTGGGAAACTTACAAAAAATAATAATCATTATCCCACTCTCAAAAATGTTCCTAAATTATCTGTAAATTATCATTCAGACATTCGAAACTTCAAATTTTGAAAAAGTGAAGATTTAAGGTTTTTTATGCTTCAGATGTAAAACGGGTTTCAAAAAATTCCGTCCCAAGTTTGTACTTCGCAAGTTATTGATTTTTGTATCAAGCACTAGGTGTTAACCTCTATCTGTGTTCACCAACCTGGCGGCAGCATCTGGACGGTCCAACACTTCTGATGCTGATCAAATTTCAAAATATTATCTACAGCTAATTTCTGTTCATAGTGACCGTCGTCATTTGTTAAATTTATAACATAAAAAATGTTGTTTATCCTTCGCTAGATACTGCAAAGGTGAAATAGCCACTCCTATATACTGAAATCTATTTGGGGCAAACCGTAAATATGGGATGTTATACTTAGTAATTATAAACTCAGCTTTAAACTTAAATAAAACATTACATTAAAGTCGATTTAAATAAATCGGTCGAAGGATTTTCTCCTAAAATTAGAACAAAATTATCCATATATTTGGATGACCCTGTATATTTATTTGAATCTAAATTTAACAGATATCGAAAAATTTACTATTGAATATCTCAATAACTAAGATTTCTATATTTCACATTTTAAGTCTAAACACACAAGGTATTTACAGTTACTACACAACACTCGAGAGTTGAGAATAAAAATATCAGCGATAATGTTCCAACAGGATGGAGCGCCCCCACACAATTTGTGCATAGGACGAGATTAAATTCACATTATTTTTCCAAACTAGATGAATATCGTTCATTGAATAACCGTCTCCAGATCTCACAAAATTAGGTTTATATCTCTACTTTAATAAAACAGAAAATGTTGAAGAATTGCAGAATAGATTTTGAAGAATTTGAAATGGTTCCTTGTCAGGAAGTTAATGGTCAACAAATTGAACATTAAATTTGATTTGTTGTATTCTACAATAAAGCATTCTTTTTCAGAACGACAGAAATTTTGAAAAAAATAAATGCAATAAGTTGTTGATATATTCAATCTCAATTGTTTCAAATAAATTATTTTCACTTGAAATGCTGAGATTAATGGTATAAATTATTTTTAGATCACTTTGTATACATGAATTTACCAACAGAAATATCTTAGACAAAATTAAAAATCGACGATCTACAAAAATTAATCTCTGAATTTCAAATGCATTTGTACCAACCCACACGTCCTGAGGGTGTATTTGAATGAAAGATCAAATAAAAATAACAATTTGAATTCAATTGGAAAAAAAAGTTTGACGCACTGAGAATATGTTGCTATACCACTATATTTCTATTTTACAGTTCTGAAGGAGATTCTTACCGTAACACCATCAGTGGTGAACACTTTGAATATGTATTCTGACCTTTCTTCATAATCCAATTTCCGCTTCAGGAACATTTCCCCCTTAGTAGTTAACGTAAGAATTTTCAAGATCTCCTGATCCGAGACGAAATACTTTAATTGTTCCCCCGGTCTGTTGTTCGTCAGCGTTCCCACCAAAGCACCGACAGGAAGAGCTTCGGACGCATTGATGTAGAACTTGCGATGTAGAAATCGTATACCATCTTCGGCAGGATTCCGTGATACCTGATCGTAAATTAAAAATAATTTATTCAATATCATCTTTGAGGGAATGTTTCGCACTAATTGTTTGTTATCTAATATAAAAATTAAATCATTATATAATATTTAATTTGTAGGGAACTTAATAAACTAATTACATGTTACCAAAATTATGTTGATTAGAGCAACATTTCTACCGATGAACATTAATAATTTCGTACAGGACTAATGTTTTGGAGTTTCATAATTTTATTTATTTATTAATTTACGCCAATCCGCATACATAATAAACTTATACTTACACTTCAAAATAGAAATTACAACCACACAATAAAGAACAGGAACAAATATTGGTAAAATATCACAAATGTTCCTCGAAGTTTCTTTGAACTTCCATGGTCTTGAAATGGTGATCTCACAAGCTTTGTATCTGCTACGTCATCTGGTGAATAATGGGAAATTCAGATTATACCTTTAACCGGTCATGGTCATTGGGTCTTATCCTGCCCAATCAGCGTCGTCGGACGTGGTTGTCGGTGATGCGTAGAGGCAGTGGCCGAAGAAGGGCTCTCCAAATGTTTTTAATTTGGACGCTGTTTCTATAAATATTCTTTTATACCAGTGCTCTTCCTTGTGAATTATCCGGGCCTGGTCCCAGTTGATATTATGGTGTCCAGTCCATACGTATTTAGCTAGCCCAGACTTCGTTACCTCCGCCCTTTGAATAGCTATGCGGTGTTCCTTCACCCTGGTGTCCAGCAGTCGCTTTGTTTCTCCACAAGGTATACTGTATAAACAGTTATTTGCTATTGCTGGAACGTCCGGCCTCGTTCTTGTAATCATGCTCCTCAAGGTATTGCTGCTTCTGATTCCATATCTATATGCAATTCGTTTCTCCGAAAAGCCTTTAGTATACGGTAATAATAGAGTTACTATGGTGGTTACCTCTTCCTGCCTAGGTGGTTTGTCGTTCTTCAAAAGCCCTGTTATGACTTCCGGATATTCATTCACCAAAAGGTCTTCCCTAAGTTTCACTTGTTCTTCTTTGAGGACTTCTAGTGTGCTGCAAATATTTTTGGATGTATGGATTAGTGTTTTGATGATGCCAATTTTCGTTGCTGATGGGTGGTTAGAATTGTAGTATATGTATAATCCAGTATGTGTAGCCTTCCTGTAGCTTGTTGTTTGTATTCCGGTCCTAGTCCTCGTGACACTTTACATCAAGAAATGGTAGGCACCCACTCTCTTCCATCTCCATGGTAAATCTAATGGATGGCTGGGATCGGTTTAGGTGCTCCAGGAATGCATATAGTTCTGTCTCTCCGTGTCGACATATAATGAAGGTGCCATCGACATACCTCAACCATAGCCTAGGCTGCTTCTCGTACCTCTTCAGTGCATGTTCTTCGAACCATTTCATGTAGATGTTGGCGATGATTGGCGATAACGGAGAGTCCATACGGAAACCATATTCTTGCATGAAGAACCGGTCATTCTTCTGAAAGTAGCGGTTCTTGAGGCAACATTGAAGGAAGTATGATTGAATCTATTGGCAGGTCCGTCCTCTCCATTAGGGTTTCTTCTTCAGTAGGTTTCTTTCTCACTTTGTCGAGAGATTCGTTTAATGGTACGTTCGTGAAGAGGTTTTCAAAGTCGAAACTTACTAAGCGATGTTCTGGGCTAAGGTCCATGGATCTGATGATTGATAGTTCTGCTGTTGGTGAGTTGCGTGAACTTGTAATCGGTCTAAGTTCACGACCCAACTTTCATTACAACAAAGCTAAGAATAAAAAAATCACTTTGCTCCGATTAAGATTAGTGAAAACTCTTTTTGAAGACGTTCTGATTCTACCACTTTTCCATTGACAACATTCATAATCGCGCCTTTAGTTTTCATAATACAAGCAAAAATAATAAACAACACACTTTTATGGGTAGGTACTAGCTGTCGCCCAATGGTCGAAATTCGACCAATTGTGTCAATATCTCTGCCAGGTTAAGTAACCTGAAAATTTTATTGTGACATTCTACCCTAGGACTTTAGGGAGAACAGCAATTACACGGAACGGATCCAGATTCGGAACCTCTGTGTGATAGTTTCCTCGAAAATCCTAGATGTCGGTATTACATCTCGCTTCTACAAATAAGTAACGAATTTCAAGTTTTTTTCAGATATAATTCATAGGACTTTAATTGTGTTCAAATTCGTAATTCTTAATTTAATATGACAACAATTCAACCGCTAATGGGCTACCCTACATATTTATTTTTTCTAACCTCCGTGTATAGCTATAATTGCACTCAATTCTCTAACATTTATTAAAATCCTCATTATAATAATTCCAGCTCATTATATATTTCCACCACCCTGTATATGCAACTGCTCATGGACCACGCATAATATTTTTTAACATTTTTGAACCACCCGGTAAACCATTCTGTATATGCCACTGCCTATGAGCCACCGTATTTACTCTTTTTGTTTATGAAATTTTTAACTATCTTCTGTAACTATAATTCTACTCCGACCTATATTTCAATCATCATATATATGGAACTCTTCGTAGGCTACTCTATAAATCATTTCCTTTTCTAACATTTTTTATCATTATCCTGTATATCTATTCCTCTCACCCTATATTTCATCTTCCCTATATATACAACTGCTTATGCGTTACGAAATGTTGCATTTCCATTTCCGCCACTCTGTATATGCATCTCTGTTTAATATTTTTTGCACCACCCTGTATAACTGTAATTCTACTGCACCTTATAATTGCACTCTACTCTATATTTTAAACACCCTATATATGTAAATGCTTATGTGCCACCCACGAAAAAAATGATTTTGTACATATCTGGAATCGCTCTGTATAATTATAATATACAAGGATTACTTTACCACTAAACAATAACAACGCTTGCATGCCACTTCCAGTAGTACATGCTCTAAGTATATAACATTGGTCCCTATATATATATATATATATATATATATATAATTACTCAATGTTTTGAGTCTGGCGGCGGCGGCACATTCAGTAGTTTGGCGTTGACATTATGACGTAAATAATGAATTTTTATTATATTTTATTTAATGAATGAACCAGTATTATAAATTAATATTAGCATTCTGCACTGAAGGTCGTCAGTAGCGACTAAACAAAACAAAAATGAAGAAAATCGGTTCAGAGAAAGAGGAGAAAATGGTACCTAATCGTTTTGTCTTTGTCTATTTATATATAGATTAATGCACAAATAATATTTTTTTTCTGCGAGTTTGCTTATAAACTTATTTACGTGATGGCGTAAGCGGTTTGCTGTAGAGCTTTGTCACTTAAAAATCTCTATTGATTTTCAACTTTTTAGGGCTGTTTTGGTGTCTTTTTTTAAATTTTATTCAAATCTAATTGATGTTCTATTATGCAGGCGGTTTTTTGTTTATACGCCTTTTTTATTAAACCCGTTTAATTTCAAATTTAATTTTAACTACTATTAATCAAATGAGCTGTAAATGTTTTTGTAATGGCGTTTTACACCCCTTAAGTTTAATACCCACTCGATACGTTTGGAAAAAAAATCTCGAACTAATATTATAGAACCTGAAATCGGCTTTTTTGATTTTTTTTTATAATGCGTATGCTAGAACATCTACCACATAAGTCGTTTCAAAATAATAGGTACTCTGCTTTTGCATATAGAATCACAATCTCATATTTTATTTATAATAATTTCAAAAGACAGTGAAAAAATTGGGCATTTTACTTACCGTCAACGTTGCAAGTGCATAGCGGTCAGGATTGTCCTGCTGAGTGGCACGGATCACTAGAATGGCAGGATGAGGTAAGTCGTTATCGGTAATATCCTTTGCCAAACTAACTTTTCCTGTTAATCTTTGTATTCGAAAGAAAGCATAGTCCATACCGATTTCATTGAAGTTGTAATATACGGGAGCATTAATGCCAATATCTTGATCATAAGCCTTTATTTCCCTTGGTTTTATTGTGAGGAATGTTCCTTGCTTAGCTGGACTGGGTAATTCCGCTGTATACCTAGATAAATCATTTATTGTGCTCATTCCAAAAATTATTATTACTCCAAAAAAAATAGTTTATTTCATATTTAAAAACTGATTAACCTTTATTTAATAGTGTTAATTAGTCTTTAAAGATCGAATTATTAACTAAATCTGAGATTGATAGTTAAAAAATTCCACTCAAGCTGATAGGAATTTCGGTCTCACTGAAAATATCTAAAACAGTGAGGCGTTACAGGTTATGACCTCCTGATCAAAAGTCTCAATGGGCGAAAACCCCAAAGGTGAACAATTTTACCTATTTACATATAAGTAAAACTACTTTCTTGTAACACTACCAACTTCATCTTAAAATAATCATAATAAAATAATTGAAATATAAGACTCATTTTATATTTACTGTATTCTTGAAGAGTGACTTTTAGAAACAGACGAACTTATTATGTACTAGGCAAGCTTCGTATACGATAATAAATAAAATACAAGTAGAAAATGAGGCTTGTAACGTGAAATGCCCATTTTCTTTACAATCTCGTAGAAATTCTCACATGTTATGTTAAAATTTTTGTCCATGAATTCAAATGAACATGCGTTCTCCATTTAAATGATGTTTTGCAAGGGCTTAGGGCTCGCGCATATAAATGCAAGATGCGAAAATGAGACTAATTATTCAGAAACCAATTCAAGCATTGCTACAACAGGAAATGAAGTTCAAGTATATCGGCCTAGTAGTACCCTGCTTCGGAGGTGAAGCCATGAAAGAAAGAAGATCCACCGCATATCTTAACGGTACCATGTGGAGCAATAATGTATAGAAATTGAAGTTCAGTCCAGAATCTATAAAACAGCAAATCAGACCCCGTAGTAACATATACTGCAGATACCAGATCCGAAACCTCGAAAACAAAACAAATATTAGAAACAATTGACATGAAAGTGCAGCGCCAAGTAGCTGGTAGGTCACTTATAGATCGAAAAATTATTTGTAAAGGAAAAAGAAAAAAAAAGATAATAGTAGAGATCATGAGGGACAAATCACTAATAGGACGCAAGAGCACCAAAAGATCCGGTAAAAGATGGAGTGACAACCTCCTAATAGATTAAAACCAGGCGAAGAGACGAAAAAATTGCTTACACAAAAGTCAAATTCAATAAGTTCTATGGATATCCAATCCCAGCGCACTGATTATGTGTATGTAAAAAACACATCTCATAACTTTCTTGCTTAAACTCTGACACAGGGTTACAGAGGTCTACCTAACAGCATTTCAGTATTTTAGTAGACAGTCGTAAGTCTTGTTATAACCACTGGTCAGCAGTATAGTATTTTAAGGTTTGCACCTGAAATTATAGGAATTTATAAGCTACAAGCAGAAACTCGCAGGGCAATATTAGTCGATCCTATGCCGAAGAACAGAAAAATTCTTACTTTCACATTCTTCTTAAAAACTTTGTTTGGAAACCTAATTTACTATTAGCACCAAATGGTTATCTTAGACATGTTAGAATCGTATTTTCCGATCCACTCAAATATGAGAGCATGTTTACTTACGCAACCAAGATGGATAATGCTAGTCAATATGAATAGCTGATGTTTAAGCACTTTCTGGGAAATAACACCACAAAATACTGAAAAGAATGGGAGACAGATATACTATTAAAACTCAAACTCAAAATACAAAAAATTGCATTTATAAAATCGCTTGTGAATGTAATAAATTCTATATTGGAGAAACCTCTAGACCTCTAAATGTTCGAATAAACGAACACAAAAATTACATTAAAAACGACAGTTTGAAAATCCAAAATTTATGAACATTCTTTAGAAAGAAGTTAATGATGCCTACAAGACACCAAAATCAGTTACAGATTTCTTATAATAATAGCAGCCAGCTTTTAGTTTAGAGGGGAACCAATTGTCGCGTTTTGGCTTTTAGAGGGGCAGATCAGCAGGTTTTTTCATCCAGAGGGTGCAAAACAAGAAATTTCAGTTTAACTTATATCCTAACTACTAAGAATATATAATTATAGCTTAAATAGAAATTAAGTACGCATATAACATAAAACATATATATGCATAAACGCCTGGCATGTAGAAAATTACATAACGTGGATTCTAGTCGGTTCTATTCAGAACTAAATACTGTAGGTACTATATCGAATCTGCAACCTCCCAGCGATATACATGGCATAATGCTAATACCGATGATAATGCAAAGTGTTCCTCACATACAGACCGATACACCCAGTGCAAGACCCACTAACTTATATATTAATACACCATACATTCGAGTAGCATTTTGTTTGAAGACGCGAGATGTAAGACCGACATCTAGGATTTTCAAGAGAATCAGAACACAGAGGTTCCGAATATGGAGCATTTTGTTGATAACCTTCTCACTAAAACTCAAAATCTTGCTATTTTGAGCATAGGGCCCATTAGAAGGTGATCATAGTCTGTAACTTATTAAATTTTTAGAGATTCTCAGTAAGAACAAAGCTGCTTTTGTGAAAAGTGGTTTAGTGGGGTTTATTTGGAAACAAATAAAACATAACACTGATTACCTGTCATCCATAAATTTGGGATTTTGATCGTCAGCATCTATAACGTGTACCGTTAAAATCGTATCAGTTTTCTTTGGTACTTCTCCATGATCCTGTGCTCTAATATGTACATCAAAATTACGTAGACCTTCGTAATCGAGGGACTTTCTTAGTACTAAAGTACCCTCAAGTTCGTTTTCGAACTCAAAGTAATCAGCATAAGGTCCAGGCAATACTGAATACTTGACAATAGAAAATGGACCTTGTTGGTCATTATCGATTGCGTGAACACCTTGTAAAACTCTTGTACCGACAACAGTCACTTCAGAGATATTTAAGACATAGGGTGCGTTAATAAAAACGGGATAGTTGTCGTTTGCATCTGTAACTCTCACGTTGACTGGAATGATAAAACTGAAAACCAAATAGTTAGTTAGGTTATAAATTGGTTTCTTTTTTATTCATTTTTATTTTTGCATATGAACTACATAACATTATTATGAATACATTTTTTAAGTAAGACCAAGAAAGAAGAAAATGACTGGTAACGACGAAGTAGGTGTGATAATACTACAAAATGCCTACCGACAGATCAAATATATGTCAGCTTTACCAGCAAATCCAAATCCAAGACTGACGGTTGAAGCGATGAGCGATGGGTTTGCTTCGCATTCGTTGGTAAAAATGTAAAAATTGCCAAAAATTCGAACAATCCTCGGATATCGAATGGAACATTTGTTCCCGACGAACCTGGCAACGGAAAAAGGACATGAATGTTGGGACGTATAGGGAATATAAACAAAGGATATTAAAGTCATCAAAGAACTGTCAACAAAGAACATAGATATTGCACTAGGAAACCTGTAGAATCTTTGGTTGGTCACAGATGTATAAACGCAAAGTTTTGTACCCTAACACAAAATCTTTATTTTTTCACTGAACGTCTAACTAGTAACGAATTTAAATTTATACAGTGACCGTCTTCTAAAATAAAATGTCTACACCAGACTTATCAGATCTCCCGTATTTTATATGTGCAAAATGCTCTTTAAACGTTTGATCCCATATGTTCCCAATATTTCGAAATCGTCAAGTTTTTCTTTAGGAATGTTTTTGTAAAGTTTTATTGTTCTGTATACTAACCGTTATACTAAGTTCCATAAACATTCTTTTAGAGCTTGTACGAGGGCTGCCTTTTATATTTCGGGATTGGACAACCCTAGTGTTGCAACCTGACAACTGGCAGCTGTATCGTAGAGTTTGACATTTTTGAGGTTTGTTGTTTACAGTAACTTAAAGGATTCATCTCGGCCAAAAAATGGAATTAAGTCGTGAACATTTTCGTGCGATTATTTTTTACAACTTTCGACGTCGATTAAGTCAGCAAGAGTGCATGGATGAACTTAATTTAATTTTTGGCGATGAAGCTCCAACAAGGACCACTGTTTATCGATGGTATGGTGAATTCAATCGACGTCGTAGTTCACTCCAAGGCGAATTTCGTGAAGGTCGTCCAAAAACAGTTGTTGTTCCGGAAACCGTTGATGCTGTGCGCGAACTGATATTGCAAGATCGTCATGTGACCTATCGTGAGATTGAGTCAACCTTACACATTTGTGGGACCAGCATACATTCAATATTGCATAAACATTTGAATGTCAAAAAAAATTTGTTCGCGTTGGATCCCAAACAATTTTTTTTGTTGGATCGTGTCGATTGGTCGAAAGAAAAGCTCAAAAAATACGATCGCGGTGCTTCAAAACACGTTTATTACATAGTGACAGGTGATGAATCGTGGATTTACGCGTATGAGTCCGAAAGTAAACAGCAGTCGACTGTATGGGTGTTTCAAGATGAGCCGAATCCAACAAAAGTTGTTCTCGCACGAAGCACTTCCAAGCAAATGATCGCCTGTTTTTTCGGAAAAACTGGACATGTCGCAACCGTATCACTAGAACAACGCTTAATATTCAATTCTGAGTGGTACACAACCATTTGTTTGCCAGTTGTCTTCCAATAAATGAGGAAAACCAACGCCGAAGACGGATCTCTCTTCACCACGACAACGAGAGCTCTCAGACATCCGCTCAAACAACTGCATTTTTGACCACGCAAAACATCGATTTGATGAGTCATCCGCTGTATAGTCCTGACTTGTCACCAAATGACTTCTTTTTATTCCCGTACGTAAAAAACTGAACGGTCAACGTTTTTCGACACCTGAAGCGTTGGAGATACCTCAATCATAGTGGAAAAAGTGCTTCGAAAATTGGTTCAAACGCATGCAAAAGTGTATAGATCTTCATGGGGAATATTTTGAAAAACAATAAAGCGATTCTCGATGATTAATATTTGTTTTTGTTCTCTAATCCCGAAATATAAAAGGCAGCCCTCGTACATGATTATATGGGGCAGAGATAAACTTGTATTATTGTTTCTGTTTTCGAGAAGTTGATATTAGCCTAAGTTGTTTCTTTATAATTAGCTTATCCACGATATTTATTGGATAAGCATTACATGTTATTGTTTTACTGTCTCTCTCAAACCTCTCTTTGGTAAGAGTGAACAAACAATGTACAAGGAAATTTACCTAATAATTATTTTCAGTGTCAAGAACACAAAATGGCGGGACTCAATATATATTAGTTTGGAGGTTTCTAAATATAGTGTTTCATAGTGCTTGTAGCTTCAAAATTGGCTGTTTTTCCAGTTGTTTAAACTTGAAATAATGTATTGCTTCAAAACAGATAAGTTACTATGGACCGTTTTTCTTCAGACTAAGCCAAACAATCTAAATATATTTTTTGGACCGAAAAAAAAACAATTTTCGTCATTTTGTTATTAAAAATTATTTAAACAAATTATGGCCAATTTTCACGAGATCTTGGCTCGTATTCTAGGGGATCTTACATGAAAAAAAGTTATGGGAATATTTTTCCCAACGATGGCCACGTTTTCGCTTTGTCTAAAACACCCAAAAGGGTTAAATTATGCTAGGAACTAATGACATGAAATGATTATTTCATTTGTAACGCTAATTCGCGTCGTAATTGTTGCATTTGCTCAAAAAGCAAGAAGAAAGTATGTGTCATAACCCGGTGGTTTTATTAAAATTTTCCCTTAGGCATTCGTGTTTCCACCAAGTATACAATTAACTCTGAAAATTTATAACGAGAAGAAGCTGAAGAAAATAGTTTCATACATGCTTGTATAAAATAAGTAGACTGACACCATACTCATAATTTCTCTTGAGAAAATTCATAACAACAATTATTTTAAAATAATCTAGTTTTACAACAATACACCAAAAATTGCTTATGTATACATGGTTTTAATTATAAATACGTAGTTAGCATTACTCATGGTACCTGAATAAAATGAGAACATGGAGGTCATCATATGACCAATAGCGCCATTGTCGAAGCAGTCTACCAATGCATTATGCAAACGACTTCCGTTTTGAAAATTAAATTAGCTGAAAATTTTGCTACAATATGTTATACTAATTACAGTTCTTTTATTGTAACATATTATGCGGTCAACATAATTACGGCATGTCGTATATTTAGCAATCCGATTAATATATTATATTTAGCAGAAATAAAATAAATTCAGGCATGTTTGCATATGCCTGAATTTATTTTATTTCTGTTTGAATAAATATGTATACGAATTTTCGTACTTCGTATGAACTTTTCAAGTAGATCTGATGCTCAATTGCTTTAATATAGCATTTGCTCGATACAGAGTTCGACATGCTGCGATTTCCAGGAGAAAACATTGATTACAGTGATTTGTCATTTTCTGACTACATTCACCCCGGACTAGAGCCTACATAATAGGAGTATATTAAAATACAGGGACAAGGAGGCGCATTCTATAAAAACCTCTGTGCAGTTGAAATGAAGGAACACATCTACCTAAAAAATACCATAAACTAACTTGTTCCCTTAGGTTTTACTGGCGAAACTGGCAGAAGGGCCATTGACGAGTCATTTTTAGGGTTCCGTATATACAATATACGGATACCCTTATAATATCACTCCGGATTTCTGCCTCTGTCACATCACAGCAATTTTCTTCTAAACTACTGGGCGGAAGAGGTTGAAATTTGGTATCAATGTATAGTTTGGTGACCCGATCAGGAATACATATCGTAAAACAAAAAAAAATTGATTTTAGGGGTACTTCTGGGGGGAAAAACTAAAAAAATCGACCGTTCCCTTTACAGGAAAATTAAGGAGAAACCATGAATATTAATTTTCGGGGGCAAATTATAGAATTAAATAAAAATTTAAAAATAAAAAAAAATTCTAACGCATCATCTAATATATCAAATGAAAGGTCTCATTCTGAGGAACACAAATATAGTTTTTTCATATTCAAAAAAAAACAATTAAAAAATATATTAACGAAAATATACCAAAATTTACCCATTCCCCCCCCCTTATCCCCGAAACTATAAAACGTAAAGTTTTGTGAAAAATTAGAGGTATAGGATCTGACCTGAAGTTTACTGGAAAAATAAGGAAAAACCTCTACATTTGATTTTGGGGCAAATTACAGAATTAAATGTAAAATATAAAATTAAAATTGTTTTTAACCCATCATGTTATATATCAAATGAAATGGCTCATTATGACGAAAACAAATATATATTTTTCATATTTTTAAAATAAATAAATTAAAAGATATTAACAAAAATATAAAAAAATTTACCCATCCCCGCCCCCTTATCTCAGAAACCAGAAGCTGGAAAATTTTGAAAAAAATGGAGTTATAGCCCCTCATGTGAACTTTACAGGAAAAATAAGGAAAAACCCCTAATATTCATTTTGTGGGGCAAATTATAGAATTAAATGGAAAATAAAAAATTATAATTGTTTCTAACGGGTCATGTAATATATCAAATCACAGGGCTCATTAAGACGAATACAAATACATTTTTTAATTTTTTTTTAAAATGAATATTTTAAAATATTTTTAAAAAATTACCCATTTCCCCCCTTATTCCCCAAAATATAAGACCTAAATTTTTTTTTTTTATTGGAAAAATATGAAAAAATCCCTAATTCTATTATTTGGGCCCCAAATAATAGAATTAAACGGATAATAAATTATTAGAAAACCTCCATAGTAATTTTAGGAACAAATTATACAATTAAATGGAAAATAAAGATTCAATTTTCAAAAGCATCATGTAAAATATCAGATAAAAGGCTCATTATGTGAATTACAAATATATCATATTTTTAAATCACTTTTTTAAAAGATATTAACAAAAATATTAAACATCGACTTAATTCCCACTTTAGAAACTACACTATTTAAATTTTGAAAATATATTTTATTTGTATTTTTTAATAATTTGAATAATAGATTTAATAATTTATAATTTAAAACTTGACCTATTTTGCCCTTTATCTTCCAATCTACAGAGCGTCAAAACTCAAACAGTAGATTATAAAAGACTTCTCTGAAAGTTTATTAGTAAAATAAAACTCTAATGTTAATTTTTGGGGGCCAAATTAGAAAATTAAATACATATGTATTCTGATAAAAATCAAGCGAATCCTGAAGCAGATAAAATAAAAAGTCTATGTGTGAAAAATGAAAGTGTATATTTTTTGTAAATTTAAAACGCTTTCTTTAAAAGATATAAGAAAATGCACTCATTCCCTGCTTGTCTGAAACTGTAATATTAGAATCTTGAAGGTGGTACGGAACCCTAAGTATGCGAGTCCAACTCGCACTTGACCAAATTATTTAAAACCATGACTGATTTAACTAACACAGATAACATATGAATAAGACTAAACAACCAATCACTTCCAGCGAAAGCTTCTTTGATACAAAAATGAATTCTTCTGTTGAAAATTTTCCAAGAAAGACTTCAGATAACGAAAATTGTGAAGACGAACCGAATACATTTAAAAACAACATAGAAAACATAAGGCGCTTAATTACTTCCCACCAAATTAAAAATCCATTAGATTTTTTTTGATTTTCGTATATCAGTTAATAAACAGCTCCTGTCCAAAGCAGGGGCGGATCCAAGGGGAGGGGGAGCGAAGGGCATGGATTTGCTCATTAACCTAATATTATTTGTCATTTTAATTTTGTTCATTTGCCTTAATAAATAAAAGTTTCAACTTATAATAAATTATATTTTTAATATCTCAACAACGTTTTATTGTCTATTAATACCCTTAAATATTTTTGTCGCACAGTGACCCATTTATTTAAAATGTATCACAATGTTTACCATCTGTGAATGTATATCCACTACGAATGCTCACTGTTTTTAACACTATACTGTCTAAATCTGCGAATATTTGTAAATGTACTTTTTTTTTCAAAGTTTCACAGATCTCAACACCTCAGTGTCAACACACGCTAGCATCTGTAAATGTGCTTCCCGTCTCTCATTATCTCCTTGTCTGTGTTTCTCATTCCTTGTGTCATTCTTAGTAATGGACATAAATTTCAGTAAAATTAAAATAACTGTAACTATTGTGTTAAGATTCAAGTATTAATCCCAATGGGTAATTTAGTTCCTACTTAATTAAAATATAAAATTTGTTGAACTACACTATTTCAAACCTACTTCACCTATTTAATATTCTGACAATATATAGAGGAAAAACTTTAAGGGGCGACTCTTTGCTAAAAATAGAGGATAATTTCTTGTATAGACGTAAGGTCAAAAGTCAATCATTAGGGAGATTAGGGGATTCAAAGATGGCGCAGAAATATTTATTTAATTTTTTATCTTAAAAACGAAATGAGGTAGAATAATGAAAAATATTCTTGTCAACTAAATTTAAAGAAAAACTTACGCAACGACTTGAAAAAAAATATAAACTTGGAGAGCCCGATTTATTTAGAAACTTTTTTATTTTTTGTATTTTTTTCATACAACTTACATTTAAAAAAAGTTGATTGACAAACATGTTTCAAAGTAACCTATGTATTAACAAATGAACTAAGGGAAAAATATGATGTCCTCACTAGGCTCCATCACATGCTTAGTCTATGTCAGTTTAGGGAAGAAACTGACAAATCAATTATATATAAAAGAAAGTACTGCTTTGTTTTTTATAACCGATAATATAATTTATAAGAAAGTAGTAAAAACTTTCCACTTTTGTTCAGCTGTCCACTTATATATTTTCAAAAGCCTAAAAATATAATAAATATCACTGACATTTTAGTTACCAATGTTTAATTTACAGCTGTTAACCTTCTCAAAAGTACTAAAAGAAATACTTATTGATCAACTGGATTTTCAATATAAAATAAAAGTAGTAGTATTTAGGTCCAAATTTTGGACTCCAAAATATTTTAATTGCTGAAATTATGTACGAAATGATAACTCTTACTTGCTTCAGATGACTCTGAACACGAAACCACCAAGTAGTGTTACGTTTCACGAAAAGAACCATAAAAGATATATGAATTAAATCCAAATGTTTTAAGACCATTTGATTCTGATTCTTATTGTTACTTAGTACATATACAGCCGGGTTACAGAACGGGTGCTAAAATATTCAATAATAGAGTTAGGAAAGAGGTTTTCACGATAACATGGAGAGCGTTAGTTCAAAAAGGAAACTCTGTTGGCATTCGTAGAATTTGAAAAAGCATTTGATAATATCAAGAAAAATTTGTTTTGGGAAACATTTAGCAAAAGTAACTCAAAGCGTATATAAAAACTTAATGAGATTGTGAAAGGTACAGAAAATGTTAAAATGAACAAAGGTGTAAGACACAATACAACAATTTAACAAGAATTGATAAAAATCACGTTATTTAACTTACTCTTATACTCAGACAACCTGGCATTGATTGCGGGAGAAGAAAATGACTGCTACAACAGAAAGTTGACATGACAAAAAACACATACCACGATTACACAGCATAGACGTGGGATATTTGGAAAACTATCAAAATTACCCGGCAAAATTTTACAAGACAATTGCTGTAGCAATAACCAGATAGTGAAAGGAAACATGCGTAACAAGAAAAAGAAAAGCAGAGCTTTGAATATGCCCAATAAATTAGCAATCTATAGAATATAATAGCCATTATATTTGATTTACTTACCCAGGGTCTCGTGTACCCAATCTTTCACAAATTATATTAACAAATACTGATGAAGGACCATCAATGCCTTCTTTATCCAGTTTTCTTTTTAATGTTAAATTCTTGGTTCCCGGAGTTATTTCAACAGGACTATCGTGCTCTTTCAGTCTCAGAGCAATGGAACCTGCCGGACGAGGATCACCATGAATTCTAATCTCTCCTATTACGGAGCCAGGCGTTTCCGATTCAGGCACGAAAAAAGTTTCTGAGGAAGCTCCAGTTTCTAAGTAACAGCGATTGTCAGATAAAGCTGCAAAACAAAATAATTATCAATGAAATAAAACGGAATCGCTTAAATTGAGGTGGGTGATATCTTTAAGTTGCAATTGTAGTTTGATAATTAGGAAACAAAGAATATTGTGTTCTATTGCTGTAACATTCTAGCAGAAGTAATTAAAAATGTAGTCTCAAACTTATTTGTAATTATCATTTGAAGCTATTGTTTACCATATAGGTTATTACAAGAAAGATCTCCTAAAAGTAATAATATGGGTAAGCAAGAAACAAGTAGTGAAGACCAACAAGCACAGAAATAGGATATACAACAGTGAATAACCTGAATTTCACAGAAAGGTAAGACCAAACATACCGGCAGAAATCTTTTTTAGAGTATTAAGCCTCACGCGTACTCGGTGCTTACTTCGATATGATTAATTGGTGTCAAACTTACTTCGAAACAGGAAAGTTATAAAAAATTAGATTCTCAAATTTCTAATTTGCAGATTTATTTCCACAAACTCGGCTGGGGTGGGTGATCGACATGCAATCATATGTCATATTGATAAATTAATACCACTACGACTGCATAGAAACAAGTCAGATTATACTACCAGTCAGTTGATAACCTGCTCAATTGGAAAGACAAACCTTATCAAAGACATATTAACCAACCTGTCGATAGTTTAGCGTAGAACTACTGGGTGATCACGGCACAAATATTCCGGGAATTCATCCGCGTAGTTGATGACTAATCCCTGCCGGGATTGATGGTAAAATGGCGACGTTTCGGCAGAGTCACATCTGCCCTCTTCAGGTCGAAGTATTCAAGTAACTAGAAGCGAAAGCAGAAGGCTACGAGAATTATGCGAACCGACCTGAAGAGGGCAGGTGTTACTCTGCCGAAACGTCGTCATTTTACCATCAATCCCGACAGGGATCAGTCATCAACTACGCGGCTGAATTCCCGGAAACCACCTAAAACATATATATATATATAATATATTTATATGCATTATTTTAGAGGCATAAAAACTAAATTTACAAAATAAAAATACCGTTATATTTACCACATGCTCCCAATGATAAGCTGAAAATCCATACAATATATTTTGAGATAGGTCGAGGTAACTGCATGATTTGTAGACATCTGGAAAAAGGAAACACAAAATTAAAACTCTAAGAAAATAACATTGTTTCTTTATTTTAATAAAGGATATACTTAGAACGGAAGTTAAACACATATACATATTTGTTATGGTTTCTTTTGGTATTTTCAAGAAAGGAAACCAAGATAATGCTAATGGAAAATAATTTGCAGATTTAGGATGTACTGGACACATTTATTTATCAGTAGGTACTTGCCAATGTTGTCCAAGTAACAAGTAATAAACTACAGACCCCACGAAAGACAATATGTATGTAGGGATACCTACATAAAGCTCCAATGAAGTGCGAACCTCGTTGTGTTTAAAAAAAAACAACAACTGTTTTTAAGAGGCTCTGTTTCGGGGCATTCTTCAGTTCTCTGCAGGATTTTCAGTTCCTGTGTCTGTATATTCATCTGTACCTATACTGTATCACTGAAGATAACTAACTAAATCGTATAGAATTCATTCAAGACAAATTTAATTGGTTACAATGTGGTCATAATTGGTCAACACAAATTAGAGTAACATATGTGGTTCTTAATTGTTCACTTAGGGCGGGGCCACATGGTCAACACCTTTCAATGCCACTCCATACCTGGGGTGGTACAACCTATCAAAAACAAATATATGAACAAAAGCGGTGGTCACACGGGAGAGGTACAGTCCACTTGCATCCAGTCTCGGCAAATCCCGTCCACACTTCGTCAACACTAGGGAGAAGTAAGTGCCGGCCACTGTCGCTTTATTGTTGGCAACCGTTGAATTACGGAAACTAGTGCTTGCGGTCAGACCTGTTCACCTGCTACTGAGACACAGTTCGTCAACAGGCCTCCTACTGAGCTGCACAAGTGTTGCAAGGGATCTGAGGGTTGAATATAAGACGTAAAAATGTAAAATATATTCCTATTTTTTTGTAATTCTCATTAGTATCCCTTATGCCTAGAAAAATTATGATGATTTTCACACCGTTTTGTGAACATGACACAAGTGAGAAATATGTCGTTGTTCCTGTATACATATATTTTTTACAAAAGAAAAATAGATTTTTACAAGGGGGTCCCAAGGGCCACATCAGAACTATCCAAAATTTCACTTATCTCTAATGTATGGTTTAGTACTCTCAGTGGCATACGCGATCAAAGACGGGGTTGAAATTTATATAAAAATCTCCCGGTAATATGAATTTCTTCATATTCATGTCCAGGCGTTTGATGCTTTCTTCCAGTAACGAATGCAATTCGTCAATTGTTTTTACCGACATCCGAAAATAATTTTGCTGGGTCCATTTTAATGTTGTTACAGAGAGTGTCATGTGCTCCCACATTCTCTAATGACCCTTGTTGTGCGTGTACTAACCTAAAGAAGAGATTTCCGGTTTTGAATTCCTCTTTGATTTTTTTTTGATGATCCACCAAATTGTACTCGCTTGAACGGGAGATATTTCTTCCATGGTTGCAGAAGAATAAAACAAATAATAATATATAGTTTTGTTGTGTAGGGTAAAGGGAAGCAACATATCTTCACTTTCGATTCTGAAACATTTGTGGCGTGTTTCCCAAATGTTGTCGCCTTGTGGCCTGTTTACCGACTAAGTGGCGCAACTGTGGAGTTGCTTCGGAGATACTACTTGATTTATTATTATATAATTTCTAGTGACGAATTATGGTCACATCATGAACAATTAATGTAAATTTTAATGCAATCTATACAAATTACTTAGGGTGCTAAGATTTTCTAGATGACCGATAAATTTTAAATACAGTGTAAAAAGGTTTGTATTGTTCACCAATTATGCAAAATCACTGACCAATTATCTACCTAGGCGAAGCTTTCCTGATGCCTATACTAAAAACAGTACTGGAGTATTCGGATAATATATTTTCATGCATGGAACCAGAAATGTATACTCAACACTGTTATTTTGTTAAATATTAGCACACTAAAGGTGTTGTATTCCTGACTCAAATATTCGTGTACTATATACTAATTATATGTACAAGGTGCATTGCGTGACCGTAATAATTTAGAGAGTTTGTCTAATTACTAATTACTTTGCCAAAGACTTCTTCTACACTTATGTGAGTTTATTTGTTCAACTATCAGCCTTTATCTACTGCTTGTAAAAAAACTAATTGATGTATTAAACCTATTTATTTTTCTCCTTTCAACTAATCTATAAACATAAACATCTCTGCAATACATTTTACTAAAAATAGAAATTTTTGAGGAGAGCACATGTGTGTGTACAGAAACGTCATCATTATACTAAGAATTCCAGGAGGCAGTTGTTATTAACTGAATCAGTAAGAAGAATCATTTACAGATAAAATATTTAAAAAAAAAGATAAGTGTTTACAATTGCGGATTCTGGAAAAATAGAAGTTCGTCACAGATTATCCAAAGATCAGTTAAAATACTTTTACCGAGGTCATCCATGGGCTATTCTATTTTCTTAATCTTCGATAAAGTGAATATTTTCAAGAGAGATTATTACAATTTTTATAAATAATTCAAGGGAAAATTCCTAGAAATATTTATTAGAATTAGAATTATTAAGCTCGAGGAAAAATTTGTTACTTAAGACTTATTTTAAATTACATACTTAGTTTTCCTCATTAGTGTACTGTATTAAATAAATTATCGACAATTTTATTCAGATTTGGTTTTGGTTTACTCCATAAAGAGTACTTACAGTGCCTTCTGAAAATCTTACTAGACTCAATGTAAATGACTCAATATCTTACTAGGGCATAAATATTACAATATTAAAATATAGGAAAAATTGGTATATTTAATCTAAAAAATATTCTATTGGTTTATTACGAATTATTTTTCTTTATGAACTGTACACTTAAAAAATAACTCTAGATGATGTATGACCTCAGAGTGCCTACAAAACATAAGTCTTGATACTATAACTTAACCAAAGCATCCAGAGACAACCGGTTACTGTGCGAATTCCTTGTATTTGTTTCAGTATTTACTTGGTGAAAATTCATTTTAATTTTATATTAAAATAAACACACTTAGGTAATTTTCACTTATATTTATTTCCTACTGACAATTGTTTCACCAGGTTACTGGCTTCTTCAGAATACAAAGTAGAATTAAATGCGAAATGCCAAAACTATTACAAATTGCATCCATATATTTCTTTGTACAAATTTTCGACAGTTAGCATTTAGTTCTACTTTGTGTTCTCTAGAAGCTAGTAACCTGGTGAAACAATTGTCAATAGGAAATAAATATAAGTGAAAATTACCTAAGTGTGTTCAATTTAATATAAAATTATAACCTTGTATTTGTCTTAAAAATAAACTATAGGTGATTTTATATAATATCAAAACTCCAAAGGAAGAATTTTAGGCTTTTTTCAACTAGCTTTTAATTGTGATCCTGATTCAAGGTCCAATGAAAGTCACTGAAAAGTTTTATTATTTTTCCTGAATTCTCAATAGCAAACAATTTAATTTCAATTTTTATATATTATCTTCTGCATAAGGGAGATTTCGTATCAAATCCCTTCAATACGACATTTAAAATGAACGTTGGATGATTTCAACGTGGCAACTATGGATAATCCTTATACTTATATCTCAACCTTCTCACTCATACTGAATTTAACTTCGGTTATACTGCGAGTAAGGTCATTTTTGTTGTATTTCTGTTACAAATGACCCCTGAATTGGAAGAAAATTTTCAAAATCAAGTGAACGTCACCGAAACAGTGCGTCAGATTTCCCGAGTATACCATCTATTACACCTTACAATGCAAAAAGAACCATATCGAACCTATTATCCCCTTCCGAGATAATTTAAAAATGGAAGTAAAATTATAATAATTGACTGATACTACAATTTCAATTTCCACAATTTACGTTTTTTAAAAAACTGTCCGACGCGTTTCGACTAATGTCTTTGTCAAGGAACTAGACTAGTCTAGTCTAGACTAGACTAGACTAGTCTAGTGACGTTGTGAGTGGCATTAAAATCTGAATATAATATAAATTTGAAATGTAAAGCTACATCATGTTGACAATTTTCTTTTTTTTTAAGTATTTTTCCTATATTTTACCCCCAAAATTAAGCTTCAAAATCAGAATTCGTTTATTTAAGATTTTCGTCCAGTGATGCTGTAAGTTTTCCGTTGT
Source organism: Octodonta nipae (assembly GCA_034190945.1). NCBI lineage: Eukaryota > Metazoa > Arthropoda > Insecta > Coleoptera > Chrysomelidae > Octodonta > Octodonta nipae. The sequence continues at coordinate 110,010,726 of CM067220.1, forward strand.
ATGTAAGGAACCCCCAAAAATTGTGGATTTTATCATAAAATTGATCTAGAACCTAAGGGGCGATTACCTAACGAGACCCGTTCCAAAGGATCATCCCTCGAGATTTTGTTCTTCAAAGACGCTGGTCTATAATTTTGGATAGATGATATTTCTAGGCTATTATATTACAAATAGTTAATCTGTGATTTAATACCACAAAAAATACTGTCTTCCAACTCTTATGAATTGACTGTCTCTCTATCATACAAACAAACAATTAATATAATGATGACAAAAGTATAATGTAATATTATAGTAATGGTAAAGTTTATTATATTTAAACATTTTGTTTACTAAAGTAATTTAAGTTATCAGTAATCATAAGAATCTCCACTAATATTATAAATATGAATGTAGTGTGTTTGTTATGCTTTCACGGCAAAACTACACAACTGATTATCATGAAACTTTGTACACATATTCTTAGAGGAATTAGAAAGGACATAACTTTTTGTTAAAAAATATAAAAAAATATATTCTACGAAGAGTATAAAAAAATTTTGGCAGTCATAATTGTCCGTCATAAAAATTTGAAAATCCAGCAATTTCAACGCCAATAAAGTTCAAACCCTAGGTGCTGTATAAGCGACGGTCAAATTAATATCTTATTGACTATAGCTGCAGCTATTTGGAATTTTTCTATATTTAATGTTATTTTGTTCTGTCATCGAATACATACCCTTATAGAAGAGGACGTGTTATGGAGAGAATGCCTTTTTTATTCATTCGCTTTGTTATGCAAACATCAACGTATGTTACCCTCTCGATTTTGGCGTGAATTTAATGCGAGACATATACTATTTTAAAGTATCACAAAATTGAAGGGGTGATCGAGCGTGTAAAGCGCTCAGCTGCAAATCTGATGTTCTCGGATTCGAAATCCACTATATGTATTTTTTTTTTTATTTTTTAAGTATGTGTGGTTATTAATTAAATTCATGTATCATTTTCAATGTTTCAATTTTATATACCCTTTTCATTGTTGGCATGCATAAATTCCGTTAATATTGACAAAATCAAATGAATATGAGTGCAAAAATCGCGACAAATCATTAGTGTTTTATTAGCTGTTAACAAAATTGCATATCATTACAGTAGATACATATATTGTAAAAACATATACACGTTATATATTGTGTTCTTATCTGGGTTACGAAAACTATAGAGCGAAAAATCCTTGCGGAAGTTTTTGTCGTTTTGTCTTTTTAAATTCTTAGAATTCAAAATTACTTATTTTTATTGTAGTGAAATACATTTTAACTTTTGTAGTAGCAAATTATTTCAAAAAGCATGTTTACAGTTTTTGAAACATCATTGTATGTATTGATTTTGAAATACCGAATCACATTGATTCCGTTCTATTGGAATGTAATGAACTTTGATATTTATTTAAGGGCTTCAAGGCGAGCGAAGCCATGGGTAAAAGCTAGTGATAAATAAATATAGAAAAAATCTTCAAGTTTTTATTGGTTCTTTCGAATTTTTTTTAGAATTATTGGGGCGACTGATAACATTCACCTATGACTCATAATTTAGAAATGCCTTACTGAACAAGTTTTTTGGTAAGTCATCACTTATCTATTATTAGATTTTTTATAGTTTTCAGATTTTAACAATTATATAGAATAGATTTTCAGATTAGTTACACAAAGATCGAGAAAAAAATTAAAGAATATACATGACATGCACTTAAAACCTAAATTTAAAGTAACTTTATTAATGATTAACCTCCACTAATTTAAAAGTTCTGATAATTCCTTATTACTTTCAAAACATTCAGGGATGCTGTACTTGACATCCAGTTAATGAATTTATGTCGGATTTATCAATTCCTAGTATCTTTCGCAATAGCTATCATGATACGATCTGATTTCGTACCATTGTTCAAACGGTACATAATAATAAATTTCGAAATTATTCAAAAAGTACGGAAGTTCTTAACACGCTTACTTGATACAATGGTTTCCTTCGTAACTAGAGCACACCATTTTCGTTATTAACTATCCACTACATTGAAAACTGCCAGTTTCATTGCTCCTAACATAAAAGATAATAAAAAGTATTAAGCTAATCAGAATCATTGAAAAATAATGATACGTGTATAGAAAGGATTTTATTATTTCACAGTTATTTTTCCGGTCAGATGAAAGTTTAGCCATTTCGATGAAGAAAGCAGCACTATAAAATTTCTTGTAAGGAACAATATATATCAGGAGTAAAAATATCATAAAAGTAATTACAGAATTACTGAATTTCCCACGAGGAAAATCTCCTGTAAATTGCATCTTAAACGTTTTGCATAAATTTCGCTCATTAAAGAAGAAGTTGAAAGTGTCATAAATGTGAAAATTATCAAAAATGTCAACATATAAAATATATCAAAAATAACTACAATATCAAATGACAAAAATCTCAAAATGTTTGAATACCCACAAGTTAAATAACTAAATACTGTAAACACTGAAGTTTTTGAGATTTTTATAAACTGTCGCTCATGAAAGATGTTTAAACTGTTTTTGCACAATTATTTTAAAAAAATATGCAAAACATTAAATCACAAATTGCCCAAGAAGAAAAAAAATGACTAAAATACCAAAAATCTCAAAATCGAATACCTACTATTTAAAATGCAAAAAATGTCACATAGTGAATACATAAAACCGTAACGCATTTTATATGTAAATATATTTAGAGAGATACTACAAAATTTGGATTTAATTGTAATATCGACCATCCACATATATACAAACTGTGGTATTACCTAAATACTTGAAAGAAGAAAATCTCTCTAGAAAGAATATTTGACTGATTTTTCTATCTGTTTTCCTACGGTTTTTCCTAGGTTTTCCTCTATGACGTTAATGAGAATGCACTATCCTATAACAAAATCGTACCTAGGAACGCCACATGAAATTCTAAAGATTTCAAAATCTTCCAATTTGAAAGAAGCTTTGTTATTTCACATGATCTTTAGAATTTTTAGTGCTACCCTGTATATATCAAATTTGCAGTAAATTCCTTAGTTACGTCAGTTTGATTGTCAACATTAATGTCAAATCCGCTAGTAAAGTATCTGTGACAATAGACATTTGCGCCACCTCGTGTTTTATTTGTGGAACGTTGATTCTTTCAAAGCGTAATTTATGTTTGCTGTGTTGTAGATTAAAACTTAGTTATTCCATAAAATGGAAAGAAAAATATCAAACCGAAAGTGCGGTGTAGTTGATTGTAAAAAATACACCAAGAAAAAACCCAAAATTACAATTATACCACTTTCATGGATTTCCATAGCAATAGATGAAGAAAAAATGAATTGCAGCAGTCCGACATCATAGGTAAATAAATTTGATTTCCCCGTTGTTAGTCATTATTGTATGTATAAAATTAATCATAACTGTTGTTCTATTAACAAAACATATTTTTTAATTACAGCAGAGGGGCAATCTATCTCAACCAGAAACAAATTCAATGATTTGCAGTGGTCAAATTGTTTGGGAAAAAAGTAAACAATGCACATAACAAAAGTTACAATCTAACTCTATTTCCTGCAATAAGTATATAAAAATGCAAAATCTTCATGGTGGTTTGTGGGCTGAAAGATTACGAGTACCTATGACAAGAAAAAATTGCATCTTCAGGAGTCAATGAAACTCCAATTGAGATTAACAATAGTAAGTAAATATATATAAGAAAAAAACAAATTAACTTATTCATTATATATAATTTATTGGTAGATTTCACTGACGATGAAGTTTTAATGGACCAAGATAAAAATTTTGAAGTTGAAACAAGGATAATAAAGCAACAACAAATGCAAATATACATGTTAATTAACAAAGAAATGAATATTGATTATATATTCTTTATAACTTTGGTAATAACTAATAATAACGAAGCACTCATAAAAATATAAAAATAATGAAAATAAAAAGTGTTATTTATTTAAAATATCTGTAACTAAAAAGTTACTTTTTATCTTTATTCCTAAAAGAAAATGTTAATTAAAAAATTAAAAATTTTGTTAACCTTAAATTTCAATTTATTTTGGGAAGAAAAGTATTTACATGATAAACTTTTCTGATTACAAGAGTTATTGAATCTTATTTTTGTTAAGAGAACAACAATTGTGATTAATTTTATGTATTTAGTAATGACTAAAAACGTGGAAATTTAATTTATTGCCCTTGACTACGAACTACTGTAATCCATTTTTCCTTCCTCTCCGATTGCTATAGAAATCCAGGAAAACGGTAGAATTGTAATTTTTGATTTTTCCTTGATGTATTTTCAAAATAAACTACACCGCACTTTCGGTTTGATGTTCTTCTTTCCATTTTATGGGATAACTATTAATCTATAACATAGCAAACAAATTACGGCTTTGACAGAACCAGCGTTCCACAAATAAAACAAAAGATGGCGCAAATTGTCAAAGATACTTTACTAGCGTATTGTGATTTACGAAATTTGTCATGAATCCCTTAAATTTTTTAATTTCTTGTTCATTTCATTTTAGCCTAATACCTGTTAATAAAGTGAAGAATGTAAATAAATGACTGTAAAATTATTCTTTGTTGTCATTGTTTAGCTGACCAATGAAACAATATGTTTCATTTGTAGGGTTCGTGATACCTAATATCCTCTAATAAATCATCTATAATGAGAACCGTTGGGTCATCTACAAAACATGTCAAAAATCAACATCTGAAACTACAATATAACTCTATTGTTCTAGCAAGTAATCCGTATTTACACCTTAAGCACAAGATTATATATACATTTGTCCACATCTCAAAATGCACCACAACAAAAACTCTACAGTTCTGTCAAGCAAATAAATTTTACAACCCTCGCACTAGGTTATATTTTTTTCGGTAAGTCTTCCAACTCCTCTTAACTGAAAATTATACTTGTGTCGGACTATTCACGTATTTGACAAACTAGTTTAATAAAAATCCGTTTATAATCGAAAACAGAAGCAAACAAGAAATTAAATGGTGTGTAGACGCGAGATGTAAGACAGACATCTAGCATTTTCAGGGAAACTAGCACGCAGTGGTTAACACATCGTAAATATTTCTGTAACAACTCTTAGACCAGATGCAGCTGCCTCACCTGACGTGACGGGAGTCACGGCGAGAATTTGTAATCCACATAAATATATGCGACCTCGTCACGTCTCGGTGCATTGCCAGATATCGCAGTCGCATATATTTACATGAATTACAAATTTTTGCCCTGACTCACGTCACGTCAGGCAGCTGCGTCTGGTCTAAGAGTTGTTACTGAAATATTTACGATGTGGTAACTAGGCTTGGGTCGTTCGTGAATGAGTCGTACAAAACGAACGACTCCTCTACATGTGCCACGAATGAGCGGCACAGTTTAGTCAAATAGCTCGTTCAGTTCGTCATTAAAAGAGTCATTCAGCTCGAGAGAGTCGAGAGTCATATGATGTGCTGAACATTCAACGTTCAATCACAGTGGAGAGTAAAGAGCGGTCAGCCGTCTGGTTGACGAGATGAAGAGCATTATTTTAAAATTCAGTCGGAAGGTTTTATTTTCAAAGAATCCATGAATAGGTGTTTAAAATTTATATTATCACAGGCACTAAGGCACAGGGTTGTTATTGTTTTGCAGTGTTTTTCTTATATAAATTTCTATTTGGGTTATAAGTAAGCATAATTTTATTTGTTTTGAGAGTTTAGAACGTTTACATTTTAATGTTTAGAGTTTTTTCTTATTTTTGTTACCAAATAATACAAAAATAAAATTTTTGTATTTACGTAAATTAATGATCAGCAAAACTTTAATATTAACTTGAGCAGTAAACTACACAAGTAGAGACATTATTTAAAACCGCCTAAGGCTAAACAGTTATGTTTTAGGAGATCGTTCAAATGAACGAGTCATTGTGAACGACTCGTTTTGGTGAGCTGAACGAAATGAGCCGGCTCACTAAAAAGGGTCATAAAACCCAACGCTAGTGGTAACCACTGCGTGCTAGTTTCCCTCAAAAAAGCTAGATGTCTGTTTTCGATTGTAAACGGATTTTTATTAAACTAGTTATGAAATGAACAGGAAATTAAAAAATTAAAAGGATTCATGACAAATTTCGTAAATCACAATTTGACATTAATGTTTGACAATCAAACTGACGTAACTAAGGAATTTACTGCAAATTTGATATATACAGGGTAGCATTAAAAATTATAAAAATCATGTGAAATATCAAAGTTTCTTTCAAATTGAAAGATTTTGAAATCTTTAGAATATCATGTGGCGTTCCTAGGTACTATTTTGTTATAGGATAGTGCATTCTATATTAATGTCATAAAGGAAAACCTAGGAAAAACCGTATGAAAACAGATAGAAAAATCAGTCAAATATTATTTCTAGAGAGATTTTCTTCTTTCAAGTATTTAGATAATACCACAGTTTGTATAGTGTGGACGGCCGATATTACAATTAAATCGAAATTTTGTAGTATCTATCTAAATATATTTACATTTAAAATGCGTTACGGTTTTATGTATGCACTATGTGACATTTTTTGCATTTTAAATAGTAGGTATTCGATTTTGAGATTTTTGGTTTTTAGTCATTTTTTTTTCTTGGGCAATTTGTGATTTAATGTTTTGCCTATTTTTTTAAAATAATTCTGCAAAAACAGTTTAAACATCATCTTTCATGAGCGACAGTTTATAAAAATCTCAAAGAGTTCAGTGTTTACAGTATTTAGTTATTTAACTTGTAGGTATTCATACATTTTGAGATTTTTGTCATTTGATATTGTAGTTATTTTTTATATATTTTATATGTTGACATTTTTGATAATTTTCACATTTATGACACTTTCAACTTCTTCTTTAATGAGCGAAATTTATACAAAACGTTTAAGATGCAATTTACAGGAGATTTTCCTCGTGGGAAATTCAGTAATTCTGTAATTACTTTTATGATATTTTTACTCCTGATATATATTGTTTCTCGCAAGAAATTTTATAGTGCTGCTTTCTTCATTGAAATGGCTAAACTTTCATCTGACCGGAAAAATAACTGTGAAATAATAAAATCCTTTCTATACACGTATCATTATTTTTCAATGATTCTGATTAGCTTAATACTTTTTATTATCTTTTATGTTAGGAGCAATGAAACTGGCAGTTTTCAATGTAGTGGATAGTTAATAACGAATATCGCCTATATTTACATGGATTACAAATGTTCGCCCTGACTCACGTCACGTCACCAAGCTGCGTTTCATTTTGCGGCTGGCTTTAATGCCTCCACCAAAAAATGAAATAAAAGTATTGTTAGTGAGACGTTTCATCATTGGGGTACAGTTCTACTAAACGAATTTTTTAAATCAATAACGTATAAAGAAAAATAATTGTAAGCCTTATAAGAATAAGAAGTGGGCATTATAGACAGAGGCCACACCTTCACAGAATGCATTTAATGCAATCACCTATATATGGCTGGAACCAAATCCAAATCTGATGGCTGCGGTACCCAAGAACATCACTTCAATTTTTTTTTGTGTTTTTGCTTATGGTTTGCAATGATAAATAAGAAGAACTGTATATTGTGAATGGTGAATGTTAATAAGCTCACGTTACTTGGATTGCATAATGTGCACCTGGCATCACTTAATGCTTAAAACCTAAACTAAGAAGGTATTGTAATAGATGGCCTACAGTACAGAAGGAATCCAAGCAGCACTCACTGAAAATCATCTATAAGTAGGCGTATGACTATTTGGTGCAAAAAAAACAAGAAGAGAATGAGAATGAGAGAAAGTCGCTCGAACGAGAGAGACATGGAGAGAGTATAATTAATTTGTGCAAAACATGGTGTTATATTCTCAACAGCGCAAAATCACTGCACATAGGGCTCTATTGAACGGACATTATCATAACGTGAAGGAAGAACAGGATACGCAGTTAAAGTTAAGCCATAACATCCACAGATTTATTTCAGAAATTCGCAGAATTCGTTGATCTATCTACTAGCATATTCTAGGTTACTGCAACCGAAATAACAATCAGTCCAAATTCAGCAGAAACTGCTCAGGTAAAAGGAAAAGTTTCCCCGTGGAAGACATATACACGAATTCAATCTAGAAAATGAAAACTACTGGTTTATCTCTGGTTGATGAATTAATTCCAACTGAGAACTATCTGAAGCACATAAACATTGTTCTGTAAACTATCAGAAGTAATCTAGAAGAAGGCAATCAAGTGTTTGCTGCAACTGGATATAAAGAATACAGTGGCAAACATATTACACCAAGAATTTGCACTGAAGTTGAAACTATCTGAATCGGTAAGAATATCATCTTACATTATCTGCAAACATTAGTCACACGGTATTATTCGAACAACTATCGCTTATACTACAGCAGAAATACGTTTAGTGGATAAAAACTACAGAAAAACAACTTTAGTTGACAAAGCAGATAAAGAGCCAATAGGACAAGAAAAACAAAGGAACTATACAAATTTAAATGTATTTATAGTATGATGGAAAACGAGTATATTCTAGGAACATCCCGGACAGTCAGGAAGGACATGGGTTCTCGATCCGCGACAAGACAGGTATCTGACAACTTAGCACAGAGCTAAATTAGATAATCTCCATATACGGAATATAGCCGTTGAGATAATTTTCAATCTCATCATTAAATGTATCTTAGAGAATTTGCTGGTGACAAGCCATAATCAAAATTTGAAATTTCACTTTGTTTAGACCGTACTGTTGAAAGTTATTCGAATTCCTCATAACACGAATGCAAGTTTTGTATTTACAAATGTTTTTCAACAAAACATAATTATCCCAATAATACCTATTGATAGAAATGAAAGATGTTAATAAATGAGTGTAAGATCACTCTTTATTATTTTAAATTGACCAACAAACCAATAGATGCTCTAATTGATCATCTAATGAAAACCGAAAGAACCTCATAAAAGCATCGTCTACTTCTAGACAAATAACTTAAATTAAGGTAAGAATTTTATTACCTGTGAGATTTCGGAAACTTTCGAGAATATGTCGGCTTCAAAAAATATCCAAAAATCTATATATCAAACTCTGCAGTTCTGTCAATCCACGCACTAAACTATATTTTATTAGAAATTTTCTAACTCCTGCCATCTAAAAATTATACTTTTATGTCGATTCATTCATGTATTTGACATACAGGATTAGTAAAAATCCGGAAAATAAACTGTTAACACCACGCGCAGTCAGTCAGTACTCTCAACCCTCCATCAAAAATGTGCCTATTACTACACTTAAGTAACTGTTTAAAACTTAATATATAGTTACAGCTAGTGGCGCAGGCTTATTTTTTAAATTTGTAGCTAGGCTCGTATTTGGTCTTAGTTAAGCCTAAACGGGAAAATCAAAACAACCTGGAAATCCACTATTAGTAGAGGGATAGCGATAGCTCTAACAACTTAGACCCAGAAATTAGAAAACAAAAAGCTTGAGCAAGAGATAAAGATAGACATAAAGAGTGATAGACAGAGAGATAGATTTAGTTTAGTTTAGTTTATTTACTGGGAAGGTATTACAAAATGTGTTTTTTTTTTCAAGAGAAAGGAACGACAAAATAGCAAAAATATTACACCATGAATCAGCACTAAATTTGAAACTGTGAAAGGCGTGAAAAGAAGAGTAACTTACATACTTGAATTACAAACCTATATAATCAAGTTGTAGCTCACAACATACCAACAACCTTAACTGATGAGAACGGAGGTTTTCGCGGCCAGAGTCATAGCAGATTCTGCTTTTTCCGGATTCGGACCGCGTCATTTTTCGAATTAGTTTATTTATATACCTAAACCGGGGTATATAAATATATTCCGGTTTAGGTATATAAATAAACTAATTCGAAAAATGACCTTAACTGATATAGTAATTGTCAACAACAATAACATAAACAGACCGAAAACTAGCTAAATACAAGTAAAGGGAATTTCAAATACAGAGAAACTCTACCTATTGCCTACCTTCGTCAAAAAACCTAATTAACTATTTAATAAAACCCCGGGTTCAGAACAAACATTTGGATTAACTCATGCAAAAGCCATCCGTTTAGGAACAACTAGGATGGTCAGGAAGCATATTTCAGCAACTCGATCCACGATAACAACTCTCGCCTCAAAACTTGGAGAATGTTCCCAAAGGGCTTTTAAAATGCAGTAAATTAGAAACCTTATAGAGAATATCACATACTCTATAGTCAAGATCTTCTGGTTTTTGCGTATTATGCGAAATTCACACAACATCTAAACAATATTGTTACTTTTGTCGTTTTGATCAATATCAATAAAATATATTTTATCCTAATACATACATACTGATAAAGTGAAATATGAAAATAAATAGTTCTTTGTTATTCGTTTTTAAATTGACCAACGAAAAATACTGTAATAACTTTTATAATGAGAAACGAGAGTGAAATGTTTGTATACTTCTAGACATCTAATTTAATTACTAAAACATCGTAAAAAATGATAAAAACGCTTGTTTTTGCTAATATTTTATTACCTGTGATGGCATGAAATTTTGGATAATTTCCAGAATGTTTAGTCAAAAACTATCAACAATTGCACAACAGAAACTCTACAGGTGTGTCAAGCAAATCCAAGCATTAGACCTTAATTTTTTATAATTCTTCAAACTCTTCTTAACTGACAAGTATACTTTGTGTCGGTTCATTCACTCAATTGATAAACTAGTTTAACAAAAACCGTTTATAATCTCAAACATAGCAGCAAACAGTTAAACAAAGTACGTATTAACCCAACGCGAATATTTCCATTGAAACTCTCAAGGCTTACACCAAATAGTAAACAGAGAATTGTAAATAAAATCATTTTTCCCTCTAATCTATTGCCTGGTGTTCACCTATCGTATCAAATAAATTTCCTTCATTGAGTCCATTCCTATTAACAATTTTTTGATAAGACAAGCCCGAATAGAATAAGATGTGGATATTGGCATACGCTACATCTTCAGAGAATGCATTTAATGGACTCACCTAACTGTGGCTGGTAACAAGTCCGCTACACCATATATTACTTAAATCTAAACGCAATAGTATTGATAATGTTATGGAGGCTCTACATATTTTCAATACCATCAACACACTCTTTTGTGTGTTTGGCAAATGATCTAAAATAATAAAATGAAGAACTGTATATTATGAACTCCGAAAGTTATGTAATATGATGCTCTAAAAGATTAGATGTATGTAATATTGGAGAGAATATAATGCTTATAACTTTAAATGAATTTCAGCATATATATATATATATATATGACTACACTTTAGGTGTTTAATACATTCACCAAAATCCACTATAAACGAAGGGGTAGTTCTAACAATTTAATTCAAAACACAAGGAAACCAAAAAGAAAAGAGCTGCTAAGAAAGACGAGCTAGAGCCCGGGGAAGACAGACAGAGAGAGAGAGTAAGTGATAAAGAGAAAGACACACCCAGATAGATTTTAGTCTCAAAAGCTCAAAATCAGTGGATATCACGAAAGGCACGATGCAATAACAAAACTATTACACTAGAATCAACATTGAAGTTGAAACTTCGTTAACTACGTTAACTGATATAGAAATCCCCAATAACATATTTAATGAACAAACCGAATACTAGCTAAATACAAATAAAGGAAATTTAAAATATACAGCAACTGGGACACGAATAACATTCGAACTATACCAATTGTTACGTCAACAACAGAAGTAGTCCCAAAACATCTAACAAACTGTTTTTATTAACCATTACAAAATCGCCCTTCTAGGAACAACTCGGGCGGTCAGCAAGCAAATTGTTGCAACTCCATCCACGATAGCAACTCTGGCCTCAAAACTTGGCAAGTGTGCCTACAGAGCTTTTAAAATCCAGTATATTAGGAGAAAAGTCAAATTATGATTTTCTGATTGTTTTTTGAGGATTCTTCAAATTTCTTATCATAGATACAGTATTATTACTTTTATAGTGTAGATTAATATCAATAAAATATATTTTATTCTAATAGCAAGTGATTAGGCAAAATATGCAAATAAATGAATCTTTGTCATTCATTAAGTTTACCAACGAAACAATAAACGTGTTTCATTTGTAAGGTTTTGACGACATGCCTTAAAATGCTCTAATAACTGTTATAATGAGAACCAAGAGTATACTGCCATGAAAATAAATTACATTCCAATCTCAAAACTTTTTAAATGCTTCGTATACTACTGTTTAATTACTGAAATAGTCCAATAAATAATAACACTAAACTCTTTAATTTGCTAAAATTTTAGTACCTGTGATAGCATGAATTTCGTATAATTTCCAGAATGTTAGTTTAAAAACTGTCAATAAATCCACATCTCAAAACGCACCACAACAAAAAATCTACAGTTGTGTTAAGCAAATCCACTTTACAACCCACGCACTAGATTATATTTTTTTCTATGTCTTCCAACTCTTCTTAATTAAAAGTTATACTTTGTGTCGGTCTATTCACGTCTTTGACAAACTAGTTTAACAAAAACCGTTTATAATCAAAAACATAGCAGCAAACAGGAAAACAAACTGTTAACACAACGCGAATATTTCAGTCGCGACTCTTAACGCTTCCACCGACAATGAAATAAAGTATTGTAAGTAAAATCATCGGTTCTTTCTACCCCAGTGCAGGCACCTGTTCGTGTTCGTGTTCACCTACCGTAAACAAACACATAGAAAGCTCCTTCGTTGGAGTCCATTCCCATTAAACGAATTTTTTAATTTGTCAAACGAGTGAGTAATGTAATTTGCATTTCCAGATAACTGAACGCTTTGGGCATTTTTCAGCGCAACCATCTGCTGTAATGATATTCTAATCAAATTGAAATAGAAATTGGAAATAAAACTATGAAAACTACTAATCGATAGTAACTAGAAAATGATTAAGGGGTTAGTGAAGCGGCTTGATCTACATTTCTACGCTTTGACGATAATTATGTTTTCAATCTCTCTTTATTTTTTTTTCTATTTGTTATTTTTTATTTATTAATTATTTTATGTGGGTTGTGCGATAAACTTTTTTTATTGATTTTCTTAATGTTTGTCTTTAGGATTAATATACTTGTATATGCTTTCAAACTACAATTCATAGCAAAATCAAGACTTTTGTTGTTCTCCGCATCTTCGAGAGATATTGAAAATATCTGTTTGCGCATATTTTGTTTGACGTTTTGAAGTACAAAGAAATCTGTGCACTGAAAGTAGAATAGTACGATTAATGAAACATTAATTTGATGTTTGAAGACGCGAGATGTAAGACCAACATCTAGGATTTTCGAGAGAATTAGCACGCAGAGGTTCCGAATCTGGAGCCGTTCCATGTAATTGCTGTTCTCCTAGGACAGAATGTCACGATAAAATTTTCAGGTTACTTCACCTGTCAGAGATATTGAATACTCTCTTCGAGGTGTCATTCATTTTATCACGACATTCTGTCCTAAGAGTTAAGGGAGAACAGCAATTACATGGAACGGCTCCAGATTCGGAACCTCTGTGTGCTAATTCTCTCGAAAATCGTAGATGCCGGTGTGACATCAGGCGTCCTCAAATTTAACCAAATGTATCAAATACATAAAGAAGCGTTCGAGAAGACATTCAATTGTGGCAAGCGCAACTGATGAAGGTTCCCTAACCAGAAACAATATTTATATATATATTGCCTTGCGTACAGAGGAATGACACCTCGAAGAGAGTATTAGTTTGATGGTCTTCTGTTTCATATAATCAACGATTTTACTTAGAGTGTCAGAAAGGCAAAACAAAGAACGATACGGCAAAATGTGGTAACCGTTTGGCTTGTTTCCGTTAAGAGCCTTTTTGAGTTTTAATTAAGCTCTGTATTTTTTAACGGACTTCAAAAAGAAGGAGGTACTCAATTCGTCTGTATCTATTTTTTTTACTGTTTGTTCAGCATTTCCTTGAAACCGGCTCAAGACATTACGACTGCTCTTAATTTATCCTGTTCAGGGGGATCGCGAAGTGGTTTTATATTTTTTTCAAAGACATATATTGTACCGTTTTTTAGAAAATCGGTAAGAACTTTTTTACCGACTTTCGTATATAGTAAGCTTTGGTGGAGGTACTGGTATTATAAAAATATGGAAATATGTCAAAATAAACGTCAGTTAATCAACTTAAAGGTGAAGATTTTCACTTACACAGTATATACAGTGTGTCTTCATATATCAAACGATAATTTTTTAAGAGAAAAAGTTATTCTTCATAAACAAATTTGCATGATCTAAAACATATATTGTAATCTTAACATGCACTTTTTTAACTGTATACGAGGTTAGCAAAACAATTTTGCTTAAAAACTTTTTTACCGACTTTCTTATATTGTAAGCTTTGGTGGAGGTGTTGGTAAAAAAAACTTCATTTTGCTGCTTCAGTTGTTTATAACAAAGTAAAGGATTATATGGCTAAATGATTTTTCGGGGTTGGTTACCGCGTACCGTAAACCACCGGTGTTATTCTCATCGGCATACGATATCGCTTCATCTTCTACTTCTGTTGATCGACTTGCTTCTCTTTTGCTGCATGATATAGTGGCGATGTCTGGTTTATGTGCTATGAGTTGCCTGTATGAATTAAGTATTTTAAGAGAAATTGTAGTGCTTTTTAAAGCTTTTTTTTTTGTTTTCGGCATGTAGTAACCAACACTGAGAAACCAGAAATACTACCGAAAATTTAATTTCCTCAAGGACTAATAGATGCGAGTGGTAAACAAAATATCAATACGAATATTTTTTAACGTGATGTAGGATGACGCTATCGGTATCCTGATAGTATTGTTCGGTCTATTTATTTAGTGTAAAATGCAACATTTCTCTTATTTCAAAATTTGACATTATTCTCTTATAGAGGCCTCAATGAAAGTAGCTAGGGTAGCACTACAGAACCAGTAAAATGCGGACACCCAAAAAAACAGCTGAACACCGCAAACTGTATAGAAAGATAAATATTCAACAAAGAAATGCAGACAAGTAAGAAAAGAACACTGATAAAATGGCAAAGAATCAATGACTTACCAGCAGGCTGAGTAAGCTTGAGCTTAGTGCGTCAGATTTTTAAGGCATATTAGTCTTACATGATTAAAGTTTGATTAGCTAAGAAATATACCCAAAAACTTATTCACATTGTTGGAATGTAAAAATAATTTAGCTCAACTGTTTGACCACGTGCAACACTTCTAGACCGAGAGATCTGAATTAGTTCAACCACGATTTTCTCAGTCCTGCCTTCTGGAGTACTGAGAGGTTATATGAGGTACTAACAATTCATGGATAAATCCTAGAGTTTCCTAGGGGATTTTCCTGTGAAAATTAAATTTTCCAAAGCAAAAAAAAAGCAGGTGCCGCGACGATTTTCTCAGTACTGCCAGATTAATAACACGATAGGTTACCATCGGAGGGTAGTAATGGGTCTAACGATTGAGATCGATATATAAACATGTAAGAGAAATTATTTATTTTTGAATGATGTCCTGCCAACTAAATTAATCAAAAATATTTATATCGAAATGACCAAAAAATGGCATGACACCTGCTAGGGACATTTCTGGAAAAAACAGAATAAAGATAATAATAGGAGGCGTCATGCCAATTTTTTTTGTCATTGTTCTGGGATTCTCGATTTTAAAATACAAATTATGTAGTCAGCATTGTAGAGGATATAAAATTTGAGCAAAACAACTAATTTTCGGAAAATGAAAGATTCTCTCACAAATGACGCCTCATTAAACCCAACAATATCAAACTTTTTAGCCCCCTCCGAGGCAGAAGAAAAAAATGGTGGACACAAATCTGCCATCAGCTGAGGCCTATTAAACCTTGTGGGTATGTACGCATTCAGCGCCGTAATGGTTAGAACCAATTAGCCGATTTCAGATTGCATAAAACATGTATTAATGCTTTTTTGGCGGATTCACCACAAGAAAAATGAATAACTAAATACGTAAACTAGGTCAAAAAGAAGCTATTAAAGCTGTAATAAGTAATTTAGCCGAAGTTGACAAAGCCCTAGTAGACTGGAAAATTCCTCTTTTGGTTCAGACATTCTTCGAAAAGATAAAAGAGCCCATGTACTAATAGAATGTATTACAATAAATGAGAGAAAAAACACTTATATCGGAGAATTTGGGAATCGTACAAAATATAATTTCTAAAAGGGAAGTCATTTGGCTCTTCTCCAAAGATATAAACATAGTTTTGAACAACATAATTAACAGTAATAGGAATAAGGTTAGAAAGCGCAGAAGAACCTGAATGAAAATGTTTCTTAATATTGCAATCGAGTCTGTGGGTTCAACTCACAAATATTTACACTTCCCTTTGATGTCTTTATTTTTACAACAATAAATTTACAGTTTTCAGAACAAAGTGACTAACTATCAAAACAGCTGATCAATTCTTTCCGTCAATTCAATGACACGCCTCAATATATTCTACTCTTTTCCGAATACTACTATGGCTGGAGTCAGTCTTGTGCTGATATGTACGGCTGAGCGATAGGCCAACAGGAATACGGGAACATGATCATCCCAACCAGGCTGATTATTGCTGACGAACTTGGATAAATATTGTTCCAAGGTCCTGTTGAATATTTATTCCGTCTGACTGTAGATGCAAAGGTGTGGTTCTCGTTTTATTGATTCCCCACATCGCACAGACCTTCGGAAATACATTCGATTCAAAGTTAGGCCCTTGGTCTAAATTTAAGTGTTCTGCCAGCACCGTGGTTGCCTCTTGATTGAGTACAGCATATGCCTCAGGCCATTTGCTGAAGTAATCCATTGCGACCAGAATGTATTTATTCCTTGTGCGGATTCCTGACTCAGAACAGACGTGGCCCATAACCTTTACCTCTTTTTTTATTTCAGTCGGTTTTAATGTTTACGTGTTGTTTTTGTCAGATCGATTAATTTAGGTTTCTTAATTTTTTTGTGGTCTACAATGAATTCTATAACACTATGTTCACTGGACGTATGTACTTATACTCGGAAACAACACAGTGCAAATATGACTTGGAGGACGTTTCTTCCTATATTATTACAGCTTCAAGGAAATAGATTACCAACATTCAAATTGTTAGGCTCCGTGTCAATACCATGCAGCGGAAGTAAAACTAAGCCTATAATTTGTTGACTACTTAATGCTTAAGCTAATATTTTTTTACGGAATTTTCAGCAATTGATTTGCTATAAATTATGTAGCTTAGCATCAGAACAGTGAGAGTGAGTGTTTGGGGATTTAGTTTTTATTTATTAAAATGTACGGAAGACTCTATTTTAAGGGGATTCACTCCGATATCTCTTTTCCTTGTAAAGTTGTGACAATGGCCATGGTTCATTATGCATATGCTGAAGTTCCATAACATTTTTTTCAGAAAACGCACTAGCCAATAATTTATTTATTGCATAGCACTTCAGCAATTACACAACAATAAATTATGCTTGTCCTCATCAAATTAATTTAATTTAGGAGATTGAGTTGAGTGTTTGTTTTGATGGAAGAAGCTATATAGTGATTCGTCATTGTACCAACCAAGAGCAATTAATTAACAACAAAACATGCTCAGCTCAATATTCTATAAGAGTCTGAAAAAAATTAATTTTGTCTTTCAAGCGTTCCCGGTCATAGAATGTTCTACAAAATGTTCATGCATAATGATCCGACCTAGGAGTTTAGGTCATTCTTTAAATTTTAGTCAAGGGATTAGAGAAAATCTATTTTCTTAATAACGAACTGAATTCGCTCAAAAAACATCTACTAACAATTCGTTTATTGTGATTAATTTTTTCTGTAGAATTTGTCTTAGAATCTATTTTTTTAACTATATTACAACAGAGAATAATTGGAAATAAAATTAGGCTTTACTAATATTAAATAATTTTTATTATTCATAATTAATAATAAACTATATTAGTAATTATATATTATTACAACATTTAACTTTAAACTACTAAAAAAATCATTCTCGAAATCAAACATATGTAACAAAAACTACTTCTCCGAATAAAGATGGGTGGAAAAATCATTTCCCAATAGCACGATTGATGATAAAAATTAGTGAAAAATGTGTGACAATGAAACTTATAAAATAAATATTCCTATAAACGGTATTCATTAATATTTAAAATATCATAATTTGGAAATTCATAGAATATATGCTACTAATAATTAGCTATTAATCTTTTTTTCCCTTGAGCTCGAAAATATGTTATAACTGTTACAGAATAACTCTATTTTAAGTAAATCTAAGGTTGGTCTGGAAGAATCTATATATAAATAGAAGACAAAACGATTTGGTACCATTTTCTCCTCTGTCTCTTTACCGATTTTCTTCATATTTGTTTTGTTTAGTAGCTACTGACGACCTTCAGTGTAGAATGCTAATATTAATTTATAATATTGGTTCATTCATTAAATAAAATATAATAAAAATTCATTATTTACATCCATAATGTCAACGCCAAACAACTGCCAGTGCCGCCGCCGATAGACCGTCAAAACACAAAACATTGAGTAATTATATGTGGAGGGATCGATCGTTAGATCCTTATATATACTTAGAGCATGTACTTCTGGAAGTAGCATGCAAACGTTGTTATTGTATATTGGTAAAATAGTCAATGTAGTAGATCATATTGATTTTTCGGACGCGTTGCAGTAACTTTCATATTAAATATTCTGTTTTTAATGTGAATTTAATTATTTGATAAATATATTATTATCACATCCTTCCCGAAGGTGTTATGTAAAAAATTGTCAGACCGCGGACACTAGAGAATGTATTAAATATTTAAGTTCTTCTAGGGTTGTTGGTCCTCTCTTTTCTTTAATATTCCTGAACTTGATTGAAACCGCAGATGACGAAAACTTTTAGGTTGCAAAGAACAATCTTCCAATTATTATATCGAATATTTTGCCAGGAGCGGTTCCAGCCAAAAATTTGGGGAGTCATTCATTTGTCAAAAACATTGCGAATACCGATATTTGATTACATTTTTTTCTTTTTATTTCAATAGATTTGTTAATATGAGTGTACTATTTTAGTCATTACATCTACTTCTCCGATTTCTCTGTTTCTTAGAAAATATACATTTTCAATTTTATCAAATAGGGCCGAATTTCGACCGCTGGACGACCACTAGTAGTTGGAAAATCATGAAAAATCGTGGAAATCAAAAAAAAAACTAAGATAAAATACGAAAATTTTTGGAAAAACAAGCTACACCATTCGATTCTACATTACATCGGAAATTATCTTTCAGATAATTTTTGATCGAATTCAGTTTTCGGTTAAGGAAATTAAACAAATGCAACCAGAAAAATAGAAAAACGACCGAAATGTGAACGTTAGCTAGAGGGAGCTATTTTGAATATAAAGGGATAGAAAGAAAACTCGCTCTTTTAATTTACTGTTTTAGGAGATTTGGATAAGTACTATACAGTGGCGATTCCAGTGAGACACTGGTTCATGGGGGTCATGATCCCACAAAATCGTACACCCGAATTGGACAAATCTCCAAAAATAAGAAAGTATGAAAATGAAATCAAAAATAAATATTGTTACGAGAATTCATCCGATAGCTGGTGCAATCGGCCATCAACCAATTCGTGGAAGCGACATTCTTCTGATGCTTCTAGGAATCCGAAATGTTTTGTTTCTCAACCCGAGGCTGGCGGCTGCCGTTAATAGAAATTCGTCGAATTCCTTTGAAGCTTCCAGAACACATGAAAGAAGTTCCCCGATAGTTCGTTGACTACCCAGACAATTCCGAGAGAAATATATAAATACGGACATATATAAATACGGACAGCTGGATTCAGTATTCGACGGTCATATTGTTCAGTTAAGATAAATTGTAAATAGTTCTGTGAATATAAATTGTGTTAAAGTAGTGGAAATAAATTAGAGTGAGTTGGACTGTGTCTTTAAATAAATCCAAAAACTGAACGGAGCCCAAGTGTGAAAATAAAAACATTACAATATTCAATTTTTGACTGCGGCCGCTCCTGGTACTGTATTGCAGTGAGTTGTATTGTGAATTCAAGTAGAAAACTTATTTCTCAAAGGAAATATAGCTTTGAACTAAGTAATCTTAATTTCCACTTGAGATACCAAATACGTAACAATTTACTACAGTTCAAAATATTAAACTTTCACGACGAATAAGTTTTCCTGTTAAAAAACTGTTAAGATAAGATGTAATTATGAAACATCGAATGTATGATGACCGTAAATTATAGAGCGAAAACAGAAAGTGTGAAATTAATTCTGTATCCTACCACAGTTAGTTCTGTTAATAATGTGATCCCGTTAACTTCTTGATTTATATAATTAACATCGATAGGTACTTTTATTATTTTTCAAATGCAAATTGATGACTTCCACAATAAATCAATTGTAAGTGATACCGATTAAGTGAAAAATTTGCGATTATTGTAACTTTCTACAAGAAACACAAGCAATTGTCGCCTGAGGGGTTAAGAATGTGAATAACATATTTTTTCTACAATAAGGAATAAAATAATTATGCGTTATTTAAAAGAAATACCTACTGTAATGAATTTTACTATGGAAACGGCATTTGCGGTAGGTAAAACATTAAAAAAAACAAACAATAAAAAATATAAGAGGAAACAGGCTTAGTAACTTTAAAATACCGGCCTTATCAATAATTCATAATTATTTTGAATTAATAATTATTTTGAAAAGATCAACTGTTTTTGTGATATACTAGAATTGTATAATTTGGTGAATAGAAGTTTTCAATTATAACTTTAAAATGTTTCACAATTTCATTAGAGTACTCGTAATATATTATAGGGTGTTTCATAAATATGCGATGATTTTTGACTGGTGATTTACCAAAAATAAGGAAAAAATAATATAAACATACGTCCGGAAATAGTTTTCCAGATATCGCATTTCAAAGCAGAAATTAATCGGTACCATAAATTTTTATTAGGCATAGACAATAGAAAGACAACAAATAAATTTTCAAGGGTTAAAGTCCGGTACCAACCAAAATAGGACACTTCCTACGAAAAGTAAACGATAGACCATTAGTAACATGTCAAAAAGGAGGTATGCACAGCCGAAATAGATTACCAATGCCCTTCATACGAAGAAATAACACCGGCAAGTCAAAAACTCTAAACTAATAAGGTGTCGTGTAACAATTCATGTCTGAAGAACTGAGGAATGCATTCCACAGATCTAACCTTAAGCTAATTCAAGATATTTGACAACAAGACACAATATCAGAGGAATGAAGGGAAGGCGTTATCATACACAAGAAAGGAGGAATATCGCTCCTATACACTACCTACAGATTTTTTTTCGAACAGCCTGCTAAAAACAATCAAAACATACACAAAGAACTTGCCTTATTAAAAAATATCGTCAATCTAATAAGAATGTTCACGGAAGGGTCGCAATGCAAAGTGAGAAATAGACAACAATAATCGGAGACATTCTGAATGAACAGTGGACTTAAGCAACTACAACTCTTCAACACTTGGGAACACATAAATAGAATTGCAGGAACTTAAACATCAGTATTCCAACGAGAAGGAGCAAACCTAATGTCAGCATTTAGACGATGTGGACCTGACAAGTGAGAGAAAGTTTCATTAGGTCCCAGAAGGAAGCAGAGAAGGTAGAGATCCAACTCGACGAAAGCAAAACTAACACAACCCAATTTATCAAAACAGAGACAAAATTGGACAGAATATCACCATAGACAAATACAACTTGTAGTGAATCACAGAATTTAAGTACCTTGAAACAACAATAAGTAAAAATAATAATGGATCACAAGAAATAAAAATAGAAAACAAGCAGGAGGCAGATGTCCCTACACCCTACAAGAAAACTGAAGAAAAAACGTTATATCCTGTCATTCACACGCAACTGATACATGCGAGAGCAAAACTGATCATGGGTTTGTAATTTCGTGTCAGAAATACACTAGAACCAATTTTTCGATTTATCGCATGTATGGGTCTAATATCGGCATCTAGGAGTTGCAGGTTCTCGACTAAAAACAAAATATTGTTTTAGGTTCAGTGGATTAGAGAACCTCGAAAAGATAGTATCAGAATAATATTTAGGCACTTTTACCGATCGATGAACGTTTACAGGTGTAAATCAGCTGTTCTGCTACGTTGCTATCAACCGAATTGATGACACTCTTACCACTCACAGAGGGTCCCGTTGGTTCTCTAAATAGTGGATATTACCAGTAAGGGGATATTTCAATTCATGGTCATGCCATTTGGTTTAAGTAACGCTCCCGCTACGTTCTAGAGGTTAATGGAGTTTGTATGGAGCTACTTGACATGGAGGACATGCCTAATATAGACATTTTGGTCATAGATGACAATCCGAAGAACCCCGACGAAGTATTTTCGAGAATTAAGAATGCGAAGCTGATACTCAACCTTAAGAAGTGTTCTATGTTCCATAAAGAGGTTAACAGCTTTTGGACCACATCGTTTGTGACTGACCATCGAGGATAGGATAGAAGCCATTCGCAATTGGCCAGTACCGAGCGACAAACATGAAGTACAAAGCTTTTTGAGATTCTGTTGTATTGAGGCATATGACACCATTGCCGCACCTCTGCATGGGCAGACCACTGAAAAAGAGACCTTCCGTAGTAATCATAATTGTGATAAAGTATTTAGACAATTAAGGGCGGCATTGTGATCCAATACAATCCTAGTTTTTCCAACGTAAATTTCGTCTTAGAAACGGACGCCAGCAACATCGGTTTAGGGACCGTTTTATTCCAGGTGCTACATGGCGGAGAGCGGTGACCGTAGGATGTTCGAAACCAAAAGGAAATTACTGTGTCACCAGAGGTTCTCGCAATAATCAATTTTCTCAAATATCTGTCACCTTTTTAATCACAACTGATCATGCCGCCCTTAAGTGGTTGTCAGACGTGAAGATACCGGAGAGACAACTGGTCAGGTGGATGGATAAATTACAGCAATACGACTTTTAAGACTAAACACCGGTCCAGTCGGTTGCATAATAATGCCGATGCTTTATCAAGAAGATCCTAACGAGCAGATTGTGGACCTTGCTAGAAGATAGAACAGCCTGAAGGTATCTCAGTACGGCAGGTTCGACGATTCGAGTGCGGTATATGAAGACTGGACAACCGAACAATGTATTCAAGACCAAATGGCCGATCCAAACATTTAACCCACGGAGTTCGCCTCAGTATCGTAATTGTGTTAATAAGTTATAGATAACCTAGATAATTCTTTTCCTGTGATTTCTATCCTAGGAATCAAAGGATAACGGCATTAAACACAGCAAGACTACGACTCCCGATTTGTGAAATGTGAAATTCAATTATATATATATATATATAAATAACAATTTTCGAGATTTCAATCAATTAAAAAAGATGCTGTATCAGCGCTCAGTATTTATATGCCTTTGTCGGAAGTTGTAACGACGCTGATTCGTCGCTATTTTTCAAAACGAAACATTAACCTTATATCTAAATGGCGGTCTTTGCGAAGAATCTATTAATTGTGTTTGTTATATCTACATGTGTTGGAATAACTCATTTTCAATAATAATGCGAATCCATTTTTAATACTAAAAGTTTGGTATTTATTTGAGCTTTCAGCCTAAGACATTTTGAACCACCCTCGTAGCAACGAACAGTTCCTTAAATGTGATCTCGCAAAATATTTTAGTAGTTTTATTATTAAAATAACTTCATCACAAAGATGGTTAATTACTTTTTTATTATTCGTGGCCCCTTAGTTTTGTCTTGGTCGAGTTAAATTTCATTGATGGTTACTTTGTGTAATCTAACCGGTGAAATTTTGTCCGTGCAACGTGACCCAAAAAGTCACGTGATCTGATTAACCAATGGCAAAAATTCTTTATTGAAAGTCACGTTGCATCTAGCGTGGTGATTGAAAGAATTATATGTGATGTTGCCAAATGTGCCAAACGTTCTTGTAAAATTACGGAACTTAATTTAAAATATGAAAATTAATATTATTGAAGCGAAATCCTCTTAACGGAGGCTCACACTTATGAAATGAAATTTGACTTAACATTTGTTTCGACACGTTAAATTCCGACCAACATCCCATACAAGTTCTCTTCTTTTATAGAAAATCAATAAATTAATGAAATGAACAAATATAACATCCAACTAATATACAATACCTGCACATTTTTTTTTTCGTTCTAATAAACATTCTCTTTACGATATATTAGAGACATATGTCAGACGTCAGAAAGAACACCACAAAAAAGGGCATCGTTACTTGCCATTTAATTTGTGTACTATGTTCATATTGTAAAGTAAACATTTTTCATTTAAACTTCTGAAATACTTCTAATTACAATAGAAAATTATTTACAGTGTAGTAAAATAGTGGAGCAACGGTACTCCCATCGAAATGGTAAAACTATTGCGAAAAGTTAGCCTACTTTTAAGAAACAACTGCAGATGGCACCAAGTGTCTCATCCCAGCAAGTTTGCTGCTTATACAGGGTTATTCACCCTATTCAACATGGAATATCACAACCAACCAACTCAGTTATGAAAAAAAATTGTATCCTATGAATAAAATGCAACATTGATGTTTCTTATATTTCGGGCTTCCTGTACATACTGCCCCGAAAAGTGGAAACAAAATATAAGAAAAAGTAAAAAAGCAAAAGGAGATATGCATACGTAAGTGCATTGGAACAAAATGTAAATGCAGTTTGAGGTGTCTTGTTGGATTTTCCAAGTTCACAGATGATAAAACCGTATCCTTTGCCCCTTAAGGAGAAAAAAGCTACTGATATTCAACTGCTAGCATTGCTAGCTGCTGACTTATGGTACAAACTAATGATCCTAGGAGAATCCTAACAAAATGATGTTATAGAAGAAGTGAACAAAACAGTTGTTGTTGTTGTTGTTTTTAAAAAATAGTGTCAATTGTATGTGAAAAATTATGTATTTAAAAATTTAAGTTAACTTACACGACATCTGTTCCTTTGTTGACATATTTAATTTAAGAATTAAATTAGACATTAAGTTTATTATTTGGATCTTAACAAAATATTTTAATTTACCTGAAAATATCTATTGCTCAAAATGACACAAAAACAAGAGAAACAGAGACAGTGAGATAACGAGAAGCAGGAAAATATTTCTTAAGGCGCTTTCACTTCCAGACCCAAATGACTGATCACCTTTTTTAAGCTTTTTTTTCCTTTGCTCTACTAAATCCTGCTGATAACAAAATGCAAAAATATTAATTTCCACAATATGTTGGTCCTGTAACAAATATAGATTTGAGAATATTGGCAACAGTGCTCAATAATTTCGCGAGAACTAATGTAAGTTTAGCTGTCCCTAAACAGTGTTTCTTTGCCTTTCTAAACTTTCGATTTTTGAAATATATCATTTATATCGCCTTTGGTAAGTTATTTGTTTACCATTTCTAACTTTGATATAAATGTACTACATCTGAAATACCTACATTAATTTTATCTGCTTGATGTTACAATAGGGCAAAAGATACTATTCTAGTTTATGAATAAGAATTAGTTAGATTTCTCATTTGAGGTTTTTTTCCATTTAAGTGTTTACCTTAGTTTAATTGACACATTATTGGTACTTACGAATTTAACCTAATTTATCTACAAATGCAATTAAAATGCATTAAGGTCAATTGTTTAATTCTTCTTGCAAGAAATGCGACGTATTGCGCTTATAAGTTCGTAACAATACGAACTTGAAAATCGAAATAATGGTCAATTATGTCAATGGTTCATCTTTTTTATATTAGTAACCAGTACAATAGATACGTGTGTGTAAAAATAAAAATAATAATCCTGTCAAATTTTATTTCTTTACCTTAAAATTCAGTTAAAAACCTACATTGCAATACCTATATGTATAAATTTGATAAGTTGCTCAAGAGTTCACCACCAAAGGTCGAAAAAGTCTATACAGGAAATGGTAACGGCTTATGTTTGACCTGAATTCTTTCAAAAGTTGGGAAAATATGATAAATATCGATTTAGTTAAGCCGCCATATGCAATCCTTTCAAATAAATATTTTTATAAAATGTTTTTTGTTTACATCGTACAATTCTAACACCGATTATTTTATATATTGTGTCTTATTTACGTTTGACCTGCGTGTTCACTTAATAGTCTTTTTTGCAAAATATAGAATACCTAAGCTATTTTTGGTGATCGGTTCTAAATATAGCCACCAATAATGGCAATAATAATATTCGTATTCGTATTCATTTGTCATGAGCAACAGAGCGTAGAAAAATCAGTTTTGCTCTCTAATTTTTTTTCTATTTACTCTACTAATACAAGTTATTCTAGTAATATGGAGTATCCGTCAAAATATGAAAAAGAAGTTCATTTGTAGTAGTTGAAATTTCCGTAAGAGAATAATACACGTAGATTAAATGCAAGATCTATGTTTGCATTATCAAACAAGTGCAATTTGAAAATACCAAAACCCATATACCTAAGTGCCCCA
Source organism: Octodonta nipae (assembly GCA_034190945.1). Taxonomy (NCBI): domain Eukaryota; kingdom Metazoa; phylum Arthropoda; class Insecta; order Coleoptera; family Chrysomelidae; genus Octodonta; species Octodonta nipae. The sequence continues at coordinate 110,037,400 of CM067220.1, forward strand.
AATATAGATATTTTCTTCGATATGCAATAAAATAGCACCACCGCCCAGGTGTTTTATAATATAGGCAAATCTAGCAAATTTTGGTGAGGGCACCTATAAAATTAAATAAATATAATTTTTGAGTTCATGTAATATATCACATGAGGAATACAAATATATTTTTATTTTCATATTTTTAAACTAATTTATTTAGAAGATACTAAAAAATACAAAAATTGGCCCATTCCCCTATTTATCTCCGAGACTGTAAAACCTAAAATTTTGAAAAAAAATGAAATATAGAGCCCCAATTTACTGGAAAAAATAAAAAGAAAGTTTTCTTAAACGCATGAAAGGGAAGGGCTCACTATGAGAAATACAAATATTAATTCTATTATTTTTAAAATAATGTGTTTAAAACATATTAATGAAAAAATATAAAAATCGACCCATTCCCCTTTAATATCGAAACTACGTTTTAAAAGTTTAACAAACACACAAAATAACTGAAAGAAATAATCACACATTCACAGTTGTTAGGTACCTACACACAAAGTAATAAATCATTTTGCCTGTACATTAGGGTTTTCCTTTTCTTAGTTTTTTTTTACTACCACAGATAAGTTTTCGGAATTTGTAAATGGAAGCAAAGTGTTCTAATGTAATTTTTAAAAATTCTTCGGTATAGGGTTCTGCTGTGTATAGAACTCATTAAAAAAAAGTATGCATAAAGTAAAAACAAAACTTTCTTTTATTGACAAAATGGTCTAAAATGAATAGAAAAAAATGCATGTATCTTAAATAACTTTTTACGTTAAAAAACAAGCAAAAATTAAATAACCCCGTTTTTCGACAAGCAAATTATTAGTGTCCGATTTAGGTTGGTGGAGGTTTTCGGCTCGTATTTTTTTTATTTCATTTTTTTACAATTTTCTCTACAGCTTTATAAAATCTTAACAAATTTACATAAAAATATTATCTTTGTCCAAATCGATATTTTCAACATTTTTTGATTAAATTGAGTTTGAAAATACAGTAACATAATTTAAATAAATTGCAGTTATGAAGGATCCGGTCATTTAATTAATAATTTAGGACGTAAACTAAGACCATTTAAATTTAGAGTTGCATTTACTAACTAAAGAACTAATTATTGATTCAGACAATAGCTAAATGTGAAATAGAAAAGTTAAGCCTTGTGGCAACGTCAGTCTTTTATTTGCCATGGTAAACAGATTTTTGTAATTTTTGACCTAAACACCTAAAGAGCAGAGTAATTTTCAAACTCAATTTACTCGAAAACCATTGGAAATAGCGAGTTGGACCAAAATTGTTAAGATTTTATAAATCTGTAGAGAAAATTGTAAAAAATTAAAATCAATAAAATTACGGGCCAACTCTTCACCAACCTAAATAGGACTGCTTATGATTTCCATATTGAAAAACGGAGTGCACATGGTACTTATGTAGGATCAATACATTTTTTTATATTTATTTTCGAACGTTTTGTCAATAATAGAAACAGTTTTGTTTTGAGCCCTTTTAAGGGCATATAACTTCCTAAGGGTGCGTTTTAGGGCACATGTTAATAGGGACTTTTTGCCTTATTTTAATAAGTTCTATATGTGTATAGAAGGAAGTTTGGAATCCTATTATAGAAACACCCTATATATATTTGAAGACGCGAGATGTAAGACCGACATCTAGGAATGACACCTCGAAGAGAGTACCCTATATATAAGCAAATAAACAAATAAATTCATATTTTTGGGAGTTTTAATATTGAAATAGTTAACTTCTATGAGTTTGTTGTTAAAATTTTAACAATCATTCTCTATAACATGTAACTGAAGTGTTGGTATAAGCGAATTACTGTTGAATTTTATTTCCGAAAATAAGTTCATTTTTGCTCTATAAACTGGTGTATATGTAAAAAATTAGTAGAGTAAGATCCCTAGGACGCCAGACATTATTTATTTTCTCATAGATGGAATGCATATGTATGCATACTTGCTAGCTTGACTTGTTGGTCCCATCGAAGTACAATCCTACTTTTTTAATTCTCAGGGCTGATTTTTATCTATGTTTCAAAGGATATGACAGAAATTAATAATCCAATCCGCCAGATACTTCCCGTAGGTTGTAACTTTTGCCGGACGCTTTAATAATATAATATAATGTAACCTTACCTACCTATATTTTCATTCCTAAATTTTATATAAGATACTCAGGGAACTATTTGAATATCTTTTGTAACCAGCCAGACCAGTTTCATTGGTCAAACAGTCCACCAGACACACCTTTTTTTTGCCAGAGGTTACACGTCAGAGGTCCAAATTTGACAGCTTTTATTTAGGAGATTTACTGATGATGTATTTTGTGTTTTTATTGAATTGTAGAATGAGTTGAACCCTATTTCATGAATGTAATAATTAGCATATATAATGAAGTTTGATAGTAGACAATAAAGTAGTTTTAAGGTTTAAGGTTTTTTATTTTGAAAAGGATGATTGAACTCTACCAACTTAATTGTAGTTGCATATACCATGATGGGCCACCAGTGGTGGCTGAAAAACGGGTAGTGTAATTATATTTATACAAGGTGGACAACAAAATGTTTAGTAGGGTAGCCCATAAGCAATAAGAATATTAAATTTTGAGTATGAGTATAATTATTATAGGTATAAAATGAGTGAAAAAATGTTAGAAGTAGTTATTTATGCAAAATGGGTATAGAGGGTGGAGTAGAACTATAGTGGATCAAAAAACGTTATATTTTGTTATGTGGGATGCCGTTGTATAAATGAAATATCTGAAACATGGGGCGAGGTAAAATTATAGTTATACAGTGAGATTAAAATGATGTTAGAAAATGTTGCATATAAAGTGTGGTTGAAATATAAGGTGTAGAGAAATTATACTTGCCACAGTTATCAGAAAATATCTGAAAAATGGCTATATAGCTCAACCCATAAGCAGTAGAATAGATAAGATAGTTGAAATATAGGGTGGAGTACAGTTATAGTCAATAAGTTGATGCATATATAGGGTTATGCAGGATGATTCAAAAAATGATAGACAGATAAGTTATAATGATTGACTAATTGTCAGTAGCATATACAGGATTGTTTAAATAGGTTTATAGCTATACAAATAAAAGTTGAATAAAAGTGTTATATTGGGTGGCCAATAAGCAGTTGCAGTTTACGTGAAATATGTTGGGGATTGGTAGATTTATAGAAATGCAGGGTGGTACAAAAATTTTTATATTGGGTGGCCCATAAGGAGTTGTATATACAAGGTGGTTGAAATCGGGAGCGGAGTAGAATTAAGTTTTCGGGCATAGATGAAAAATTTATAAAAAAGTGATATATAGTGTAGACTATGAACAGTTATAGGTTTTAACACAATGCTAGAAAAAGTTGTGTATATGTAAAGAGTGGTTAAAATATTGGGTGGAGGGAAATTATACTTTATAAGGTGGCCCAAAATTTTTAAGAAATTTTTTTATATAGTGTAGATCATAAGCAGTTGCATAGCTGAAATATGGGGTGGAGTAGAGCTATAGTTGGGTTTTTAAAAAATGTTATATTGGGCCACAAATAAACAGCTGCGCTATACGGTCAAGTAGAGTTACTGTTATACGAAGTGGGTCAAAAAATTTTGAACGTTATATAGGGTGGCCCATAAGCACCTGCAGTTTGAGTGCAATTTATAGGTGGATTTGTAGAGCAGTTATGTAGATTCAAAAAAGTTAGAAAAATGTGTTACATAAATGAATTGTTATGTTTTATAAGCTATTTCTTTTTGAATAGAATTGTACCGCCCATAAGCGGGTGAAACAGCGGATATCGGCTAGTTTCTTATAAATCTTTATAAGTTATCCTAACCAACAAATTCTAACAAAAATCATTATAATAAACGTTACTGAAATTTACATCTTTTGCCTGGCCTAATTTTAATTTAAAATACTCTACCTTACCATCATGCATTTGTTCATTATAAGCGTCCACTGAATAAATTTTAAGTTTTTAGAAATTGCTTGAATCCTCCTATATTAATGCAACGTTGTGAAATTTCATATGTCACACATTTGAGTATTGTTTACAGGTATAATGGAACACCTTATACACAAGTAGAATTAGAAAACAAGTCATAGGCTAAATATAACTAATGGGAATGAGAATTTTATTTCATCAAAATAAAATTCCTACATATTGCTATCTCAAAAGGGATCACGTAACTAATCACAGTGGTTACAGGACACATATATGCGAAGAACTAGACGAGCTTAAAACTGTCACCTTCTTCAGAGGTAAGGGCTTTGTAAAAGTACCAAGACTAAATTATAAATAGCACCCTAGGTATTTTGAATGTTCCTTAATTGACAATAAATTTTGAACTATTGAAATTGTTTATCAGTGATGTTTAAAGTATTATAAAGTGTAATGAGCTTTAATACTTATTATTTTTCTAAAGCGCGGATATATAAAAGGCAGTACTAATTCCACTGAAGATTGAAATATGATATCGTAAAAGATAACAAAAATTGAGAAACTTACGGGGAAACCGGAAATGAACAACGTGAAATGACTATTAGCTGAATACCAAAAAGCGCATATCAAATTAAAACGTAGTCTTAAATCCAAAAGTCATTAGAAAGTAACTTCGCGTAATTTACATCTGCGATCAACTATTTTTAATTTACTGGGTGGGACAGTATCTCGAGTGAATTCAGATACGTTTCAAATAAACGTTTGGGGGTTTCAAATAGGCAATCAAATGTTCTTTATTACGATTTCCGTTCTGAATAGGAAATGATTTTTTCAGACCGAAAGTGTTTTTTTTTATAGGAATACTTCATTTTTACCATGGATTTCGATAGAAATATGAAAAAAGCACATTTTTTGTTCTTATCAGATTTTCGGTTTAATCCATATTTGGCCAGAAATTAGCCATAAATGTTTACAAACGTTTTATTTTGAAACAAAGAAATATCTCAAGTAGATTCCAATTTTCGAAGAAATTACGACTTCCGGTTTGTACAGTAAAAGTCCTTTTCCGACCCGAAGTATTCATTTAATGGACCCAATTTTTACCGTGGATTTCCCTCGATAAATGATGTCCAAAATATAGAACCAATTGAAAAACAATGAAGACCAAAAAACGCCCACCAACACCCAACCAATCACCGCACAGTCCCTTCATCACGGGACATCCCCTCCTAATCGACCGATAACTATAAATGTACCTATTTGTTTTGTTGGCATTTTTCATTGGAAATCCTACGTAAAAATTGGTATTTGCATTGAAAACACTTCCGGGTAGAAAAGGTCATTTCCTATCCAAACCGGAAGTCGCAATATGGGCCATTTGATGACATTCAAGTTAAAAGGTTTCACTTCAACTTTTATGCGAATTTCTTTTCGAAATAATGGAATCCACTAGACAAATTTCCGTAGATCGAAGTGAAAAACCGAGAAAAGCAAAGTGAATTTTTCACACTACTTTAGCAATACATGGTAAAAATTGGGTGTCTCTATTTACAAAACTGTTTTTGGTAGAAAAGTTATATTCCTATCCAGACCGGAAGTCGTAATATAGCCAATATTACGACTTCCGGCGTAATAGTGAAATCCACTTGATACATTATCAAGATAACTGCCCTAACCCACGGACTTTAGTAGAGTGATGGCGAATCAAAATTTTGAAAAATCGAAATAATTTTTGTGACGTGTCACACATCACAAAAATAAAGCTAAAGAAATAGAAATAAGTATATTTGTTATGCAATATTATTGTACTTGTACATGCACGTTTGATTTCAGAATTAAATTATTAATTATCATTGACGTAAGTAATAATATTAATAAACAACTCTGGCTGTTATGAGAGACTAATATTTGAATTATATAATATTTTTTATCTTTGAAAACGCTTGTCACCAAAAATAAGTTTGCGTATCAACAATAACACGGGTGTCATAGCTTCGACATCACTGCCTTAGTACGAGATTGTGACAGAAGCTACAACTTACCAACCAGTACAATAATAATCTTTCTCATGTTTCTGGACTCCGACTTGTTTTTAAAAAACATAGAGAAAAGTTTGATCATAAAAATTATTTAAAAATAAATAATAAAAGATGGTACAAAAATAAACATATAAGGGCAAAATGGTATTCTGAAAAAACATTAAGCTGCATAAAATGATATTGAGAAACAAACGAAGTAGGCAGAAAAATAACATTCGAAGTTAGTAAATCTGAAACATTAAATATGTTTTGGGGTAGAAAAGATAAAATAAAAGATACGAGCAATATGCTATATATGTATATAACTCGACTTTTAGACGTACTGGTAAACAACTAAGGTCCGTTCAATCTTAAAAAATAAGCACATGAGAAAAAAGATACACATATAAAGGTATGCCACCGCGCATTAGTATCGCTGTCTCTCTCTCTGGCATGTGACGTCACTTGGGAATGAAAATTACCAATCATTACACAGTGTGGAGCAGCGAAATAGAATGAATTCGATAACTAATAAAGGAGGGTGTGTTGGGAAAAACGCTTGGACACCTCGATTTCTATTTTCAAATGGGCATTATTTATTCAACAAAAAAATATATAGGGTGTGTCATGTGACAGGGCCAATACCAACTTTCTTATTTTAAATGTAAGCCTATGTACCTACATTTTGGATTCTCCAGAACATTATAAACATAATTCATGTACAATTTCCTACACCTATCTTCAACTGCTTCGGAAATATTAAGTGTTTTCAGATTTATTACAAAAATTAACATTAAAAAATTTATTTTATTTCACAAATTCGCTACATTACACTAAAAACCTAATAATTAATACTAATTATTTCTTAATAATATAAAACAAAAACAAAAAACCATTAATTTCAATGTAGGAAACGTTCAAAATGCTCGCCGCGAATGACTTGGCAACATGCTAATCTGATATGAAATGTCTTCTAACGTTACTCAACATCTCAGGCGTGACTATATAATCGCAAGCGTGATTCGTCTTTTTAAGTTATCTAAGTTGAGAGGTTTAATTTTGTATACAGTACTTTTGACATATCCCCACAAAAAGTAGTCCAATGGCGTCAAAACAGGTGATCGTGCTGGCCATTCTATCGATCCGCGCCTCCCAATCGACCGATTTGTAAAAACTTGGTTCAAGTACTGCCGGACATTGATTTCGTAATGGGGCGGTGCTCCATCTTGCTGAAACCACATTGTATTGGCAGGAACTCATGGATTTACTGGATCAGGATATGTTTGTCAAAATTAGCGAGACATTATTTTGGATCAGTTCTAAATATCTCCATTCAAGTCGTCATCAATGAAAAAGGGACCTACGATATGATTTCCAACAATTCCAGCCCAAACATTAATTTTATCATGATATTGCGTATGTTTCTCTGTCATCCAGTGAGGATTCTCATTAGACCAATAGCGGCAATTTTGACGATTAACGTGACCATGAAGTGTAAATGTGCTCTCATCAGAAAACAAAACATCTTCTAATTGAATCACATTGTTATCTAACCTTACATCATTTGTTCACAGAAATACGTTCTCCTATCGAAATCGTCTTCCATGAGCTCCTAGAGTCGGCATCATTTTATAGGGATGCCTTTTACTTTCGTTTAATACTTGAAAAATTTATGTGTGGTTAACGTCGAACCTTGGGGCTGCTTTTCGACCAGAATTATGTGGGTTTTCTTGAAACTCAAGCATAATATCCAATTTCGCATTATCACTTAGAGCATTGGCAGCTACTTTTTTTATCTGTCTTACATGAACAAGCTCGCGAAACTGCTTTTATATTCTACTAATATCGCAATTTGTGTAACTGTGACAATTTTATTCATTACTGCTATATCAATTACCTCAGAAGTGAAATATTATTAACGTATCAAAAAAACTAACATTGAAAAACAAAACCCGGTCGTCAAAAAATTAAACAGGACCTTGCGACTATAACTTCATATATGAAACATAAGTGATAAAATACACAATTATTTAAAACGTATATTGGTTTACGTAGTTTTTTGAGCATGATTTTTGCACTTTGTTTTTTCATGAAAAATATCTACTTTTTGGTATATAAATTATGATACATTTTGTGAGATTCTAATTACAAAATCAAAACTGCCCCTTTAGTCTTTATACTATTGTTCTTTAATGTAGCTTCGAATTTAATAGAAATTATTTTCAATTAAATTAACAGTTGTTGGGACCCAATTTTCCTACTGTAAATAAACTGCTAAATTTATCTGTAAATACACAAAAACGACTGAAAACTATTTCTACACAAGAGATCTATAAATGAAAATGAAATTTTGTTCTGTAGCCTGCAGAAAACGCTCAAAATTGTTTAAATTAAATGTAATACTATTATATTCAATGCAGGAAGACAAGCATTTCATTCCCAGGTGACGTCATGTGCAAACTTTGGGAGTAGAAGTCATCAATTTGTCAGTCGCTTGGTGTAAGGTCGAGATTATACGAAAATCTTGAATTTTGATCCCTTGGAGTAAGTGAGGACTATAGGAAGGATGATCAAAAAGTTCCCAGCGAAAATCTTGAATTTTCTCATTGATTTTTCATGTTTTATAGTGAAGAAGGATATGCCAAACAACAGTTTTCCGCGGTCTCAATTTTGGATCGCACGCCTCAATTTGCTTAACGTTTCAAAGTATACGTCAGCTGTGATTATTGACCCACGGTCCATGAAATCAATAATAAAGTCGCTCTATTTGTCTCAAACACTGTAGCAATCATTTATCAATTTGAGAACGGAGACTGCTTAAACTTTAATTACTTAATAATAAATGAATATAAGTCAAAGCTATAATTGAAAACGTTTTTTTTTCCTTTGTTTTAATAATATTTCACATATAATATAAGATTAAAAATGTGTTTTATGGATCAAATCAATCAATATCCAATAAAAACATATATAAAATCAAAGCGCCTCTACACAAATTGTAGTTTAGAATTATAAAGGAAATTTATGCTGAAGAACTGTAAATATTGTTATAAAATTTATCCACTCCGTCCCTGGCGAAAGCAACGTAACACAGTATTCATCCCAAAGAACATAAAAACATCAATTTCTAGAGTCTTCAAAATGAGTAATAACTATCAATCTGGATGCTGTGCGAACAAATGTAGAACGACCAGAAAAATCGGCGTACGCTATATAAGGCGATATTAATTTCAGTAGTTAGTAGAGCTATTGTTATGATTTCGATGTTATTGTATTAGAATCAGCTGTTGAGAATATTTGATGTTTACGTGTGAATAAGGTTCTAGAAAGTGAAGTGAATATTAGTTTTTTTCTTTAAATTAATTAATTGAACCCACGGCGTTCACTGCAATATACAAAAAACAAGATAAATAAACAATCCCTAACGCTGTTAATGTTGCACCACAGATAACTGTAAGAATAACAGCCCCACAAAAAAGGTCTTGACTCGGGGACCCCACTACCTACTACCTATGTTTTGGGGTTGCTGAATCCGAATCCGGGATAATTTTCATCTCAGCACGTCTCGGTTTAGCCATAATGAAAGCTATTTTTGTTACCCAAAAAATTTGGAGGAACTGCCTTAAAACTCAGCCAAGCATTTTTCTTCTTCATGTTCATTGTACTGGCAGTATCTCGAAACATCGTTCTGATCTGAGGACCATCAAGGACGCCTGCTTTCAACTTGGCATCACGACAGTTTTGGATATTTCCTTACGAGATAAGTGAAGCAATTTCCACATTTGTCGAAAGCTTTCAGAAATTTCTTCATTACGGCAAGCTTGATATGATGGGGTGGAACCAATTTTTTTTCTAAAAGATTCCTTAAGTAGGTATATTTGCATGTGATCTATTTGTAGTCACTCGCACAATGCAGTCGCACTCGAAATAAACCTAGACTCTTAATTGGAACCAACGACCCACTGTCTGAAAGGCATATGTGTTTCCCATCATAAAAGCATGATTTTTAAGCCAAGATCGATGTAGGTTATGCGCATGCGTCTGATACGAATTTCGTCAATTTCGTGATTTCCGGTTCTAACCTTAGAATAAATTCTTGATTTAAAAACGATTTAATCGACTCTGAAGTGAAGCTCCGAAAGAGCACATTAGGTTAATTTTTTTATATTTTAATAAATTTATACGGTTATTAAGTTGTATACTCCTTTATTCATGGATTTCTTCATTCATTTCTCATACTTATTCATTAAAGAGAAGCTTTACTATAGGAGGTTGGGACTTTCTAAGTATTGGTGTTCATTTTGAGGATTTAGACCAATAGCGTTTGTGGTTTGAAGGATATATAGTAAACTTCAGAGTTTTTTTTGAAATTATGGCTAAACCGGAGACGTGCTGGGATGATAAATCACCCGGGATTCGGATTCAGCGATCCCAAAAACATTGTGTACACATAATGAGGCCCCAGGTCAAAACCTTTTTTGTGTGGCTGTGTAATCTACGACTGGAACAACAAATTAAAAGCAATGATATCGTATGTTATAAATATTTAGAGCCTTTACAAAGGCCGTGGTCGTACTTCATTCTCAAGACCTAAAATTCAACCAACCTCATACTGTAAAATAGATTATGATTCTAATTTTCTCAGTTTGTTGCTTTCGAATAAGCAGTTTAGAGCAAAATATAACCTAGAACTCAAGATTTTCAAATCGGAGAATGTTAATTTCTTAATTATAACCCATATTTTGCTAAGATCATGTATTAGATTTTCTTAATAGCTCAAAATATATCAAAGGTACCTTAGCCTTAACGTAAATATATTTTTTTATTTTTAGCAAACTATTTTAATCATTTTGAGCAAAACAATGCACCAGGTCAAATAGTAGATGAGCGGGAGTGCGTGTCAATCGTCTAGTACGAATGAAAAACACACTGTGCATTGGTTTCGGAAGGGTCTTAGACTTCACGACAACCCTTCTCTTAAGGAAGGACTGAAAGGGGCTAAAACTTTCCGTTGTGTGTTCATCCTTGATCCCTGGTTTGCGGGATCTTCCAACGTTGGGATTAACAAATGGAGGTAAGTCATAAATCATTATTTGAGCTACTTTTCAACTATTTTTCTAATTATAACATGCGAATTTGTTAACTTACAAGAGATTCAATTTTACGATTTCTCTTAATAGTGCATGGTGTTTTATTGAGGGTGGTCAGGTACTTCATCTCAAGAAGTAAAAGTCGTAGAGCTTTGGGGAAAAATATTGTAGAGGAAGTGATCAAGATAAATTACTGGAGATATTTTAGATTTATCACTCATTAGTCGTGTAGCGAGAAAACACAACGAAATGGGCACAGAGATGTAAAAAACATGGAACACATAGAATAGAATCACAAAAGACAGAAATGAATGAACACATTTGGAAGGGGACCATGTCCAGCAGTGAATGAATGCAGGCCAAGAAAGAGAGAAGATGTCCTTTGTTTTCCCAACGTGTGTATGCTGATATACCAACTCAGCATCAGCTTGCTTCTTGCAAAAGTTAAGGGCAACTTGCCTCTTCAGTGAAATTGCTTCTAACGAAACTGAAGAACAAATTAACAGAGTAATATTGTGTATATTGGTAACTTAATTAATCTAGACAAGACAGTACTGAAGTTTCTATATATATTCCTAGAATACATATCAAGTGATCGATTTGATTTGAGATTACTGGTAACCTGAGACTAAGACTGTGGACCAGGAATCAAGAGACGGAAAGCTGTAGCTAGAACAACAATGTCAAATTGAACTTTGATGACGACAGATTCATAACCAAAAACACCAAAGAAGAACTGGTAGAAACTCTGCTGTACTCCATATTTTTATATCGTCCTGGACGATAAACTCAACCGATAGACGAATAGACGCATTTGAGAAGTTAGTCGTATACTCTGAACTGCACATACGACCCACGTTTCATTATTGATTAAATTACGAATCAACGACTGATTATCCACCAAATGCCGACGGCGTATCCTCGGATAGTTTGGATGTGTCCAAACTATCACTGGCCAAAAAATTGTGTGTTCTGGAATCCTTCTATGAGTCAATGCACATAGACACGAAATCATGACTCTTCAGACATGAAGGATACGACGAAAATGGGTTAGTTTGCCATTGTAAATTTCGGTTATTGAATTGTTTATGTGAGGTTACTAGCTCATTCCGAATCCACTTAGCCCTCATATTTGTACTTGCAGCAGGAGGATTACCATCATGTTGAACTTCTAAAATAGACTATTAAGGCGCGTATATTGATATAGCAAACAAATACGAACGAACGATTTAAAATGAATCCGTTCGGTTAATGTGTACGTTTACCAAATGCATAGGAATATATACGAATGTGTTAACACTATCCAGTATTCTCTCACTAGGCGGATTGGCAAATGCAATTCTGGATACATTTGGTCAGTCTATTTTCTAATGTGAGGCTTAAAAGCACTATTTGGGGTTATTTGATATACCAAATGTTTTCTTAAACTTTAGTAACTTGGAATCAGTGAACGTTCGATCAGAATCATTCTCGTTCCATACAGCTCATCCATTTATATCGAGGACATGAGTGTCCCTGGAATTCCGTCTACAATGATACGAATACAGAGTAAAAATAAACAATTGCCTGAGAAAGTATCTCATCGGAACCCCATAGATACTTTGTTCGCTTTCAGCGAATACAAATGAATTATCCAAATCAGCCGGCCGTCGTTTAAGTACGTAAAAAAATCAAGCACTATCGATCCATGGGACTCAGTAATATGCGATTAAAGTATGTGAAACTGGAACTGGAACATCTAGTCGGTGCAGAAGTCAGCAACTCGGCGAGCAACTCTGGAAAGACCGAAATGTCCACTTATAAAAGGAAACTCGTTCGTAAAATTAAACTGGTCGACCTTGGTCTCCGTTTTAGCTTCGCTCAGCGGGCTTTACACGAATTGATTAATGGCTTTTCACCCCAAAAATCACATTTTAAGACGAGGTGCATTCCCCTGAAGACGAAAAATCATCGAGGTAGCGTTTGGTGCGATTTTATAGTAATGGCGTTACTGGGCAATTTTTTTGAAAATAACAATGGCCTCAACATTTTATTTACCAGAATTCGTTACAAAGGCAACATCACCAATTTTATGATGCCCGAATTGTAAGAACTTAAGGTACGAGAGCTCTGTTTCTTGATTGATTGAGATTGGTTGTAGCCTATATAATATGGGTATTATCAATCAATCTTCTGCGCACCAAATTCATTAATCATTTTATCAGCCATTCCAGCGTTGTCAACTGGTTGCCTCGCTATTTGTTACCTTTGGATTCCTTTTTGTGGGGCGCATAATGCCGACCATGTAAATGAAATCAATCAGAATGTACACTATCTGAAATAAAACAAAGAATATCTTACAAAATCGATACTTGCAAATGACATGAAATATTGACCATTTTCTTTAAAAAGTAACAGATGTATTTAAATCCTTTTTAGATTCCTTCTTCAATGTCTCGAAGACCTTGATCGCAACTTACGTAAACTGAATTCCCGTTTGTTTGTTATAAGAGGTCAACCTGCTGATGCATTACCAAAGTTGTTTAAAGAATGGGGCACAACCTCTTTAACCTTCGAAGAAGATCCCGAGCCATTTGGCCGCGTAAGAGACCATAATATCACAACGCTTTGTAAAGAATTGGGCATAACAGTAAGATTCTTGTGTTGTAACTTAGGAATTCTTTTTGTAACTATATTTGTAATTTTCAAGGTTATCCAGAAAGTTTCGCACACTCTATACAACTTACAAAGTATAATAGATCGAAATGGTAATTCTGCCCCGCTTACCTATCATCAGTTTTTAGCAATAATTGCTAGTCTGGGCCCACCACCACAGCCCGAGTTGCCAGTAAGTCAGTGCACTCTAAACGGCGCCATTACTCCTTTGACAGAAGATCATGACGACAGATATGGCGTTCCTACTTTAGAGGAATTAGGATTTGATACCGAAAGTAAGTAATTGTAGCACTTTTAGCGTGTATGGTTGGGGATACAACAGTTCGTTAAGTTCATATAATTAAGATACTTGAAACCTGGATAACTCGAATCTTGTTACTTCAATAAAATATTTATATGTTATGAGATTTTACAAATTCTTATTTTTATTAAATAACTTGTAGTTCAGAGAGCTCAGTATGATGAAGACTTTAAACGCCGACTAGCAAGAAATCTTAAATGTATTATTGAAATTAACCCACTTAAAAAAACAGTTCGTGCCAAGCCATTATCACTGTAAAAATCACTATATACAGTGTGTCCCAGATGCGGTTCTTTATACAGGGATCTTGTTTACTAATATATCTACAGCAAAGGTCAAATGGGGAAAGTTTTAGAGAATACTTAGTGCATTTGATATGTGGCTTCAGATTTACAATCGGTCAATTGGTTTTGTAAATAACCGAAAATGGCAGATTTTGTTTCTCGCCGGTAAATCCGAAACAGTTAATTTGATAGCTGTCAAGATGTGACATTATTCGGACACTTTTTTAAGACGAATAAGATAGTGTGTATAACTCTCAATGGTCTATTGTTATCCCGAAAACCGTCTCAACTTTCATTTTTCTGATGGCCGCCATATTGGATTTTTAATTGTTGGAAAGAGAGTGAAATTTCCAGTCTAGTGATGTCTCATAAGTGCATAAATGATATAAGTATTGTGCAATACTCATCATTGAAAACCCTCACGAAGTGGCAGACCAGAGTTGGAAGTAACGTTTGGTGTTGGGTCATTGATAATTTAATCTATCTTACGTTTTTTAATTGCGTACCTATTATTATAAAATTGTGATTTTTTTCAGGAAATCGACTTATAAGACCATTTTTATTTGACTACAACCCATTAATGTTATTTTGCTACAGACAACTGATGGTCTCCTTAGAATAATTAAGGCCTAACTTTATGAAATGTGATATTTCGATGAAACTAAAAGTTTGTATGTAATGTAAAAATTAAATTAAATTATTTGTATGTATTGTAAAAATTAAAAAAAAGTTGAGGTGGATTTCGGGATTACAAAAGACAATTGAGACTTGAGACATGTGTACATGCCATCTTATTTTAAACAAGTGTCCGAATAATGTCATATCTTGACAGATATCAAATTAAACGTTTCGAATTTACAGGCGAAAAACGAAATCCGCCATTTTCGGTTTTTGTCGATTATTTCTTAAACTAATAGACCGATCGTAATCCGAAGTCAAATGCACTAAGTTTCCTCTAAAACGTTCCCCATTTAACGTTTGCTGTATGTAGAATACGACCCGAGATCCCTGTATAGAAAGCGACTTTAGGACACCTTGTATATACAACAATGCCAGATTTTATATTTGCATGGAACCGATTTAAAAAATATACGTGACAGTTAAGTATTTAATTTGGGCATAAAGAGCACCTGTACTTATTGTGTTGTCTTATATTTTGTTAATTATTTTCAACTTTTCAGCTTAATTTTTATTAGAATAATTTTTAAATATTAAAAACTCTGTTAGTGAAATACATAAAAAATATAGCAAGAAAACATCCAATCATAGCAATTTGAGCTGACAGCATTTTTGTGTTCTGAATATTTTACAATGGTTTTTTTACAGACCTAAATCCGCCAGTATGGCAAGGAGGAGAAACCGAATCACTTGCCAGACTCGAACGCCATTTAGAAAGAAAAGCTTGGGTTGCTTCATTTGGTAGACCAAAAATGACGCCACAGTCATTATTACCGTCTCAAACAGGCTTATCGCCCTATCTAAGATTCGGATGTTTATCTACAAGATTATTCTATTATCAGTTGACTGATCTTTACAAAAAAATTAAAAAGGCATTTCCACCACTATCGCTACATGGTCAGTTATTATGGAGAGAGTTCTTTTATTGTGCAGCAACCAAAAATCCAAATTTCGACAAAATGTTGGGAAATCCTATATGCGTACAAATTCCTTGGGATAGAAATGCGGAGGCATTAGCTAAGTGGGCTAATGTAAGTTAGTATTAATTTTCTAGAAATAGCTTTAAGAGCGGACATTCACATTTTTTTTGGAAATGCTTTTGTAATTATTTTAACTATTCTTACAGCCTTTAAAACCATATTTTTATAATGTCTTTAAATTCCATAATTTTTAATAGGTATGGACCAGTCAATAGAGAATTTTAAGTGACATACAATTTAATAGCAAATCGCCATCATATAAACAATAGTTTGTAACCCATAATTGACATAATTTTAACAGCAAACTCGTAGAAGGAAATTATTTGAGCACTGAAAACCGAAAAAAAAAATTGCTCTTTGCTTATATTATGTAAAATGATGCCATCAATGGAAAAGTTCTAGTGAATCTGAAAATCTTCTAAACGGGTGTTTACAAATCTTGATCGAAACATTTTTCATAGAGAAAAGTCGGAAAACCGGTATACCGTGATC
Organism: Octodonta nipae; assembly: GCA_034190945.1. Lineage (NCBI taxonomy): Eukaryota > Metazoa > Arthropoda > Insecta > Coleoptera > Chrysomelidae > Octodonta > Octodonta nipae. The sequence goes on from CM067220.1 coordinate 110,053,872, forward strand.
TAAAAAAATATTCATAACTTTGTTGTAATAAAAACTGCAGCCTTAATTTTATTCTTACTAATAGATAGAAATATACAAAATATATTTAGAAATCACATAAAATCCCTTAACTTTGTAGATCTTGGATTTTCGGTATAGTACTGCAAAATATATCATTATTGCTTGTGAATATTAGCTTAAATGAGGTACACTTACTTTTCGTCAGATGTGTTGACAGTGGCGGATAATATGCGCAGATAATGGATTCTTCTTTCTCTGCTTATCCATTAATGGATGTTAGCGACCACACTTTCTATGATTTTCTTATCTCTGGCTGTGTGGATCAACGTCTGTATATCACGCATGCCTGTCCATTGTCTTACATTCCGCAGCCACGACATTTTCTTCCGTTCCAATCCTCTTCTGCCCTCGATAATTAACTGGAGAAGCTGTTACTTATGGTTACGCATGATGTGACCTAGGTGTGCAGTCTTTCTTTTTTATATAGTGTTGAAGAGTTCTCGTTCTTTATTAATACGTCTGAGCACGTCCTCGTTTCTTATTTGGCCGTCCATGGTATCTAAGTAATCTGCGGTATACCCACATTTGGAGAGCTTCCAATTTGTTTATATCATTTGTTTTTAGTGTCCAACTCTCGACACCGTATAGGAGATAATGGATAGGTAAATAAAAACCTATTAAACTACGCAAAGGGTACCGAAACAAAAGTATCGGTATCGGTAGGGTAGTATTGAAACAAACGTTGTGGTATCCCCGATGGAACACTACATATAAAACAAAAAGTGTATGGTTTAGATCTTGCAGTTTTTTAACAATGCTGGTTCAAAGCAATATGTAATTAAACGAAGTACATTTAGCGGAACAATCGATATAAACAATATAACGTCGGCGAATAACGTCACAAATTAAGATTATTCACTAACCTTATGTCGAAACCCTGAGGGTGGTGTTTTCATGGTTCTCTTCTCTTCTTGAGACTAGTCTGGTTCCCAGAACAGTTGTTGGGCTTCGTAATATGCTATCACTAAAATGTTTCTCGATTGAACAAACAAAAAAGCGCTTTCGTAAACACTAAAGAAACAATTATAGCAGTCCCGTAAGAGAATCAAAATGCGGTAAATAGTTACGGAAGCAGTTAACTAACTCGCGAAGTCATAATACAATAAATCCAACAAAATGCATCCGTAGGAATGGAGTTCCTACCCATTTGTCGGAGGACAATGGGTCCGAATGAATCGATGATCAAACAGAGAGAAAATGTACAAAATGTAAATTAGCATTGGCTCGACGAAAAATTTTCGAATGAGGTGCAAAAATTTAAAAATCAATTAACTAATTCAATCAACTTTAAATGACAATAAACAAGGGGTCGATACCAATTAGCGGGGGGCAAAACCAAAAATCCAGGAAAATATGAATTTATCTGCAGAATAACATAAAAACATACGGGAAAAATACTAACTTAGCAAGGGGGTGAATGCCATCAGTGTATCAAAATCACGAACAAGTATCGAAACACAAAAACCCATCTAGGTATCCGTACCCCAAAAAAAGAAAGTTTGGATACCAAAAATACCAGGTATCGAAACCAAAGTAACGATACTGGTATCATATTATAGTAGTATCGCAACATCCCTACTTGTGCCCCACCTTAAGATAATCCTAGGTCCGGCCAAGTTGCTTGACAGCTATGGCCAGTGCTTCGCTGGCGGTCTGTCGCATAATCGCTCATTTAATAAAATATTTACTACTATTTTAAACCAAGATAGATAAACTGAAGTGGAACATATAAACTTTTAAAATATCTTTAATCTATCCCGATCGGACTAGCCTGGTTAATACGATACGTTTTACAAATTATCATAAACAATCACGTTGCCGAAGATTAATGTTCCAGTGTTGGCTGAAACTCATCAATTTTTTCTGAATTTTCTCGGTGAAAAATGTTCGAATCAGTACATATAAACACTGATTGAGTAGGATATCTGATTATAGCTTTTCCTTTTACGATCCCTTCAATACCTTTCATTATACAAGCAGTTATTCTCCCAAATTTACTACAATTTTGCGGATTTTCAAAATCGTTAATTATGTTTCACAACAGTAACAAGTACAAGTACAGTAGGTACTATTATTTTTAGAGATATTAGATATGATTTATTAAAGAATTCTTATTTCTGGACAGTGGCTCTCCAGTCATTTATTTGAAACTTCGGTTTTTGATAATTGCAAGCAAATCACGGCTCTTAATTAGTTTTCAAACAAGAAAATTAGTGGGAAACTGGGAAACAACTCTTCAGTTATCAGAAATTTGATTTTTTGCTAAATATTTATCAGGAAATTAAAATTATTTTTAAAACATTTATTATTTCTAAGTATATTTGCAATTAATATATGTTCCTGTATTGTAGGGTCAGACAGGTTTTCCATGGATTGATGCAATAATGGCACAGTTAAGACAAGAGGGTTGGATTCATCACCTTGCAAGGCATGCGGTTGCTTGTTTTTTAACCCGAGGTGATCTATGGATATCATGGGAAGAAGGGATGAAAGTAATAGAGGTCCAATACTTTAGCAAGGATTTAATTGAATTTCCCTTTTCCAGGTATTTGAAGAACTTTTGCTCGACGCAGATTGGTCCGTCAACGCTGGTATGTGGATGTGGCTATCATGCTCAAGCTTTTTCCAGCAGTTTTTTCACTGCTATTGTCCTGTAAAATTCGGCAGAAAAGCTGATCCGAATGGCGATTATATAAGGCAAGTACAACGAGACTTATAAAGGGTTATAGTCGGAATTAGTGATATGCGGATTCGATTATAATCAGAATTCGATCTATAATCAATTACTAGTCGATATTAGTACAAAATGACAAGATATTTAAAAAAAACTACCTAAAACGACTTCGTTAATCGGAATACTCCTTAAATTGAAATTTATTACAATAAGCACTGTATACATTAATAAAAGTTAAAAAATATTAACTTTTGAGAAGTTCTGTTTTTGACCAAGTTATTTATACTTTGGCGAATAAAATAATTATTTTTTGCTTGTGGTTTAATGATGTTCAAGTCCTTTTGATATATGATTTTTAGGTATTCATTCACAGTTTTGGAACTAACATAAACTGTTTTACACTCTCCGAAATTTTGCGTTTAGAGATTAAATTATAACTAATTAACAATTTTTTCATAAAAATTACTTTTATATATTATGAATTTTTATGAATTGAGAATACATCAATAAAAATAAGATGTTGCAGTCTTTTAATCTTCAAAAATAATTCGCTAGACCAAAAATGTCAGGCTTGTTGTAACCTGAATCTCTACAATTCAAGTAATTTTGTTATACATTTAAATTTGCTACATCTATTTAACACCTTCCACATCTCCAGAAATGTATGTATGCTCTAAATTTCATAAGATTAGCAAATAATAAGTAAGAACATCATTAACCTAACTTTTCGATATTTTTCAATCCAATGAATGTAAGACAACATATTGTTTCTAGTCCAGAACCTTCATCAGTTGCACTCCCCTCAACTGATTGAATTCTCGAATTATTATTTATGTATATATTTATGTATAGAGAGTCGTACTGTGTGTAATGCCTTTCCCTGTGATTCAATAAGATACAAATCACACAAAATAGTTCATAGGTTTACTAAAATTGGCAAAGAAATTACAATACTAACTTTTCGAGATTTCTCAATCCATTGAACCCAAGACAATAAATTGTTTCTAGTCCAGAACCTTCATCAGTTGCGCTCCCCTCAATAGCGTTACACACGTTACGACTCCCGATTTGGAGTCTCTGTGACCTAAATTTTCCTGAAACTCCTGGATTTTGGAATACATTTTGGGATAAAATAAATCATCATTAATGATAAAGAGATATGTCAGAATTGAAACATTTTTGTTCTAATCATTATGCTTCTAGTATAACCAATTATTCTGTTAAATTTTTAGAAAGTACCTTCCAATATTAAAGAATATGCCTGTGCAGTACATACATGAACCCTGGCTGGCTCCAGAGAATGTACAGCGCTCTGCAAAATGTATCATTGGAAAAGATTATCCTTTACCAATGGTCAATCATGCTAGTACTAGTAGAATCAACATACAAAGGATGAAACAAGTCTATCAACAACTGGCTAATTATAAGTTAATGGAGACTGCTACACGATGTGATGGAAATTTTAGGGATGATTTCAAACAAATCAATGTTGTTACTATAAGTAATCCAACAATAATAACAGTTCATAGTCAGACACACTAGTATCTAATTCCTTTTGTACTTCTATTTTTAATGTACTGCTTATAATTATTTATGTGATTAAGTTTTTAACATAATTTCTTATAATGTATTCTTTAGCTAATTGTCAAAACCTTAGATACAATGTTTTTATATTTTTTAAATATTTCAATAAAACATTGAATTTGTGCCTGTCCATTTTTATTGAACAATCCACAAATTGTAATGAAAAGCCAAGAAACTAATAAATAATTGTGTTATTATCCATGCTTTCATCTCTTTTATGTTTTTACACTGTTACATTTTACCATTTTCTTTTGGTAAAGCAATATTGGCAACAGTGTAATGAACCCCATTCACTATCACTCTGGAAAAATCAGATAGATTTAAATAATAAAAGTGTAAATTATGGAAAAATCATTAAAAAGTTTTTATTCTGTATTAGGGAATATGTGGAAGCTCCATAATTCTACAATAGAAACAGATACAATTCCACTGGTAATGTCAATACACAAATCATATGATTAGGAGGGGTACATTAAAATCCTATTGATTCCAATAAAGAAAACTTACTATATTTGACCAGCAGATAGATTCCAATAGATTTGAAAATGAGTTCTTTACCAGGCATACAATATATTAATTAATGTAGTTTTGAGTCCCACAGATGGACATTTTCAATACAGGTGTCACAGCCAAGTAAGTTTCCAGTCAAGCACAAATAATTATTGTTTATAAGTTGAAGAAATATACCCTGCAGTTTTTTGAATATAGTACTTAGTAGTTATTCCTCTATAATGCAAGCTTTCTTCACATATTTTAAATAGAAATAAAGATAATTCAATAAAAGTATACATTCATTGAAAGAAATAAACAGTAATATAATACTCTACATTCATTTACACCATATTGTTTTATTAGAGCTAATATTTACAACTGAACCATTTCTACAACCACTATTGATTTTTCAGGTCAATAAATCAATAATTTTATTCTCAATCAATTGCATTCAAGAGATACACAAAGAACTGTTGAGTCCTAATTTAAATTCTAGTGTATATAAAATTATGTTAGAACATGGGAATCACCACTGGTTTCCTCTAAACTTGATTTAGATACAGTTTGTGAGTACTTGCCTCCTCGATGACAAAATATATAAAAAGACTGTACATTTCTGTAAGTTTCCCATGATTTATTCTCTAAATCTGCAGAAGCTTTTATTTCCTTGAACTCACCAGCCACATATAATACACCATACATTATTACAAACAGGCTCAGAAGCGCTTGAATAAATATCTACAAAATTAAACAACTTGAAGAATAAATTGGAAATATTTATATAATACATACATCCAATGGTAGATGAGTAAAATCTAATTCATTTAGCCTCAAGTAAGAACGATCTAAAAAGAATTATATATTATGTATAATATACATTTTTTGATTTATATTTAGGTACTTACGCTGAGCCGCAGAATAAGCCGCATGAAATAAAGATAAAAAGCCTGAGATCAGTACTGCCCTATGAAAAAAAGTGGCGGGCATTTTAATACCAAATAATTTTAGTTGGTGATTATAATTATAACAAAAATTAAAAAATATATAAGTATCTCTAATTGACAGTTTAACCTATCACTCCTCTCAGTTTTCTGAGACGACATGGCACATCAACATCAAATCACAAAATACATTCTTCTTTTTCATAGATCATTCTTTTCGTGAGGACGATGACGTCACTTATGCACCATTAATCTGACAAAGTCAATTTTAAAAGTATAGGTAAATTAATAGAAACAAATTAAATGTGTTTGTTCTATTACCAAATAACACCTTTGTAGCCATTTTTGAAATTCCAGTAATCAGTGTATCTCACAAGTTGGCTAGTTGCCCTCAAACTTAGAGCATATAACTTCTGGAGATAGCCTGCAATTCACAAATGCCTTGCCAAGACTAGAAAGTGAGGGCATTAGAGAAGATAATAGGCTATTTCTCTTTGTGGGTGGAAGGAGCCAATGAACTACACGCTGGAGGTATTTCATTGGAAGCAGCTCCTAATCGAGTGAAATAGCCTCTTGCGCTCTCTATCTTCTCTTTAGTATTGGCAGGCTTTTTGTGCATTATAGACTACCTCCAGAAGTAGCTCTATTCCCTCCTAAGAGCTTGTACCTTTTTAAAGGTACATGATCCAAGATTCCCTCAAATGACGTCGCACCTTAGAGCATGCAATGCACGAATATCTTGTCAAGGCCAGAAAAAGAGGGCAACAGCCTATTTCACTTGATTGGGAGATGCCGCCAATAAACTATATACTAGGCGTAGCTTCTTGGATAAAGCTCTCAATTGAGTGAAATAGCCTTTTGCAGTCTCTTTCTAGTCTTAGAACGATATTTGTGCATTGCAGGCTATCTCCAGAAGTATAAGCTCTATGTCCCTTATGTTGTTTGATCTGTGGCACAAACGGCACGGGCACGGTGTATCTCTTTGTTGTATGATCTGTGGGTGTATCTGTGGTTTGCGTTTGAGTCTTTATTGTATGATCTGTGCGTTTGAGTTTGAATTGTACAAGTTAAGTTTGCTGTCTTTTAGAAAATAATAAAAATAAATATAAAAATTGTTACTGAATACAATTCCTACCTTTTGCTTAACGTGTGCATGCACTAATTTGTAATAATTTTACCAAAAATAATTGAATTATAAAATTAATCAGGACTATAATAAACTTCACTTGAGAATTGCTAGATAAAATAGACTTCTAGAAACTTAATACAGGCGATACAAGGTAAAACGTAAAACTTTATGGTTATATCTACTATTACCCGAGAATATGGATTACCAGTGGCATTACGATTACGCTCGTTTAGCGTGGGATGCAGGGTTTAAATTTGGAAATCAAAATCCAAACAATTTGGACAAGAGCAAATTAAGTAAGTCTTAAAATGACAAAAATTTGTTCATGCGATACCATATATTTAAACAGCACAGTACAATTGCACAAATTTACTTATGCACTTGCAACTTGGTTTTTTATCACCTTTGTAGACAGTTCCGACTGTTATAGAAAAGCTGTAAGAAATCTTTTAAAAAAGATTTTCAGTTTCATAATTTAGTTTTTATAGCCATATGTATCAATATTTCTAAAACTAATGATGCACAAAGATTTCCTCTGTCATGTCACAAAATCCTAGGTTCCTTACTATTAGTGCATATGTGAGTTGTCTAATTAGAGAAAATTGTTCGCTACTAGAATGCTTTTTGCAATTTCATAAATATTTAGATTGAACATCAAGTGGATTCAAGCTTTATAGGCATAATTATGAAAAGGTTGAAAATCACCACCCAGTTACTCTTAGCACAACTTCCCAAAATTTACATAATTTATTGTAGTAATGTAAACAAATAACCCAGCTATTATTTCAAAATACTGTCTCTTTGCTCAACATTCACAAAAAATTTTGGATCATAGCTAATGAGCCAATTTCCTATTGTTTTTTCAAAGTAATAATTTTTTATTTTTACTGCCCAAGATTCGAATTGCCTCTGTAAATAGTCATTGAAGTCATAAAGGAGTTAGAATCACAGAGATAGTGATATCTTTTGTAAAGCTTAGATATGTATTGACATGGTTTTAAGACAGTCACTGGCAGACATTTTCGACTTGGTGTATTTCGACCTAATTACACTGAATTCAACTAACCTAACTTTTAATTACGAACGTTTTTGGTTTTGCTATTTTGCGACTACCCCAGCAGCATCAAATTTTGCCTAGTAATGCTACACAGAGACAAGTTGGAATTCCTGAACATCGCACAAGAAAAAGTATAATTAAAAACTATTATAACATGATGACATGATCTAGCGGCGCTAACGAGTCTGAAGTCATTAAGTCTCTTTTTAACATTGTCGAGTAGACATTGAGCCGGTGGGAAGTAATGTGAGCATTTATTGACTTACTAAAAAATGCGCAGAAAACTGTGTTTGATTCATATTTGAGAACCTACGACATTACAGAAAAAAAATTCTAACGAAGTTTTGTGTAGGTACAGTAAAATCGATTACGAATATACTCTAACTATACCTACATAGACCCTGAAAAAATATAAATTCCTTTAAGCAGTGTTACGAATAAGATACTCTAACCAACTGTGATAGTTGCAATTTGAAGTAAACTAAAGCGACAAATTTGAGGGGTAAAATACCACATAGACAAATAACAATTTTTTTCTGAGTTTTCTCTGAATAACAATTAATAAATACTCTCTTGCTCCTCTATAAATAGCTATCTATTTGATTTTAAAGATATTCTAGAATATTCCTAAGAAAATTATAGACGATTCTAGTGTTGCATTAAAAATCCACATAGAAAAATAACCATATTTTCGGAGTTTTCTCCGAACAGCACTTATTAAATTCTCTCGCTCCCTTATAAATAGATTTGATTTTAAAGATATTCTAGTATATTCCAAGATCATTGTAGACAATTCTATCGTTGCAATAAAAATCTACATAGGAAAATAGCCATATTTTCGGAGTTTTCTCTGAATAACACTTATTACATTCTTTCGCTCCCTTGTAAATACCTATCTATATAATTTTAAAGATATTCTAGAATATTTGAGAAAACTCCTATGTATTTTTATTGCAACGATAGAATAGTTTTGAATTTTCTTGGGATATTCTAGAATACCTTTAAAATCAAATAGATAGATAGCTATTTATAAGGGAGCGAGAGTATTTAATAATTGTTATTAGGAGAAAACTCCGAGAATATGGTTATTTTCCTATTTAGATTTGTATTGCACGCTAGAATCGTCTAGAATTTTCTTGGAATATTCGAGAATATCTTTAAAATCAAATAGATAGCTATTTATAAGGGAGCAAGAGTATTTAATAATTGTTATTTGGAGAAAACTCCGAAAAAATGGCTATTTTCCTATGTAAATTTTTATTGCAAAGATAGAATCGTCTATAATTTTCTTAGGAATATTCTAGAATATCTTTAAAATCAAATAGATAGCTATTTACAAGGGAACGAGAGTATTTATTAATTGTTATTCAGAGAAAACTCAGAAAAAATGGCTATTTGTTTATGTGGTATTTTCCCCTATAGCCTCAAAGTTTTCTTCGCTTTGGTTTACTTCAGCACATGTGTTGAATAATGGCTTGTATCTCATGTTTATTGCTGTTTAAAGTTGGCTTCAAATAAATATAAATATTTTTTCGTCATTTCTTATTCTAACTTGCTGCTAATTTCAGCATCATGCCGAATTTTCTTGACTAGTGATGTAACTAGGGACGTTGCGATACTACATCTACTCAATGGATACTACTGACATGATACCAGTATCGATACTTGTTCGTGATTCCAATACTCTAATAGCATTGAGATCCCGCTAAATTCGTATTTTAGTTTATCACCCCGTTCATATTTTCAGGGATTTTCGGGTTCCCCCTCCCCTAAATTGGTATAGACACCTTCTCTCGATACCAGTATCGATACTTTTTTTCTATACTGATACCGATACTTTTATTTCGATACCCGTTGGATACCGATATCGATACTTTAGTGGCATCGCGACCATTCCTAGGTGTAGCTGATTTCGGTGCAAATTAAGACAATTAGTCATTTCTAAGATTAGGTTACTGTATCAAAAAGGTTGAAATTTGGAAGGAATCCACAGTATGATGACCTGATCAGGTACGTAGAAAAAATAAACAAATTTTGAATTTGGAAGTACTTTAGGGAAGAAATTTTACGAAATTTGAGTATTACTCCCTTCTCATCTCCAAAACTACTGAGCCTAAAATGTTGAAAAACGAGGGTATATGAGGCCTTAATCAAAGTTTACAGGAAAACCTAAACGCAAAGCCCAATATTCATTGTTTTGCGGTAAGTTAGGCGTGAAAAAACTTTTTTTCAAGCGCATCATGTAATATATCAAATGAAAGTGCTTATTATGGGGAAAAAGGGTTACAAGAAAGGAATACAAAAATGGCCGGTTTTTCCCTTTTATCTCACACACTCCTGAGGCTAAAATTTTGAGGGAAATAGGGTCTCAAAAGGGGTCAAATATCAATTTGGAGATATAGATGTATACATGCATGACCTTAGTCTAATGAATACTGACATGAAATTATCCGGCAGTGAAAAAGCCCGCAATCCTATTTCCGAGCGGGCAGGAACTTTAGATTCTAGTGAAACTGAAGATAATACTCGAAACAACAAAGTACCAACATTATTAATAGGGGCCTAGCATATCACAACAATGAATAAAGATCAGCCATTTTGTCCTGGGTACATTGTTCCGTCGTCCAGTCTCCACGAACCTGTGGGATGCTTACTGTCCTGGGGGCTCTTGGTGGACCCCTTATAATGACTGGGTGACGGTTCCTGGTGGTGGTATAGTTGCGTTGGCCAACTCTGACTGGTGATCTGTCTGGTAAACTCACTCTGCTGTCAGATTGGAAATTCCCTGAACATTTACAGCGATAACATATACGCCACTAGTCCTTCGTTTCTGCTTTATCTCAATTATTTGGTTCATTTTGGACAGTACTTTCGGAAGAAACAGCATTGATTCTTTCTGACTGTCGGAAACTCCTTATACCTTTGATTTGGACATGATAGCATCTACTTCCAAAACGCCACAGAGCTTCAGTACGTAATGTGTGCTTCCCATTTCTCCAGACTTTTGTGTTTCCCCACTCAGTTGGGCTGTCATATTTTTTATCTAAGACTGCAATGATCTTATCGAATTTAGCTTGTTTATTTACAGGAAAGGACCACAGAAGTTCCAGTGCTAGATCTCGTAGATAAACTATTAGAAAGGTAGACTATTCTTGGCTATCTCAACGGTTAATTGTAGCTACTGCTTCAAATTGTCGTTTGTATATAGGCCCAGATGTACAACCATCATAAGTGGGTGGTTTTATAAAGGAAACTTTGGTACTTACAGGTATTCTGATTGCATTAGTTGTTCAAATTATTTTTTTAAATTCAATATTCGGTTTTCCTTCTAATATTTTAAGTTCATCTTGCATTTTTTTCTTCAAATTTCGAGAATAACCCTTTAACTAAATTTGTTTGTTCACTTTTCATGGTAATAACAAGGTTTTCCTGTTCATCTTTCATGGTGGTTATAAAATTCTCTAATTTCTCATCAAAAATTGCTACTAACCTCTGTTGAATTTCCTGTAGGGTCTGGCTTTCGTTTTATCTCGTTTGTCAAGGATTTTACTTAATTTTTTCCAGCTTGCTTGTAAAATTTGTTTGCTACTTTCGTCAATCTATGCTTCTAGTAGTTGGATAAAAAATTGAGATTTTAAAATCCAGTTACTGTTACTTCTGACACCAGTGTTATAAATTTTCTGTGGGTTCAAAAACGATCTTTTCACCGAAAATGAATCTTGTTTAATAATACACTACTTTTTAGGGTTCCGTATATACAATATACGGATACCCTTATAATATCACTCAGGATTTCTGCCTCTGTCACATCACAGCCATTTTCTCCTAAACTACTGGTCGGAAGAGGTTGAAATTTGGTATCAATGTATAGTTTGGTGACCCGATCAGGAGTACATATCGTAAAAGAAAAAAATTTGATTTTAGGGGTACTTCTGGGGGAAAACTAAAAAAATCGACCGTTCCCCCCCTGATCTCCGAAACTACTGAGCCTAAAATTTTGAAAAAAATAGGAAATATAGAGCGTTTTGGGGGGCAAATTATAGAATTAAATAAAAATTTAAAAATAAAAAAATTTTCAAACGCATCATGTAATATATCAAATGAAAGGTTTCATTCTGAGGAACACAAATATATTTTTTTCATATTTAAAAAATATATTTAAAAAGATATTAACGAAAATATACCAAAATTTACCCATTCTCCTCCCCCCCCCTTATCTCCGAAACTATAAATTGTAAAGTTTTGAAAAAAAAATAGATTTATAGGTTCTGACCTGAAGTTTACTGGAAAAATAAGGAGAAACCTCTACTTTTAATTTTGGGGGGCCAATTACAGAATTAAATGGAAAATATAAAATTAAAATTGTTTCTAACCCATCATGTTATATATCAAATGAAAGGGCTCATTACTACGAAAACAAATATATTTTTTTCATATTTTTAAAATAAATTAATTAAAAGATATTAACAAAAGTATAAAAAATTTACCCATCCCCCCCCTTATCCCCGAAACCATAAGCTGAAAAATTTTGAAAAACTGGAAGTATAGCCCCTCACCTGAACTTTACTGGAAAAATAAGAAGAAACCCCTAATATTCATTTTGGGGGGCAAATTATAGAATTAAATGGAAAATAAAAAATTATAATTGTTTCTAACGGATCATGTAATATATCAAATCCCAGGGCTCATTTTGACGAATAGGTACAAATATATATTTTTAATTTTTTAAAATGAATATTTTAAAATATATTAAAAAAATATTTAAAAAAAATTACCCATTCTCCCCGTTATTCCCCAAACTCTAAGACCTCTTTTTTTGTTTATGGGAAAAATATGAAAAAAAAACCTAATTCTATTATTTGGCCTCCAAATAATAGAATTAAATGGAAAATAAATTACTAGAAAACCCCCATAATTTTAGTGACAAATTATACAATTAAATGGAAAATAAAGATTCAATTTTCAATTATGTGAATTACAAATATATCATATTTTTAAATCATTTGTATAAAAGATATTTAAAATATTAAACATCGACTTAATTCCCACTTTAGAAACTACACTATTTAAAATTTGAAAAATATATTTTATTTATATTTTTAAATAATTTGAATAACAGATTTAATAATTTATAATTTAAACTTTGACCTATTTAGCTGTTTTTCTTCCAATCTACAGAGCCTCAAAACTCAGACAATAGATTATAAAGGGCATTTCTAAAAGTTATACATATGTATTGTGATAAAAATCAAGCGAATCCTAAAGCAGATAAAATAAAAAGTCTATGTGTGGAAAATCAAAGTGTATATTTTTTATAAATTTAAAACGCTTTTTTAAAATTTTTTGTTATGTTCAGTTTTACAATTTGAAAACAACCTTTCACAATATAAACCACTAGCTTCTACTTCCCATTTAAAAAATTGCTCACTCAATTTGTCATTTCCACACTGTATATATCTCTATATATATATATATATATATATATATATATATATATATATATATATCTAAATGTATATATCTTAAAATAAAATTTTGTTGAATATTTCTAAATTAAATTGTAAAAATCGTTTTTTTCGTAGATTCATTTGATGTTGATCGGATAATTAAAGATAGGGATGTAAACACTGTTGAGCAGTATATTCCTTTAGTTGTCCAGTATATCTTGGAGGACGATCAAGCTGAAATTTTAGACAAGAACTTTGTAAAGATATTTAGGATTAGCCAGCTCGCTATTGAATACCTGTTATTTTGTAAAAAATATTTGGATAACACTGTGGTTCTATTAAAAAAGGAAACGTCCAGATTAAAACAAGTAAGTGGATTTTTGTATATAATCAAAGATATTGAAATTCTATACCACTTCTGCTTTCGCTGTAATGTATCCAAGTTTAGGATACAAATATAATTTGTGACAACAATATTGTTTTCACATCAGGAGCGGCTTTAAGATTTTCTTATAAAGGTGGGATGCAGGACGAAGAAGAGGTTGTCTTCGTAATGGATCGCCTTTTGCAGGCTCTCTCTTGTTAGGATTCTTAGTTGTTTTACACTTGCGATGATCATCCTTTAGCCATCGACCGTCTATTTTATGTTGAATAATAAGTTGTTCCATTTATTGCGGTTTTCTGGTGATGTTTCCTAAGTATTGTAAATACCGCTGACTAATAAATGTCGACATTCTCCTTTTGACGATTTGTTGCTTCAGTATCGAATCTTTTGGGCGATGTGTAGTCTATAGCAAACCTTACGATGGGAAATACCTTAGTATTGAAACTGAGACTTGTCTAAGGACATGTCGTAGTCTTAATACCTCTCCAGATACAGGTGAGCTTTACATTTGCACATCTCGCCATTACAACCCCCTATATTCGTAACAATGGATCCCAAGTGATTGAAACGCTTGATTACCTCGAATCCCATACACCCGTGACTCCAAGATTGTTGTTACTGAGGCGGTTTACGATCATCACTTTGTTTTGAAGGTTAATTTCCAGTCCGTCTATTCTGCTTTCAAACGTCCAGCGCTTGTATTATGTTCTCGAGTTCTTACTCGTTCTTACTCGTTATAACTGATTTTCCTACCATCAACTACCTTTCTCTGCATCCTTAATTTACTCCAGCTAAAGCTAAAGTACTGGATGTTGGTAACCGTCCGTACCGTCTCGTCGGTTTATTAAGCTGTTGGATCAAACGTACTCAGTCTTTGTTTCAAGATAGTGAGCATAACTTTTTCTGGCATGAAGGATAACAGCTATGGTGGGATGATTGCCATAGTCGAGAGGGGAAACATTTTTCGGGCTAGACTCCTAACTCTCAGATTCTTTAACACAGTGCGTAGACACTGTCAATCCTAAATTTGCCCACATTTTCCAGGGCATCTGCAAGAATTATATCAGACCCTGGTGCTTTCCGGTTCCGAAGTTTCTTGACTACGTTTTCTACCTTTTTTATAAGAATTTCCAACTGGACTTGAACAGAATATGGGTGCTTGAACCGTGTTAGCTTTGAGTTCTCCAGCTAGGTATTTTACCCAATGGTAAAGCTCTGCAGGCGGATTTTCAGTGGCATGTCTTTCAAATTCCTCGCATAGTCTGTGTGATGTGATTGTTTTGATCTTTTCTGCTAGCGTATTTGATGTCCTTATTTATCCTAGTCAACAACGGCTACTTCACCAATTGTTATTCTACCAAATGTAGAATGATACGCTGTCCCTAAACCAGTAATAACGTTTTATGTGTCATTCAATACTAGCGTTTATCTACATTTTTCGGTTTCAGAACTTTAACAGTCCTTTCTACTTTTCACTCATCCATTGACCTCCAGACTTCTGTCGAATTTTCCTCAGAACTTGCTAGTGAATATGTTCTGGTACCATTAACCTATTAGATTTAACTTTGTCCGTTGGTTTAAGGAGCTGGATCTTAAAGCAGCTCCAAAGTAACTGGTGGTCAGATCCGCATTCTGTTTCTGGTTTAATTCTTACTATGTAGAAGGATGTTTTCCATCTTTTGTCAATAAGGATTTGTGATTAACCATTCGAAGACGTGCACCCGGCATCATCATATAGTTGTCATGGGAAAATAATCAAGTGGTTTCCCCTTGACTTCGTGATCCCATGCCCTTGGTTTATGTATGACTAGTCCGTTTTTGTAGTTTACGACTCCTGGATAAAAGGCCCGTGCCCTTTCCACTTTATCAGTCGTTCGGAAGGGGTCCGTCTCCGCCGGGTCGACTGTTGAGAATTTCACACTCGTAACTCCAAGACAAGTAACGCGTTATACCCCACAATAGGCACCCAGTTAAACTTGGGCACCGACTTATAAAGACACTCCTGCCGAAAATTGCCAAAGTGGTTTCATAGAAGTTGTCTTTGGTTTCCCTTAGGCTAAGGTTAATGTCTTGTATAAAATCAGGATGTGGATACACTTTTAATTATTTTTACTTACAGCAATTAAATAATGTCAGACAATACAATGAGGAAATCGAGACACAATTGTCAATGAATCCTCGACGAGAAATTTTGACTACTGTATACAGATGTGAAAAGTGTGAAAAGGCTTTTTCAACTGAAAATTATCTCAATTCTCATATTAAAAGGCGACATAATGAAGGAAATTTGATCGCGAATGAGGATGATATAATTCAGTCAGAAATCAAGGAATTAAAAGAACGTTTAAACAGCACTGACAAATTATTGCATCAGATTCACGTTTTAGAAGCTCAACCAGTTGCAAACAAATCTGTAGACCAAAATTTATTTTCAGATCTTGAAAAAAAGTTTGTCTCCTTTAGAGAGCAAGTCGACAATGAAATTGCTACTTTACATTTGGAAAAAAATATGTACGAAGAAAAATATACGAAATTGTTTGATCTCATTTTACAGTCAAAGGAGAAACGAAATGTTGCTGTGGAAAACATTGGAACTATGACGGATAGTTGCAATTCTTCATTGTCCAGAAACGAGCTTAGTGGGGCATCTCCTCAGTTAAAAATCATCACTATTGAAGGATGCACTCAAACTGAGGATCCAAAAGTATATACATTAAAACAAGAGACTGTACATCATTTATCAATTGTTGATGGCAAAAATGCAATACCAGCGGTTTCTGAAGAAGATCGCGATAAAAAGATTGAAGAGAAGCTAAATGTACTTAACGAAGATATAGAAAATAAGGTAATTATTTTAACTTAATTAAGTATCATAATTATTTATTATTTATGGCTGCATTATGACTTAAAGGGTAGCCAGTCCGTGAACAAGTAAAACACAAAATTCAACTCCAACTGGATTATTGACTTTTTTGTGTACAGAGTAATTCATAAAGAATGCCTAATCTCTAAATTGTAGATTTTAGGCCCCAAAATGTGATGATTTAGCATAATATGCTGTATACAAATATTGCAGGTTTCTAAGATGTTTAAAGTTTAAATTAGTTTTTTGAATCTTGAAAATTGGTAATTTTATGTTTTTGATAGGAATATTACGAATTTAAACTCTAATTAGCAAATATTAAAGAGATTTCAGTAGTTACACCTAGCTAAATTCAATTATGTTTGGTTCGTGTAACTCGATCGTTTATTTCGTTATTTGGTTTTGAAAAGTCCAATGCAATTTGATTTTATACAAAAATCTTTAATTATTAAAAATTTAGGGACAAATCACAAAAAAAATTGTCCTAGAGAGGAGCAAATCCGGAAATCATTGTCCCTAAAGAGGTGAAAATCAGAAAAATTGTTGATCTTTGGAAGGCAAGTCAGGAAATTTATGGGAGTTTTATAGGCTCACGGCAGATCTTTCAAGCCGAGGGGGGAGGGGATCTTATAAAAAGAAATGTTGTATGGGATAGCCAAAAATATATTTCAACCACCTTGTATATGCAAATACTTATGGATTACTCGTTGTAATATTTTTTTCTAATTCTAATTATTTGGATCACCTTTTATAACCATAATTCTACTCCACTCTATATTCTAACCATCCTGGATATGCTACTGTTTACGGACCAACCTAGAAACACACTTTTGTTTATAAAATTTTATAACCATTCTTTGTACCTATAATTTTACTCCGTCCTATATTCTAACCGTCATATATATGCAACTCTACCCTATATCGCAAACATTCTATATATGCAACTGTTTATTTACTACCAAATACAAAAAAAACTTCTAGCATTTTTAGTATCATTCGCTTAAGTACATTTCATATATTTAAACAACCCTGTATAGCCTTATGGCTACTCCATATATTTTTTGAAGCTACGGATGGGCCATATAAACACTTATTTTCTAAAAAAAGTGAACCACCCTCTGCAACTCTAATTCAACCCTGCTCTATATTTCAACCATCTTATACAGGGTGAGTTTTTTTTATGATCAGTATGGGGATCTCGGAAACTGGCGGAGATAGAGCAATGGTTAAATTGAGAAAGATTTGCAGTTTTACTGGCCCAGTTTAATGACACTTTCGGATTTTTGTAAAAAGTCATGACTTATTAGATATTTTGAAAAAACGAAATTCTGTCGATTTAGTCAAATCCCTCTGGCTCATTTATTATTGATTTTATAAAAAAAGTGTAAACATCAAAATTAAAGGGAATTGTATCCCGAATATGGTTGTCATGTTCTCGTTTCCGTGACAGCTCTCGTTTTCGAGATATGACTCAAACTTATCTTTTTTTTGAATGGAAACCATAGTTCGCTATGACCTCAAAAAATCGGAAATTTTTAGAGCTTTTCAACGATTTAATACTCTATATAATTAATCATAAAAATGACGGAGTTATGGATGCTTTTCTCTCTTATTTTCACTTTTAACGTAGTTAGCCATGAAATAGATTGATTTATTAATAACTATTCCAAAAAACATTGAACGATTTTTTTATTAGGTATATCATATATAACGAAAAAACTAAATAACTAAGTACTTACTAAAAACTTAAGAAATTAAAGTACATAATAATGGTTACAATTTATGTTCGAAAGTCCACCATTGTTATTTAGACAAAAATTGCATCTTTTTAAGATTGACATTAATTACCGCTTTCCTCACAGACCGCCTATCAATTTCTTCAATTGCTTGTAATACCGCCTCCCTTAGGTCACCAACTGTCTCATACTTTCTTTTATATATTTTGTTTTTTAGCGCACCCCATAAATAGAAGTCTATAACTGGCAAATCGGGAGACCGGGGTGTCAATTCGCGTGGGCCATTTCTTCCTATCCAAGAGTTTGGATAGATATTATCTAAGTGTTGTCTTACTAATAACGGGTTATGAGCAGGTGCTCCATCATGTTGGAACCACTCAATTTCTAAACGAGTTCTCAAATTCAAATTATGCAACATGTCTTGAAAAGTGTATTGCAAGAAATGCAAGTAGCGCTCCCCAGTAAGTGATTCGTCATAGATAAAAGGCCCCAGAATAGTAGACCTTATGATACCACACCAAACATTAAAACCAAATTTTATCTGGGGTCGTCTTTGTTCTACATGGAAAGGGTTTTTTTTACACAGATATGCTCTTTGTGTCTATTGAACATACCGCAGTTAGTAAATCTAGTTTCATCTCACCATAACACCATTAATGGAAACTGTGGATTGTCAAGACACATGTCTCTAAACCATGTACAAAACAAAATACGTCAATGTTCGTCACCAGCATGCAAAGTTTGAGAAACTGAAAGTTTGTACGGGTGGAACTTGTGCGCTTTCAGTACCTTAACTACAGTTCGTTGAGATGTGCCAGCTTCTGCCGCAATCTCACGAGTTGATGTAGATGGATTTTGATTTACCATTGCCAAAACATTTATTTGTGCTGCTTTGTTAATTTGATTACGTTCCTTTGGTGGTTTAATAAAAGATCCATATCTACGTAAACTATCGTAAAGCCTCTTAAATGTACATAGAGCAGGTTGACGACGATTAAAATATCTATGAAAGTATTCCTCAGCTGCACGAACTGAATTTTTATGGCATATGATATAACATTCTACCATATTCAGTTTTGCTTCGTTAGAATATTCCATTTTATCACGAAAACTTGTCAATATCAACTGTCAGTTCAGCACTACTAATAGAATTACTCTCAAATGAGGAAACGTCAAAATGAAAACAATCTTTTTCAGGGCTACCTACGTTAAAAGTGAAAATAAGAGAGAAAAGCATCCATAACTCCGTTATTTTTATGAATAACTATATCGAGTATTATATCGTTGAAAAGCTCTAAAAATGTCCGATTTTTTGAGGTCATAGCCAACTATGGTTTCAATTCGAAAAAAAGATAAGTTTGTGTCATATCTCGAAAACGAGAGCTGTCTCGCAAATGAAGACATGACATTCATATTCGGGATACAATTCACTTCAATTTTTTATAAATCAAAAACAAAGAAGCTAGAGGGATTTTTCAAAATATCTAGTAAGCCATGACTTTTACAAAAACCCGAAAGTGTCATTAAATTGGGCCAGTAAAACTGCAAATCTTTCCCAGTTTAACCATTGCTCTATCTCCGCTAGTTTCCGAGATCCCCATACTGATCATCAAAAAAACTCACCCTGTATACGCAAGGCCTCGTGAGCTACACTATAATACATTTCTTCTTCGAACACTTTTTTACCTATCCTGTATAACTATAATTCAATTTCACCTATATTGCAATCATCCTACATATGCAACTGTTTTTGGGCTACCAAATGTAACATTTTTGTTTTAATATTTGTTAAAACAAGCTCTATTAGTATAGTTCTAGTTCACCATATATTTTCAAGCACCCTTTATATGCATCTGCTTATGGCAACACAATACAGCATTTTTTAACCATCATGTATAACAATAATTACAGTCCACCTTATACTCCAACCTTTTCTAACATTCTTTTAACATTTTTCAATAACACCGTATAAAAATAATTTTACGCCGCCCTACATTTCAAATATCCTCTATAGGCTACCCCATATAATTATTTTTTCCAGCATTTTTTAAGCACCCTGTGTAATCATAATGCCACTACACTCTATATTTAAACCTCCCTGTACATGCAACTAAATAATTGTTAGTTTTAATTGTATTGTTCTACAATTGAAAAAGTTAATTGCAATTGATTTAGTTGCAAAACACAATTAATGTATATTAATTCAAATAAATTAATTGCAATTAATTTTAATTGCAATTAAATTAATTCCAATTAATTTTTAAATCAATTAATTAGTTGATTGAAAATTTAATTGACTAATGCCCAACACTGGGTGTACACTATCTCCACTTAAAATATATACACTTAAACTATTTACACCCTTTATAATATGTACACTACCATTTCTTTTAATGTTAATTTGAGAAATACGTCGAAAATGTTAACATAATTTATAAAATAAATACTCAGTGGTAGTAAGTAACCAGTAAGTTCTACGACTGATCTTCTAATTAGTATTTATTGAAGGCCCTCATGTATAGACCCAAGATTATTGAGAGATGTTACTTCACAAATATGTCTAACTGAAAATCTATAAAATTTTATTTCGAAACCCATTTTAGATTTCAACTAGCATGGATATAATAAAAAATCAAATGCAAACGTTTTGGGAAGAGATGAAAAAAGAAAATTCAAACAGAAATGAAGACAACCAAAACAAATTATTAACACTTGAAGATTCGACCGAAGCCATAAAACCTGAAGTGAAACCAAGAAAAAAATTACAAACTCCGACAATTACTCCAAGGTTAAGCAAAGAAGTAATTAAGAGTCCAGTAGAAAGAAGTGAAACATCACGAGTTCCTTTTATGAATGAATTAATTGAAGTAATCGGAAAACAAGAGAATGAGGTTGCTTCCAAAATATCAGAACTTCAGCCAAGAGATATACAATACGACAGTTCGTCGGAGAGAGACTCTTTAAAAACTTCAAGTATTAGTCAGAATGAATTTGTTCTTCCAGTTCAAAAAAGTATGACTAAACCGGAGATAAGGTAAATAATTTTATTTATAATTAATATATTAAAGTTAAAAGTCCACGAACCATTTTCCTCGTTTTCTGCTATATGTCCCTATCTTTGTATCAAATTGGGGGAGGGGCATACCGTAGATCTCTTCCCCAAATGAAGGCGGCGCTCCATATATTGGAACATATAGGAAACTAATCGAACACTCTCGGACAGATGGATCGTTATAGAATCTTATTGAAGTCCTGCCTAATTTTTCAAAGACTGCTCGGGTCAATCTCCTTCTTAAGTAAATTTCTTTTTTTATTATTTTCATCTCCAAGTTTTATCAGATTGTCTAGATTGTCTACTGCTTCCAATTCTTGGCTCTTAAATTTTATTTACTGATCTAGAAGTCTACCATATATAACTATTGTGTTTCTTAGATTAAGTTTTGTTTTTATCCAGCTTTATTAATATTACCACCAATCATGGATGTGCTGAAGGGGCCACGGTACAGTGTCCTAACTTGCCGACTCTGGGCTTTTAGTGGGATCTCTATGACCCTATAAAGTTGATTGCATACTATTGTATTTATGAAATTATAATAAATGAAATAAAATTTCGTTAGTTATTGTTGTTGGTAGTAATAAATGCATATTTCTATTTATTGAAAATTTCTGATTGGCCCCTCTGACAGGTCAAAACCTGGTGCCTAAAATTGCTCAGCAAATCTAAAGTTTCTGGACCTTCTTCCAGTTATTATCTATCATCTTCTCATTCCTAACCAATTTTGGCGAGAAAAATCTCCTTGTCTTATACCTCTTTTTATGCTACTCTCTTTGATGTTTTAGATCTTAAAAATTAGACCGAAATATCTTATATAATATATCAAATAACTGTATAAGATTTCTGCGGAGTACGTTGAAAGGCTTCTTCCCATAAAGAAATTCCGACACTTTACCTTCATTATTTATACTTTTAACATTTTATGCAATCATATTTCTTGTAGAACCAAAACAAAGCCACAGGATAATGTTATAGCAGAAATTAACAAAATTATTGAAGAAAGATTGCAAGGAACATCATTTTTGGTGGATATTTCTGAATCTAAATTTTTTAAAGCTATGGAAATATTATCCCGACACTCAAATTTGAACAAACAGGTAATTATAAAACTTATAATGTTGCTTATATTCAATTTAAAACATGAATTGTTTGGTAATAATAAAGAAAATATTCTCTTTGGATATTTATATTTAGTCTAGCGATGTTTCAGTCCCTTTAATCTCTTCAAACAATCCCATTATCCCACAAATATACAATATCTATTGTAAACCAGAAAATTTAAATATTCTCACGGTTAGTTTCTTTGTTTGGATCAGATCCTGTCTTTTGTTATTTTCAGAATATGATAATATCAATTTAAGATATCTTTTGGATTTCCTGCATTCGGCATGGCTCATATCTACTCTTTGTGCTAATTACGGTCTTTGTTCTTTGTTCAGGCCCTTACGGCTCTAGGTGGGAGTACCTTCAAGACAGTGTATACACCGTGTTTAAGCTAGATATTTGTTTTATTTTAACGAGGTGTAAACACGGTGTATCTACAGAGGTAGGTGTAATGTAATTAAAAAAAGATTGGGTTGAGATTCGAACCCATACATTTCGCATAGTAGTGCAGGATTCCAACTGCCTGCGCTAAGAATGTTGCTGCAATTAGTTCCCTAAATGAGTTCAGTAGTTGGTTTCTCGCAGTCGTAAAGTCAATATTAATAATTTCATAAATACAAATTAAATAATAATATATAGATAGATAAATCTTTGGGTTTTCCATTTCCGGTCTCAAAAATATGGATTCCCATTCTCAAAAATCATCTTGCTTTTAAAATAACCTCGAAATTCACCACACAGCATGAAATAGTTGAAGAAATATTTCACTGAAATATTTCTGCAATATTCCTATGTCAGCGACAAAACATCTACTGAAATATTTCATGACATATTAGAGAAACATTTTGTGAAATATAACACCAATATTTCATGATATCTGAATATTTTATTGTAAATTATATTCCATAAATATTTTCAAATATTTCACTAAAGTATATTTATTATTTTATTATTTTTATATCTGCAACAAAAGCTCTTTGGAAATATAGCATGAAATATGACACAAATATTTCCTAAAATATTACACGAATATGTCATGAATTATTTCAAATGGGGTTTTCTCGCGGAAATAGCAATATTGCAGAAATATTTCATGCTATGTGAGTCATGGTCAATCTCAAAGTCACTTTTATTTGAAAACATTTGTCTAAAACGGTTTTAAAATAAATCAAAAATCAATGAGAAAAAATTATTATGTTGCCTCTAGACTCACTTGGTATGTTCATATATTGATATATATATATATATATATATATATATATATATATATATATATATATATATATATATATATCCAACTACTACTAGGTATTTTATTGTTACATGCTAATTTATTGCATTTGTTATTTCAGATTATGAAAAAACCTTCGGGTAATAAACAGAAGAAAAATAGTATAAAGAATATAAAGGGGGCACAGAAAACTGCATCAAACAAAGTAGTGAAGATTTGCCTCAAAAAGTCTCGACAAGACAATACAATAAGTGAACCACGAACAAAACCAATCATAGCAATAAAAAACAGATCTCTGTTCGAAACTGATTCAGACACTGACCGTGATATACTACAAAAAAAAATAATATCCAACAAAAATGATATAGCAAACCTACAAGCTACTTTAGATCAAAATTCGTCCGTTAAAAAACGAGTACTTTTCGAAGCAAAATCGCCACTAATAAAACGCAACTCAAGTGTTCTAGAAGTGGCGGTGAAGAACCAAAACTTAGAAGAGATCAACCAAGCAACCAGAAAAGATGAAAGTAGTTCCGATTTCGACATTTAAATGTATTGTTTAATGATAAAGTTCTAACACTGTTTATTTCTTCAAATTAATTTAACAATAAATGTAATTAATACAACGTTTATGAAACATTATTTTCGCTAAGAGGATCTATCTTCTCCTTATTACTTTTAAATGCTGTGATAAGGAATGCAATATTTTTTTCTTTCTCAGCAAGCTTGCCACTGTCAACATTTTCATTTTTATTTAAACGCAATTCTTCAATTACCACAGGTAGTCCATCAACTTTTAAATATATGTTCTCTTTAATCTCTGATGTGTGCAGTTTTTCATAACTAGTTATCAATTGTTGCTCTGAATCATTAACTGTGTTCAGCTTTTGCTCAGTTATGGCGATACTTTCATTTACTGTATTTTCAGCCTGAAAATATGTACTTACTTAATCAGGAAATATATTTTTAAATACTTACAAATTGTGTCACTAAATTCTGTTCTTGTTCGGCCATATTTCTACTTTTATCATTAAATTGCTGCCTACAAAACAAAGATAAATGTGTTCTATAAAACAAATAATTTGACAAGGCTGCACTTAGTGAACCCCACACAGGTGAAATATTTTTAAAATTTATACCTAATAGGTAATTTTTCTCAGACAAAAATGCAAAAACAAAACACAGATTTTGTTAAAAAAACTACATTTTTGGCTCTAGTGTTTTTTACGTAGCATCTTATTTTTCCAGTAATTATGAGAAAGAAATGTTTTTTGGAAAAACGTTTTCTCAAAGTCAAATTTACTCTAAACAGGTTAAACTTTCGTAGCACATAAATACAGTCGTTTCAATTGTAAAAAGAATACTACTAATTTTAAGTTTGTAGACCAATCAATAGAGCAAAAATTAACTGATAATGTGTAAAAAATACTATCAGGATACCGACTGTGCCATCACATTAACAACGATTCGTAGCGATATTTTGCTGTTTTCCACTCGCAACTATGTTTTTTTACTTTAAAAATTAAAGCAAGAAAATTACTTTTTTTTCTTAGCATGTTTATAAAATCAAAACTATTAAACTATTCTCAATGGTGTCAACAGGTGAATTGTAAAGCATGAAAATACCAATAAAATGAGCACAGGCTCGATCCGATTGGATTATTAGTAACAGGGAAAAACAAAAAATACTGGAAAATGTAGCATTTTTTTTAATCGAATCTTTGTCACTTTAGAAGCTGCAGAACTGGGCTTGTAAGAACTGATAGTAATTTATATCTATTTTATGTATGCCAAAACTAGGCGCTACCGGTTTATTAGTTTTTGAACAATTGTGATATAAAGTTTTTTTGTTCCCTATTTCTGCTTTTTGCCTCCATGCGTCATAGATAATCAAATTTCAATTTTGAAAAAAGTTGTTGAAAGTAGAGGTGACATTC
Source organism: Octodonta nipae (assembly GCA_034190945.1). NCBI lineage: Eukaryota > Metazoa > Arthropoda > Insecta > Coleoptera > Chrysomelidae > Octodonta > Octodonta nipae. Next base: position 110,079,567 of record CM067220.1, read on the forward strand.
TACAAAGCCTCTATTCTCATTTTTCACTAAATATCTGTGAAATATCTGAAAAATATTAGCAAACATGACAAAAAGTGGGCGAGCATATCCATGGAGTGGGGGAAGCACGGTTGTTGAGGGGAAGCGTTTAGTAATATATAATATAGACAGGCTGCCTGTAATTTATAAATATATTTATTGCTTTTGTCAGAAACTAATTTAAATATTTTCAAGACTTTTTTTGACTTATTTTATTCAGTGTTTGTTTCACTTTAATATAAACCTATTGTCTTAATTCTGGAGTTCTCTATAAAATATTATATAAATATATTAATAAAAAGTTCTCATTTGATATAATAAAATCAAACAAATCGCTCTGTATATAAGCTTTTTTAGCGATTAGATTCTTTCACCATCTGGCAGAGTTACAGTTACTATCGATAATAATTATTGTCAACAACCATGTTTCCCCCACTACGCGAACACATTCATACGCTCACCAAATTTTGGTGAGGTTTGCTAAAATTTTTCGTATATTTCACAGACATTTAACGAAAAACGAAAATAGAGGCGTTGTAGAATGATACCTCTACTTCCAATATCTCTATTCTGAATTGTTATTTGACGATCCATGTCGGATGGAGACGCACTGCAAGAATAGTGGACTAAAAACTTCATATCACAATTATTCAAAAACTAATAAACCGATAGCGCCTGATTTAGTTACGCATAAGGTTGATGGCAATTACTATCAGTTCCCACAAGCCCAGTTCTACAACTTCGATAGTGACGGAGTTATGATAATATATAGAAAACCGCTAAATTTTCCAGTATTTTTTTATTTTCCGTGTTACTAAAGATCCTATCGGATCGATCCTGGGCTAATTTCATTGGTATTTTCATGCTTTAGAATCCACCTGTTGACACCATTGAGATTAGTTTATTATTTTTCATTTTAAAAACATGCAACGAAAAATACGCAATTTTCATAGTTGCCAGTAGAAAAGTTAGCAAAACATTACTATAAATCGTTCTTAATGTCATGGCACAGACAGTATCCTGATAGTATTTTTTGCACGAAAAAATCTCTATTGATTAGTCTATTGGTGAAAATGGCGTTGTTTTGTTCAATTAAAAAAAAATCGAGCAACCGATCTTTTTTACCGTAAATTGCTTACTTATATTGGAATCGAATTTTGTTGAGTGCATTTGAAAACTGTCCTATGGGTTTTCGTCAACATAAGTTCTCGCAAACAACACTTTTGGGCTTATTATGAGTGAAAATCCACCCCCCGGTCGGTTTCCGCTCTGAAATGTTGATTTTAAACAATACAAAAAACAGAATTTAAAAAATCATCAAAATCGGAGCTGTTTTCGAAGACTTTGGAGGCAAGGACTTCATTTACGCGACTTTCTAGTTTCATGTAACGTTTGTCTAAATCCCCAAACTTTGCCTTCCTTAGATATTTATCTTTTTATCTTCTGTTTTATTATTTTTTATTTTAAATATTTCTCCTGTTTTTCTATGTTAACAGTGTTTCGTTTTAGTAACTTTTCCTTCACATTGGAGTTGTTTTTTCCATATACCAATGCATATATATTAACGTTATTATTGGTTTTCACAAATGTCCCCTATTTCTTTTTATGTCTAATAAAATGTGTGCCCTTAATAGCCTAAGATCACTGTTTATATTGACATCATATCGTTTTATTTCTTTTTTGTGTTTATGTCTATTGTCTGACATTTCATTACAAAATCTTTTATTTCTTAGCCTGTACGAATTGAAGTGTGTGTAGAAATCTGAACATAATAAGCGTAGTTGCCCTCTCCCCAATGATTTTTTCTCGGATAAACCTTGAAATGGCCTTGATCATGACCTGAAAAGGTTTGGATTGGCTCAGCGACCCCAAAAACATAACAATAATGGTGATTTTTTCTCCGTTTGACCTTGAACTTAACCTGACAAGATCAAACGAACCTCTGTTTAATTTGGGATTGTACCTTATCAAATAGTTAATTAGGTAGGTCACCTATAGAAATATTTCAACAGACATATTTGCAAAATTGTAAATATAGTACTGAAAAATATAAACTAGGGTATTCTTTTTGGGCGTAATCTCTTTTAAAAAAATTATTTCTATTTTTTAATTTATTTTTCCTTGCTTACTCACAAACTAGTCCACTCCTGGGTTTCGGCTTGATGGTGAATTTTGTACATAAAAAAAGATATCTGGTTGTACAAATATATATTTTTTAACACTCACGTCCATGTTATTTCAGCATCTAAGTTATTGTTCTTAGAATACATAAAACTTTTGTCACTTGTCAATTTTAAGAAATTGTATTTTTAACATTTAATTTTTACAGAAAACTATTAGTCAAAGTTGTAGCCAGAATATTTGATTATTCTAACTTTTTTTTTGGAGATGTAAGGAATGATTAGTAGGTAGTACAAAAGTTATTTTCCTATTCAGGTATTTCCAATATATAAATAATATATAGAATAAAGAAATATTTTATTATTAAAAAATTGTTTAATAGTTAAAACTGAATTATTAATGCCACATTGAACCCCTGAACCCCCCTCTCCCTCCACTGGCTACGATTTGATTACAGTATAAATTAATAAAAACTGTTGAGGACAATACTTACGAAATGTTTGTAATATCACAATTCAATTTTATATTGTTGTTAAACATCTCCTCAATTTTTGTATTTATAATAACTATTTCTTCTTTATCATTTACTCCATTTCCCAAACTTTTCTCCAAACTGAATCTCATTCGGTTTAGCTCATGATCTAAGTTTCTCCAATCTTCTCTATTATTTTTGAAAATAACAAATTGTTCGTCATATTCGAGGATGGATTGTTCGCTGTCTTCGCCCGCTTTCTCAAGCGTCAAACACTGCATTAAAAAAATCATATTATTATCCGAAAACTATATAAAAGAGAAACGATAAAGTCACGACAGAGTGATGGCTAACAAAAACTGCAACAAATCGGACAAATGCGGAAATATACCAAACAAACCGAAAGTATCAGAAGACATTTTTGAAACGACTCCGTATCATTTCTCTATAAACTTACATGTGGAAAACTAACTCAACTAAGAAATGTAGTAACACCCAGGAAAAAGTATGAAAAACAGCACATGAGCCTCTTGGACAAGTGGGCAAAACAAACAACAAAAACGAATCTGAATGGACGAATGATGACTTAAAACAAACTCTATTACGTGTAAAAAGGACGCATATCATAAATGGTTTAACACGTACACATAACTCTAAGGACAGAATAAAGTATGCAATAATTCGATTAGCTGTTAAAAGAGAAGTAAAGCAAAAGACATGTGGTTAAAAAATTGTGAAAATGTGGAGAGACTAGGAGCAGAACCAGAGCAATTGGAAGCTGTCAGAAGTACAACGAAAAATTTAAAAGAAAAAGTAACCCTTTAAAATGATGAGAATTAATAAAATTCCTGGCACTGGAGACAGCCCAAATTAGTTATGATTGTTTTATATCACTAAATTAGTGATATAAAACAAAGAAATTTTAGCAAAAATTATGAAAATTATAGAGAGATCAGTGTGAATAGTTCGTCTATCCTCTACCATCTTTAAAATAGTTATTTCATATGCAGTGAAACAGTGAACAAAGAAATTCCTGGGAACTTGAAATAAACGTAGCAAAGGCAGAATACTTGACGTAGGAGCGGACACAGATTTGGACACTGACTCTGGTGAAATACAGGGATGTGAACAGTTTGGATCACTAATCAGTAAGACTCCAAACTGCGAGAGAGACATAATTAATAGAATATATCAGGTCCATAAAGCAATACAACAGCTAAATGGAAAATGGTGCTCAAAGGGAAAAAGGAACTGTACAAACCTGGGAATATACCATACCATACTAAAAAGTATTATACTATATTTCTGTGAAACATGGGGATATCTCAAAAGGATATAGCATCAGACTAAAAGCCCTGTAAATTGTTGCTCTTCGACCGAGTTGCCGATATCTCGACACTAACATGTTCCTAACGAGATCATTAAGCAAAAATTAATGTGGACCAAGATAAGGACATGATCGACAGGCTGGAAAGAAAAATGTTGATATGGTATGGGCACTTGAACCGAATGAGTCAAAGTAGATGGCCTAAGAAGATTTGGCAGTGGACTCCACCAGGAAAATTTAAAAGGGGTCGATGACTGAGACAATTTTGTCCCCGGCAGATACAAAATCAATGGCATATTGATAGGGGGAAACGGCTCATGCTGATAAAACCTGGTATAAAAAAATAGTTGAAATTTGATATTACTTTTACATAATTCAATGACCCAATGGATGCAAAGAATTTTGATTTTCGAGATCAACGTAAGGGGGCCAATTAGAAAATTAAACAATAAATGAAGTGCATCAGGTGACATATTAAATAAAAGCTTTCGATATAAGAAATATATATTTATTGTACAATTTGAAATAAGATATAAACTAATGTATATTAAAGATGGGTTGTTGTAAGCGACAATATGGGTCCCGATTCTTGAAATCATACTGTGACGAAAACGGTCGTATGCAGCCTTGCCAGCGTACACTATGTTCATTCCATTGAAAAACACATTGGTTTGGTCATATACCATCTTCGAGGAGACCGACTATTCGCACGAATGAAATTGTATATATTTTACCATTTTATGAGACAACCATTACATATAGGAGACAACTACTTTGTAATGATCAAGTATGATTTAAAAAAATTAAAAATGATCTACTTATTGATCGTTAGAGAACTGCTGTTCTTTATTGTATGATCTGTGACTGCTGTGCCGTTCCACAAAAAACTTCTCCGACGTCCTATGTGTGGTCCTATGTTCTCTATTGTATGATCTGTGGTCCTATGTATGGACAAATAAGACTTCCGTGAGACACCCGAATTAGTAACATTCGACGTCCCATGTACATTCTAATGAAATCCCGGGCCAGAAACGGACATTCTGAGGACGCCGAATATCGGAAAATGAATGTCTTTAGGACGTAATTGGTAAGTAAATGTGCTATTAGGGGAGGTAGTAAAGAAAATTTAACATTCTCCCTCCGAAATTACTGTGTCTAAAATTTTGACAAACTAGATAAAACAAAATGATTCTCATAGTTTACAACAAAACTAAACGAAAATCTCTACCCTAAATTTGAGAGGCAAGTGAATAATTGTAAAGAAATTTAAGTACATAATATTAAATTAAATTGTAAGAAATAAAAACATATATTTATATTTAAAATGTATATTTTAATAGAGATTAAGGCAAATAAACGAAATTCAAGAATCGCTTTTCTACGAAACAATCTACAATTTATAGGTTCTCACCAACAATTTACAGGTTATCATGAAGAAATTTTAAAAATCAAGTTTGCCATCATGCCATGTCACAAATCAAATGAAAGGGTTCCTTATGGAAAAACCAACCACATTTTTTATATAATTTTAAAATGCCTACTTTAATATATATTGAATAAATAAAACATTCATTTGATACGTCACATGATGCACATGATACGTTTGTTTTTAATTCCAAATTTTCCTGAAAATAACGAAATTTCAACTTAATTCATGCAGTAGATTCAGAAAAATTAGTTAGGGGACAGCAGGGTTGCCAACAGTATAGCCGATTTCTAGCGATCTACCGGTTATAACTTTGGTTGTGCCCTTGGTTGACAGTGGTTGTACTTTGACATAACACTGAAAGTAGAACCGAAACTGATTCGCTAGAATACAATTTATTTCAACCAGAAAACGTCAAAATCATATGTTCAATTATTTTTGTTTAAGTATATACACGTATATGAATAGCTCCTGTGTTATTTAATCGTTTAAGTGATAATTTTGATAAAATAGACAGAACTTTATTATTAAATATTTGTGGTGACTTATTTTTTGTTTATGAAGATTGGACTTTTTACCTGTATAGTTTTATATTTACATATAATTTAAATAAATATATAGCCTGCCTTCTTACAAGAGAACATTCCATGGTTCCAAAACAACTGTATCCAGAGACCTGGCTGCTCAGGCATAATGATTATCATTTTTTATTTTATTTAGAATGCAGAGAAAAACTTTTGAACACTAATTGGAGCTGTTGTTAGAACTGACAAAAATAAGGTGTTGTATAAAAAATATAGTGGAGGACATCATCCCATTGATATTAGTATTCAAATATTGATATTCTTGTGGTACATGGCTACTCAAGATAGTTTAATAAGCATAAGCAAGTGATAAGATGAAACTTATATGTAGTAGATTTAGTTTAAATATAAACAAATAAAAATGTAAAACATCGATTGCTATTGTAATAGCTATCCAAACATTGTATATAAATTAATATTAATTTCCTTGTATTGAAATATTATATTAGAAATAAAAATAAATACATAACCTAGGGGACTGCCGGGAAAATGGCGGGACGGCCACAAGTGTAAATAGCTAGTTAAGTTTAAAAAATTAGATTAAAGAAGTTAGAATTAAAATTTAACATGAAATTAGTGATTGTTCGATAAGTGTTTTATTATAAGTTCTCACAAAAGGTCCCTCGCATGCATAGAACTGTATAGAATAGACGCTTTTAGAAGTGAGAGACGCTCATGAAGTGAAAATAGTTTATAAGTGAATTAGTAACATATAGACGCTAGTTAAGAGGAAGAAGAGAAAGAAAGAAGGAAGATTTTAGTTAACCTGGAAGTCTAGGAATGGCTGTCCCGGAAGAATTATTTTTTATTTAGTTTTTTATTGAAATTGATAATATAGAGGAGGATGGGTTATCCCAGAAGCATTTAATTATGCACCTCTTCTAACTCGAGGCTGGCTAAATGCTTATTGGCGAAGGCCACAAACCCACACACAAACCAACCAACCAACCAATACATAACCTAAAATGTCATTTAAGAAAGAGACAGACAATCAAAAACAACTACTGCTTTAGGTTATTACCGGCTGAAGATATTTCAAACAATGACGTAACAAAGGGCTCATTTGTGACGTTTAAGTGATGTCATTGGTATTAACCACGACCGCTAGAATGTGTTTGGTTCAAACCACTTAGGAACAATTATAACCGGTAGATCGCTAGAAAACGGCTTATGGTAATTAGTGTAATTACCGTTCCGGTATGGTAATATTACAAATTGTATGTATAAAACTTGGCGTCACCAAAATTTGTTTTTTGTTTGGTCGTTTATTCTTCACTGTTCGATCATAAAAAATATTTGTTCGGCTCTTTTTTGTCTATAATATAATTCAACATTTTCATCCTTAAGGTGCAAATTAAGATGCGCGACCGAGACAAGAGACTGCGACATACATGATGCAGTACTTTGCAACACACGACACGTCTGCTTTCTATGAAATTTTATGAAGAACATATTTGAAGCGTCAACAGACACGCGACCGCGACGGGCGACAGCGTCTGGTTTTGAGCTTAAAAAATGACCGATTTAAAATTTTCTTGTAAAGATTTAAATCATCCTACTGCATCATATAAAGACGTAAGCATAAATGTTAAGTGTTTACTAATTAATAGAGAATACAAAATCTTCTGCATCAACTGTTAAATGGAATCGTTTAACAATTACCTCTTCAAAAAATATTTGGAGTTGCTTTGACGACATTTTTGAGTTCATAAATTGGAATATATGTGTTATTTTCACCAAATCCTGCCCCTACTGACCCGATGTCGCTGACGTTTTTCGTGTTCCTCAAATTCTTTCGTCTCCTCTCTCGCTCGCTTCTCAAATTGTACCTTTACGTTGTGTAGGTATTTGTGTATGTTTACACCGTGTACAAACAGAAAAAATACGGTTTACAAATATTGTATAAACAAACATTCACAATGTTCTGTGAGCTCAAAGTTCCATAAGGACCACCTTGAAGCATTTTAACAAAAGCATTGGGGCAAATTGTACAAAGAATCAAGTTTTTTTGCTTGTTGTGATGTTATCATATAATTTAAAAATACATAGTTCTAATATATAAAATATATATTTTTAAGTTAGGTTCTTCTTCTAGTTGAATACTTTGGAAGTAATGTGATATTTTTTTAATTTTAATTTGTATTTTTTGTCCACCGGTCGAGAAGAAATTAAACACTGAATACTGCATCTATTACTGTTGTAGAACTTTAGGCGATAATTAGTATTTTTGTAGTTTGTACAAAATATGTCAACCTATTACGCCGTCAAAACAGTTTACGTAAATTGAAAATTTGAGCGGATTTTTTCATGAAACAATAAATGGTATATGAGAAATAACATTGCTTAATTACTCACTTGAGCACTGCAAGTTTCCAATACGGCTACAATATCAAATTTCCAATTCATTATTACGGATAATTAAAATATTCAGAAAAAGTAAACTTTACCTTCTTGTGTGAATTTAATATTGAACATTTTCAAATAGTAGGCGCTTCTAAACACAGATCATACAAAGAGAAACACAAAACGCAAAACCAACCTTTTATTTCTATAAGCAGCATATGTATTTTTTTGTTTTGTGTAACTGTCAGCGTCTAATCCTTAGATCATTTACAATCTAGATATAGCCTGTCAAGCATAAAATCGTGGCAACGCTAGAAAGAGAGGGCAATAGACACAGTAAGAGTTTATTTCACTTAGTGGGTGGAAGCAGCCAATGAACAACATGCTGAACGTATTTCATTGGAAGCAGCTCCCACCTGAGTGAAATAGCCTCTTACCTCTTAGAGCATTTACTTTCTAGAGATAGCCTGCAGTGCACAAATGTCGTGGTAAGACTAAGGAGAGAGAGGGCAATAGAGAGGGCAAGAGGCTGGCTTGGGAGCTGCTTCCAATAAAGCATGTTGTTCATTGGCTGCGTCCACCAACCATCCACCCACTAAGTGAAATAGCCTCTTACCGTCTCTATTGTCCTCTCTAGCGTTGCCCCGATTTTATGCTTGACAGGCTATATCTAGATGGTAAATGATCTAAGTCTTACCTCGGCATTTCAGCACTGCAGGCTATCTCTAGAAAGTAAATGCTCTATGGTCTAATCTGACACTGTCGGATGACATTAAAAGGTCAATATCTTTATTGTATGATCTGTGGGTCAAAAGTTTATTTATGTTTATATTTGTATACGTATGTTTTAAACCAATTCATACCGTTTCTCTTTAAAATCGTAAATTAAAATCATAATATTGACTCCGCATTAAAATGAGCTCAGAGAACCTCAGTGCAGAACAAAAGCAGTTTTTAGAAGAATGTGAATCTGAATTTAAAAATCGTTATACAAAATTTGACGAAGAGTACAAGCTAATTTATGAAAGAGGAATTCCATCACCTCCAATAATGTTCCCTTGGTTTGGCAGACCAAGATACAATGACCGGGCAGGAGGAAGTGGAAGTGATTATTATCGTTCACATAAAAGAGGTCATCCAGATTCTGAACAATATCAGAGAAACAAACGCTACAGACATTATTAAGAGTAATATATATTTTATGATATGAACAAATATTTTTTGTATTAATGTAGTTATATTGGGGTGGCCAAATGTCAGGCAACCAATTTGCATAAAAAAAATGTGATACAAAAAAATGTAAAAAATGTAATTAAATAATCAATATAAATTACATATTACGTTCGAAATGATTGGCCGCGGCTTCAATACATAATAGACAACGACGTGCAACTGTTCAAATTTGTTGCTTCTTAACTCCTTTAAGTCTTAAGTATGTGGGTTGTATCTGAAAAACATGATCCTTGAGCACATCCCTTAGCCAGAAATGTTAGTGGAGTTAAATCTGGACTTAGGGGTGGCCATTTGAACCTTCAAATGTCCAAATGCCAAGGCACCCAATCCATTCCATGGCAACATGCACACAATACCAACATGCTTGACACTAAACTTTTCACACAGATGTTCACATCATAATTCCAGTTCTTCCTTTCCTTCTCTTCTCGCTTACCATTTTGTTATTCAAGGTTAACTATGCACATTAAATGGATAACCTTGCCTGACTGTTGGCCACCCTGCTATTTATGTTATAACATTAGTTAAATAATTCATAATATACTTGTATAACTTGATAGTATAAACATTGTTATAAATGTTTCAATTAGTTTTCAAAATGAAACTTCTTTATTTACTCCAGAATCACAATGCAAAGATTCACAATTAAACTAAATACTACACTATGTTAAAGAGTTCAACAACCATCAATCTCCTTTGACTGCTGTGACTCTACCCACATTTGAAGTTAATCCTGTGTCTCTTATATAATAGACACTTACTTACCTTTCAATCATCTTCCTTATTGTTGTCATCAGAATAACTAAAGTTTTTACTTTTAATTACTGTTTTCAAATAAAATCAGAACTCATGAATAAGCTTACCTTTACTAACAAGTAATTCTAGTTATTACAGAGAAACTATTCAAACTGAATATTGTTGTTTCAGAGGGTGTGTAGTAAAGGTCTACAGTTGTTACAGAATAGAATGTATTCCATGAGAGGGAAGTTACAACTCTGTTTTCAATAATAACGTGTTAAACCTACTGCCATTGTTAGACATAATGAAAAATCTTGAAAGAATACCCTATCTTTCTGATACAAACTTTTTTTAAGAAGTGCTTATCACCATTTTGGCCTAAAAATTCTGACTTTCAGCAGGAGATGAGTTTCATGTTAGTACAGTACTTTTTTGCAGGGCTAATATTAAAAATTAAAGGAAGGGTATAGAAATATATGATAAAAATTTTCGGGAAAAATATATTTGATTTTATAAACATCTTGATATTTTAAATTAATAAAATCACAACCTGAGAACAATAAAAAATAACAATAATATTAAGTATAACAATAGTAAAGGGTGTTCAAGTTAAATCAAGTCAAATATGCTACTTATAATTTAAGAAGTGAATAACATTTAAAATGTAAAGCTCAATATGTTTGATTTCTTTGAACGCCCAGTAGAATAAGATATCACAAATATTCCATTTTCCTTGTATTTTAATAGGCAATTTTTTGAAACAGTACTATACATTTGTATAATATCATAAATCGGTAACTGCGACTGGATTAACAAATAACTCAATCCAGATTGGACAATATGGAGAAACACATCCTCCCCATGACCACCCATTGGGGATAGCCAAATGGGTTAAACCTTGTTTAATGACTCCACAAGCACCAGATCGTTGTTTATCAACCATTGAATTATATAAAATGTTAGAAACATTTTGGGTTTTATGTTTTTCATTCTTAGTGTAATAGTTTGTCACATTTGGCAAGTTCAAGGATTTCAGGTGGCTATTAGGAAGATGAACATCTGAAAAAAAAATAGATTTGATTACTTAGTTATTATAAACATCTTCATAGCAGGAATTTCTATATTTTTTATTATTTATCTATGCTAATAGATAATAAGATACAATTTGTTTGTTTGTAGGGGATATTCTGTGAAGTACTAACTGATTCTTAATATATCTAATTGAAAATTTTAGGCCCCGGCTGAAGCCTTTGAAAATGGTAAAAAGTGAAAAAAGTAGGATGAAACCCATTATAAAAGGAAGAGAATAGAACAAAAATTAATGGAAAAATAATTTACGGGCGATCTGAGGTCGGGAAGTGGGAGGGGTTTTAAGGGTAAAAAACGGTTTGTCCCGATTTACGGCAAAACTACAAGTCATATGGCAAAGTTGTAGGTAATAAAAAGATCTACAACTTACTTACTAAAACTTACCTTTTTATGCCCCAAACACACTGAATTCCTTTATTTAAAATATTTATTTTTTCACCTTTTTTTGATTAAATATCGAAAAAGCACCCTAATTTTCAATGGAAAATTTTCACATCAAAAAGCCAGTGGGCTTTTTGTTTGTTAAAATCTCTACTTTCTGATGGTGTAAAAAAATATATACATTATAGTAAATGGTAAATGCAAAGGTTCGAAAATAACTAATCCGATTTTTTCTATCATTATGTACAATTTTGAGCTATTTATTAAAACTTTTAATTTAATTAATCGAAAAACGTAAGATTCCATGTTACAATGTTAGTCTGAAGCTGGTAGATAATGTAACTCGTTTCCTTGGACTTCCATGTTAGTTAATAAACAAAATGATTACAAGTCGAAATATACTATAATTGACAACCAAATAAGACAATAAAGTTAATATTTAATAAAACATCTACAATATTTTGAGTTAAATTATAGAATCTTCGTTAAATCATATGTGTAGATGCCTATTTATTGCTATTTTAAAATTGTACTTATATACCAGAGTGACCTATGGAAAATTTTAGCCCATCAAAAGGTATTTCATAGATAAGTGGGGAAGGGTCTAGGCCTTTCTACTTAATTTTCCAATTCGAGTTTATTTCCTTTCTTTGCATTTTCTGAGAACTGTCATTTGAAAAATTCAGTTCTTTTCAGGAACCAAAAGTAACACACCCATAAGAAATAATGAAGACGTGATTAAAAAATTAATTATTATACGGGGGCAATGGGGGTTTCTATTGTTTTTAGTAAATTCAATAACTCTGAAACAGAAAGTGATATCACCGTAAAAATGATAAATGTATATTACATACAGCAATTACAATGTTTAAATATGAAGCATATGTCCACCAGATTAAATTGTCAAAAATACGTTACCGTTTTTTTTTAGTTCAAAATCAAACTATTTTAAATGTTAAACAACAACTGAGTGTTGACGATTATATGCAGAAGGAATAATGTTAATTGCTTTTTCTGCAGATGACTTATTATTGTATTTTGTTTAATTCAAGTTAAAATGAGTACTTCAATAATTTTAAAAATTACAAATTTAATTATCTATTTAAATAAAAAATAAATAAATATCTTATACTAAATTAAGTTTACTTAACTCATTTTCTTTAGGGTGTTTGGTGGAATTTTTTATATTTTCTTTTAAATATAGCTTGGCAGCCAAAATAGGAAACCTTAATTAATCTTCCTGGCTAAAAACTAATTTTGTGAATAAGTTAAAAACCAATTCGCTGAACACACGAGTAAGAAAAAAAGTACTGTAATTCTCGATCTTGTTCAAGAGAAATTATCTACGATAGCGAGGATCATAACTGGGATGTTAGAGAGAATAGCAATAGTATAAAAAAGGTTGACGCAAGATTTCAGTTTAGTAGATAGCGACGTAGCGGAACATCTGATCGAGCATGAGTTCATCGACCTTTAAAGTGAATAATTTTGTGGTGGATTTAAGATCCGGCAACGTTGTGCTTTTTCATAAAGATCATTCACTTGTATAAAGCTAGGGATGATCGATATTAGAAAAACATCGATGTTAACATCGAATCAAAAGTATCGATGTACAATAAACATCGAAAGAAAAACATCGATGTTTTAGTTAGGTGGCAAAATAAAGAAGCTATTTTATTTATTAACACGACCGCCACAATTGAAAGTAAAAGTCGAGTCCTAGGTGGTATCCCTTTTTATTACATATATATATATATATATATATATATATATATATATATATATATATATTGTACTTTGTAATCATATAATAGGAATTTGTTTTTAATTTTCTTTGAAAACTGCAAACGGCAAGAGGTTTATACGTAAACCTATCAGACCAAGGGAAAACGTTCCTAAAGCTGTTCGGAAAATTGGCAGAGAAACATAATCATTACAAAATTTCGGGAAAATCTGTTGGCCATCATTACTAAGAACCAAATGTCTTAAAAATCTCAGATTTCCCAACAGAAGCATGAATTTCAGAACGTTGTAGTTGGAAAATGAGGTCACTGTGTTCTATGTCACAAACATGATTGTGAAGAATTTGGTAGATTGCACACAGAAAACAAGACTAATTCAACAATGTGCAAATGTGATACTTACAATCACTATGTGTAACTTATTCTATTGTAAGCAATGGCTGTAATCTATAAACTTCATCCACAGAATAGATTATTCGGTGTTTTAACTTTATTTCTCACAGCACACAATCTACTATACCGAATTCCCGCTAGATGGCCTAGACTGCATCGATGTTTATTCTTATAACATCGATGTCAAAACATCGATGTTTTCTCGCTAAACATCGATGATTATTCAACATCGATGAATATCGATCATCCCTATATAAAGCTATCGCATCGTTAATTTCTCTGTCTTTCGCCATATTGTCATATTGTACAACTGCTCCTTCAAATACTTATCAGAAACATATATAACTGTGATAGAAATTTTTAAATTGATTTATTTATTCAATAAAGAAAATCATACATACCATCAGCTTCTGAGAGATCAATAAATGCCAAAAGCATGTCATCTGGATTGGTCAATTCTTTTATCTTTCCATAAAGAAGGTCTAAATTTGAATTACTTTTTATCAGTAAATTAGCTAACTGTAGATGCAGATTATCAATTGAGAATGTTCCTATCAATGCTTCATATTCATTTCGTGTTTCACTCGGTCCTTCATGCAAAGCATTTAACGTTATGTGAAATCCTTCAACAAAAATGGAATTGTAATTTTAGATAGTTCAGAGGGTCATGTAAGATCATTTCTTTTATAATAAATTATAACCAAAAAACCAGTAAAACATAAAATCTCATTAATTGGCGTCTTGCATAAATTATGAATAATCCTACATCTAAGTTTTCGTCCTTATAACATAATATAAAACTAACAAATTCTAAATGCTTGTGTTCCCTTGGGTTACAAGTGAAATGAAATAAAGTAAAATTGCTTGTGTGAATTTTCAAATAGTAGAGAAAAATAATTATGATAAGTTAGGAGGATATGGTAGTAAAGTTTATCCTGAATGGCATTATAGTGTGGCATCACGTTGCCATTCTAGTTGTCATTCATGTAAACCAAAGATGAGCAGACCATACAACGACCAATAGTTCAGTAGTATCTTGTTTAGCTACGTTCTACCATTATTTCAAGGTATAGTTTCCTTTAGATATTAGATTTTCATTTCTTCCCATGTGTTTCTGTTGTTGCTTTTTTGGGACCAGATAATGTCCGCTATTTTTCTGTCCTAAGTTCCATCTTATAGCAGGGCGCTTCTTTTTTTTTTAACACTCCTAGGATACCACTGAGTATTTTTTTCTTGTCTAACTATTCCTGCCTTCTAAACAAGTGTCCTGCTATAGATAATATTAATTATCTGGGTTTTATTTTTGTTGCCGATTATATTACATTCTTGATTTTTTTTTGTCCTCTGCATGGTCTGAAAAACCTGCCGTGAGACATTAAAGCTTCCCATAAAATTGCTTACTTGCCTAGACCTAAAAAATTTCTGATTTGTCCCTCTTTCTAGACAATTTATTTTCCGATTTGCCCCCCTCGAGAACAATTCCTAAACCAAAAGCTGGGTATGATGCAATTTTCCTTGCTATGATTTTGAATAGTTTGGCATATTCTACAAGTTGGTGCCTGTTGTAATTTTCCTCTCTCTTCGTTTTTATAGTAACGCCTTAGATTAAAAGCTTAGATTCTGTGTTGATCTTATTGTTTATACCTCCTACTTCTTTCCCACAGGTCAGTATCGCGTTCATTAGTAGTGTACTACACGGTTGTTCTTGATGCTTTTCTTCAAGTAGGGACGAACAGTGCTTGGACTTTTATTTCAGATTATTGTTGTCTATACTGTTGATGGGCGCCTATGTGGGTAGTTTAAATATTTCTAGTTTCATATTATGGGCGAATTTTGCTTTGATAAGCCTATGAACGCATCCTGCTTCAATTTATATACCATATTTATAACATTTATGGTACTCATCTTGTTTTTTTGCACAAAGTGAGTTTCATTCTAGACTGATCCATTTGGAACTTACATTGTCTTCTTTTTATTGAAGATTTTCCCGATGTAGAAGTTGATATATTGATAGTGTGCGAATTGTACTATTTATTCCCTTACACTTCACTCAACAATTATTCTACAATCGAATGCTCTCCTTCAATGTACTCCCTTCCCTTCGCCAAACACCGTTCCATTCGTTTTTCCAGTTCAAAGCAATGATGCGTCATGGGTAGGGGCGTTGTCCTGGTGCAAAATCCACCACTTGTTTGTCCAAAATTCCAGACGTATATTTCAAACTCGCTCTTGCAGTGTTACCAAAAGTTTCAAATAATAAGTTTAGTTCTGGAACGCAAGCAGCTGTCACGATGCAGTTAATGTCGAAAAAAAACTATTAACTTTGCTTTCAATGTTGATTTCGACATCCTTGCCTTTTTCATTCTTGGCGATGCACGAGTTTTCTATTTCTAGTGCATGGATTGCCGCTTAGTTTTCGTATTGGAATATCCAGGTTTCATCACAAGTCATGATGTTTTCCGACAATTCAGGTTCTTCATCTAATCTCTCAGACCTGTTGACGGACGAACTTTTGATCGGAGGTCAAATTTGTTGGTACCAACTTCGCACAGATTTATTCATATTCAATTCGTCATATAAAATTTTTCTGTCCGTTTCTTTATTGGCGTTTACAGGAACAAAAACAGGTCGACCTGGACGTTGGTCATCTTCGGTGCTCTCTCGGCCTTCAGAAAACTTTTCATGCCATTCGAAAACACGTACAAGAGATATTTTCACGAGAAATTTTCGTCATACATTGTTATCGGCACGAGGAAGAGAACACCCTGATTCTAACCTCTATATAAAAAATACGACTGCAGCGACTAAGACGTGTTGCGTACTTCCAACTATCCAACGCTGCATTCGTTTCCCTCTCTATCCTTCAAGATAACTTTCTACGCGCGCAGTATCTTTATTTAACAGGCACACCTAGTATTTTAAAATTTATAGTTTATCAGTTTTAATTAATTTAAAAAATATTGACGTTGAGTAAGTTTTGGTAATTCATCAAGTTTTAAACCTCCAAAACAGTAAAATTTGAAGTGAATACTTTTTTATCAATTAAATATTAGGCGTCAACTAATTGAAGAATAACAATTGTCGGCCCAACGGAATATTTTAGGTGTTTAGTTTGTATTTGCCAATGATACAAACGGGAGAGTTTATGGCAATAACGTTGGGATGAAAGGGTCTATTGCTTACACCTTGGGATGTGGTATACGTATTTGCATCAGTGACACTGACCAGAGTACTAGTACTAGTTTGGTTCGATATCCCCAGCTATAAAAATCTGAGTTATTAAACTGAGGTCCACCTCTTTACCCATTGTTTTGAATCCCTCCATATAAACAGAAATTGTGAAATGCAAGAAATCAAAAAGAGTTATCAATGACAAATAAAACTACATTCAGTTTTATAACATATTTACCTCCTTGAGAATCATACATAAATCCGAGTTTTGATGCATCTCCATCAAGCATACAAAAATTCCAATAATGTTGTTCATGATTCCAGTCTTTGATTTTTTGTAATTTGGGATTGTTTAATTCTTCACAAAGCATTCTAAGTGCAGTCACATTAACAATATCTTGTAAAACTAGTATTGATAATCTGAAAATCAATAGTTGTAGAACCAATGTTGTTTACAACTGTCAGTGCCGGCATAATATACAATTTACCTTACCCATTCTCCAAAATGGTCCTGCAAATTACTTCTTTTACACCTAAATTTGATGCTTTTTCAGTTGAAAACTCATGCAAGTTCCACACACCAATTCGGACAGCAGGGCTTCCGCCATTTTGAAACTTAAACTTTTGAAATAATGGTCTAGGTGAATAAATAGACAATAACTCAAATATATCCTCAGATAAATTCGATCCATTTGATAGGGGCAAATTGTTAATCATAGTCGATCTGAAAACATACACACATATTTAGGAAATAAATTAAAAAATGAAATTACAATTATGCAAACTCTCTTATCAAAACAACCTTGTTTAAGTATCACAATATTAAAAGGACAACTTTTTATAAAGGTTTGTTGGAGTTGTAGGATAACAACTGAATAATTTTATTTAACAAACAAAGCTACAATGCATCAATTTTACCAACAACTACAATCATTAATAGATAAAATACTCTATACAGACAAGGTAATTATAATGCCTGATAAGTAAAGACTTTATACAGGGAATAAACAAATATACAACAAAGAAATAATAAATGACTACTACTATATGACTACTTGTAGACTTCTGTTCTAGAAATGGACTAAGGATTGACAACTGATTCCACCTACACATAACTATACCTTCAACAACATAAGTATCTATACCTTCAATAACAAAAGACAATGATATTAAATAGCGAAGAACCAGAAAGTGCATCAGAGAATCAAAAAACGCAAACATAAAGCAATAAATGAAGCTATCGACACTAGTGATATTAACATGAATTCCACCAACATAACTAAACTCTGGTCTTGTCAAGAAGTTATGCACCTAGCAGAACGAAAATGCTATCATTTCTATAAAAGCACACCTACACCTGAGGCCTTAGCCAAATACATGAAAACAAGAAATGAGATAAACCCAAAAATATTACTATTAATATGGGACTACCTGTATGGCGCCCAAAGGAAGGACTGGAAGATGCTCCAAAATCGCAAAAAGCACTCAACGGGTTTATCCTAAACAAGACACACTGCTGAACATATCTATGAAGTTATTCACACACATACTGTAAAATAAGCTGAAAAATATAACAAACGCTCAAGAACAACAAGGTTTTAAAAAAGGCAGACCCATAACTGAGGCCATATTTGACATGAAACAAATTAAAAAGGAGGCATTAAAGTTTAACAAACCAGAATGTTTCATGGATTTTAATAAGGCTTTCGATAGAGTACAATTGGGTGATATTAAACTTGTTAAAACCAAGAGGCCGATATTATAAACGTAATACAAAAACACCCAACAAAAGTGAAAGCTGGGGTAGAATTTATTGAAGACATCCCAACACCAGGAGCAGTTAGGTAGGTGATAATGTTAGCCCATTCATATTCAATCTGCTAATGGACAATATTATAGAAGTAGTCTGCACTTTGGATTCATAATGGGACAGGAAAAGATATGAAGATGTTGTGATAATAGTTAACTCAAAGACGACCTACAAAAGAACTTTATAAGCTCTACCAAATAAGTGTCAAAACCAAATACATAGTAATGGCAAAGGAGTCAACAATGTGCAAACTAGATGTGGAAAACACCTACATTGGGCATGTAATGGAGTTTTGTTTTGTTTTACCTGGGCATAATATTTCCAGCTACAATAATCCAGGCAAATACCTAAAGGCACACATTAATAAGGCATCAACAACATCAAGTGCCTTAAGAGACATGCTATTAACAACTTTGAAAAAATGACAGTTATGCAATTAATTATCATAAATTGCTGGTAGATGTCATCAACATTCATTATGTTATCAGCTAGTAAGAGATAAAGCAATTATTTACAAAGCTTATCAATACTGTCAATTTATGTTTTATGAAAGGAGACCATACTCCAAACCCATATTCCAGTATTGGTCTGACAAAAAAAATAAGACTAAATGAAATAGATCTGGAGTTTGAAAGTCTTTACCAGCCCAGCCAATAAAAAAAAACCAATATTCAATATGTTTGAAAGTTTTAAGTAGCTTAAATGATACTTGCAGGTCCTGTTTATGTTATTTTGACAACCATCACCATACATTTTTTTTAATATTGAGATTTGATTATTTTTTAGTGCACACAACTTTTCTAACTTTTAATGTCATTTTGAAGAGCATATATATCCTGTTGACTTGCTATTTCTCTTAAAACTACTGTAAACACTCAGAACTGAATTTGTCTCAAATATCATTTATGACTATACTAAATGAGATTGGACCTAGATGTGATCCTTATGAGACCCCAGATGTTACATCATACTCACTTAAACAGTGACCATTTACTTGGTGACTGTTTTATAATATATAAGATTTGAACTAATTCATTGATACAAATAAAACAATACTAAACAGTGAAGGTATAATGATTGTCCCTATGGCCTACTATTGTCTGTTGTAACAAATTTGCAACACTACTCTTTGAAAAAGACTCTTTAATTATGTAAGTTTTCTATTCAAACTTCTACAGCATTATTTGACTTAATAAATTGTAGTAGCAGTAAGTTATTAAATGTTACTAATCATTGTTTTTTTTTTCACTTTTACATATCTAAAATAATTGTGCTAAAACTAGTTATTGAAATTATGCATGACATCCTTAGTTATCTAAAGATGCCTCCAGATAAGATTGGATGACACTTCACAACAGTATAACAGTGTTACACTGTAATAATGTAACATTGCACCAGTTGATTTTACAGGTTTTAGTTACATGTTTGGACAGGTGAGCATAACAAAGCAGCTTGCCCAGATTTTACTTGAATTATAGAAAGGTAGAATGATGTGCTAGTATGATAGGCAACAACAGTTTAAACACTTTAGGCAAACTATTCCATATCATAATAAA
The DNA here is from genome assembly GCA_034190945.1 of Octodonta nipae. Taxonomy (NCBI): domain Eukaryota; kingdom Metazoa; phylum Arthropoda; class Insecta; order Coleoptera; family Chrysomelidae; genus Octodonta; species Octodonta nipae. Next base: position 110,099,971 of record CM067220.1, read on the forward strand.
AACAGTTACCTAACAGTGTTATGATTCAAAATTATGTTAGATGGTTAGAACCACCTTAAGGTGTCTGATATAAATTTTAACTTATTGATTAAAATTCATGTTTAAACCCATATACATGAAGTAATGAAAGTCCAATATGTGTATATATTACTAGCAGATTCAGGGGGTGGGTTAAGGACCTAAAGCCCCCCCTCAAATCATCTGAGTGGTATGCTTCTTTAGTGTTTATTGTGCTAAAATTGACATTCAGTTATGTAAAGCCCCCAGACAAGATCAAGCCCCCCCCAATCAATATCAAGCCCCCTAAACAAGATCAGGCCCCCCAAACAAGATCAAGCCCCCCAATGACAATCTTGGTTCTGCCCCTGATATATATATATATATATATATATATATATATATATAACATTTACTTACTTTCCAATGAAGTCTGGCATTGTGTGACAGCTTGTTAATATTTTTGAGTTGGATTCGATGTTTTCAGAGGTATCATCATTTTCTAATGTCAAATAAATACATAAGTGAAATAATAAAACTTTATCTATTCCTTTCACTTTGAGCAAATCATCAAGCTGAAAATATAGGAGCTTAGAAAGAGAATTTAGTTAAGACATTATAAAAAATACTTTTCTAAAGGCTCCTTTCTTGGCTCTATAATGTACGATAGCAGCAGCAACTTCTTGTGTAATCCCTTCTATACTTTGTAATTCAAAAATTGTTGCCTTGTTAATATTTAAAAGTTTACTAGATTTACATGTTGATCTAGATTCATGGCTGTTTATACTGTCATAGCTTGGAGCCCTTGAAGAAGCTTGACTTTGTAACCTTCTATTAGAAACTGTTATTTCAGATCGAAGTTCCTGCATTTTTGTAGCCCCTATACCTTTCACTAATGCTAAGTCTTCTACCTTTTTAAATCTACCAATGATTTTTCTATGTTCAATAATATTCTTTGCCATCTCCCGATTTATTCCACTTAAGGTCATTAATTCTTCTTCACTAGCTAAATTTATATTTAATTGATTTATTAGATGTCTATTTTCAGATATTCTGAATGTGTAGCTAGGTCGAGAATTACTTTTAGATCTTAAAGATTTTATTGAAAAAGATCGTAAAGAGTTTTTACGTCCTTTAGGTAAACTAGTTTCTTGACCCATAATATTCTTTATCCCAAAAAGTTCACTAAAAAGAAGAATTTTTAAATTTTATAGAGATTATAACCTGATAACAAATTTAGCTACAATTCAAGTTTCGTCATCACAAATCCTCATTACTGGAATAATTATCAGAAACAGATAGATAAAATTATCATATCCATTCATTTATTATCTGTTATGAGTTTACTCAAAAACAGGTATTTAAAAGTACAAAAGGTTATACGTTTGACTTTGACATATAATTAATTGACATTAAAAGCGCTTTCCATTTATACAAACCACCGTTGTACAAACCTATTGATGTTTTATTGGATTTGTTCCAACGCGTCGAATAACAAATACATAACGGGTAAACAACTTGCGCGGTAACAAGTAACCAATTTCAACTTAGAGCAAATAATTACGGAGGCAAGACTAGGTAGGGGAATAATGGAGAGAGTGACAGTAACAAGTTATTTCACTCGATTGTGATCTGCTTCCACCCACCAAGTGAAATAGCCTATTACCCTCCCTCAAGAATAGTAAACAAAAAACTTTTTGAATAAAACCCGACCCCTTGTGACGTTTCATCGCTGAACAGAGGATACTGTTCAAGAATGGTCAGAAAAAGGAATATTTATGCTCGAAGAGAAAATCGAGCACATCTATTAGCAAGCTACATGGGCTGTAAAATTAAACTTCTTGCAAATGTAATGAAATGCACATCTTTATTTTGATAATATGTAAATGAACATTTCTTTAAAATTGCAATTATTTCATTTCTTTCAAAAAATATTCTATTTTAAATTTCAATATTTAGCAAACTGCAATTATAACACGATTACATATAAAATAAATTCTAACATATCGATCTTTGAATGTTTGGTAAGCTACTATATCGGCTGTAAAATTCGACTTTGAAAACGAAACTAAATGGAAAAATTGCCCCTTTTTCAAATTTCACATTCACTTAAAAATATGCTATATTAAATTCTGATATATCATCTGCCTTCTGATGTTAAGGAAAATACTTATCTGGACTTAAGATTTCATTTACTTCAACTGAAAATTACCCCATCCTCTTTATTCTAATCTTAATGTGCATTCGTATATAATTATATGTGCATTTTTAAATTAGTTTGTAAACAGTTTTTTCCAATTAAAAAAGTTTAAAGAAGTTCTGAAAATGTAGTGGTATACAAAGCTAGAACCTGGTGATATCTATGTGTCTTTATTAAAAATAATTTGGTCAAGTGCGAGTTGGACTCGCATACTATTTTATTTTCCACACGTAGACTTTTTTATCTGCTTCATGATTCGCTAGATTTTCATAAAAATATGTATATAATTTTCTAATTAACATTAGAGTTTTATTTGACTAATACACTTTCAGGTAACCCTTTTATAATCTATTGTCTGAATTTTAGGCTCTGTAGATTGAAAGATAAAGGGGAAAGTAGGTCAAGTTTTAAATAATACATTATTAAATCTTTTAGACAAATTATTTAAAAATACAAATAAAATATATTTTTCAAACTTCTAGATAGTGTAGGTTCTAAAGTGGGAATTAAATCGATGTTTAATATTTTTGTTAATATCTATTAAACAAATGATTTAACAATATGATATATTTGTAATTCACATAATGAGCCTTTTATTTGATATATTACATGATCCGTTAGAAAAAATTATAATTTTTTATTTTCCATTTAATTCTATAATTTTTCCCCAAAATTAATATTGAGGTTTTCTAGTATTTTTTTTTTATAAATTTTAGGTATTATGGTTTCGGTCCTTTCATTTTAATATTAAGGATTTATTCGTATTTTTCCTGTAAACAAAAAATGTTAGGTCTTATAGTTTGGGGAATAAGGGGGGAATAAGTTGATACCAAATTTCAACCTCTTCCGTCCAGTAGTTTAGGAGAAAATTGCTGTGATGTGACAGAGGCAGAAATCCGGAGTGATATTATAAGGGTATCCGTATATTGTATATAGGGAACCCTAATTATAATCCTCACTATTTAAAAAAAATTAAATTGTATTATTTAAAAAATGTAAATTTATAGCAAATGATATTTTCACCTAAAGAACATGCTAAAGTATTTTAGAATAAAACATTTTTAAAAAATGTAACCGACAAGTATTACTAAAAAGTTGAAAATAATTATAACGAAATATAACTCTAGACAGTAAATAACACATTCTATGTTGTTAGGTACCTACACACAAAGTAAAAAATTTAAACATTAAAAGGTTCTCATTCTGCACAAATTAATTACCTACCTATCAAGTATATTTTTTATTTACGTTAAACCAATCAACAACATATTTGAAGTTACTTAAGTTGCAGCAAATCATAAAAGATTATAATACATTTCAATGATTTAATTCCAGGTAAAAATTCTGCCAATTAATTTGAAAATTGATTATTTTTGTATTAATTGTGACACTTCTAGTACCTATACTTCTAAAAATCCATCAGTCCTCATCACTAAACAACCTGTTGTGTCCAATATCTTTGTTAATTAAAAATATTATTTATGAAAAAATACTATTTTAACTTCCAACAGGACTTAGTAATAAAATTGGAACAATTTTGTTTCTTCTGCATTAAATTAAAAATAATTTGCAGAAGAAATTTTGGATATTTCCACTTATCTCCAACTGGTAAATTCAAATTCAAATGAAAGCTGAACTAAACATGCTTCGATAGACTTCGGACAGCCGAGTGGGTTGGAAATCAGGCCGAAGCGCATAATTCTTAGAGCTTTTACTTAAATATGCTCTAAGGTATGATCGAACTAAAAATCCTCGCTTCAGAGCAAGAACCATTTGAATGGATTTAGAATCGATTCAGAACCAATAACTGCTTACCGCGAACACCGAACTCAACTTATGAGCAATACACTTTTAACCTTATGGTGATCAGTGTACTCTACCGGTTGGTTTTAAAACAACCATGTTCCAATTAACGTCCTAAAATTGCCGCACTGTGCGGCACAAAATCACTTTGTGCTCTGGTAATTGGAAAACAGCCTGTGCCGCCTGTGGTTATCACAAATTAGAGTGGATACTTTGTGGTGGTTATCACAGATCATGCAATAGGTGGTTATTATGTCAACTGTCAATATATTTGGCGGCATTTATTTTGAGAAATTGTATTATTACAAGAACCTTGGGTGAACTGCGAGACAGAGCGGACACAAAGTGAGAGAGCTGCAAGTGTGTTCCTACCTGTGAGTATTCCTCCTTTCATTAGTATAGCCGTGGTATAGCTTGTTGTCGTATTGCTTAGTGCTATTTTTGCATAGATTTTTGTAACTGGTGTTGAAAACTACTCTTTGACTCTCCATCGCCACAAACGATGGAGGCAGGGCTGCCAGATCTCACGATTTATCGTGAGATCTCACGATTTTGGATAAAATCTCACGATCTCACGATAGGTGTCCCTCATTTCACGATTTTTGTAATAGTGTGAAATTACGCACGTCCACATATAAAATTTAAAATATACAATTTTATAAGTAATAAAAGGTTATCAGAAATAAACTTATCAACTGTAATACCATCCTGAATTTAGTTGAACAACCATAAAATGTCTTTTTGCAGTTACCGGGGAATTACCTATTTTATATAAAAGGGCTGTTCCAAATTGGATACCGGTTCAGTATCGTGCATTCATCACGTTGGAACAACAACAACGGCTTCAATAATTTGTGGGACAAATCTTTTATCGGTAAAGGGCGCTGCTTTTTTCAAGTCGTGGCACATTTTTGTTCGTACTTCTGTGTCGATATTTCGATCTATGAGCTGTTGTTATGAGTTTCTTCTTTCTTAGAGCTTATTCGAGTATTACAGTCAATAAATTTTCTCCCTGAAAGTTCATTACATTCAATCATTTGATTTTTATTAGATGATTAATTGTTGACTAATACGATATGGTTTTACCTACATGCAATTGTCACCATGTGGTCTTCAGGTAAAAACTGAAGAATCTTCAGATATTGAAGAATTTTGTTTACGAGTTATTTTTACATTAGACCAAAGGGTGGTGGACCAATTCTGACCGTGTATTCGTGATCACCGAGCAAAAATATTTCGGATAGCATGTCTCGCATATCTGAATCAGAGGTTTTTCTGTGGCGGCGTTATTTTCAATAATACCCCCGTTTCTCGCTTTTGAACATAAACGATTTTAATCTTAGAGTATCTACTTCCGAGAGATAGTGCATAAATATCGTGCCAATGCTAGAAAGAGAGAGCAACAGAGAGAGTAAGAGGCTATGTCATTCGACTGGGAACTGCAACCAAAGATCTCATTGGCTGCACCTACCAATTGAGTAAAATAGCCTCTTGCTCTCTCTATTACTCCCTCTTTCTACCTTTGGCATGACATTTGCAAATTGCAGGCTAGCTCCAGAAGGTGTATGCTCTAAGATTCTAATAGTGAGCCTGATAAATTTCACTTAAAAAACAAAAGTATTCAACCTCCTATGATCAAAAATTAGAAATAGAAATTGACTATTGTTCGTTTGATAAATTTAAAAATTTAATTTAAATATTTTTATCATTGTGCGGTTAAATTTCCTTTTTTCTAATATAATTCTAACAAAGACCATCGAATGTAATACTAATTAGAAGTTAAAAAGAAACAATACTAATGAAAATTCACTTAAATAAGGTTTTTAAAAAATCTCACGATTTCTCACGATTTTTGCCGATCGATCTCACGATTTTATCCCCAACCAATCTGGCAGCCCTGGATGGAGGGTCTGGAAGACGACCCAGGAGGGGGCGAATATACGGACAACCCCGGCGGGGGTGATGATTTTATGAATAATGCTCGAAAACTTATTTATGACTCGCCGTCAGCCAAAGAGGCGGCGAGCACGTTAATAGAATTATTTCAGAAAACAAAATTCAATTCATTCACAGCTGAAAGAGACTTTTTGTCACAACTTAACATAGACGAAGATATAATAAACGAAATTAAAATTATAACCAAGAACGGTTTTCATTACTCGGTTGATGGCAACCAAGTTCTGAATTCCCCTAAAATAAGAGTTTTATCCAATCACCTGATAAAAAAGAATACAAAAACAAATAATCAACAAGTTAAAAAAGTTATTAAAAAAAGTGATGTTGTTGATTCCGGGAAAGAAATGGAATGTTCTGACATTCCTGAAATTAACCCTGTTAATAATGAGAATAATTTAAATCATAAAATTAATAACCTTAGATTTGGTATCTATGATCAAGGTCCATTTACGGTTTATTTAGAATCTTTAGTTGATAATCTCAATTACCAGATGGTGGGGAAAAAATTAGCTGCTATAAAAGAGTTTGAAGTGTTTAAATTGGAAAGTAGAGGGAAAAATAAAGTTGCGGTTTTTTTTAGGTCAGTTAAAAAGGCAAATGAATTTTTAAATAACAATTTGTTCTTATCTAATAATAATTACATTGCTTATATTCCTAAATCTCTTTTGACTAGAAAGTTTTTGGTTAAAGGAGTTAATGTTAATTTTACAGAAGAGGAACTTCTCCTAGAAACTAGGTTAGGTTCCTCATGCTCAGAGATAATCGAAGTAAGAAGAATAAAAAAGAAATGTTTGGATGAGAATGGTGTTGTTTCTTATAGTAATACACCCTTGGTTGTATATACTGTTAGAGGTAATAAAATTCCTGAAAAAGTCAAAATTTATTTATGCTCATTTAACACAGACATATATATTCCTCCGGTAATACAGTGCTTCAGTTGCTTAAGGTATGGACACACGCTTACTCAGTGCAAGGGTCATGAAAGATGCACATACTGTGGTGACACATTAGATGATAAACATTCAGAGGATAGGTGTACGACCTCCTGCATATTTTGTAAAGGAGCACATTCGGCAACAGAGAAGGGCAAGCCTTTTAAGGAACGCACTTGTCCGGAGTTCTTGAGACAAAAGAAAATTAAAGAATCTATGGCAATCTATGGATTATCCCAGTTCGAAGCCGGGAAAAGCTTCCCAAGGGATTATTTAACGGTTACTGACAAAAAAACTAATTCTGACCCCAACTCATATATTAAACGTCTAAATCCAGGTAATTTCAATGTTTCTTCATTCCCACGAATTAAGGGAGATCTTACACCACATTTTGATACTCGTTTGAATGTAACAAAGAGGAAAATCTCCTCTTATGCGGACAAAGCTAAGTCACATCCCTCTGAAAGTAAAATAAATAGTTTCGAAATATTATAATTCTTCTGATTTAATCAATCCTAATGGAAGACTCAGGGAGTCTAACGTCATTGGTCTTGTTAATAATACCTCACAAAATAATGTGAGTCAGGATTGTTTAGATTGCAATAGTGATTCAGCTAATGATAACATTTCTCATAAGGAATTTGAAAAGTTCTTTAAGAATCTACATAATAATAACCCATCTGCACTGATTAATATCATAAAAAATTATTTTCCGGCCTTTCATGCTGGGCTTTTTGTTACCCCTTCTTCTTCTAAATCATGATAAAGTTTTTACACTGGAATATCAGGAGTGTCTATTCCAATAGGCACGAATTATTGTATTTAGTCAATATTTATCAACCATTTGTTATTTCTTTGGCGGAAACTTGGATAAAAGCAGACAAACCTTTTAATTTTAAAAATTACAATATTGTCTCGGATGATAGACAGGATGGTAAGGGAGGAGCCGCCCTGCTCATTAAACAGGGGATAAAGTTTGATAGCATTAAATTAAATTTTCGTTATTCCAACAAGATACAGATAGTCATCATAAAGATAGATGACCTAGCGATTTGTTCTGCCTATTTCGCTCCTAATGTATGTTTTGATGAATCCTTGTTAGGTAATATATTTAAGACTTTGGGAAATAAATTTATCCTGCTAGGTGATTTAAACAGTCTCCACCACCTCTGGGGATGTGGTCGGGTAAATAAGAACGGGATTATTCTATATAATTTTTTAGAGAACAAGGACATTAATTTTTTAAATGATTTTAAACCTACATACCTATCTCCTAATAAAAACAGCGTTATAGACCTAATTATGGTTCCCTCGGGTTTTCTCTTCAAGAGTGAATCCATCACGCTAGGAGACACTCATGGCAGTGACCACTTTCCTTTAATCATAAATCTGAATTCTTCGGTTAGGCAATTAAGACAACCCAACTCATTCGTGCAAACTCCTAAATGGAATTATAAAAGGGCTAATTGGGACAAGTTTTTGGATGTTCTGGAGAAGGTCTCTCTGGATGCCTATGATGATGGTTTTTATGGTAAGTTGTGCAGCGCACTAGAAGAGGCTAAAAGGAAATGTATTCCGAAGAAAAAATTCAGTACTAACAAGAAGTTCTGCCGATGGTGGGATGAAGAATGCACTCAACTTATCAACAAGCGGAAATCGGCATTTGGCCAATTTTTTCAGGATGGTCTTATTGAATCGTATTTGACGGCTAAGAATACTGCGGCCGCAGTGAAAAGAGCTTTAAAAAAGAAGAAAAGGGATGCGTTTATGGAGTTCTGCAATAACCTAAACAGGAACTCTGATATAAATGAAGTCTGGAGATCCATTAATGGATTTTCCAAGGCAATGACAGTAAAGACATTTCCAATAATCCACAGGGACGATACCCTTCTGTTCCCCTAATCAAGATTTCAACTTCTCCCATCCTCCGGATCCTGAAGCAGTCTTCCTGAATAATCCATTTGATTGGCTAGAGTTGGATAGAACACTGAAAGAGGTCAAAGATTCTTCACCAGGACTCGATGAAGTCTCGTACAGCATGATTAGACACCTTCCTCCCCGGTTGAAATTACAACTGCTTAACTTTTACAATCTAATAATGGAGGGTAAATTAAGCATCCCAGAGGAATGGCACGTATTTAAAATTATTCCTATCCTCAAACCTAACAGGGACCCACTTCTTCCCAACAGTTATAGACCAATAGCTATGGCCTCATGTCTAAGGAAAATTTTTGAGCACTTAATCAAAAGACGTTTGGAATGGTTCTCAGAAAGTAGGAGCATATTGCCACAAGAACAGCTTGGATTCAGGAAGAACAAAAGTATTAATTACAATCATACCATTTTGTTGACTGATATCTGGCTGGGCTTCATCAAAAATATGGATACAGGATGTATTTTCATAGATCTTGTCGGTGCATTTGACTCTCTTGTTCCAGAAATCCTGATTAAATGTCTTGTAGAAATGAAGTTACCCCACAACATTTGTAATATTATCTACAATCTCTCTATAAATAAAGCTTACACAGTAGTAGGTAAGCACCAAACATTTTCCAGATTAGTGCACAATGGCACTCCGCAAGGTTCACTATTGAGCCCCCTTTTATTTAACCTCTACCTGAAAAACATTCTGGATGCTCTTCCCCCGGGTCTGAGAATACTATTATACGCTGATGACATTACTATTTATTACTCTCATTCAGATGTCAAAGCCATCCAACAGTTGCTCATGAATTCGCTTCTCTCTCTGCATCTCTGGCTAGGAGACATGGGTTTGAAGATTAACCCCATCAAAACGAAATGTATGTTATTTACAAAAGCTAGGGGACGTCCTATTAAGCAACTGAAAGTTTATTTAAATGATTTTCTAATTGAGCAAGTTCATTCCTTTTCTTTTTTGGGTCTCCGCTTCGACAGTAAAGTCTCATGGAGTGTCCATGTAAACGATCTGGTAAATAAATGTGGCAAGCTGATTAATCTTCTTAGATGTTTAGCCAGAATCAGATGGGGAGGGGACCCAAAGGTCCTGATGATGTTGTATAGAAATCTTATCAGGTCAGTCCCTCAATAAAAAAAATACAAAATATACAAAACGCGGCCATTAGAATTTGTCTAGGGTTAATGAAAACAACCCCCATTAAATCATTACAAACAGAGGCTGGAGAGCCTCCGTTAAATCTAAGAAGGAGATTCCTGTGTGACAAATTTGTATTTAAAGCCGCAACACTGAGGAACAATTTTCTCATTAGAAACATAGCGATGCTATACCATAACTCTGAGAAACTCAGTTCTAGATTTAAATCCACTACCCTGCTTTCATCCTTTTGTTTTTTAAAATTGACGGCGAAAGAACTTCATTCTGACGATATTACTCCACCTTTCAATTGGGACTACAAGCTAATGAACTTCAGAGTCCCGACTGTTAATATTCCTGGCTTAGAGAAGCATGTTGATAACATTCAAACCAGTCATTGCTTTAACCATTTTATTGATAAATATTATAAAGACTTTCTGTTAATATATACGGATGGGTCTGTCACCTGTAATCCCCGTTCAGTTACTTCTGCATTTTTTATTCCATCGCTAAATATCAAACGGGTAATCAGGATTGGGGACAAAGCCTCAATTCTAACTGCGGAATTATTGGCAATTAAAATGGCGCTGGACAAGGCTTTAGAACTAGATCTTTTGAGATTTATCATTTTTTCGGACTCTAGATCTAGCATTTTAAAAATCAATAATAATAATTTAGACATTATGCACCATATTGTTTGGGACATCAGAGCCCTTTTTCTAAAAACCTCTGAAAAAGGAGGAAGGGGTAAGATATGCTGGATCCCGGGTCACCAGGGCATAGTAGGTAACATAGAGGTTACAATTTGCCCATTACACATCACAGATTGCCTTTCCAGGACTTCACTATGATAATTAAGTATAACTTAAATAAGGATTGGCTAGATTACTGGTACAATTTTCCCTCTCCGAAGGGTAAGTTCCATCAGATTGATGAAAATAAAATTTGGAAAACTGCCTGGTTTTATAGTCTAAGCTATTATAGTAGGGAATTCATTACAACTATGTGTAGACTAAGGGTTGGTCACTGTTGTACACCAGTTTTTGCATAAAATTAACAGGAGTGATACTCCCTTATGCAGGTGCGGCGCCATTGGCAATATTAATCATCTGATTTTGGAATGCCCTATTTCAGATAGGGAGAGAATATCTTTGTCTTGTGAGTTGGAGGCGTTAAAAGTCCAAAAACCTTATTCTGTAGCTTCACTAGTTGCCACTCCAAGTCTTAAAGTTTTTCGAGCGTTATTTAATTTTATTAAAGCTACTAAATTGGTGATTTGATTATGATAGATAAGCTGTACTGTTTAACCAAAGTTTGCTTTAATCCTATAGTTCCCCAATGTTCCCCTATGCATCCTTTGCTTGGCTTTACTTAGACATAACTCCAAACCTATCCCCATGCTTGCAAAACAAACGATCTGCTAGTTATCCCTACATTAGGGTATCATACTAAACTAACTCTGATTGCAGAATAGATGTTTACAGTCTCGCAAGCTCGAAATATATCAAGTTGTCAGCAATTTCTCATGATATTCAAGATTCACCCAAGATTTTGATATATATTTATACACAAGTACACATTATACCTGAGAGCATTACATAAATACTTGTTTATGGTCAATAAGATCGTCCAGATCAAGACCACAACCGGCTGTAAGGCCAACCTTGGAGGAAGAAGAAGTATTATTACAAAATTTCCAAACAAGTTACACTGCAGGTTTTAGAAAAGAATTGTAAAGTGTATGGGCTTGGTTTTACCAAGCCTTCTCGTGTGTGATCTGTGCACTCGGCTTCATTTATTCTATGTCTGAAAAGAGGTACCGAAAATCAAGATATATGTTTCAACTGCAGATGGATGATTGCGAATATACATGATTTAATATAAATAAAGCTACGGTGGGTTAACTTAAGCTGATCAAGAGCGATCAGCATTCCTAAAAGGAGATATGAATAAAGTTAGGTGCAAGGCAAACAATACACCGCACAGGACAAATTCCACGATTGGATATATTTAAAAATGAAGTCAAACTACTAATTGAAAAATTATGCTCATAACGTAGCTAATGTTATCTGCTAGAAATTGACAAAATATGGGGCATTATGTATCAAAAGCCAATACGGAACCAAATTATAAATGAACTGGATTGGTGAGAAGTGAAATGATATTTTATGAGGATGCAGTGTGAACCACCATGTAGTCTTGCAACAATTAGTCCTAAAGTAAGTTTTTGTACTAAATTATTAATAAAATGTAAGACCAATATGCTGATGTACTCATTAATTAATTATTTTTGAGGAAGTAATTAATTATTCTGTTCATTTATGAGTTATTTTTTCACATATTTGAATTTAAAACAAAGTGAAGCACAATAATTACAACAAGTTGCTTGAAACACCGATGTACTTATCGTAATTCTACCATCTTCAGCCTCCCTTGTAGACCTCTGGCAAATTCTAGAGTATTAACTTTTTATGGTTTCTGCACAATTCTAAAAGTAATTTCTTTTACCACCTAGCATTAATAGTACACATTAAGTTTCTGTAACTATGAAATTTTTTACACTTTCTGTGAGAATTGGAGATTGTCATCAATATTCATTATTTTGGTACTTAGTACTTGTTACTTTCAATATCTCAGATTTAACATTAGTGTTCAGTCTATACTTAGTAGCTACTACATATTTATGAAAAATAAATATACAGTCCTATATGTCAAGATTATTACTTTATAATTAAATAATCATGAACAATTTTACCATTACAATCAATTTATAATTTTTTTCCTTGACAAATCAATATATTTTTTTATAAACATCTAACTAAGCAACATAATTTTTTTTCTCAATTAATAATTTTTTTTTACATAAAGCCTTGGTTATAATATCTGCTATATTTTCTTGCATATTAACATATTTTTATTCAATCTTCATTATTTTATTCATAACTAAATGTTTAATAAAATGTTCCTTTATGTTTACTTCATTTACAATTTTCATATGATTTAGTAATGTTTAATTCCCCTGACTTGACCATACAGTGTATGACAGCACACACACATAGCGTGCCTTTAGGGGAAAATTCGCTAAACCCCAGATATCCTAGATATCAAAAGGGTTTAGCTCTGTGGGAGCCCTTGCCATGAATTTCCTGACTGTCTGGTCTATTCCTAACAGGTCAGGTTTCTGCATTTGTTGGTAAGGACCAAGGTATTTTAAATTGTTTAATAGATGTATTGGGACTAGTTCTGTTATTGACATAACAATTGGTACAATTTGTGTGTTGTACATGTCCTACTGAGTCATTATTTGAAATTCCAAATCCCTATATTTGGTTATTTTCTCAGCCTGCTTGATATTTATATTATTGTTGTTAGAAATTGTTATGTCAATTAAATTGTTTTCTCAGAGAATTTATCTACCAAAACTATATCTGGTCTATTGTGAGCAAGTCAGATCGGTCAGTATCGTGCGGTCCCAGTAGAACTTGTAGTTGTTATTTTCTGAAACAGATTCTGGTTTGTATCTATAGTAGGGTATTCTTATGGACTGTGACAGTTCAAGTTTCAGTGCTAGTTCCTGGTGCAGTTTTTTTGCCACAGCATCATGTCGTTCTTTGTAGCGATTGCTTGACAACCTGCTATGATATGCTGGATAGATTCAGATGTTTGGCAATCATACCTGCATCTGTCGTAAATAGAAGGGTCTTTAACAATGTACTTTAGATAGTTCTTAGTTGAAATTACTTGATCTTGGATTGCCAAGCCTTCCATTTCAGGAAACATATGCCCAGAGATCAACCAGTAGTTCGACGCAGCACTGTCGACATAATCTAGGTTGACGACATTTATATGTCTTTCCATTTCAGATGTTTCCGATCAGTGGTCTGGTGGTGTAAGTTGATTCATCAACCTGACACATGACTCTTTATAGATCAGAAAATTCTGGGAGTTTCTGGAAATTACTACACAAAATAGAAATTTGTTGGTCTACTAGTTTGCTTAGATATACCAATCCTCTTCCTCCTTCATACTGTTCCTCTTCCTCCTTCATACTGTGGCAAACTTGTATGTTCAACAGAGCTCAATGTATGGTGATTTTGAGCTTTTGTTAGTAAAACTTGAACTTTTCGTTTCAATTGTTTAATGTTAGTCTTGTACCTATTAACTAATTATATATATATATATATATATATATATATATATATATATATATATATAATTAACTACTGAACAGATTTTTACTGTTTAGTTTGGTTTTCAACAGTCATCTTACCCTTCTATAAAACTCTGCTGTTAGGTCCTTTTTCATGGTCAAGTGATCAATATGTTGAGCCTGCTTTATTCCAAGGTACTTATAAGTATGACCTTCCCCCATAGATTCAATTGAGGTGCCCTATCCCATTTCGTAGTGCCCCTGCTATATTTTTACTTTAACTATATTAATAATTCGGCATTTGTCAAGGCCAAATCTCATGGATGTCACTAAAGAACCCTTCTACTATTTCAAGCATATGCAGCTGTTGTTTCGTAGCTGCCATCAACTTAATCCATGTATAACAAATGGTTTATCTTTAATGCTTTTACGTTGTTGTGTTTGAGACTGAACCCAAAATTAGCTGAGTTCATAGCAAGGCAGAACCTCAGTGGGCTAAGAGAGTCTCCCTGGAATATACCCCATCTGATTGGAATGGGGTCAGTTTGTACTGAACAGTTGGCTTCATTCATTGAGATTTTGGTTTGCCATGTGTACATAGCATATTATAAAAAGTTAATAATACAATTATTCACTTTATAGAGTTTCAGCATCTTAATAAGCCAATCATGTGGAACTGAATCAAAGGCCTTTTTGTAGTCCACATATGCTTAGTTTTCGTAAACTATGCAAGGACAACAGTTTTCACTATCATTTAGAGAAGGTTCATATAATATATGAATTTATGTTTATAGAAAGTTGAGAAAAGTCAATATTTTGTGATCAAATATAACAAATATATTTTCAACCAATTTATTGCTAATGTTAATGTTGGCCAACCTTATGAGTAGACATCGGATTATATGCACTATCAAAATGCCAAAATATGCATGCAAATATGCACTAAAAAAGGGTAAAATATGCATAAAATATGCACAATCAAAAAACATTTACAATTAGAATTTACGTTTATCCTCGAATTGACCATACAATGTATGGCATCACACTCCCTCTAAGGCACGCTAAGAGTGCTTTTAGGGGAAAATCCACTAAACCGCAGATATCCTAGATATCAAAAGGGTTTAGCTCTGTGGGAGCCCTTGCCAGGTTTTCAGGCCCGTGATTGGAGTCGTGGCGGCAGTTTTCCATGACCGTCCGGCCTCTCCCTAACAGGACGGGTTTTTGCATTTGTTTGTAAAGATGTTCGTCCAGACCTAGGTATTTTAAATTGTTTAATAGATGTTTTGGGACTATTCCTGTCGTTGACATAACAATTGGTACAGTTCGTGTGTTGTTCATGTCCCACTGAGTCTTTATTTGAAATTCCAAATCTCTATATTTGGTTATTTTCTCAGCCTGCTCGACATTTATATTATTGTTGTTAGGAATTGCTATGTCAATTAAAGTTGTTTTCCGAGCGACTTTATCTACCAAAACTATATCTGGTCTATTGTCTATTGTTGTCTGTGTCTATTGTGCGGTCCCAGTACAGCTTGTAGTTGTTATTTTGTTGTTAAAAGCAGCAAACTGGATTCGTGACAAAGCAAGGGGCACTAGAGCGGGCTGGGTGATACTCATCACTTTTGACGTTAGAAATGCATTCAATTCGGCATCATGGAAACGTATTGTTAAGGAAATGGAGAAGAAAGGGATTAGTGAATATCTAATAAGAATAATAGAGAGTTAATTCTCTAAAAGAAGTATTATACTCGGGAAAGTACACACCTTAAAAATGAGCACAGGCGTACCACAAGGATCAGTACTAGGACCGACGTTATGGAATATATTGTACGACGATCTAAATCAGAAGCTGCCAACTGGTGCAAATACGATAGCATTCGCAGACGACCTGGCACTATATGTGGAAGGGCCAAACGCTGACAGACTGGTTGAAAAAGCAAATGAAGCAATAAGAATAATAGGAGACTGGATGAAAGAGGCAAAGCTGAAATGGGCACTGGAAAAGAGCGAGGCGGTGCTACTCAAAGGTACAAAAATGCAGAAAATAAGAGAAAAAATAAAAATAGAAATAGGGGACCTAAATATAACACCACAAAAGAGCGTAAAGTATCTCGGTATATTTATCGATCACCAAGGTACATACGGGACACATATTGTAACTGCAGTAAGCAAAGCGGGTGATAAGTTAGCAAAACTTTATGAAAAACATAAAGGGACCATCACATGCAAAGAGACGACTGCTTTATGGAGTGGTACAATCAACACTTTTGTACGGGGCACCAACATGGCACAGAGGTATTAAGATGAAAAGAAGCAAAACTTTATGAAAAACATAAAGGGACCATCACATGCAAAGAGACGACTGCTTTATGGAGTGGTACAATCAACACTTTTGTACGGGGCACCAACATGGCACAGAGGTATGAAGATAAAAAGATATAAGAACATGATGTTGAAAATTCAAAGGCAGGCGCTGCTGCGGGTAATAAGCGGATATAGAACGATCTCGTATAAGGCAACGGCAGTTATAGCCGGTATTCCTCAGATCCATCTGACGGTAGAAGAACTTAGAGAAAATTACGAAAATAAAAATACAGAGAAAACAGGAATAATACGCTAAAAGAATGGCAAAAAGAATGGGACGTGCTAACGGGAAAAGCGGAATGCACAAAGAACTAATACCAGACCTAACACAATGGGCGAGCAGCAAATATAGAAGTACAGATTACTTTATGACACAATTTTTGTCTGGGCATGGTAGTGTCAAAGCATACCTGAAAAGGATAGGGAAAATGAGGGAGAGTAACTGTGATATGTGCCAAATTGAGGAGACAATGGAGCACGTGGTTTTCGACTGCGAAAGATATACAAGGAATAAAACAAGAACAGAAACAACGATTGGTGAAAGGATAACACCATCTATCGTGATAAAACTAATGATAGAAAGTAAAGAGAACAAGGAAATTATATACAAATGGATAAGGGAAATTATAGAGGAAAAGGGGAAAGAAGATTTAAACAGAATTGTGTGAAGAAAGAAAGGCAGGTGGTGACGCAAGTTAGAAATTACAGTACCACCACCTTCATAAACTGCAGAAACAACAAGGTGGTTTTAGTGGGTGTGAGTCCCACACAATTTGAGTGATAGACTCTAAGCTCAAATTGTCCATAATGGATTTCCACCTTCAAAAAAAAAAAGTTGTTATTTTCTAAAACAGATTCTGGTTTGTATTTATAGTATGGTAATCTTAGCGACTGTGAAAGTTCAAGTTTCAGTGCTAGTTCCTGGTGCAGTATTTTAGCCACAGCATCGTGTCGTTCTTTGTATTCAGTTGCAGCGAACGCTCGACAACCTCCTGTGATATGCTGGATAGACTCAGATGTTTGGCACCCGTACCTGCATCTGTCGCTGTTAACAGAAGGGTCTTTAACGATGTACTTTAGATAGTTCTTAGTTAGGATTACTTGATCTTGGATTGCCAATATAAAGCCTTCTGTTTCAGGAAACATATGACCAGAGATCAACCAGTAGTTCGACGCTGCACTGTCGACATAATCTTGGTTGACGTCATTTATATGTCTTCCATGAAGGGGCTGCTCTTTCCATTTCAGCAGTTTCTGATCAGTGGTCTGGTGGTGTAATTGGACGTGTTGTTGTGTCAGTCGCAGTGGTGTTGAGTCATCAACCTGGCACATGACTCTGTGTAGATCAGAAAATTCCGCGAGTTTCTGGAAATGACTATGCAAAATAGAAATTTGTTGATCTAATAGTTTGCTTAGATCTGCCAATCCTCTTCCTCCTTCATACCGTGGCAAAGTTATACGTTCAACAGAGCTCTTTGGATGGTGATCTTGAGCTTTTGTTAGTAAAACTCGAACTTTTCGTTGTAATTTTTCAATGTCAGTCTTGCACCAGTTAACTATACCGGAAGAGTAACTGAGCACTGAACATGCATAGGTGTTAATAGCCTGAAACAGATTCTTACTGTTTAGTTTGGTTTTCAACAGTCGTCGTACCCTTCTATAAAACTCTGCAGTTTCTTTCTTTTTCATAGTCAATACGTTGAGGCTGCTTTATTCCAAGGTATTTATAAGTACGACCTTCCTCCATAGATTCAATTGAGGTGCCATCTCCCATTTCGAAGTGCCCCTGGTGTATTTTGCCTTTAACTATATTAATCATTCGGCATTTGTCTAGGCCAAATTTCATATGGATGTCACTGGAGAACCCTTCTACTATTTTAAACATATCATGCAGCTGTTGTTTTGTAGCTGCCATCAACTTTAAGTCGTCCATGTATAACAAATGGTTTATCTTTAATGCTTGTACGTTGTTGTGTTTGAGACTGAACCCAAAATTTGTCTAGTTCGGTTTGTTTGAGAGAGGGTTCATAGCCAGGCAGAACCACAGCGGGCTAAGAGAGTCTCCCTGGAATATACCCCTTCTGATTGGAATGGGGTCAGTTTGTATAGAACAGTTAATAATAACAATTATTCACTTTATAGAGTTTCAGTGCCTTAATGAGCCAATCATGTGGAACTGAATCAAATGCATTTTTGTAGTCCACATATGCCATGTAGAGGTTCCGTCGCTTGGCGTGGGCCTGATTGCAGATAACGGAATCAATTATCAGTTGTTCTTTGCAACCCATCGAATTTTTCGCGCATCCCTTTTGTTGTTGAATAATTATGTTGTTCAGCTCACAATGTTTGAAAATGCGATGATTAATGCACGATGTTATGGTTTGTATAAGGTTGGAAGGCAAGTGATTGGTCGGTACTTTGCTGGGTCCTGTGTACATAGGTTGTACTTTGGTAAGAGGTATGTAGCACCGTGCGTAAGGAAACTAGGCATCTTGTGTGGGTGGGTAATTAAGTCATTTATTTAGGGCTGTTAGTGTTTCGTGGGTTGCGTAGAGTTTCTTGATCCAGTAATTTTGCACACCATCTGGTGCTTTCCAGTTATGGAGGTGTTTCATTATGTTGGATGTGTCTTCCGTTGTAAATGGTAGGTGTTGCATGCCATCACAGTTCTGAAATGCAGCCTCCTCCTCATTAATCCAGCTGGGTTTGGAGTTATAGGAGATTGTTGTGGAAAGCTGTGTTTTCCAGAATTCCTCAATGTCTGTTTTACTGGGATAACTAGGAGTTTCATTATTATTGATATTGTTGAGTTTTCTATAAAACCCTATTGCTGATTTTCGGAATAGTGTGTTGTCTAGTTTGCGTTGGTTACTGGTTTTGTACCTTCTCAATCGACTTGTGTAGACGGAAAGTTTTTGTCGTAGACTGTCCAGACACTGCTGAGATATGATGTTTCACCATCCCACTGGGACTGTATTCGGTTATTGTCCATAATATTCTTGACAAGTCTTTCTATTCTGTTGTTCCTGACCCCTCATTGGTACTCGGTCAGTCTTCCAATGTCTTTCCGAAGAGAATTAATTTTCCCTTCTAGCCTTCTTTGCCAAGGTGGTATTCGAGAAGAGCTCTTTCCATTTCTGCTTGGATTTTCTCAAGCAGGTCATCGTTGGCTGCCTGTTCTTGATGAAGTTCTTGAGTCTCGTCCGCTCTTTGCGCCAAAGGTGTTTCAGGCTCTGGATCTGTTGTATTTCGACCAAATAATTCGCGCTCAACTTTGCTCTTTATTGTATCCAGTTGATCAGGCGAAATAAGGCCATTTCTCAAAATGACACGATATTGATCTGCGACTCTCTGTTCGGTGACTTGAAGCTCTGGGTACGCACGACAGAATTCTTGATGGAGTATTTGGCGATATTCAGTCTTATCCTGGCCAAGGTTCGTAATTCTGTAGAACGTGCGCATTATAAATTCATTCATGGCGCTAGTCCATTTCATGCGCTGTCTTTTCAGTCCCGCTTGAGTGAGCGCTGGCTGTTGATCCTGCGCAACACTTTCTGCGGGTGGAGTTCTCGTTCTCGTTTGACTCCGTTGGTGATGGCCACCTTGATTCTCTGACCGTATTGGTGAGTATTGTTGGGGTTCTTGGGCTGTAGCTCTTTGGACGACAGGGGCCCGCCTCCTCAGCACCCTGCCACCGACGTTCCGCATGCTGTCGATCCCTAGGTAGCGGCTCTTTTCCGAGGCATCTACTTTGTAGCTCCATTTTCATGGGTGGTGTCACCAATTGACCCTGGTGACCCGGGTAACTCGGAAACGTGGGGTTGTCACTTCCCAGATGAAATGATTTGACCAGATCATCCCGTGCGGGTTTTGGGGAAGGGAGGAAGGTTAGGTAGTAGGTCAGCGGACAGCCGCCCTTTTAGTCGCCTCTTACGACAGGCGGTAGATACCATGGTGCTATTCTAACCCGGACACCACACGGGTTTTATTATACGTTTATTATTAATATCATTATCACATTATAATAAAAAATAGAATATATATGAATATATTTTTTAATATAATATTTAATAAACTATAAGTTATTATTACGTAAATAATCAACTTATTTATTATAATCCTTGTGACAGTAAACAATAATATATTTTTCTAGGTTTTCTGCAGCAAACTTGTGACATTTGACACTTAATATTAATTTATAGGCTGAAAATGACCTTTCAACATCAACTAACGTTACCGGACCGTTAAAATTTGGCGCCCTATATGGGGCGCGACCTAGTATTCGAGACGAGAGCCCTTCGCCAACCTCTTGCCTGTTATTCCTAAAACTGGGCCAAAGCGTCCCGTAAGTAGAGGCGCCTACACCTCGAAAGCGTATGTCGAGTCTCGTTCAGAAAAGTAAAAGGGGGAGATTCCCGTCAAGGGATTCGAACGTGTCACCCATCGGCGTGGAACTCTTAAACGAACTGGGGTGTTCGTAAGATTCCAAAATGGGGAGTGCGGGTGGAGAGATGAGCCCCCACTGGGTGGCTCTTCATACTGGGTTGGCCTGGCACGGGCAATGGTAATTTTTTGATGAAGGTATTCGCTTTATAAGCACTATCAATGAAAACGTACCAAAATATGCAATAACGCTATAAATATAGAATTATATGCATTTGCATATGCAAACACACAAATGCATATAATCCGATGTCTACTTATGAGATACATTGAATAATGTACTAAAAAAATTTTTTCTTAACAAATCCTATAAAAAAATAACCCGGTGGATGCTATTTTTATTTTGTAATTATTACTAGCAAATTGTGTCAGAAATATTTTTCAATACATGAATTAAATATTCCTCAATTTAGACATATTATAGGTTTAAATACAAACTATACCAATTATAAACCATTGATGTATTATGAGTGATCTTAAGTTATTTAGTAAAAAAATAAAAATCACCTGTGTAGTTGTTATTGATTTCATATCTATTCAACTAATGCATATTTTTTAAAGAATAATTACTTTTTCACCATCATTTTTTTTTCATATGCCAGTATTTCTCCAACAGAATAATTGAAGTTGTTTATCATTGATAGGTATATATCTATGTCTAACATCATGTTTTGAATACTTGGGCATAGCTGACAATAACAGTGAAATAAAAAGTTATTCTTGTGACATGTATTATTTCTGTCTTTTATAAGATTTTATCTTTGGATACACTACCATGTGCTTTGATTCTTGTTTATACTGTGCTTCTACAAATCAACAATGGCCATTAATATTAAATTGCCCCAATATTTTTACAAATTTCCATACATCCAAAAAAAATTTTCTGTCTTAGTACTTACTATATAGTATTTCCAGTAATGCTGTTAGACATTTGGGCCTGAATATTAATGTCCTGGACATTACCATTCTTTATTTGAATACATTTGGTACCTCTTCTGGTGTTATGTGAGGTTCAGTGTCATCCCCTTTGACTGTTGACTCCCATAAATTCTGCTCAGCTAGTATATTATAACCTACAGATCTATTAGAACATTATTATTCAAGCTTACTTTTTTCTTCTTCATAATAAATACTTGTATGTTTTTACTTCTATGTTCTTTGTGATCCTTATTGGATTGTGAACTAACCATTTGTCTTCTTCCCTGTCTTCTACATGTTTCATGGTTCTGTTGTATTCATTTTTCTCCTAATTGTTTTAGTTGTAAAATTCTAGTGATTCTTTTTTTTATTATTATACAGTCTTGCTCACGCCTTGACGGTTTTGGAAACTTTTTAGCCTTCAAAAAATATCAGATCAAATTGCAAGTGAACAATTTAAACTTAAAATTGATGCATACTTTTTAGTGATCTTAAACATTTACTGATAACTAAATTTAATGCAATTTGGCGCTTTTTTGTTAAAAATTTATTAGTTAACCATTGAAAACTGTTATTTCTATCATAATACATTTTTATGTATATTCCAAATTATACTGTTTTTCCAATTTCAACAAATACAAAACAACTCAAAAATTAAATCCTATTAAAATCGATCTAGCACTTGGTCTTATCCTTTTTCCAAACTTACACTTAACTTCATGTCCAAATCATTATTTTCGTGGTCTGATTGGTTTCATATAATTATTCAAAGCCAAGGACAAAAATACACTTTCAAATTGAATTTACTAATAATAAAACATACTCAAAAAAATATTAAACTATCACAAATTGTGCTAAAAGATTTGATAATAACTGTGTTAATTGTTAAAAAATAATTTTGTCGCGAAAGTTTGAGCATGCTAAACATCACATAAAATAAAAAGCTCTCGTAAAGAAATTACATTTATGAGAAAACCATCTAGTCTTAAAATTGAAATTTTGATCAGATATTTACATCATAAAAATTAATGTTTTTGCCATGTTTCAAAGTTCTTACAATTTTATACAAAAACTATGAATGATTAAAAGTTGCACCTTTTAGTTTTTCTCAAATAACTCACTAATTAACAAATTAGAATTCTGTATAAAATAAATTTACATTTTACAATAAAATTTATTAATCTGTTTCTGTAAAACTTAAAATTACGATTTCTGCATTTTAAACACTTCATACATTTAATTAAGGAATATAAATTACTGTTGTTCTAATTTAATATGAAGCTGGTGACATAATTTATTAACTCTTAGTGAATAAGTACTTAAAATCATGTCTATAGCAAATTTATTAGTTTAAAATGTTTATTTTATGTTTTAGGTACTGAAAACATGTTTCAAATCAACAAGTGTATGTATGTTAGCATGTGGGTGACTACTGGGGATAGTAAAAAACATGCATTTGACACAATATTGTGGTAAGATATTGTTATTACTTACATTATAAAACTAAGCTAGTATTAAATTTTAGGTGTATATTATGAAAAGTAAACTTTTTTCAAATTTCTGTTGAAAGTCAAGAAAAAGAAGAAGTTCTTATAAAAATCTATAAGGTTATTCAAGAACAAATGCATCACATTTTCGAAATGAACAGACAGGTATAATTTAGAATATAGAACTATGACTTTGTAACAAGATTTTTTATTTTTTAATGTAATTTTATAGAAAATGATACAGCAACAGATGTGTGATATAAAATTTTCAAAAATTCTAACCAAATTTAAAACCTAGCATATATTCTGGGATAAATTACTGATTTTCTGAAAACAATTTTGCATTAATACCTATTAATGTCAAGTGAATTTACTGATTCTTTGGAATGCATTGACATTGTGAACCGATTACACATTAAAAATAAGATCACATCAACTTTAATACATATGTTAAAAATAAACATTATGAATGAGTAATATTACACATGCTAAAATTTTCGGCCTCAGTATATTTTAACAACAAAATAATTTTTTAATAAGGTCGCCTACAACAAAATAGGACAATAAAAATTGTAAATTCAATACTTAAAGAATTAAAATAGGGGTTTGGGGAAATATTCATATTCATTTATGTCAATGCCAAATAAAAAAGCTACACATTAGTGTGAACGTGATGTATATTGTTCAACGCCAGATTCAAGCGCCAAATTTAGTCACGTGGTACTGTTTTGAATTTGCCGCCTAATTCGAGCGACCTACAAGAAGCTGTGTAGCCGTCGTATCGCTGACACGTTGCCACTGGGTTCGAACACTACTTATTAAACATTTAAAAGCTAACATTTTTTAGAAAATTCGCTCTTTGGATATTTTTCATTTTTTGCATCTGGTGGGAAATTTCACACAATTTTTAATGCAAATATCAATTTAGAATCGTGTGAAATGTTATTTAATGATATAGTCAGATTAGCATCACAACTTATTTCAACAATGAATTAAGCATACTAGGCAGCATTCCTCATTCTATTTGAGATGGATAATATATATGTTCAATGGTAGGAGACTAATGGGAAAAGTGATAAGATTAAAAAAAAAGTTTTTGGACTGACTGTAAACTAGTCATCATTTTGTTTATTTATGTATTTTCAACACTGTATAACTTGCTTTTTATGAGATAATTTGTTCAATTTATGCTCCACTGTTTCACAGAAACATAAAACATTATTTCTTTGTTTTACTATACAGAAAGAAATGGTGTGAAGGTATAGACTCATATAAAGTTGCAGATGTTTTTTCTAGTGCTTCATCAATATCTTTTTGTTTCCTACAAAATAATACATATGAAGACATATCTATTTAGTAATGTTTTTAGGATTAAATTTCTTCTGTATGAAGTCACTTTTTACTGTGAGTATTCAACTGTTTTGCTCATTTGTGTTATATTACATTTACAATATCATGCCACAATTCCTTTTACCGAGTATGTGGTTTGTTAAAGGTACATCAGCATTGAGTATAATTTCATTTAACGATTTCATTATGATGCTGCCACTTTTTGATATCTTCTTTGTCATGACATCTTTCCAACAATTAACCATCTGCTACTAACTTCTTTAAATTTGAAATAATTCAATTACCGGCCTGTTTATGGGTAAAAATAACCATCATCCTCAATGAAAATTTTCTACTAGCACATACTAATGATCTGTTATTATATATATCTAGCAGACATCTAGCTTAAAATAGTCAACGTTTTCAGAAATCCGCTATAATAAAAAAATAAAACCAATGAGTGTATACTAGACTTTATATAGGTTTGCAATTTTATTTGACCACCTTTATTTGTATTATTGATAACTTTTTCGCGCACTTTTTATGCTTTTATTCGGCCTTTTTTCTGACTCTCTTTTTCACCAGTACGGAGACTCGGGTTAATGACGTTGGAGTCCCCTTGCTGAATGGATTTTACAGCGCACTTGCCGAAAGTCAGGTATTGAAGGGGTTTTTTACTTTTGTGTGGGTTTACCTCCGTGGGATTATGTTGATTGAGAGATAGTATCTCCTTTTTTTTAATATTTTGCTATTTGTTAGTTTGTGTTTGATACGAAAAGGAAGTGTGCCGTTGAACTGGCACATGCGTTCTGGTATTCGTATGGCAGTTCATTATTATCGATCACTTCGCTCAACCACAGTATTTGGAGCTGCCTGTTCAGTTGCTCGGTACGTATTTCACTATTTCTTATCCCAATTATGAGTGTCAAACACGTTCGTTCCACAACTTCAAGTTGCTTGCCGTCGAGCTCCATACAGGTACTGCGTAAAGCATAATGTTGGGTTTAATGACTCTTTTTAGTGAGTTTGCTCATTTCGTTCAGCTCATTATAAGCAGTCACTCCAACTGAGTCGTTCATTTGAACAATGATGCTCCGAAACCACTCACCTGTTTAGCCTCTGGCGGATTTATAACATGTATGTATATGTTCACTATTAAAATTAATATTATGGTTTTCCTTAATCATAATTTAAGGATCATTTACGCTAAAATGTTATAAAATTTTTGTATATTTGGCAACAAAAATATGAAAATAAACCCCAAAAATTAAAATGTAAATGTTCTAAACTATCAAAACAAATAATAATCATACTTTATTATGATTACCTATGACTCAAATATAAATTTAAAAACATAAACTTAAAGAAACTCTTAATTAGGACAGTAAATATTATACCTGGTATATAAAAAATATTACTCTATTATTAAAATAATAAAAATGTTTTCATAAAGAATTTAAAAAATAAGCATAGAAACTTTATTACCATGAAGGTTATTTCTCTTTTCAGTTAATGGCTACCTTGCCTTCTAAAAGATATTTCACTGCCCACTGAACTTGCTACTACACAAAGCTTTTTTTATTAGTTTATATAACGTAAGACACACTTTTTTTCGATCTTCACATTAAATAAACGGATCTTTTTGTCTTGGAAAAAGGGGGGTCACCCAAATACTTCTCTTCTTCAGCGATGCCTATCGCTATAGGTTTTGAATTGGAAATAACTTTGCAAACTACAGAATCCAAATCTTCCCATAAAGGGGGCGACTTTTCTCTGATTCTTTTTGCGATTCACTTACTCAATTTCTGTATAATCCATCCTTGCAGCAACAGAACTTTTGACATGATTAATTAAATGCTGCTTGATGCTATCAAATGCAGTTTTGTCTTAAAAAAAACGTACATTTTGAACTGTGGATCCAAAATGGTAGATCCCGCGAATGTTTTATTTTGTTGTATATCACTAAATCGGTCATGAATATTGCTTGTAACAACTCCACAAATCCTTCACATATTTCTGGTAGATCAAGGTTATGGTTAACAAATTTATTGCAAAATTTTGTCAGTGCCGCACTAAAAGAATAACTTTTGATTATGTTGCCTATTTTTCCGAACTAATTTCGTCGGTTACGTGTTTAAACACAAGAACTTCGTATTTAGCTTAAATATTAATGGCATTGTTCGTCAAATTATTAATATTTTGATAATGAACTGCTATTACGGACATTAGGGAATCTTTTATATTTAAAATTGGCTCAACACGTTGGCTGGGGCAGCAAGTTTCTATACACTCGATTAGTGTGCGGTCCGAGCCATATAAGCCGTACCGTACTATTTTGGTATTTACGAGCCACATAATGGCTCGTAGACCACCCGGCAAATTTTTAACTTTAAAAGTTATTGTTTATGATATTTTTTTACGAATTTGATTCATTAAACAGCATTCAATTCAATGCATAAGTAGGAATTTGGTGGATTTTTTAAAACCAGAATAAAAGGATATGAAAGAAATATGATTTTAATCATCAGATGTATTCCAAGATTTTATTAAGACATTTATAATTTCACACACTTGGTGTACAATTTTTGTGTCAGCTTCCTCATGATTACACTATTTTGAACCAAGTGAGATAACATGATGCTCTATTGCCCTCTCTTTCTAGTATTGCTACGTTATTTTGTGCATTGCATGCTACCTCCACAAGTACATGTTTTAAGATCTTTTATGGCTATAATCACCCTACAAACACATGCTTGCACACGCCACCCGATCCAGATTGACGTGTTGTTATTGAGGACGTAATCATGACACTTAACTTTCTGGCAGGCGCAATATATTGATCGATAATTTCGGGCGCAATATGCTTGATAGGTACACATTCAAAAATAGACGTAAATAGTATTAAAAAAAACCCCTAAATTGTTAGTATATTTCTATTTTCTTAACAGTATTTTTTTTTATTTGGGCACTTATAGAACGATAAAATGCTAAAACTTCTGCACAAGATCATGTATTGGTGAAATCACGTACTCTTAACGAACTTAAATAATAATATGATAAATTATTTATTAAATGCTGTAAACTAAGTATAGTTAGACACTAGAAAATTAAAATAATAAAGTTTCGAAACATACATAAATTCAGTTTTCTTCAGGGAGGGGGTCTGTACCTTCTCCAGTGAAGCATCTATCGCACACCGTACTGACATGAGATAAGCAAAGAGGAGTCACGCATTTCTTGCATTGGAGGTTTGTCAGTGTTCTCAAACCAGTTTCGCTGGTACATGTTGATCATTGTCTTTTTTTAGAAGGTATGGGAAGACTTCTTTCTTCTTCCTGTGCAGGAGGACGAAACCTTCTCAACCTATTTCGGAGGTTTATCGATATTCCAACAGTTTTTAAACTTCTTCTGCTTGCTTCCTCGATTGTTAGTTAATGAGGCAATCTTTCAATATAGTCTTCTGCGTAGTGGATCTATGTTGTTAGTATGGTAAATGACTTGTGAGTTAATACCACCTACATCCAACATAGTACAAAAAAATATATTAAAATTAACACACTTATGTAATTTTCACTTAAATTTATTTACTATTGACAATTGTTTCACCAGGTTACTGGCTTCTTCAGAATACAAAGTAGGACTAAATGTTAAATACCTAAAACTATTACAAGAAATATGGGGATGTAATTACAGAGCTATTAAGAGGATTATTGAATCAGGTTGGAGGGGATTATCACTATTAAGAAAGAACAGATATTGGAATTGAGATTTTTAAAATGATAAATTATGCCTGTAATGAGTTTATACAATTCTATTGAAAATATAAGTAATGGGGATGAATTGGTTTCGGTTTGATCATTTAAGAGGTATGGTGAATTTTTGTTTTTGTTAATTTCTAATGACTCTAAAAGTAATAATTTTTTACTTTTTTGTTGTAAATGTAATACTTGGAACGGATTCTGAGGTACATGATTTTCAATCAATAAATGGTCGGCAAAGGTTGACTTGTTATAATTGTAGCATTCAAAAGCTTTGATATGTTCTTCCCATCTGGTCTTGACTGATCTTCCCCTATGACCGAGGTCGAAACTAGGGCAACTACCACATGTCAACTGATAGACACCCGAGTTATTTTGTTAATTTTATCTTTATTGTTTCTTATATGTTTTCCTAAGTTGTTATCCGTTTTAAAAGCTCTATGAATGTTTCTATTTAATAAAAATTGGGCTATTTTTTTGGGACGGAGAACCGATAAATGTGATACTTTGATATAATTTGGGATCGATATTATGGGTAGGAGGATAGACTTTAGTTAACATGTTGTCGATAATTTGAGGGTTATAACCGTTATTGACAGCAATACATTGTATTATGTGTAGTTCTGTATCAAAGTGAGTTTCTGATAATGGGATGGTAACCAATCTGTGCAACATAATATGGTATGCTGCAAGTTTGTGTTGGTAAGGATGCTGTGAACTATTGTGGATTGTAAGGTCCGTGTATGAAGTAGTGGTGGGTCGTTTTTACGGTCAACGAAACGAGACCTTTTATCGTCGACGATAAACTAGTTTATAAAACAGTTTAATTTTCGACTAGTTTCGACCGTCGACGGAATAACGTCAACGAATTACCTTTCGACGTATTACAGATTAACCAGTTTATTTCTAACTTTATAGGTAAACGTCAAATAGAATAAAGAGTAAACAGTTTGATAGGACTATTGAACCGTGTAACTAATACATTTAGTATTTACAAACTATGTGCGTCTTTACATTTTAATTAGGTTATTCATATTTACATATAATTTATAAATCTGTTTTGATCGAGATTTACGATTAGGAACATTATTTGTTCTACTCTATTAGCCGATAATCTTGTTCTTCGTTGGTTTAATATCAATCCCGATTTTGAGAACATTCGTTCACAAGGGACCGAGGTTGCGACTATGTTGCAAGTTTTAATAAATTGTGGTACACGTGTCGATTATTTTTCCACCATTGTAGTGGGCTGTTCCATTCTCCCTTTTCATTTTTTTTTTAGATAAAATGTCCGCCAAATACATCTCCACTTCTTTAATTGCCTTAGACAGAGGTGTACCGATTGATGTGCTTTGCTGAATTAAACTATCATATATATCCCAAGGACTGTACTCATCTTTTTTGCGCTCTTCATTTCAGATATACATGCAGCCACTAATTGAATCACTTTTTCTTTCGTTTTTATAGCTTCGTTTGTGTCCGAAAATGCTGCATTTTAAAGCGAGGATCTAGGAATGTGCTCACAGCGAGTGAATCAATATGTTTTACAGCCCGAAATCTATCATTAAGACCTGACATTAACAAAACGGCAACGTCACGCACTTGTTCCGTGAATTCTGAGCTTTCAATAATTTTTCTGCAGGCATTCTTGAGGCAGCGAACCATGGTAATAACAGAACCCGTTAAATATTGTTGCCCTCTCATTGCCCGCATCAACTCTTCAAATGGGCGTAAAATTTGACAAAGCTGAGCACAATTAGTCCAATCTTCATTAGAGAGATGAGGTAAATCTTTGTTGACAAGAGCCAGTGTCGACCGCACTGCTTCTTGCAACTCGACAATTCTCTCTACCATGTAAAACACCGAATTCCACCGTGTCTCAACCTGTGGTATTAGTCTCTTAGTTTCCTGATTTTGTTGTAGATGGTACTTGAAAAGTCTCTCTGATGATAGTATGCTTCTTTTGTAATGCGCAACAATTTTTTTAAAATTTGTCTATCAACATTTCTTGACTACGCAGTGCATCATCCACTACCAAGATAAGCGTATGCGCAAAACAGCCAAAATGCTTGATCTCTAGAAAGTGTTTTGTCGCATTTACTATATTAGCAGCATTGTCAGTGACCGCAAAGTTAATCTTTTCTCTTAACTGCCATTTATTAAGAATCTCTTCCAATCCCGTTGCAATATTGGATGCTGTGTGGCTCCCAGAAAAATTACAGCAATCCAACAACACAGTTTTAAATTCTAACTTTTCAGTTATATAATGGCCCATGACGGCAATGTAACTTTCCGTGACTCCCGACGTCCAAAGATCTGTTGTAGTAATACAAATTGTTTGGACTACTTCGGCCACTCGAGCCTTAACATCAGCATCGGCCTTATTATAACATTCCTGTAGCAAGGAGCCGGGCAAAATTTTCCTGGTTGGTAATTTTTAACCGGGAATCCTCCTACAGAATTTCTTGAAAGCTCGTTCTTCCACGATCGAAAATGCATCAAAACGAGTCAATACACAAATCGAGTAAATCCTTATTGATTTGTGTATTTTGCTGAACGCTAATTTTTTTTAGCAAAAAATGCATCCATAATTTTCTGACGTTTAGCCGGAGGCACAAGAGGCGTTAAAGCTGGTCGATTTTCTATTGAAGAAGTAGTCGAATTGCCTGACATTGGTTGCGCTTGCACATCATAACGAGCATCGTTCTCACAAGTTATTGAAGAATGAGGGAGTTGGTCGTCAGTTCCGAATACCGATAAATATTTTGAGAGATGTTTCCTGCGCAAATGACTATTGGCAGTGGACGATTTGTAACTTAAAGTTTCTTTACACTCGTTACACGTCCCTTTGAAAGATTTACTGTCTTTGTCAAAGTGATGCCATATAACACTACTGTTTTTACGGGCAAACGACATAATGCATATTTTTTGATGATATTAACTGTCCAATGCAAATTGTTTTGTCATGTGACACACTAGGAGGGCGTGTTATGTACACGCATTTTAGAAATAATGTTGAAAGTTTTTTTAAAACAACAATCACTCTATTCAACTACAATAGTTTCAAATTGGCACAAGAAATATTATTTACACTGAAAGTTTTATTTGCACAAGAATCACACAACTACACAGTACTATAACTATTTACAAATTAGCATCACAAGATATAATTTTGATATTTTTTCTACAAGAACAATCACATTTGAAATAGGTAACTTAACCTACGAATAACGAAATTTAAAACAGACTACAAATAGCGTAAACGAAATGCAAAATTTGGTTAGTAATATGAACAGAGATGCATATTTATTCTCATTGCATGTCCACTCAACAAGTGAAGATGAAGGTCGTCTTACGTTCGCACGGGCCAGACGGAAGAGAGATAGTCATATAAAAAAATCTAGCAAGTGTGAGGAGAATGATGTATCATCGTTTATCTAGTCGACGCCGTCGACGGTAGGGTTGCGACGGTGCACAAATATCGTTCACGAGTGAACTAGTTTAGCGGTAGACTATAAACTAGTCTATCGTTGATGCACAATAAACAGTTTAAAAAAACTGTTCGTTCATTCAACGCCCACCACTGGTGTCAAGGTTTATGATAAATGGAAAAGGAATGTTTATTGTTATGTCTATTGATGGTTAAGTCAAAGAACTTTAATGTATTGTCAGTCTCAGTTTCCTTCCTGATGATATGTATTGCCAAACTTGGCACTTTCCGCGAGAACCTGGAAGGATCTCATCAGTTGTTAAACACTCCCCAGGATTATAACTCTTCTGGCAGTTTTGCCAAAATTTAGTGAAAATGTCAAGAACTGGAGCAAGTGGGTCCAGTTTTTTTCTTTCTTCCCTTGTGTTTCGGTCACCAAAACGAAGACAACGCGTTAGTGTTCTGAAACTCTTGATGTCCGTTACAAGGCCGAATTTTTTAATGCCGTCACCATCGTTCTTCCAAAGTTCCTCTAGTCTTTACCGATTTCCTCTGTATGATCCTGCTAGATACAGCAATTCTACAAAAGCGTTTATTTCTACAACATCTGTAGGTTTAATGTCCCTTTCTCTGGTAAATTTTTCCCTGAAGGTTTCGATGGACTGGTTGGTGTACCTTACTATCATGTCTAGAGTTTCTTAAGTAAATAGACAGTTCCAACAATCTACAGCAGTCTTAGAAGCCGTGGCGTTTCCTATTACTCCATGTAAGCGAATAGTCACGTTGTGTGATCCCTTAAGTACACTTCTCAGTGGTGGATTTTGATTCCAATTTGTAATTTTATCTTTTCCCAATACGTTGTCCAATGGCAACATGTGCTCTGACAGACTCGTAGTGATAATGCGTATTAACATCTTCTCAATTTCAACTATAATGACCTTGGGAATTCGATCTTGAATTCAATCCCCGTCGTATTCTTTACGTTGCCGATTAATGTTAAGTACTCCTTAATAGATGAGGGCACTGAGTAGGTCTCCTCTCTTAGCATTTTCAAAACCTTTTCCTCCGGAAAAGTCTCATCACCTCTGTGTGCTTTGGTCGCTATAATCCGTGAATAGACATGCTGCCATACACAATAATAAATTCCGCAACGAGATACGTTGCTCTTGAAGTTTCGATCTGCTGAATCTAGTGTATTATGACACTGATTATTGATGTTGTCGAATCCTTCGAGCCTTTCCGCTGATGATATTGATAGCTCGGAAAATAAGTATCCACTTACTCCAAAATCCATTCCACAAACTCATTTCCTAGCGCAGGGTCAGTAGACTTCAGTTCTGACCATATTTTGTATGATAGTTGCGAACTGTAGCCTTTTTTTTCCTTTTTAATATAGTTTAAAAAAACTAAAAAATACGCTTTAGTAGCAAACCGAACTAAAAAGCAGTAAATAATTTTTAATTATGAACAGTTATATTGGAGCTGTAGAAAGTAAAAAGCGTGGGGTGCTTGAAATATTAAATTTTACAATTATTCTATTGGCAACTATTTATAAGAGGAGAGTTATGCAAATATTCCATATTCCAAGAACCCTGTATATGCGACCGCTTTTGGACATTCTACAAACACTTTTGTTTCCAAATTCTTCCATTTATATTCTAATATTTTTGTAAACACTTTGTATAATTATAATTCCGCTCCACCCTATATATGCAACTTTGTACAGGCTACCTAATATAATATGTATAATTATAATTCCAGTACATCCTATATTACAACCACCATGTAAATGCAAATGCTAATAAGCTACACTATAGGTAAAACATTCTATTAACATTGTTTAGCGACCTGCATAACAATACTTTTACTCCGCCCTGTATGTCAGTTATCATTAATTTCCAACTGCCTATGGGGTACTCTACACAATTATTTTTTCTCGCTTTTTTCTAGCCATACTACAATTCTGTTTGACGCTATATTTTAACCATCCTGCATAGCAACTCGTATGGACCATCTAACATATTTTGTTAGACCCTGTATAATTTTACACCACCAATTCATATTATATGCATCAAATTAACATGCGAAATCATGAGATCTTACTCATCCAAAAATTGCCTAATGTGCCAATTTTTTCACCTTGGAAATTTGAAATGTCTATGTATAAAAATATAATGCTAGGAAAATATGACGGAGGCATAAAGTAGTTACATGTTCGGAACATACAAATACAATATTATAATTCCAGTACATCCTATATTGCAATCACCCGGTAAATACAAATGCTAATAAGCTACTCTATAGGTATAACATTCTATTAACATTTTTTAGCGACCCTACATAACAATACTTTTTCTCCGCCCTGTATGTCAGCTATCATTAATTTCCAACTGCTTATGGGGTACCCTATAAAACTATTTTTTCTCTCTTTTTTTCTAATTATACTATAATTCCATTTGACGTTATATTTAACCATATCCTGCATAGCAACTCTTATGGACCATCTAACATATTTTAAAAGACTCTGTATAATTATAATTTTACACCACCAATTCATATTATATGCATCAAATTAACATGCGAAATTATGAGATCTTAAATATCCAAAAATTGCCTATCGTGCTAATTTTTTCACCTTGAAAATTTGAAATGTCTATGTATAAAAATATAATGCTAGGAAAATATGACGGAGGCATAATACAGTTACATGTTCGCAACATACAAACACAATTTTTATTGAAAGAATGTTTTAAAAAATTTCACTCTCAAATAAGTCACCAATTCACCCTATATTAAAAGAATTTTTACAACAGTAGTTTCACTCTTATGTAGGTTACCAAATCACCCTATATTGAACGATTTGGAATTACAAAGCAGCCACCTTGATTGTCAAATTGTCAATAATTTTTTTAAATAATTTAATTTCTCAGTAAAACGATTTTTCCCAAAGGTGAGACCCTCGCTAATGGATTTCTATCCATCGAAACTTTCGTGTGGGAAAATTTCCTCAAAATCGTTAGAGCCGTTTTCCAGAACTCAATTACATATATATATATATATATATATATATATATATATTTGTTTTTAGGTTTTCGCGGACACTAAATGTTTTAGGTTGTTTCCGGGAATTCATCCGCGTAGTTGATAACAGATCCCTGCCGGGATCGATGGTAAAATGACGACGTTTCGGCAGAGTCACATCTTCCCTCTTCAGGTCGGTTCGCATAATTCTCGTAGCCTTCTGCTTTCGCTTCTAGTATTCGAGTAACTAGAATGTGTTTATTATTTAACAAATGAAACATTAGAAGCATTTTGAATGTAAATTTATATGTTGGTGATGGTAAAAGTGGATAAAACTAAATGCAGAGATTTGTATTTCCATATATACCAAAAAAAAAACTTTAAAACTATTAACGGTCCTAGATTAAAATCATGTCCACTAAAACTCGATCTGGGCACAAACACACACACACGCCGAAGTTTTCCCATTTTCATCGAAGTGATACCAAATGAATAAATACTACAGTAGTTTTTCTTAAAAAAAATCAGTCTCTTATAAAAGCGTTGATGAAACCAAAAACAGCTTCATTCTTCTGAAATAATAAATATTAGGTACTGTTTATACTGTAATGACTCGTTTACATTATGCCCCAACCACTGTTACTCGCACTGTCGGCAGCCTGCCGGGATTATTGCATCAGTAGGGTTGAATGAAATCTCGTTTACATTATGCCGATGTGAGCAAGCAATTGGGCATTAAGTTTAATTTCCCTAATTTTTTAAATTAAATAATTTAAACAACAGTCAAAAAAGCAATTTTTACTTATAATTTGTTTTATTTTACTTTTAAAATATTTTTAGTATTAAGAATGTAGATTTTAATACACCCAGTCTGTGCTCTAAAAATGGGTAGTTGAAATAAAAATACCAAGTTAATTTTAATTTTTACTTTCAATGATATAAGAGAAATCAAACAATTAACGCTATATTTATGTACCTATTATAGATTATATAATATAAAATTATATAATTGTATATACTATTAAAACTATATCAAAAACTGTTGTTTAAAATTAACAGACACTTATTTATTTTATAAATAAACTTATAAATAGCATAATTAAAACATGCAATTTCATGTACAATTATAGAATTTTAAAACTAATGTTTTTAATTCGTCAACTGAAGTAGTCTCCATAATTTCACTGATTCTTTTCCATGTATCATGGACTTTGTGTTTTAGTTTGTGGCTTTTGTCACTTGGATCCCATATTATTCTTTCAGATTCAGGCAGTTCTAAAAAAGATATTTTTTTTCGTTGCTCCACTCTAGCAAACACAAAGTATACGCAATTGCACTTCAAACCCAACTGAGCGTGAGCAGTGCAGCTTAATGGAGTGCTGTCAACTCCAAAAAGTACAAATCTATGTCAAACAATGCCAAAAATATGCTAAATTTAGCGACAAATGCTAAAAAAGTGCTCACTGAAATTACCGAAGAAGCGACTATATTCTTTGATTTTTATCTTCAACATTTTTTTAACAGCCTTGTAATTGTACTTCCATCAATATTTATTTTATCTTGGTCCTAGGTTTTATATATTTTGTTTAGAAATTTCTAATCTGTTTTGGGTTTTTGGGACCATTGAGAAATAATTAGACTTTAGTTTGTCATAGGAAACTTAAAAATAAAATAGTATTATTCCTATGGGAAATGCTCTGGAACCTTTGTTGTGTCACAAATGTAAAAACACAGTTTTGCAGCCTAAAACGAAACCTTTATTTAAACAGTCAACACCGTAGAGTAAACCAAAGTATTACAGTTACAAAACTTACAAACGAAGTTATTGACTAAAAAAATATATCAAAGGATAGGGGTATTCCTCTATCCTGTGTGATTCTCTAGGATATTATCCTTCCTTGGTTGGTTAAGTTTAAACAAAAACTCAATATTATACACGAAATAAAACAGATTAAATTACAGCTTAAAACAATATTTTTTTACAATTATCTGTCATTGGGTGCATTTAGGGAATCGGAGCGTTGAAAAGCTTTGTTAAAGCTGTGTACTAAATAGTGTCTGCTTTACTCGCAGCGCTGCAGCGCCTTAATAAAGCGTTAAAGCATATAAATTCTCTGCTTTACCGCTTTATAACTAAAACAAACGTCAAATTCTTTTTTGAACTATGTAAAAATACTACCAACAGAGAAACATAAAAAGTGAAAATAACTAGAAACAAAAATCTACATTCAGCGAAAGCAAACCGCTGCAACGCTTCAGTGCTTTAATGATACAATTCCCTGAATGCACCCATTAATACATATGAAACAGAACATTGAGGTTATGGTGTAGTAGTCGACAAGACAGTAAAATATTCACAGAGCAACCATACCTATTTAACGATTTTTTAAACCTCAAATATAACAATTTTGGAGATTAACGAGGCCGTCAATTGCTGGTAGATTGGTAGTGATAATGCGTTTTGGCATCTATTCGACCATAATGATCTTGGCGATTCGGCCAAATTTGGAATTCGGTCTTGAATTCAATCCCCGTCGTATCCTTTACGTTGCTGGTTGACCTTAAGTACTCTATGGTAAGATATATTTTTTTAAAGGGAAACTTTTTTTATCGCCTCAAATGTTTGCGTTTGTCTTTAGCATGTCGCGTTGACAGACCCTCGAGTGCACTCGATGCATTCCGACACTGATCGCGTTTGTATATCTGATTTTGACATTTTACAATTTTACAAAATGAAGTTCGTATTAGATTTAATATAAGATTAATACAAATACATATACACACAAACAAACGGTACCTAAACCCTTTTGCGCAAGCGTTGCCAAGAATCAAATAGAGAGAAAACACAACCAACAACAGAAGAGCCAATTGGGGGCATTTTCGAACATGCGCATAAGGCCCGAAGTACAGTAAAACGCTATAAACATATATATATATATATATATATATATATATATATATATATATATATATATATATATGCGCCTTTCTCTAGACCAGTGGTTCTTAACCTTTTAGTCATGAGGGACCATTTTACCAAATGTTTGTCTTGCCGGGGACCACCCAGTTGGTTTACCTGAATTGTCCTAAATTAAGGGTTGTTTGAAAGAAAACAAGCACAATTTTATAATTAGCACTCATTTATTTATTATTCGGTGAAAATCTAAAAGTTACAAATTTTAATTTAATGTGATTTTTGTGACTGCATACTCTTTACTAACTTCTGAATTCTTGGTTCAGTGCTACTCAAAGCTAAACGCATATCGGCAGTGGCATCCAACCGATTTCGGTGCTTGTTTTTAATAATCAGAAGCGCCGAAAACCCCTGCTCGCATAGATACGTCGATGAAAATAAAGTTAGGTAACGTATAGCAATGTCTCGAAGCTTTGGAAAAGAAATTGCTTTTTGGCTCCAATAATCTTCAAGATTTATTCCTGATTCAAATGTATCTTTTAAATTCGTGTCGTGTTGCATTTCAATCACTTCTTCTTGAATTTCATCAGAAACTTCGGTAACGTTGACAATGAAAGGATTCCGGATCAGTTTCTGAATACTTTTGTCCTCGCAGTCAGGAAAATAGCGATTGAATTCACTTTTTAAATTAGTCAAATGGAGCATCATATTCTTCTGAATTTCTTCTTTAATATCTGCACCTTGTACGTCAATAATTTGGTTCAGCGTATCAAATGCAGAAAAGTTTTTTCTTTCGATCTTATTCATCCATAGCTCGATTTTAGCAATAAACGCCCTGATTTTATCTCCATATGCAAATATGTTGCTCATGCCTTGCAACTTCAAATTTCCTGATCCTTGCAGTTGAAGGTTCAATTTATTTATTTGCGCAAAAATGTCGACCAAATAAGCAAAACGTATTATAAATTTGGGCTCACAGAAATGATCTAGCAAATTCTTTGTTTTCTTTGTTAATTAAGAATATTTTTACTTCCTCTCTTAGTTCGTACAACCTCGACAGCATGTTTCCTTTCGAAAGCCAACGAACTTCTGTGT
The DNA here is from genome assembly GCA_034190945.1 of Octodonta nipae. Taxonomy (NCBI): domain Eukaryota; kingdom Metazoa; phylum Arthropoda; class Insecta; order Coleoptera; family Chrysomelidae; genus Octodonta; species Octodonta nipae. The sequence continues at coordinate 110,138,841 of CM067220.1, forward strand.
GGAAAAGCAGAGTTTCGTGTTCAGAGTTCATGTCAGAACACAACTGTTTGAATAGACGAGTATTGAGTGCGCTCTTTTTAATGAAGTTAACTACTTTTATAGCTGTTTTCAGAGCCATAGCAAAACATTCCGGGAGCGTTTTAGCAGTCAATGCTTGACGGTGAATAACGCAGTGCGTCGTAATTGCGGATGAATTTTTAATTTTTATCCATGCTGCAGGACCAGTGCGAGAACCAAGCATAGCAGGAGCACCGTCAGTACAAAACCCGGCAAGCCTTTCCCACATAAGTCCATGTTCCTCCATATATTGACTTACTGCATTCATAACATCTGCACCTTGCGACGTCGTTTTAAGTTCTTGAGAAAATAATAACTCTTCTTTCGTATAAATACAAGTAATTGTCAGCATTGCGAAACATCGGTAGACTCATCACATTGTAATGCAAAATAAGGGCTGTTTTTAATTTTGTCAATAACTTGGTCTTCAATATCAGTTGACATTTTTTGAATGCGCGACTTAACTGTGTCATTAGAAAGCGGTATTTCACGAATTTTCTTTTGATCTTCAAATGATGCAGATAATGTTTTTTCAGATGTTACATAACTTGATCCACTGGGTCCAAGTTTCATTTTTTTTTTAAGATTTGTTAGTTTGCCTTCAAAGAATTCTCGCGATCGGTTACAAAACTTTGGATGCACGGTTTTCAAATGACGTTCCAACTTTGCCGGTTTTAAAGCGTCGTTAGCAAGAACAGTTGCACATAAAACGCATTGCGGTCTAGGCTCTCCATTAATTTCTATTGAAGTAAAGCCCAGCTTAATATAGTCGTCGTCATATTTTCTTTTTGGTGGTGGTGGTATAAGATAAGTTTTGACAAGCTTTTATTTGTGAGGTCTAGGGCAAGCTGCCGGAATGACGGTTAAAGTAACTTATCTACTGCTCAAGACTTATCAAATGAGCCCAAATATGATGACGGTCTTATTAGGTATATTATTATATTTACATACATATACATCATAATCTGCTCAATTATACCAAACAATTGCATTGTCACCGAAATTACATAATTATGTATTCCAAACTTTGCCTCAATTGGTTGAGAATAACTGCTTTGAAATATTAGGTTATAAGGTTTAGACCCGAACAAACAAACCTACCTACATACCAACAATGCAAGTCAAATAAGGATCGTTTTTAATTGTTCACTAAAACCTAACCTAACCGTCAGATAATACTAAATTGTGCATTATTTTCCGTTTTATAAAAATTATTAAAAACTTCGTACACAGTACCTACTAAGAAACCTATCAGATTTACAATGTGACGAAAATAAAGTGAAATTAGTAATCCGCAATAGCTGGTTGTGTGACATAAACCAAACAAATAATATTTATTTTACTTACCTACGTAGTGTTTATATCTGGAGTAGTTATTTACTATAACTACCTTCGGGCTCGGAGACTAAGGATATTTGCATTTTGCTTTCGAACTTAAAAAGTAAACTAAGTACTCAGTAGGTACTCGTCACTCTCTCAAGGCCACGTTATAAATTCCTACCACTCATTACACAACGTGTGACGAAGTGACGAATGACGATCAACAACCCGATCGACAACCCGCCAAAACAAAGAACGAATGGAACGGAACCGCTATCCCCCCGTCCTCGTGCACCGCGTTTCGCCTTCGCACTCGTGCCGCGCGCGGATAGCGTTGTTTCGACTCGTCGACTCGATTCATTACGTCACGTCAAATATTAGGATGTCTTCGCGGACCACTTGGAATGCCTCCAGGGACCACCAGTGGTCCGCGGACCACCGGTTAAGAACCACTGCTCTAGACTCTGCTAGCAGTATATTAATATTAAGTATATGGTGAAAATAGCAAATATATGTGGGTATCGGTTGAGCTAATATACTTTTTATAAAATTCAATCAGTCCGTTCGGAACGTAATCGTTGTTTGCAGTTTTCAGCAGAGAGTTGCTATGCATTTTAATCAATCCCATCAGTAGGTTGAGTGCGGCGCATTCAATTTCAACACGTTCGGCATTTGTGATTTGAAGTCAATGAATCTCCAATCAAACTCATTTCTGAATCTTCGTAACAACGACGCGTACTTGCTCAAGTTCAACGTCTCTTGATTTCTGGAAAATAAGGTCTCCCAATGGATCAACTGCTTTTGCTCCAGCTGTTCTCCAATAATACGAGCTTCTTGATGAAAGATTCAATATGTTTAAACAACTTTTCCTTGCATTTTTAGGTTACGATCAGAGGGATACTTAGTTATATCAACCAAGAAAGCAAGATCAACCAATCACTGTTCATCAGTTAGAAAACTAATTTCCTGGCCTTTGTTTTCAAGGAAAAACTTTACTTCATCGATCATTAAGTAGAATTGCTTAAGTGTGGCTGTTCTGCTAAGCCAGCGAATTCGACTGAAGTACGCGATGTCTTCGTGTTCTGAACCTACATCTGAAGAAAATGCCTGAGACTGTCTGTGATTCAGGCCTCTAACGCGAATAAAATTAACTCACGACTTCATCCATTCAGTTCGAGTACTTTTGCACAGAACTGTTCCTGATGTATAATGCAATGATGCTGTATGATTGTGTGTGCCATGCTATTGCGCATTAAAGCCACAAAACCATTCGCTCTTCCTTTCATTGTTGGCGCACCGTCTCTAGTTAAGTAACAAAGATTTTCTTTTTCATATTTTTGTATGTAACTTTTTACTTCTTCGTAGATGTCTTGTCCTGTGGTATCATTCATTGGACGCAAATCGAGTAATTCCTCGATCACAATAGAGTTTTCTGTCACACCTCTTACAAAAACTGCCAGCTGCGCTGAAGCGGATATATCAGCACTTTCGTTGAGAGCGAAGCTATAAAAATACATTTTCTTGATTGAATCGGTGAGTTCGAAAACAGTACAAGTCCAAAATCAGCGTTCCGAGAAAAACATTTCAAATTAAAACTATTTGACATAAACTGTCGACATGCATAGAAAAGTTTTAGATCTCGAGGTTTGCAGTTTATCTTTCATTTTAGTGCTCCTTGTTTTCATTCTGGGTTGTGTTCATCTGGATTGCTATTCAATTTATTTATTTTCATGGTAGTTTTCGGATAATAAAATAGAATAACAATGACAAGCAAAAATGGGGATGGATTTGTACGGTTTTCGAACTCAAACCTGTATATAAAAAGAAATAAATGAAAATTTTTGATGTGATGTAATACAATTCCAATACTTCGCCTTCGGTATAAATAATTACCTGCTTGATGTCCACGACTTTTTTTTTCTTTTCATTAATTGGAACAGGTTCTTTATATGCCTTCCTTTTGGGAAGAGGTGGGCTGTTGTTATGTTCTTTGCACAATGTAAAAGTATGAAAGTATAAACCGTCTATAAACTTTTAACATATCCCGTAAATGAACTTTCATAAAGGAACTGTCTGAAATAAAATATTTTCTGGACTGGAATATGCGGTAATGGCATGTTTTGCATACAATCAAAAGTGAGTCCCATCACTTGTGGTCTTTTAGTGCACAGGGTTTGCACTTCTTTAATTTAATTATTAAACTTTTTCGTTCGCCTTTTGTGGAGTATTAGTTGCGCTGCAGCTATTTTCTTTACATTATCATTAAGGTTACCATCTTTAAACCTCATTCCAAGTCTTTCGCGCTCAGAGCATATATATCCCTGTGGTCTCCCAAACTTAAGATTGAAATTTTCGTTGAAATATTTCAAATAGAATTCATATTTAACTAAGTTAACAAATTTTAAACAAAATGGCAATCTTAACATAAAATGTCAAATTTTGGACGGTTGTCGAACTCACCGATTCAGTTGTGTTTTTAAAGACGATTGGATATAATTGGCAATGTCATCAATTCGTATTGCAATGGTTTGATGTGACAAGCTTGTATTTTTAACTAGTGTTTTTTGCTCCGGACAATCGACTTAATTATCTCCAAACGTTCCTTGACAAATTCTCCGTCCGATAAGGGTTTGCTTCGCTTGGCAAAGCTTCTGCTATTACGAAGCTGATTTGTGTAATTCTCTGAGTTTTGATTTGGTATTTGGAACCTCGCCTATTGACCTGTTTTTAATGACTTTTCCCCAAAATTATATATATAAATATAATATAAAGTAACACCTTAAAATCATACCTAAAACGATTCAAAGCAGGATTGTAAAATATTTGATTTGTTTAAATACATTATAGACGGGGAGCTAGCTACATAAATCAGGGTCAATAAGGTGCGTGTGTTAGAGAAAAGAGCAAAAACAGTCAGAGAAGACTATCTACAGGCTTTTTACTAAAATCCCGTATTGGCTTCCCTTCTGTCAACTTGGATGTCTTTATTTGTCTTGTCAGGAAAATAACCGAAATAGGCGTGATGGCCTGGCGAACAGGAACACTTTTTAATGTCCATACAATAATTTACAATTCAAAACATAACATTAATCGATAACGATCAATAACATTATTTCTGGTCGTACGTCGAGGCCAGATTCGAGAGGACGGAAACGGAAGTGCCTCTGACATATCCAACGTTGGTGAATGACATCCGGTTCGGGCACTGTCAAAGCTTCACCAAGGTACAATCTCATTTAAGGTGATCCAATTGTCTGCGCCAAGGTTGTTTATTTGCTTTTGAGACTCAAAGTCAACACGTGCAAAATATGTAAGGTCATATTGCTTAGCTATATTCAATCTTTCTGGACCAACTAATATTGATAAATAATTTAAGAGCAAATCATGTAGTTCTGTAAGTAGATGTAGAGGATCAGTCAGTGTCAGCTTGAAACAAACGATTGCAATCCGTAATAGAGCATAAAGTATGTTTTAAAAATTCAAAATATACTTTATTTGTTTTATTTGATACCATAAGATAAAACTGTCCAGCAGTATAACATTTCTCTTTGTCTTCTGCTATATTAAAATGTAGTTAAAAAACATCCCATTGCTCCAGTATTTTAGTAATGGCTGCTGTCCTAGCAAACCATCGAATGCCATAAAATTTATCAATTTAAAGTGTGGTTTTCTACTATGAGAGAACCAGTTATAACATTCTCTAAGTATATATTCAAGTGTGTGGGAAGAACTTTACATGCATTCTCAGCAGCAAGATGCAATGACATATACACCTTATGGTAATGAGATGGGGCAAATCTTCTTTTAGCATTGATGAAAAAGAATGATGCTATCCTACCATTACACTTGCACCCTCTACACCAGTACCTATAATAATTAAATATTTATTAAAATTAACAATAATTTAAACAACTAATATCCCTACCGTTTTAAATTATTTATTTCCAATCCATCTAGACTAACTTTTTTCGTAAAGAGCCTCTTAACGCGATCGCATCACCAGATTCAACTTCTAATAATCTGTAAAATGTCCCGATTTTACTTTTTTTTTCTCATCAATAATCATTGAAATTGGTTTATTTGCAATATCGTATCAGATCCTGTAACATGCATGGTGACAAAATTTTTGTTTTCAGTCCTGTACACGTTGTACGATATAATTTTATGCCACTTAGCAATGGAGATGAATTTTCTAGAGTCGGAATTAATTCAGTCAGATGATCAACAGTGGATATCGAACCATGCTCGGTTATAAAAGCAGCTATTTTCGATGCCCTCTTTTTTTTTGTTTTTTTTGCTATATTCTATAAAATTCTGTAACTTTCGCATTTTTTAAACTGCTTGCAAAACTTTTTATGCTTTCTAAATGTTTCTTACATTTAGCATGCTTTTTACAATTTAGCATGCTTTTTAATTTAATTTACAGTACTTGCAGAATGCTTTAGTATTGTTTTAATATTTTTATATTATGATAGTCTAGTCAATAGCGCAAAATTAAATATATTTTAGGAAACACAATATAACAACTGCTATATTTTAGTTCACTTAAAAGTTTTTAATAACTGGACTACTGGTTAACAATTTAACATATCATCATTTGACCTATGGCCATCAGTGATGGTGTTACAAATATAAATTTGTGGGACCGTTAGATAGTCTTGTAGAGATCGGTACCGATAACACCTTTTTCACTTAAAAAAACGGGACACGTATCTTCTTTCTTCTCGTTTTTTCTTCTCACTCTCCGCTGTTTCACCGGTGCGGAGAGTTTGTCAAAGATGACAGTGGGATTTTTGGCAGTGGCAGTAAGTTCCGTTGGGATGGGGTTTTCACTTATGTTTGAGTTTTTCCCAAGGCTATTGGTAAGGTCTAGTAAGGTGTTTTTTACTTTGAATTTTTAAAATATTGCACTGATTAGTTTATGTTTAATTCGAAATTGTACTGTATGTCTATTGAATTTGCCCACATCTCTCTCATGTGAGGCTAATTGTTGCTGTTTTATTATGGAAAAAATTCAATGTTCTACTCTCGGTGACTTCGCCCAATGGCATTATTGGTAATTATCTATAAAGGTTTACGTTATGTATTTCTCTGCTTGTCATACTATGTCTCAGACATGTGCGTTCTATCACTTCGAGTTTCTGAAAGTGACATTTCGCTGTTGAGCTCTACAAAGGGACCGCGTACAGTAGTATACTTCAAATATACACCTTGTATATTTCAACTTTACTTTTATTTATCACTGGTGTTTCGACTTTGATATAGTCTCGGATATTCCCGAGTGCTCCGTAACCTTTTTACTAGTAATATTTTTCCTTTCGAAAAAATCAAAATTTTTATTCTTACAGGACAAATAGTGACAAAATTTTAAAGTTAATTATACTGAATACAAATTATACGTCTTAACACTAGCAAGTTCATGCTGATTCTAATCTAAAAAAAGCATCACGATATGCGAAAGTATCTCAATTCACTATTAAACTATGATGAGTCGTCGGCACGTGTTGCTGATGTGCTATTTCTTTATCTTGTCGCAACTTGCTTAATGAATTGAATGTGTTCTTTGAAGAGCAGTGTTTTATCTATAATAACACCAAGATATTTAACGGAACTGATTGTTGGATGTTAACACCATTTAAGGTGATGGGAAGTAATTCTCTCTTTCGCTGCCTCCAGAAGGTGAACGTGATGGACTGAGTTTTGCCAGCATTGCATTGGATTTTTCACTTTTCTAAGTATGTTTCCATAAGGTTTAAGTGGTTTTCAAGATGTTGCCTTGCTAGGCTTTCACGTGAACCTGAAGCAAAGATTGCAGTGTCGTCCGCAAAAAGAGCTAGTACTGTATTTTGGGTTTTTGTGATGTCATTTACGAAAATGTAAAAAAGTGTGGCTGATAAGAGACCTCCTTGTGGGTGTCCTTCAATAGGATTAACTGTTCGTGTCATAAAATCTCGAATTTTAACCCTGAAATTCCTTTGATTGAGATAATCTTCAATGATTTTGATCAGGCAGAAAGTGGTTTGACAGGAGTAGAGTTTGTGAATTAAGCCATCCCGCCAAATGGTATCATGAGTTTTTTCAAGATCGAATAAATACCATCGAGGTTACTCGGTCGATGTTAAAACATAATTTTGCTTTTGTCTATTATTCGAGAAAGTTCTGTGTATTTTACGGAAGCTGAATTGTTCTTCGATAAGGAAATCTTCTCGGTGATATGTCTGTTGATTTTCTTGAATATGAGCTTCTCTAATACCTTACCCATGGCATTTGTGAGTGAGATAGGTCGATAGCTTTCTACTCTATTGGCAGGTTTGGTGGATTTTAGGGTAGGGATTAGTATTGCCTGTTTCCATTCAGTCGCGAAGTATTGGAGTTTAAAGGAAGCATGGGAGGTTTTTGAGGATTTTTTTTAATTCCATCTGGACATTAAAGATTCAAATCTTTTCCACTAAAACTCAATCTGGGCGCACGCACACACACACCGCAGTTTTCCCATTTTTCATCGAAGTGATACCAAATGAATAAATACTAAAGTAATTTTTCGTAAAAAAAATCATAGTCTCTTATCCAAGCTTTGATGGAACCAAAAACAGCTTCATTCATCTGGGATGGTAATAAATATTAGGTACTGTTTATATTGTAAAATAGTCATTTGTATATTTTTATGTTTGCATCAACAATTTAAAAAATATATACTCACATTGTTTTCAATTCAAATTCATATCCATAAGTAAACCACTTTTGATGACGTTTCTGGTGCCCCCAAGACGTGATGCCTTAAGCAATTGCTTAATTTAGTTATGAGCTAATCCGGCACTGCATATGACAAACTTTACCCTCGATTTTCCCATACATCTCAATTGTTCGTAAGGTTCTGTTTCATATGTCCATTTAAGTCAATGTGGCATATCATTTTGCACGTACTTATTCATTGGGATAAGTTTCTAAACATTCTTCTCTTCGGCTGCTGTGAAGTTCTACTACGAGGTAATCGTTCCTCTTTTATTGTGATTGACCAGTCCAAGATTGCGTAGCTGGACTTCTAAATTTGTTTTGATAGTATGTAAATGAACTATTCTGGTTGGGTAGAATAGTTGATGTAAATTGCAAATCAAATTTTCATTTTGAAATTTATATCAATAAATATAAAGCCATTGACAAGGAAGTCAGAATAGACTTTGAAACGTTTGGTTTTCCTTCAATATACGTCGTTTTATTTCGATTGTGGTGTTATTGCCCAAAAAAACAGTAATGAGGGTTTTTTAATCTGTTTCTCAGCGTTGTTTTTTGACATTTATCTCACTGAACACTCTTTCAACATTTGCACTTGAATGTGGTAGGGACAATAAATTAAAAACAAAATTACTTAACTTTGGAAATTGTGTTTATGTAGTATTTCCTAACCTTTTTAAGTTTGCGACTTTTTTCGAGACAGCAACCACGGATTCTGTCAGTAACAACCATTCGTTGTCTATTTCTACTTTTGTAAAATTGAATTTTTCATTGGAAATATTGAAAGATTTTGCATACGCGTTCAATATAAAAGTCCAGACATTTAAGCTTTACCTTTTCCAAACAACCCTTTTCCAAATTGCTTGCATCGATCTCTGCAGCGAAATACATGTTATTTAATACTCTCTTCGAGGTGTCATTCCTTTGTACGCAAGACAATATATATTATATATCAATATAATGCATATTGTTTCTGGTTAGGGAACCTTCATCAGTTGCGCTTCCCACAATTGAATGTCCTCTCGAACACTTCTTTATGCATTTGATGCATTTCGTTAAATTTGAAGACGCGAGATGTCGGTCTTACATCTCGCGTCTTCACATGTTATTTAATTTCAAAAAATTTCTGGGATTTTTAAATTCAATATCCTCCACAGTGTTAGATATAATCACTTCATTCTCAATAAATAAATCGAGTAATGTTTTAACAGTATGTGTAACTTCTTTTGAATTACATGTATCTTTGGAGATTCACTTTGCATTAATCTGCTCAAGCCATTAAAAATTGGCAAAACAGGTGCCAAAAAAGATAAATACAATTTATTCATGTGTATTGAGTTTTTCCAATATCATGGCTGCTTGAGGCATAGTCAGTGATGCCTGATCAGTGAAAAATAACCTCAGTGCTCCATACTGGCTCAGCAGCCTTTTAACCACGCTTTCCAAAGGCAGCCAACGGGTCAGACTGGGATGCAAAATCCCTAGAGGAGATACGTCCACAAATTGTTGAAATTCTTTAAATTCCTCTACTCTCTTGGGACTATTTGAAAAATAGTTATAAACCTGGAAGACATAATTTATATTTGAATGAATCTTACAATAGTTCTTTCTAGTATTCACCTCTCGTGAGTTGTTCCACTTCTTCTGGTATGCATATGATGCACATAAATTGAAACTGTGGCAGATACATTTTATAGTGAAAATTCCTGGTATATTCTCTTGTAATCTGCTAACTAGTAAATTTCTAATTCCCATCATATTATTAGCGCCATCAGAGGCAAAACCAATAAAATTTGTTTTAAAGGGCACACCATTTTTTGTGAAATAATTAATCAGTATTTGATATAATGCTGCCCCTGTTGTATCTACTACAGGTACAGTTAGAAAGTTGTCCTCTATATTTTCATTTACACACATTCTTACAACCAAGCATAAGTGTTTGGTGTTAGAATCATCTGTTGACTCGTCTGCGATAATGCTGAACTTAGTAATTTCCATTAATTTCAATAATCTTGCTTCCTGGGTGGCTCCTGTTACATTTTTCAGAATTCTTGATATTTTCGTTCTTTTGCATTTCATCTGTTTCGCTATTTCTGAATCAGGACATACAGCATTGAGATATTCAAAGAAATGTGCCATCAAATTTATGGGAAGATGGTGTTCTGTTAAGAAGCCGGCTCCTTCGCTTTATCTTCATCGATTCGTATTTTTGATGTGTCACTAAACATGGAACTAAATTTTTTGTTGCCCTTTGCTTCCTGCTGACACTTTTTTAAAAGCATTTATGTTTCTCTGTCTGGGAATGCTTTAAAAGTTGAGTCTTACCAGCAGTGATTTTAATATCGCATTTGTAATAAGCGCACCTATGGGAATAAATACATACATAACCTACATGTTTTCTCAAAAAATGTATACTTCTAATTAAACTAAGAAACTCAATGTCGTACTCGAAAAACATACTTAGCAAAGCTTTTTCCAGTTTTGCTGGTTTCTATCCACTCCAACCCTTAACTTTCTGCCATTCCATTTTAAAAGATTAACTATAAGTCTTTTTTTGTTTTTTTTTTAGGGCCCCGGTGTGGACACACTGACATTACTGTCACTATCACTCATATTTAATTAATTGTTTGTAAAAAAAGTAAATGATCTAATAACCATATACATATAAGAGCACAGCAACAAGAAAAAACATAAACGCAAACGACAAGCATTTCAATAGTTTCAAGAGTGATCGATAATTTCCCGAGCGGACGGCCATCTATTTTATGCAATTATTCGCTTGTTCAGAAATGTTTTCGCTTTTCTATAGAAGAGTACGCCACGAGTTAATCAGATTATGGCAAATTGAAGATTAGATAAGATATTTAAATTTATTAAGAGGAAACATATAGACCATATATATTCTGAAAAACTTGATCTTAGAGAGTTAAAAAAAGTCTCATTTAGTAGAATAAAAGAACCATTCACGTAATTTGTGCCCATTCGTTACAGGGGTGTACCAGGATTGTCATTGGGGGCTTGACGTCGCGGAAGGTTGATTTTAGCACAATAAACACAGCCTCTTAACCCACCGCCTGGATCCGCTAGTGATTCGTTACATTAGTTAATTCGGTATAGCATAAACACATTATTACATGATTTTATTACCTCATCTATTGCTGTATCCTGCTTCTCTAAAGGTGTTAATTTATTATATTTATTTAATAATTAAAGGGATTTAATTTAATTTTTTTTGTATAGTTTTTAAAATGGACAACTTTGAAGTTGTTTCAATTGCTGATTTTATTATTTTGTATTTATTAAGAATTATCTCTGGAAATGCTGTAGAACCATGGTGTGTAACAGGTAAACACCGTATCGATAAGAATGGTTGCTTTGTTCAGCTTATTTACTTAATTTAAATTGTTCATGCTGCGTCTGACAAAGTTTTAATTGGAAACTTTAAGAAGTACTATTTTTTGTACGAAAATACTGAAAAGAAAATCTATCAATTGATCACTTAGTTTGTTAATTAATTTCCAAATTATTGTCGAGGAGGTTCCGAATTATTGTGTCTATTCATTGAGATTTTCACTGCTTATTGCTTTTTTGTAACATCAAATAATTGAATACTCTCTTCTACAAATCAAATAATTGTCCAGAGTACTCACAGATGTTTTTAGAGAAAGAAATCAGTTATCAAAAAGAGTAAGGAGAGAAAATCACAATGAACAGAGAATAACTTAGTTTCTTTCTCTACAAAAAATACATACATTAATTAAATTGTTTTTTGCCTGAAAAAAATGACCAAAACATAAACATTTTAAATTTATTTTTAACGCCGATTTTTCATTATAAATATAGAATAGGATTTGTTTTGTATGATTTACAATTTCTTAATTATATATAGTTTCAAACCTTAAAGGTGATTCTCACAATGTTTTAATTTGTTTGATTTTTAATGATTTTTTTTGTATGAGTATTTAATTACTCTACTATATATAATATCTATCTTATATTATTTCTGCATAATACTTGTATACTTGTTTTATACTCTCTTTATATTTCAATACAAGATATAATAATTGAAGTTTTTTATTCTATCATCTTTTAAACAGAAAAATAAGAATTCTGCACTATAAGGGCTCTTTCGTTCAAATAAAGCAGTAAAAGAAATTTATGTTAATATCAAGTAGTGCATTCTAACAGAAAGAAAGGTTTGCTTATTCATGTGCAGAGATTATATGCTTGAATGTTGGTTAGAACTTTGGAAGTGTCATCACTATTTTTTTTTTCAGCAGACGATTAAACATAAATCTACAATCTGAATTCTTACAATAATTTAGGGGACTCTCTCTAAAGTAAGTAAACGACGAAAATTATGGATTTTTAATTATCCTGAATAGAAACCCTTGATTTAATTAAAACAGCTTGCTTCAAAAATATGTATAATGTCCCAAATCTAGTTTTAGGTGAGAGCAGTTAAATAGCATTTAGGTTACGTACGGCCTTTTTTGAGATACGTTAATCAATTATTCATGATTACATATAATTGCATTTTGGAAAAGAGAAGGTAGTATTATTTTTCAAAAGTTTAAATGTAAACAAAATCAACTTATAATAAAGTCTATTAATCATCTGCATCTGAATAACAGTTACAATAAATAACTTAATAGTTAAACATATGTAGAAAATAAAAATAGTTGCGCAATTTTGGTACGTTTTTCAACGCTGTAGGAAAACTGCCTGAGAACGCTATTCCGTAATAGGCCAACCTGTTAAAAAAAACTTTGGTAATAAGTTATCATTGTAAGCTTCAAAATTAACAGCTACTGTACAAAACATATAATTAACTACAGTTTTTAGTAGAACTGTGAATGGTAGCCTTGTTATATAAGCATTAGGTCAAATATATACATAAACATGTATAGATTTACTATGGCAAGTTTCGACAAATACTAATGTCCCTAAAGCCCGATGACTATATTAGACGTCATTCTTAAAGTCCTATTTATAATTGTAAAGTTTTATCGAAAAATTTAAGAGAGCGTTATTTTTTCAAAATATAAATAAGCAATAGGCATCACTAAAATTATGTATTTTTCTAATGAATTATGAGGTATTTATTGTTACATGTAAGCAAGTTTGATTTCTTTTGATAAAATAACACTACAAAATCCAACAATCTAGTGCAACAGATTGGACTACAATCAGCGGGTCAAATGACGTATATGGAAACAGTTTATGCACAGCAGTTTCGATAAGATCTACCTATTTCAAACGTTTTTCGCGATCTATACTTACTGAACTAAATATTGTACCGAAATGTCGTCCCTAAAATGTTATATATATATATATATATATATATATATATATATATATATTAAATACCCAGGGCCGAATCATAAACTATCAGAATAAACAAATTCTCACCAGCTGTTATTCTCTTTAGATTTAACTAGTAGAACATGCACACAAAGATAAATTGGTAAGTACAGATTTTAAGTTTTTAAATTATTCAATCATGAATCATGCAATAGATTGAACCTTGTAGAAGTATTATTTATTGTTCATATAATTTAAACATGCTTTTAGTATTGTTTTTTTTTGTTTTAGTTTCTTTTATGTATTATTTATACAATAAAATATTTTTTAATATTTTTTCTATAACAAAACTAAGGTTGTAAATACTACTATACTATGTATTATACTTGTTTTTGAACTTTCACAATGTCAGCATTCATTAGAAAAAACAATAATTTCAAAAAGGATGAAATTATTAAAATTACACGTCAAATACGTTCATTATTATGTTTACAATAATTTATAAACTGCGGAATAAATTAAAACTATATGTCACAGTGATTTATTGGAGAATTTAGACATACAGATGTTGAATTAGCCACTTATTTCGTAAGGTTTTTTTGTTGTGAAGAACGGTAACAAATAGCTTTTGACCTGTTACTGCTGGACCCACACTACCTACCTATACACCGTAGAATTCGGATTTAACACAGCTAATAACATTACCGTTTTATCACCTAGTAGTTACTGTTGCCAAATTACGTCACACGTCCAGAAGGCAAGCGTTTTGGCAAAAAACTTAAAAATCATTTAAAATTGCGTATTTTCATACCAAATATTTTTAATTTTTGCAGAATAAGAGTTTTTGGCACAACTTTCGAATTAAAACAGTTTTTTAAAATTAGTGATAACTCATTGTAAAACAGCGTGCCAAAAAAAAACAACAAGTATTGGCACTAGCCTTAGGGAACTATTGAAAATACTGGGAAAATTGGGAATATAGACATAAAACTCGTAATATCAAAATATTATTATAAGAAGACAAACACAGGTGATTTCGAAAAAATAGATCGTGAGACATCTAAATAGATTCTACAAACAATATCATTCACAAATATACATAGTATCAATCGACCAAACGTTATTGACTACATTATAGCAAAACACCCCTAAAAGTTAATGTTGCACAGGAACACCAGGAAACCTTATGTGACCCTGATTAATTCCTCCTCCAAAAAAACAAAATTATTACAGTATTATAGAGATAAATAATTAAAATGATGAAAACAAGTCTCTTCGATCCTATATACAATAAAAAGTAATTTGAAAACCATTCAACATCTTGTCTACCTAAGCTCAAATTGCAGTCAAAACAAGGCATACAACTGAAGGGACTGCTAACGTCAAGTATGAGTGTCTGGGAGAGACAATAGAGGAGGCTGCATAGGATACTTTAGGAGCGCTCGAAGTAGAAAAAAAAAACACCTATGAAATGATTGGATCAGTGAAGAAGTAAAAGAGATCTTAGAAGTTGATACACTATTGCCAATTGTTATCAGCAATTACCTCGAAGATAGAAGAATATATGTAAGATCCAAAGCGGACTCCAAGAGTAATGTGATTAAAAAAAAACGAAATGTGACATAAAGTATGTAAAGACACAGAAAGTTCAATTGGACATATAGTGGCTTAATGAAGACTTGGAATGTAATATCAAAGACAATACAAAGTATGCGAGAAAAATGTAACTTGCCACTAATTAAAACAGACGAATGGAAAGAGTATTTCCAGGAACTGCTTCACGAAAACAGACCAGTACAAGCGGCCAATTAACATAGGACAAGAGATTATGATGTATCACATGGTTTTTGCAAAAAATGATTTCGGTAAAAAAGGAGATTGGAAAAACTCCATGTTGCGAGTTCAACACGTCCATAAAGAAATGAAGACCACAATTAGAGTTGTTGACTATGGAGCACAAATAGCTCTATGACTAACTTGAACTGAATATACCGCACTTGCAGATACAATTTGTGAGTGAAAAATTAGATGGAACAATTACAATAGTACACAACTTCAAGATACAGCATAATTCTGCCCTGAGTAATGGTGCGGAAGCTTTGTCCAGAAGACCGCGTAAATACTATGGGTACTAGATATAACTAGTACGAGGGCAAATTGAAGTCAGGGCAAGAGTGGTTTGCAGATTGGTTCTACTTTGATCAACTAGAAAGCGCAAAGTTAGGATATGTTTGACGAAAAGAAGAGTAGAGTAAAGAAACATTAGAAACTGCCAACTAGAAGTCCAGCTACTTGTGCCGAGCAAAAGATACATAGCGCTAAAAAAAACTACAAAACGGAGAATTCTGAAGAACAAATAATCACGAAACTGTGATTCAAGAATCTCGAATTGTTGAAAAAATTAAGTAATATAATGTGGGAGTTATTTGAAAAATGTGCTATAGCGATGTATATATTAAGTCCTATTGGGCATTAAAAGAAGAAAACCTCGCTGCTCAGCAGTTCTGATCTATGTTTATGTACTATACATTAGTAGCAACTGTTTACACACAACATATCAAAAGTCAAATTGTCTTACCTAAGGTAAAAGGTGTTAGCTAATGCATAGATTTCTTCCTTGATAAGTGGTTTATAAAGTATGGAGTTTGATGAAACAGTCTTCTATCTAAGTCTTGTAAAGTAATGACTTTCGTCCAAAAATGGCTCACTTAATAAGTTCTGAATTGTCATATTGTCTATGGTCTGTTTCAAATCAAGTTCAAAATTGCTCTCCGCTTCATAGTTATTATATATATATCTTTGAAAGATATATTTTCCATATGCCTTCCCGCTCATGTGATCTGGCTGGTGGTTGAAATTTAACTTTGTTTCACATTTTGGATAATATGATGTTTTAGCATGTTTTGAACATGTTGTTTAATGCTTAATGTTCTTAGATATATGTGTTTCTCATCTTTTATGGTTCAGAGTGTTACAATATATTTCATCAGCTGTTTTGCAGATGTTAAAATATTGCTGATGTGCATATTTGCTGAAAACAAAATTTATAAAATACATTCTAGCTTCTTTAATAATGGAGATATGTGAGATTATCTATACAAAATTTTGTACCCTATCACTAAACAAATTTTGTACCCTAACACTATTATTTAGATGGAGTTGGCCGCTACTTGATGAAAGTTAAAAATCATGGTGAATTAAACCACCATTTTAAACACACTTGTAACAATTGTTTCGCTATGTTATAGCTTCATCAGACTTTATTTTTTGTGCGTAACGCTATTTTAGCAAACAAGCTGTCATTTCTTGGCGTAAATTAGAACTAAATCTACTTACAATAATCTATAACACTACCTGTTAATTATTGAGGAAAAACTATTATTCAAATTATAATAATCCTTAGGTTCCTGCCTTACCCTAAAACGTAATAAGTCGATTGAATAAACTAAAAACTTCTTCTTTTGACTCACATTTGGTAGTCATTTGACACTTTTCAGCTTGCACATATTTTTAGATAAGAAAATAATACAATGATTTAAATAGTGAAAATAGGTGACATTTATGAAGCTTGATTTTATTATCAAAATCCGATGTTTTCCAGTAGTCAGTTAAAGCATATTTTTCGGAACTCATTTAGCTATAACTTCAATGTGAATTTAATTAAATGTAGTAAACACTTAAAAATGAATTATAAATTTCGTCAATATGTTTAATACTTCTAAATAATGTAAATTCTACACAGGAACAAAATATGGTCATATTTTTGTAAAATGAAACGTTATTGTTTTAGCGAATATTATTCACCAGTCATTATGTTTTAACATAAATTAAATGATTTACTATTAGTCATTTACTTTAATTGCAAAATGTAGAACCTTATTTATTACCCTAATATATTAGCCAAGTAGTGGTTTACTCAATATTTACCAAACCATCTGAAATGAGTTTGCATATCAAAACTCAAATCATCTTACCTTAGGTTGAAGGTGTTAACTCGGGCATTGAAAGGCAAGCATTTCTTTGTTGATAAGCAGTTTCTAGATGAAGTATAGGGTTTTCTTTAACGGCTATGTTGATCAGACTGTCTACTAGCCTTTCATTACTTTCGTCTAAATACGGGTCAATATTGGTAGCGCCACTTAATAATTTATCGAGTTCGGAATTGAACTCCGCCTCATAGTTATTGATGTCATCTGTATTGAAATTCATATTGTCAATGGTCTGTTTCAAATCAAGTTCTGAATCTTCTTTAAAAGGTATATTCTCTATAGGCCTTCTGGAATTCTTCCAACTGACTCTTACTATTTGTTCATGATCTGGATGATGTTTCCTCATATGCTTTAAAAGTGACTGCTTATACTTAACTTTTATTTCACATTTTGGACAAGAATATGCATTTTCGGACAATACTTCATTTTGTTTCGAAGAATTATGAACAGAACTAACATGTCTTACTAGTTGTTGCTTAATTTTGAATGTCCTTTGACACTGAGGGCACTTATAATCTTTTGTAGGTTGATGTATTACCATGTGTTTCTTGAGTTGTTTTCCAGATGATAAAACCTTATTGCACAACGTGCATGTTTGCTGAAAACATGAGAAGAAACTTTATAAATGAGTTTGTCTTCTATGCGTTATCTCTTTCATAATTCCGCCTTAGTTAGTTTTTAATGTAAATGTATTCTTCGATTATATTGTTTTATACAATTCACGAAATTGCAACATTAATAACAATTCGGGCTCACGAGTATCGCACTAATGTTTAGAAACATTTTCAGCATATTTTAACTTTACATTGAAGTTTGTATTGTTTTAGATTAGGTTTAGATACTTTCAAATATACACTTCTTAATCTATCTCAAGTCTGTTATATTTTCTAAATAATATATATCAGATAATTTTATATTTATTAAAGTTCTTATAAACACTTACTTCATCTTTTTCATGAACCACTTGAATATGATTTTTGAGTGAATCTTGCCTTTTAAATAGCTTGTTACACATTTCACATTTGTAACCTTGTCCAAAGTGTATTTTTTGATGTTTGAAATATGTCATTTGTGAATTTAACGTTGTTTGACAAATTGGACAAGTATATATTTCACTTGGGTTTTCATGTTTCTTCATGTGAGTTGTTAAGTTATTCTTCTGTGTGAAAACAGTGAAACATATGTGACAAGAAAATGTCTGCTTCTGGGTTCGATTTGCTGAACAATTGTGTTCATTTAGTTTTTTCTGACAAATAAAGTTTATTTCGCATTTATTGCAGTAGAAATTTTTATTGTGGGCATATTTTATATGATGTGTAAAAGCTTTTTTCTGGTAAAATAATTTCTCACAAATTGAACATTTGAATTTGTATTGCGAAATGCACGGATGAAACTTCAAATTTTCCTTGCGTGTAAACACCTACAATATAAAAAATATATAATTTAGATGCATAGAATACATCTCAATATAAACTGCATTATTATTTCTTCCAAATTTTATCTAACTCATTGACCATGCAATCGGAAGTTAGTGGGAGAATTTTCTTAATTCCACGTCGAAAGCTGATAACTAATAGTCTAAAATAACTCCAGAGCGAGTTATGTGAAACTGGGATTATTGAGGAGGGAGCTGCATTTCAGAATTGAGATAAGATGCAACACCAACCATTTACAACGGAAGACACGTCCAACATAATGAAACATCTCCATAACTGGAAAGCACCACGACCAGATGGTGTGCAGAATTACTGGATAAAGAAACTCTACGCCACCCATGAAAAATTAACAGTCCTTATTAATGATATAATTATCCATCTACACAAGATGTGTAGTTTCCTTACACATGGTGCTACATACCTCTTACCAAAGGATAACCTATGTACACAGGACCCAGCAAAGTACCGACCGATCACTTGCCTCCCAACCTTATACAAACTTATAACGTCGTGCATTAATCATCGCCTTTTCAGACATGGTGAGCTGAACAACATAATTACCGAACAGCAAAATGGATGCGCGAAAAACTCGATGGGGTGCAAAGAACAACTAATAATTGATTCCGTTGTCTGCAATCAAGCCCACGCCAAACGAAGAAATCTCTACATGGCATATGTGGACTACAAAAAGGCCTTTGATTCACTTCCACATGATTGGCTCATTCAGGTGCTGAAACTCTATAAAGTAAATAATTGTATTGTTAACTTTTTAAAATATGTCATGACTACCTGGCAAACCAAAATCTTTCTGAATGAAGCCGACTGTTCGATACAAACCGACTCTATCCCAATCAGAAGGGGTATATTCCAGGGCCCGCTGTGGTTCTGCGTTGCCATGAACCCACTCTCACACAAACTGAACGCGAGTAACTTTGGGTTCAGTCTCAAACACAACAACGTACAAGCACTAAAGATAAACCATTAGTTATACATGGACGTCTTAAAGTTGATGGCAGCTACGAAACAACAGCTGCATGATATGCTTAAAATAGTAGAAGGGTTCTCTAGTGACATATGCAATTTGGCCTAGACAAATGCCGAATTATCAATATAGTAAAAGGCAAAATACAGCAGGGGCCCTACGAAATGAGAGATGGCACCTCAATTGAATCCATTGAGGAAGGCCATACTTACAAATACCTTGGAATAAAGCAGGCTCAACAAATTGATCACTCGACCATGAAAAGGGACCTATCAACAGAGTTCTATAGAAGGGTAAGACGACTGTTGAAAACTAAGCTTAACAGTAAAAATCTGTTTCAGGCTATTAACACTTATGCATGCTCAGTACTCAGTTACTCATTTGGAATAGTTAAATGGTGCAAGACTCACATTGAACTACAACGGAAAGTTCGAGTTCTACTAACAAAAGCTCAAAATCACCATCCAAAGAACTCTGTCCAACGTACAATGTTAGCACGATATGAAGGAGGAAGAGGATTGGCAGATATAGACAAGTTACGTGACCAACAAATTTCTAATTTGCGTAATCAATTCCAAAAACTCGCAAAATTTTCTAATCTACGCAGAGTCAATGTCAGGTTGATGACTCAACACCTCTGCGACTGACAAAACAAGAAGTTCAAGTATACCACCAGACAACTGATCAGAAACTGCTCAAATGGAAAGAGAAGCCGCTTCATGGAAGACATATAAAGAATGTCAACCAAGATTATGTCGACAGTTCAGCGTCGAACTACTGGTTGATCTCTGGTCATATGTTTCCTGAAACGGAAGGCTTTATATTGACAATCCAAGATCAAGTAATTCCAACTAAGAACTATCTAAAGTACATCGTTAAAGACCCTTCTATCAACAACGACCGATGCAGATATGGTTGCCAAACATCTGAATTTATCCAGCATATCACAGGAGGTTGCCAAGCGTTCGCTGCAACTGAATACAAAGAACGACACCATGCTGTGGCAAAAATACTGCACCAGGAACTAGCGCTTAAACTTGAGCTATCACAGTCGGTAAGAACACCCTACTATATATACAAACCAGAATCTATTTTAGAAAATAACAACTACAAGCTATACTGTTGCTCACAATAGATCAGATATAGTTTTGGTAGATAAAGTCTCTAGAAAACAACCTTAATTGACATAGCAATCCCTCACAACAATAATATAAATATTAAGCAGGCTGAAAAAATAGCCAAATATAGGGATCTAGAATTTCAAATACAGAAACAATGGGACATTAATAAAACACTCAAACGGTACCAATTATTATGTCAACAACAGGAGTAGTCCCAAAACATCTATTAAACAATTTGAAATACCTCGGTTTGGTATCTTTACCAACTGATGCAAAAAGCCGTCCTGTTATGAACAGCCCGGACGGTTAGAAAATTCATGGAGAACTGCAGCCACGACGCCAACCAGGGGCCTGATAACCTGGCAAGGGCTCCCACAGAGCTAACCTCTTTTGATATGTAGTATATCTGGGGTTTAGTGAATTTTCCCCTAAAGGCACACTATGTGTGCCTTAGAGGGAGTGTGATCTCATACATTGTATGGTCAAGTCAGGATAAATAAATTCACTGGTGATGCTCAAAATGTTCACCTGTAACATACATAGATAAAAAACTATCGTTCAGACGTTTTTTGGCGTTTTGTAAGAATTCTGGAGTTGTTTGACAACATTAGGTGATATTAGCTTGATGTAACTTTTCCAAGAACCTGGCTGAATAGCATATATTTTACTTTCTAAATACTCCCATAGAAAATATAGAGATCATGGTGGCTATTCAATGAAACCCCCGCTTCCCAACCAATTCTGGGAACTCTTTCATCCAAGTAACAACAAACCGCTGAAGCTTAATGTCTAACACTGTTGGAATATTAGGTAATCTTCAAGGTACCAGTAATCGTTTTCTACTATAACAAATGTTGTAAAGAGAATTTAGATCTTATCCACTCATGATTTCATAAATTGCAAGAGATTAATTTTCTCTTAAATTCATAAACCAATTGAATTTTATATAATGGAATTTGTGCTGCATTTAGTACTTTCCCTATTTAATTTGTATTGCTGACAATCACTGATCAGTGAGCAGAGGTGAATGATAACTGGAGATGCAACCAACATAATAAATTTATTTATTTTTAGTTTAATCAAAATATTGACTACAACAATAAAGAAGCCAGTGTCAGTAGTGACTAAAAGCCACTTTTTTAATATCTAGTGTCAGTTATAGCATATTATTTCTTACCTTATTACATTCCACACAAGTATACTTTCCTGTATGTTGAGCCAGATGTATAATTAACAATTTTAATTTCTGGAAACTTTTTGAACATAAATCACATACCAACTGTTCACATTCAGATTCTTTTAACTCAAAGTTAAAATGATCTAATTCTTTTACATTATCATTCAACAAAATATTATCAACATTGAGGCTTAAATGTTCATTTTCAAGTAGATTACTGTGGTCAATGAAAGCATTGAGTTCAAAGTGTTTTGAACCATTTTGTTCCATCATTGGATTACTGTTGTCTAAACTATCCTGGCCTAAATCAGTTAGCAATAATGGTCCTCCGACATTTGAATCTTTTATCAAGTTGGTACTGATGATATCTTGACTAGGAATTTTAGTTATTCCTGTGATATCATAATTCTTCTCAATAATTGACCCATGTACTATTTTCACATGATTTTGAAGGTCCTAGAGACAAAAAAATAATACAAAGTTTGCATCTGATAATCTGCTAATACCACATATCTCAAAAATTCATTCAAAATCTATTTCATTACCTTCAATTGTGCAAATGAGTCACCACAATGTTCACAAGATTTTTTCATTTTTGATTTATAATGTTCTGTTAAATGCAAGGCAAACTCAACTACTTTATTTTCAACTTTGCCACAGAATTTACAACTCCATGATTCTCTGTGTGTAACATTTTTATTATTTTCTACCAAACTGTCTACAATATTATTATTAATTATAAAATGTTTCCATTAAAAACATGTTACAACTCACCAATTACATGCACAGGTGGTATCACCTCCTTCTCTTGATTCTGAGATTGATTTAGTAACCCCTTTTTCATCATTAGAGCATAATAAGGGGAATACCAAACTTTAAGTGGTTCACCTTCAGTAATATCTCGAATGCTCACATAAAATAATTCATCTTGTTCCTGAAATTAAATTGATTAACTTCAATTTTTCCAGTTGAAAGTGTTTTACTCTGCTATCAATAGGCATTTATAATGTAAAAAAATACAAAAGAAAGACATCATGTATTAATTTACTAGTTATAGTTTTAGCATATATATTCTCATAATTTGCAGGTATCTAATGATTATTAAAACTTGCAACCTGACAAAAATATAAAAGAAAAATGCTACAAATTAAATTTTAGATTCAGAGAAATTCCCACTGTTTTGTTTGAGAAAAATGTTGGAAATTTAATAAATAGCTTTTTCAGCCAATTTTCTTGGGTTCATTTTATGTGAAAAAAAAATTAATAACAGTATATAATAGTCTCAATATATATACACTGTGAACAAACGGTATCGGCGCCGACTTTAGGAGTGGGCTACCCGGACCGCCGGATTCTAGAGGGCGCTCTTGTAAAAATGCTATTCATGAACCTATAACTATGAGATTGGAGGTTTTCATGGCCAGAGTCATAGCTGATTAATTTATTTATCTACCTAAACCGGCATATAAACAAAGTTTTCCGACGTTTCGCCAACACTTATATGGGGCTTTTTCAAGGCTTCATCCTTGAAAAAGTATAAAAGCAATAACTTGAATCTATTTTAAATTAAAAAAAGATTTTAGTAATAAAAATCCGTCAAATTTAGTACAATTTGTTTTAATGATACTCCCTAGAACATTCTTGTGTTTAGTGGTATCTCAAACCAGTAAGTCATCTAAGTTTTTGAATCTTCCACCATAGCCATTGCAGGTTACTAACTATAACTTCTTTTATGTGTTATAAACAGATCTTATAAACACAACAGTATTTTATTATAGATATAATAATTAAATCTTTGAATTTCCTGAAGCATGAGCAGATGGATATAAATGTCATGTGAACAGATCTAATTATATGAATTAGCTGAAACATCATTTTGCCAAAAATTTTAGCAGGGATCAATTATCAACTATGCAGATGAATACCTGGAAACTATATTATACATATACATTTAAATATATATATATATATATATATATATATATATATATAAAAAATGAGTCATGATGTTGATAGATGCTAATATCTGAAAGTACCAAGCCAATTTCAATGAAATTTTGTGAATGTCAATATTAGTTCCAGCATGAAAGATAATGAAGTAAATCAAAAACGATGTTATTAATAATAATAATAGCATTTATTGTAGTATGATCAAGTCAGGGCATTTATTGCCTAACAGATTTTACAATCCAATTACAGAGCAATGTACAAATTCCCTTATTCATATAGAAATCATTCCAAAACACAAAAAATATAAAAGTTACTATTAAAAATCAAATATAAATAACAATAAAATTAATAGTCATAAAGTGAGAAAGGCTTAGAACTAAGTAAAAGTATGAAGAGCTACATGTTTGATGTGACAAATACTTGATAAGTTATGCCTGCCAGGTGAATTCAAAAGTAAATTTGTGCATGACTTGTAACAGTAAAAAGCTAATCCTCAGTAGTATTGTGGCACATAAAAATTCAAAAGAGCCAGTAAATCAGGGCAGTCAGTTAGGCAACGAATCAATTTATAAACTAATACTATGGATTTCTCAACTCTCCTAGTGTCTAGACTTTGAAAATTGAATCTTATAAGTAATATGGAGTATTCTATTCCCCTTGTTGGATACATTCCATCCACTTTATACATTACATATTTAAGTACTTTGCTGGAATATTTTCAATTATAACAATATGAATATGATACTGTGAGCTCCATATGTCACAACAGTACTCAATCTTTGTAAATACAAAGTGAAATATTAAGTTCTTAAAGCCCCAACATTTTTGAAATTTCAACAGTTCTGTATGAAAAACCCATACATTTTGTAAGCTTCAGTGATCATTGAGTTTATGTGATCAATAAAAGTGAGATTGGAGTAAAAAATTACACCTAAATCTCTAGTGGTGGTATCATGGGAGTAACATAGTGTTGTTGACTTTATCCAGATATATTAATTGAATATTTTTCCTAGTAAATGAGACAACCTTACATTTTGCTATGTTCAATGTTGTTATGGGAAGATAAATTTTAAGAAGAAAATTAATTAAAGTGATACAATTTACATTATGTTATGTTAATTGTGTTATGCTATCAAAAAACTTTCTTATAATCCTACTGAACTTTGAAACATTTGAATTTTTTAACATATTTTTTTTATTCTCAAATGTGGTGTTATTTTAAATAATAATACTAAAGTAGAAGATGCCAGAAGCAACCCTCAGAAAACGATACTCAAAAACTATTACAAAACTGCAAGTTCATAATTATGGGATAAGTATCTAATATATATGGTTGAACAAATATCTGTTTTGCCTCTCCTATTTTTAGGCTATGCTTTTGCTATAATATGATTCACAAAAATATTGATTATATGATAAGGAGGAATATCTTACATAACCTATTGAAGCTGTTTGTCCAAAGTAACACAGTAACATGTTCTTAATGCTGTGTCTATAAATGTATTGATATGATTACTCTGTCACATTTTGTAATAATAGTTATGTAATTAATTCAGGTTTGTTAGTGATGGTTGTAAACAGTTAGCACTTTTTTTCTTTATTATTATTTTAATGTGTTCATCTTTTTTTTTAGATCTCATAGGCTATATTTGGTAATTTAGTACTAATATTAACCCTGTAATTTGTGTAATACTGTTGGGTTAAATAAATAAATATTGAGTTATCTGAAGAAGTAATTGTATTGCTTGTTGCTTCTGAAGCTCTTACTGAAAATTCATTAAACATGTGGTACTAAATTTCTCTAAATTATTCTTACAAGTCTGCAATAAACCTTACTTGATAACATATAAGATTTTGTTCTTCAAAATTAGTAGCTGCTGCCACAAACATCATCCAACTACATTCATTTTCATCACTTGTATCCAAGTAACACTCACAGAGATCTTCATCATTATTAGAGAATATTTTAAGAGGAAATGTGATTGTTGGTAATAAGCTGCAAAGTTTTTTAGCTTGAAATGGCCCAAACTGTGTTCCTTTTTCAATAGCACACTTAGCATAGACTGAGTAAGTGCAATCTGCTAATCTCTGCACTTGCAATTCATCTGGGACAGTAAGTCTAGCTTTGGATAATATTGGTTTATCAACAACCTGTAAATGAAATTATAGTAAAAGTTCAACATAACAAAATATGGAAAGACTGACATGTTGTTTTAAGTGTATAATGTCACAATCCATTATAGCGTGGCTATCTCCGCAAATACCACATTTTTGAGCAAAGGTTTTCATTTTATATTTAAAAAACTGATTAAATCCTCAAACTTTTCAAATCTAACCTGAGCACTGACAGTCACTAACTTTGTGGTCTTGTCCACAGATCATACAATATGAGGTTCGTTCCTTCAGCCTAAATAACCGATACACAACGGTCGCGTACCTGCGCACAAGAAAAATAGCGTTACTTCAAAACAATAACCGTTTAGGGAACGGTTCAGTTTCGTGTTCCAAGTGACACGGTGATTGATACGCAACCAGTTAATGTACGTTAATTTCGATCACTGGCTTTAGGGTAGAATCGGTGGTGCAGCCATCGACTGGTACATGCTTCGAGTTGCGCAATAAACGATTCATGTATCGACGCATTAACCATTTGCCGATCGGTCGACAATCGAAGGAATGAACCTATAGTCTTGTCTATGGTGACAGTGTCCACCATAGAAAAATGAACTGTATAGAAGGGAAGCTCTTATGGGAGATACGAGAACACTAAAAAAGCTTTTCCCTGCATCCGTATGAGGCCGCTGATATCGGAATTTTTGTAATTTCTTTACAGTTTTCTTTAACATAAATTTTAGCAAGATAACTCACCAAAGTTGATTGTCGTTATTAATTTATTAACCTTAAAAATATGGCGTTTGTTGTCACAAAGCTGAAAGCAGTGTTGTTTTCAAAATTATTTGACTATTGAGTAATGAATACTGAAATCGGGAACTTATTCCAAAACAAAGAAAACATATTTAAGATATTCTTTGAAGGTTTGATTCGAACAGTTTAACGAAAATGGCAGTGTACAAAAAAATAACTACTACATTACTAATACTGGCATAGATTGAGTACCTATATTATGATAAATACCAAAACAGGTTTATCATCCAGTGCATTCCTTTATTTATACCAGATAATTGATCATTTGTTTCATATGCCCCATGGAGTAGCGGCATTGAAGTACCTAACTTACTAAAGAACTTCAAGTGGTTCAAAAAAATAGTAAAATTGATTTTCATTGAAGACTTATGACTATGATTCTGTCATCATTTTGACTATTGTAAACCCACAGATGTCCATGTTATCAAAAATGAAGTAAACAAATTAAGTTCAATATTTTACAGAAATGTTAGCATTGCTGAAAAGAAAATTTGATTGGGGTATGTTAGCATTAACTACATTTGGGACATTGTATTTTTAATATGTATTTTTTCAGACACCAAGGACAACAGGGTCTGACCTAGACTCCAAAATGTTTGGAATATATAGCAGTTTTTTGTAATTTGTGGTGTTATTTCCCAAGAAGTACTTTTAAACACCAAGGATAAAGACAAATTATTTGTTCACGCAACAGGAACAATTTTATGGCTAAACATTCCCCCAGTTATACCTAATTACAAATAAGATGTTTGTAAAGAAAGTTTAGACAATTTAAAACATTTTTTTAACTGGGCAGTATGCTCCAACTAGCAGAACTACTTGTAAAACTTCAATATCAGCCCCATTACCTTCCAACTTGTTAGGACAGAGTTCTAAAATTGCTAGATGTACAATTGTTTATATGAGTGGGTACATCCAGAGGTTATTAAAAAAATATCATAATTGTAATGATTGTTTACAAATTGTAAACTCTAATTTAGAATCAGAAGATTGTGAATTCATTGATGCTAGGAAGTATCCAAGAGGACATTGGCAAGTACCAAATACATATTTAAATTTTTTAGTAACACATTGTTTATCCTCCTTATATTTCTTAATTCCAAAATTATGTTGCAAGCAGAACATTTCTCAAGTGTTGGAACATGTGTTACAACACAATTATTTAATTAATCCTTTGAATTGTTAGCAACAACATGATCTTGGTAATAAGCTATGCCAACTCCTAGTTAAATGTAGTTTGTTTTGGTGGTGTAGAAGTGTAAATAATATTGCTAAGGGAAGAGAAGACAAATTTTCTAAATATTTAGCTTTAAAACCAAATATAATTGATCCTATAAAAGTCCATGCATATAGAAAATATCAGTCAAAACAAAAGTTTAAAAACTGTTAAGCAACTTTCAAATCTTTAAATGTTTTTTTACAAACTATACCTTAGGAAAATTTTTTATTTATATTTCATGATCTAAAATATAAAATGAATTTACAATATTTTGTAACTGTAAATTGCACACTTAACTATGTGAATATGGATTCAATATTTCTATTTTTTTTTAACAAATTTCAGTGCTGTGTTGTGTAGATAACACTCATATATTAATTGTGTTCTGTTTTGTATATCTAAGTCATGAACATGTTTTTATCTAAAATATTTTATAAATTTCTGTATATATTTTTGTTAATACACTTATTATTTCAATATGTTTTAATTGTTTTATTGAAAGTGTGCATACATATATTTAATAGCAAAAATTATGCTAATCTCATGCTTACTTATTTTGGGGCTATATATGTACAAGGTGTTCTGGATGTTTCTTTACAGCTGATATCTTGTTTTTTAGTAAAGATATGAACAATTTCATAAAATCATTGTTGACGAGAACATGTTATCCTTAAAAAACTGTAATCAAAAACTTGTGCCAGTACATTCAACTTTTTTTTTTCAAATTTTGTCCGTTTTTGTTACATTTATAAAACATAATTTGTTCTCATTAACATTATTTTTAGAAAATGTTCCTACCATTACTAAAAAACAAGGTATCAGCTGTAAAGAAACATCTGGAACACCTTGTATATATTTGAATAATTTAGTGTCATATCTACCGCTAGAGGTCAGCACCAGTAAGATTGGGAAGATTAGTGCAACTATTGGCTAATAGAGGGCGCTGATTGCAGCTAAAACTTTTCCCTGCATCCGTACGGTGCGCTGAAAACTGTGTACCAACTCGAAACACGTGAGTTTCCCTTCTATACAGTTCATTTTTCTATGGTGTCCACCAGGGAGTCGCTGTTTTCCAATTAGCGCACAATTGAGCACAGTGCGGCACAGTGCTAGCACTGAGTGTTCCAATTACAGCACTGGCTCGCACAAATGAGCACAAGAAATAACTGTGCCTTTGGGATGTTTTATGTAGGTTTACTTAGTAAACATAAAACTTTATCATAAAACATGAAGTATGTTCCAATTACGGTAAAGGCCGACACAAAAACATTTTGTGCTCTAGTAATTGGAAAACAGTCATTATTGAATTATTCTGTAAATAATTTACGTACTCATAAACTTCAATTGATAACTTATGAGTAATATACTTTTAACCTTATGGTGATCAGTGTACTCTACCGGTTAGTTTTGAAAAAACCATGTTCCAATTAACGTCCTAAAATTGCCGCACTGTGCCGCACAAAATCACTTTGTGCTCTGGTAATTGGAAAACAGCGAGTAACTATACTTACTCACTGGTGACCACAGCGACCACAGATCATACAATAAGCAGTGACTTTGACACAATTGACGTCAATGCCATTGACACATACATACACATACAAGATTCAGGTGACATTCCACTATCTTAGAGCATTTACTTTGTAGAGCAGTGCACAAATGTCGTGGTAAGACTAAAGAGAGAGAGGGCAAGAGGCTATTTCACTCGGTTGGGAGCTGCTTCCAATGAAATACGTTCAGCATGTTGTTCATTGGCTGATTCCACCCACTAAGTGAAATAGCCTCTTACTGTCTCTATTGCTCTCTCTTTCTAGCGTTGCTACGATTTTATGCTTGACAGGCTATATCTAGATGGTAAATGATCTAAGTATCTAGATGGTAAATGATCTAAGTATCTAGAAGGTACATGATCTAAGTATCTAGATGGTAAATGATCTAAGTCCACTATAGATCAGTAATAGTATCTAATAGATTTCTCCAAAGATTTGTCATTTTTAAAGTTAACTAGACATTAGATTTTATTCGAGTAACATTGTTGATACTCAAAATCCCTTTATTTATGTAGCATTTCTATAAACAGTTAATATATTGACATTCACACATATCAGATCCCGCAACGAACGCTTCTTAATTTGGATTTACATGTCTCCAACAAAAAGGAACAACTATTTCCTAAAATGGGTCAAACAGGGTAATTTAAAATTGTAACTAGAAATTGGTAATATTATTTGCAAAATCACGACGTGCCTGTTAAATATAGTGAACGTCAATAATACCTATTTGATAATTTCAAAAAAGTTATAAACTTAAATGTAGTTAATATATTCCTTGAGCCGTCTGATATAATTTCGAATAGTTTTTTAGTGATATTTATTTATAGAATATTTGTTAATCTTTCATTTTTGGGCGCCATTTTGTATGTGCCGGTGGATTTTACGTCGAGACTTGTCAAATCGTTAAGCATAAAGGGTTTTAATTATAACGTTTTAAGTTATAAAATATTTTCATTCTTAATAAAGCAGTGAATTTACACTTCAAAGGTAAGATTAGATTTAAACTTGGTTACTGTTCTGCGGATTACTAATTGTCACTCCCATTATTTTTCTCAAAAATGACGTTTACGGATTTATTTGATTGTTCTAATAATTTCGAATACGTTTTGTAACATTTTAAAAGGATTTAATTTGAATCTCAGAGAATTTAGGATATAATTATTTTCAGTTAATCCTACAATGGTAGTATAATATCACAAATATGACTATAGCAACAAGAGGACAAGGAATTACAGGAGATAATATTGATGTACAAGTAATTATATGTGAATAAATATTAAGTGAATTTACTGCAACCACATCTTTTTTATAGGGAACTTCTTCAGAGAACAATACTGATGACATTCAGGATGAAAACTTTGAGCCTGAATTTCCAAAAGACAAGTTAGCTTCATTAGATGAGAAAATATCTAATTTAAGATGGGTAGTGCCTGTGCTAGCAGATCAAGAATTGGAATGTCTTTTAAAAGTTTCAATAGATTTGGCAAAAAAAAATCTAGACATAAGATCAGAAGCTTGTCAAAGGTTTTTTCGAGAGGGATTAACAATATCCTTTACAAAAATTCTTACTGATGATGCTGTTTCAAGTTGGAAACCAAATATTCATGGTTGCATTTATCAGAATTGTCTTAAATTGATAGAACTGTGTGTAGCCAAACTATCCCAAGACTGGTTCCCATTATTGGATTTATTAGCAATGGTTCTGAATCCAAACAATAAATTTCATAGTTTTAATTCGTCAAGACAAAGTGAATCAGCTGGACCACTCTCTAGCTTAACAGAGGAAGAATTGTTTGCAAGACCTTCTAATGATCCAAGAAATCCTCGTGGCTGGCTAGTGGATTTGATTAATAAATTTGGAGAACTTGGTGGATTTCAAATACTCTTGGATAGATTTCAGTCTGGCAAGAATCTTACTGTCTCAGTTGTATTTGCCCTTTTGAGACCTTTTGGTTTATGTTATGAATATCTCACTACACATACAATTCATAAATATATTTTACCAATTTTGGTAAGTATGCATATATAGAATATACTATGCTAATTATAATCTGTGCTTTAATAATTTTAGCAATGCAGAGATTGTCATAATTATAATTGCTTTATTTATTTATACTTTTTCTTATTTATTTATACGTTTCCTTATTTTATTGTTGTTTCATTTGGATAGATATTTATCTGTTTTTTCTTAATTATAGAATGTAGTTTTAAAAATGTAATATATATGGGAAATTCTCAGATAACTGATTTTTACAAATCAAGAATGTTTTAAAACTTGGTTAATTATTATTAACTTTAAAAAATATAGTGTGTGCTAATGACAAGGTTTTAGATATTGTGGTTTTAAGAAAATTAAAGATATATGTAAATAGACTTACAAATGGTTAACAATTATATACAATAGATTTTAGATTTTATAAATTCATTGTTAATTTCGAGATTATTATTATCATTCAGTACTTCTGCCAAAGGGTCTGTTCAAGTATTACATAAGTACTATAAGGGTCGCTGCTTTGCTTACTTTTGCTGACAAGGGGGAAGAGGGAGTAAATATCTGTAATAAATCTGCTTATGTTATACTTAAACAGCCCCAAACCTTTGGATTATAGATTTGTCTCTTCAGTTAATTCAAAGTAATCTGAGTTATAAACTCAATTTTACTTCCCATCTATTTATTGGGCCTCTGTTATTCTTAATTTATCATCATCACATGTCAGTGACACTGCTATCATAAGCATCACATAAAATTGGTCTGATTTTTTTCTGATGTAGAAGTCAATCTATCAAAGTTTATAGTACAAAATATTAAATGGTAATTTAAATAGTGTTGGCAGGAACTCAAGATAACAGCTTCATCTGAAAAACTGGAACACTATGAATGACAATTCTGACTCCAGAAAGTGTGTTAATATACCTCAAAATCCAAACATATTGAATCATAAAACTTGAGGGATTGTATATAAGATGGGTAAACATACATCAGGAAATTGGTCAGCCTTAAGGATTCTGCTGGAAGGAAAAATTCCTCTACATTACATCTGGCAGCATATAGCTACCAACAAAGTCAAACATAGGTAGAGTTGTAAAGATAGAACAGCAAAAAGCAAAAAAAAGGAACAAGAGCAAACAAAGAACTAATAACAGTTGAAACAGACAACCTCCTATACCACCAACATAAAGGATGGCCAATAACTTCATTGGAATTTCTGGTACATCAACTTACTTTCCAAAAGATATGCCCTTCAAATAACACAAGTTTATGCCTCAACAATAAGCCATTCTGATGACCAAGATTGAGTAATTATACAACCAAATTAAAAGAGTATTAGATACTAATAACTGCCGTTTCAAATACATAATTGGCAACTTGAATACCAAAGCAGTACACAATATTTTGGGTTTGGTGAATGCATGGTGCATGAAAAACAAATTAGTACAGTTTCTGACATCAGTAAATTGACATATCAAACTCTTTCTCAAGAAATACTCCAATATGAAGTGAATCAGAGAAGCTCCAAATAGGGTAAAGTAACTTTGTCCTGACAATCAAAATAGCAACATCAATATATAAGAATTGTTTTTCATATGCAACTGGATAGATTGAAATTCAATGGGAAAATGCCTACCAACAGCATAGTTAACAATTTGAAAGACAACTCTACAATTTCTAGCACAATTCTAAAAGAGAACACAGTAATAAAACCTACACTGTAAACTAAGTCCTGACACAGAGACAAGGCTACTGAAAAGAAGGGGATTGAAAATGACTACAGACATCTGGTGTGGTAAATATTCTGTACTATACAAACCATTAGAAAGATGATTGCAATGAAATATCAAAAAAAATTATTATAACACAGAGAAAGCACTAATAATTAGGAAAAGACAAGACATACTAACTAAATGAAAAATTACATTAACTAGAATAACAGAAAGAAACAAATTTACAGACACTTGCAATACAGCAGATGATAGAAGTATTTGGGGAATAAGTGGAGTCATGATTAAGAACT
This sequence comes from Octodonta nipae, assembly GCA_034190945.1. NCBI lineage: Eukaryota > Metazoa > Arthropoda > Insecta > Coleoptera > Chrysomelidae > Octodonta > Octodonta nipae. The sequence continues at coordinate 110,172,619 of CM067220.1, forward strand.
TGCTGGTTTAGCAAAATGGAAATGACTGGCCAAAATATATGTACACCTCATAGGAACAAGACACATAGCACCCTCATAGATTTAGATTCCTCTCCACAAGAAATGCATGAAAATAATTTACATCATGCTTAGAAAATTGACATTGTGTATACTTGGTACCATGATTTTTTGGATGTGGAGAATCTCTTCCTTTATTATAAAAGATAATATTTGTATATAGTTAACAAATGACTCATATTGATGAATATTTCCTAGTTATTTATACATTTTTGACATTTTGTAAGGTTCAGAAATAGATATGGGTCTTGTCAAAACTAAGTAAACACTTATTTATCTGACAGAATTATTCTGCCTTATTTGCTATGCTTTAAATTTACATCTACTATTTTATTGAGATTAAACAAAAAGTGCTTAAGACATTTTTAAATTGGAAATCTATGAAATCATTTCCACTGAGTGTGAATCAAACTACAATGATATGAACAAGGGGCAAAGACACTAACATAAAAATGCAGAAATTGATTAGATATATGAAGATATATTTGCTCCCCAAAAATCATATGAACTTCAAAAAGAATGTAGATACTTCTTTAAAAAATTTTCAATGATTTTACTTATGTTTAATTATCCATTATTTGATATAAAAGGCTAATCATTCAGTCAACTATTTGCAAACACCTTTTCCTGAATTTATGTACAAATAACAGTTAAATTTCTGAACTTGAAAAAACTATCACAGATGTGAATTTTCATTTGGACCAAAAAATATCAAATAGCATTTGCGTTGTCTCCTTAGACTAGACTTTAAGAAAGCCTTCAATAGTGTATATTATCAATTGATTTTCACAAAAAAAAACAAAAAGAAATTGTTGTTTTTTTCAATGGTATTCACATGTAACACACCAAAGTATTTCTAGAATTTCCAGTAAAAAAATAGTAAATTATATCATGAGCTGTCCTGTAACAATTTGTTATCTTAAAAGCCTTTGAGGAACACAAATACATTTACACTAATTAAGGATATTCAAAAGTGCTTTAGAAAAGAAGACTCACAAGGTTGCACTTTAAGTTTACATGCAGATGAGAAAACAATAACACCTCAAAAAATCAATTAACTAGGAAAAAACAACTGACCACAAAAAAGTAACCGAACTAAAAAGCATAAAATAATATTTTTCAGCAACAATTAAATACTTTTTTTGTGTGTATGCTCAGTGATTATTCAAAAACAGCTTGGGCAATATTGATTATTTAAATGGCATTCAATTAAGGAATGTTTATTATAATTTTCTATAACATGAGGTTTTTCAAAAATCAGAAAAAAACAGTAATTAATGCACAACACTTCAGTGCATTTCAATGACTCTCCACTGTTTTCTTTAAAATGACTCAATCAATTTAAATATTTTAAATTGTATTCTACAAAGAGATGTTCCAGCTTGATTCCATATCATTTTCTATAGTGTAAAACATACCGTTTTTCTGAAAAGCGGAAAAATATGTGGAAAAAACGGTAAACATTACTGTTTCATCATAAATATCTAGCTTAAATGTCAAAATATGCCATGAAAGTATATCGTACAGGGTGTTTGTAAAGGTTTTCATTTTATGTGGCTTACAGTCTAGTGAAATGGCACAAAATATTCCAATAGTGTATTGAAAAGAAACATTGTTATGTGAGCGATCTTTTCTATACGGTATCGGTGTGTGTGCATGCATCGAAATTCAAGCAGCAAGCAATGTGCGCGGTTGAAATATAGGGCGAAGTAAAATTAGGGTTATACAGGTTGGTTCAAAAAATCTTGCAAATAAATGTGATATTGGGTGGTACATAATCAGTTAAATCTATAGGATGGTTGAAATATAATGTGGAATAGAATTAAAGTTTCAAAAAATGTTGTATGTGGTGGCACATAAGTAGTTTCATATACAAGGGGGTTGAAATAAAGTGTGAAACTACAATTATACAGAGTTGTCAAAAAACGTTAAAAAATTGTTGAATAAGCTTATGTAGTAATGATAAGGGCGGAGGGTTCAAAAAATGTTAGAAACAGTTGCATATACAGGATGGTTGAAATACAAGGTGGAGTGGATTTATAGTTAAAAAAAGGGTGGTTAAAAAAGTGTTATATAAGGTTCGTTCCTTCAGCCTAGATAACCGATACACAACGGTCGCGTACCTGCACACAAGAAAAATAGCGGTTCTTCAAAACAATAACCGTTTAGTGAACGGTTCAGTTTCGTGTTCCAAGTGACACGGTGATTGATACGCAACCAGTTAATGTACGGTAATTTTGATCACCGGCTTCAGGGTAGAATCGGTGGTGCAGCCACCGACTGGTACATGCCTCGAGTTGCGCAATAAGCGGTTCATGTACCGATGCATTAACCAATTGCCGATCGGTCGACAATCGGTTGAAGGAACGAACCTATAGTGTGGAACATAATTAGTTGTTTAAATTTGACATATGGGGCGAAGTAAAATTATAGGTATACAGGGTGATTTAAACAATAGAAAAATAGAAACAGTCAATAGAGTGAGAAGATTAATTCTTATACAGGGCGGTTGCAACATCGTGTGAGGTTGAATTACAGTTATACAAGGTGGTTTAGAAAATAATACACTAATAATTTATAATGGGTGACCAATACACAGAAACATATTCAAGGTTGTTGCAATATAGGGTGAATTAGAGAAAGTGGTCCAGATAATAAAACAAATAAAAAATATGTGGGAAAAATAAAAATAATACATGTTAGAGAGAGAGAATATGCTAAAATAATCAATAGAACTGTACCTTAAATCAGATAAAAAAAGAATATATGTCAGAAAATAGTGATTGATTGCACACGCTTTCTAAACGTTTTTATTTGAAGTCAGTTATTTTTTAAATCAAATATTTTATTTTCTGTTTAAGTTGGCACTGACTTCAAATTAAGTATTTAATTGTTGCTGAAAAATATTTTTGTTGCTTTTTAATTATGTTACTTTTTGGAGTCAGTTTTTGTTTTTAGTGATATTGCTGAGAACTCTGTCGGTTCAAACAATTTAATTACACAAAGAATAAATCGTCTTTATGTACTCATAAATAGACAATTAAATTTCACTAACAAAAAATATTCTCAATAAATATTTTCAGTAGAAGGTCAACAAATCTCACACTTTGATATCAGCTGTTTTACTAATTCACTATTTAGTCCACTCCTTCGCTGCTGTAAGGCTGAATATATAATCTATCGCAGTCACTCTCAGTTATTCTCGTAGCATTCCTGTCTCTCTAGAAAAGGACTGGAAATTTCGGTACTTTTTTATACCAACAGTTGTACATTCAGGAAATACTTTTTGTCCTGCTTTATTTGTTTTTTTAATAAATGATTAATTTCTAGGATTCCTTTTTTATCGGGCTAAATTAAATTTTGTAACAATATAATTGGGTAATTGATGCAGTTTTTAAATCTAATTAACTTCTTGGACATAGACTGAAATATTATTTGTAACCAAAATTCATATATATTTTCTTAAATTATCGTTCATTTTGATTTAATTTCAATTGCATTTATTTTATATTCTCTTCAAATTTTATAATTATCTTGCAATTATTAAACATACCAATAGTTGCAATTTTCAATTCTAATTAATTTTGTTTCATAACAGTTTTTGATTTAACCAAAAATAAACGTATTTGACTTCTAAGTAAAATTAATATTTTTTGGCAAACATGGTCCACATTTAAAAAGTCATATGTGATGATTTCAGTTTAGCTTTCCGACCATGCAGATCTTTTTATGACGAATAACGTTTTTCTAAATATATATATATTCATATGAAAGTTTTCCATTTGATTGCAACTTGTGTAAACACACTGTATATAAATGTTGCACATAAATAAAATGTTTCTATTATACATATATGTACTAAAATATGAATGGGTTTCCTATCGCTATTAAATTAAATATTTTTATCAAAGATATTTAATTCATGCTATAATACCTGATATTTTGACATATGGGAGATTCTTAGATAACTGTGATTTTGTACGAATCAACATTTTTTAAATCAAAAATGCTTTAATACATGTGTTCTGAGTGCTATTGGTCTTTAATTATACTCAAAATTAAGCATGTAGCATAGTTCTACTACAACTTCAATAGAAAATAAACTAGAACAAAAATTAGAAATTTTACGGCCACGGTACTGACACCAAAATAATAAATCTCTATAAATTCTTAAAATAATCAAACAAATGATTAATTATAGGACTTTGATACTCATACATAGACATTTGCGGTATTTTCTTTCTTGGTTTTAACAATCTTTAAAATTTATTAAGAGTAGAATTAAAATAACAATTTTTATAATAGTCTTAGAATAAAACAAAATGAAATCTATTATTCCTTTGTACCAATCAATATTGGGATATAAATGCAGCATAAACTGATGATACAATTGATTTTAGTAATAAAAGCTAAACTTTAGATTATAAGAGGACTATATAGAAATTTTTACATTTAGTTTGAAAAACGAAAATCAAACATGCCACGGTATTGAAAATGAAAAATCTTCATTTCTGAGTATAAAGAACTCTGACTTTGTATAATGTGTGAAATACATTGTGTGCTTGCTAGGATGGGTAAAATAGCCAAAAATAAGTGGGGTTTTACTCAGTAAAAATTATTTCTAACTGCTTTTGTTGAAGATACATGGTGTTAAAGAATATTATTTTGTACACATTTCTGACAATTACTTGCAAACTAATGCACTATTTTTGTGAAATTGTTGGGAATGTTGTTTTAAGGCCTCAATAGATACTAATGCTTACGGTCCGTTTTGCTTGTTCAGCTTTAAGTCGTTATACAAGTAGGAGCGTGAATGTACCAAGTCGTTTTAGTTGTTGAGTTCCGTTAATTGTTGAGCATGAAGCAAATCAGCGGTAGGTTGATTTTCAGTCCGTCTTCCAATTTGCTTAATACAAATGGTATTTTAGATCACTTTATAGTCTTTCTAGTAATTATTTTAATTCTTTAGACACAAAATTGCTGACAACTTGCGATTGATGTCAAGAGAGTTTATTGTAGAATTAATAGACTTGTATAGAGATGAGTGTTTGTGGAAAATAAAGAGTAAAGATTATATAAACTAACATATCAAAAATTCTGCTTATGATATTTTAATTGAAAAATTGAAAGAAATCGACTAAGCAACTAATAAAGAAATGCTTCTAAAGAAAATTAAATCTTTAAGAACTTGTCTAATTTTAGAAAACTGACGAATAACTGATTTTAGATCGAAATTTTTAATATAATTATTCTACCGTCTTGAAATTGACCATGGACCCTTCAGAAGTAAATAATTTAACTAGTAATGCTTGAAAGTTTTGACTAACATTATGTAGGGTCCTCTTATTTTTAAATCCAAAGATCTGGAAAACGGCACACGATATGGAATTTTATAAGGAGTGAGTACCTATTTTGGATTAAATTGAATGGTGAATAATTGAATAATTGCATTTTTGGTGTGTATTACGTGTTTTCCTTTTTTTAAAATGACATATAACCGTACAATACACCACGGTTGCACAAGTAGAAAATTTTTATTTATTACGTAAGGTCCTTTACGACGTGATACCGGCCTATAGCCGCAAAACATATGGTATTAATGCTCAAAGCGTGCGAGAAAAAAATGAAAACTGGTTCAACTAAAGGACCATAATGATTAAGATGATTAAAAGTAATTTCATTTTACACAATATTTTATATAATTTAAAAAATATATTTGTTTTGTTATATATAATTAAAATTGTTAAATCATTTATTTTTTATTATTACTAAATTTCTAGGGTATATTATCAAAAAAATGTAATAAAAAAAATCATCAAAATGATTTAATTCTAATTAGCGCAATATAACGTTTAAAAAATTATTAATGCATACATTTAATTAAATGCATAACACGTGTGGGTGTATTTTGAACTTCGTACATATCAATAAAGAAATAATTCACTTCAATACACGCATAACATTTCGTTACCGTTTCCAAAATAAATCAGTATTTTTTCTTGCTTTTGGAATGTGAATGGAATCGATGTTTGCAGACATAAGTTACATTTAGATCTCGCGCAGTTGGCGAGATATGGTGCGATAAGTGCACAAAATATAACCTGTTGCATGTTTCATTTAATTATTTAATAAACTAGACGTTAAGGTGTCGTTTTTTTTATTTGAAGTTGTAAGGTTTAAACGATCGATTGTGTATTTTTTTCTTCGTTTCATAACATTTTTAAATGTAATCAAAACCAATGTTTATCCAATACTGACATCGTTATCCCATACGAGCCTATGTATAAACCATGTATAAAAACGCATTTTTTTCGCAAAAACTACACGGCCAATCAGTACCAAATTTTAACAGAACATTCTAAACATTTCATAGAGCCTATTAAGTTTGCTGATACTTTTTAAAATCATTCCAATTGTACATTAATTAATCTCTTAACTTGCTGAAGAATATCAATTTCAAATTGTCACAATTTTTTATTTTAGGAAATGATTCCTGGGATTTTGGATAAATTAACAGATGATGAATTGAAGAGAGAAGCAAAAAATGAACAAAAAAGTGATATTGTCTCTGCAATAATTAAAGCATCAAAAAATCTAGCTTCAAGAGTCCCTAATCAGGAAGAACTAATAAGAACATTGGAGGGTTTTCGTTTGACGATGATTCTTAGGCAATTACAAATTTCAAGTTTTAATGGAAAAATGAATGCTCTCAATGAAATAAATAAAGTTATTTCTAGTGTGATATATTATCCAAACCGTCATCATGGAATGGAAGAGGAGGAATTTCTTACACCAGAAAGAATGGCTGTAAGGATGCTAAAATTAGTAAAATACTCAATAATTTAGAGATTTTATTTTCAGAAATGGATAAATGAAAATAGAGTCCTAGAAATAGTTCTTAGAGATTCCTTACATCAACCACAGTATGTAGAAAAACTGGAAAAAATACTTCGGTTTGTTATTAAAGAAAGAGCACTCAGCTTATCCGATCTAGATGCAGTCTGGGCAGCTCAAGTTGGTAAACATGAAGCTATTGTAAAAAACGTTCATGACCTCTTAGCAAAATTAGCTTGGGATTTCAGTGCTGAACAGTTAGATCACCTTTTTGAGTGTTTTCAAAACAGTTGGACATCTGCCTCTAAAAGACAAAGAGAAAGACTGCTGGAACTGATACGGCGACTAGCTGAGGATGATAAAGACGGAGTTATGGCTCACAAAGTTTTGACTCTATTTTGGAATCTGGCCCATGCTGAAGATGTCCCTACAGAAATAATGGATCAAGCTCTAACAGCTCACGTAAAAATTTTAGATTACAGCTGCTCTCAAGAAAGAGATGCTCAGAAAACTGTTTGGTTGGACAAATGTGTTGATGAACTGAAAAATGGAGAAAAATGGGTTTTACCTGCATTGAAACATATAAGAGAAATTTGTACATTATATGAACAAAACACGAATGGTGGACATGCACAGCGTTCACATCATGGTTATTACAGGCAAGAGGTAATAGAAAGGCTGCAAAACCAACATTCATTGGTTATATTAGTGACTAATAGCTTAACTAGTTATATGGAACGCTTACGAATTTTGTATAAAGAAAATCCAAACTTAACTAGTGAGTCTTATATCCCAGATGGAAGATATTGCCACGCGTTACAGGTTCAAGAAAGGTTGAATTTTTTGAGGTGAGTAAAACATTTAATACCTTTTTTCCCAGTTTTCTACTTGTGAGTTTATTCATATCCTGTATTTTATTGAATGTACATTCGTTCGTTTGTCGAGACTATTTTGTCCAAAACTCCCTGACATAATAAAATCAAGTGCATAATGTGACATATCAATTAAATTATTTCTGAGATTATCAGAAATTGGGGACAAACAGGAATATAGGGCCCCATTCATAGTTTGCAGACAAACTTAATGAAAATCCTAATGTTCATGTCTTCTAAACGTTGTTTGTGGCATATTCTTGATTACTTTTATGTTTTTTTGGGAATAACACCACAATAGAAATAAAACTATGTATATTGCAGGAATATCAAATGTTTCAAAGTCTATTCTGACTTCGTTGTCAATGGCTTTATTTATATTTATTGATGTGATTGCAAAATGAAAATTTTTTTATTTCTATTGTGGTGTTATTCCCCAAAAAAACATAAAAGTAACCTAATGTTCATTTTGGGGACAACTTAAAATATTTAAACATGTAATTTTAATTTAACAAATGAAAGGACTCTTTATGTAAACACAACGAATATATAAAAATTAAGTGTTTCCCGTTAGTAACTGCGAGTCTGAAAAAAACAATTTACAGGAAATACGGAATGAAATTTTTAACGTTAATTTTGGGTAGCAAATAAAATTTGAAGAAATTCAAATACATAATATTACCTCGAATGAATTGGTTTTGAGAAATACAAATACAAATATTCATCTTTTATTAGGGTTCCGTATATACAATATACGGATACCCTTATAATATCACTCCGGATTTCTGCCTCTGTCACATCACAGCAATTTTCTCCTAAACTACTGGACGGAAGAGGTTGAAATTTGGTATCAATGTATAGTTTGGTGACCCGATCAGAAGTACATATCGTAAAAGCAAAAAAATTTTAGGGGTACTTATGGGGGGGAACTAAAAAAATCGACCGCCCCCCCTGATCTCCGAAACTACTGAGCCTAAAATTTTGAACAAAATAGGAAATATAGAACGTTGCCCGAACTTTACAGGAAAAATAAGGAGAAACCATTAATAATAATTTTGGGGGGCAAATTATAGAATTAAGTAAAAGTTTAAAAATAAAAAAAAATCAAACACATCATGTAATATATCAAATCAAAGGTCTCAATCTGAGAAACACAAATATATATTTTTTTATATTTTAAAAAAATTATTTAAAAATATATCAAATAAAATATACCAAAATTTACCCATCCCCCTTATCTCCGAAACTATAAAATGTAAAGTTTTGAAAAAAATTAGAGGTATAGGTTCTGACCTGAAGTTTAATGGAAAAACAAGGAGAAACCTCTACTTTTAATTTTGGGAGGCAAATTACTGAATTAAATGGAAAATATAAAATTAAAATTGTTTCTAACCCAACATGTTATATATCAAATAAAAGGGCTCATTCCGACGAAAACAAATATATTTTTTTTCATATTTTAAAATAAATTAATTAAAAGATTTTAACAAAAATTTAAAAAATTTTACCCATTCCCCCCCCTTATCTCCGAAACCATAAGCTAGAAAATTTTGAAAAAAAAATGGAGGTACAGCCCCTCACCTGAACTTTACTGGAAAAATAAGGAAACACCCCTAAAATTTATTTGGGGGGGGGGGCAAATTATAGAATTAAATGGAAAATATAAAATTAAAATTGTTTCTAACCCATCATGTGATATCAAATGAAAGGGCTCATTATGACGAAAACAAATATATTTTATTCATATTTTTAAAATAAATTAATTAAAAGATATTAACAAAAATATAAAAAAAATACCCATCCCCTCCTCACATCTCCGAAACCATAAGCTGGAAAATTTTGAAAAAAAATGAGGGTATAGCCCCTCACCTGAACCTTTCTGGAAAAAATAAGGAAAAACCCCAATATTCATTTTGGGGGGCAAATTATAGAATTAAATGGAAAATATAAAATTGAAATTGTTTCTAACCCATCATGTTATATATCAAATGAAAGGGCTCATGATGAAGAAAACAAACATATTTTTTCCATATTTTTAAAATTAATTAATTAAAAGATATTAAAAAATATAAAAAACCTGAACTTTACTGGAAAAATAAGGAGAAACCCCTAATATTCATTTTGGGGGGCAAATTATAGAATTAAATGGAAAATAAAAAATTATAATTGTTTCTAACAGGTCATGTAATATATCAAATCACAGGGCTCATTATGACGAATACAAATATATTTATTTAATTTTTTTAAAATGAAAATTTAAAATATATTAAAAAATATTAAAAAAAATACCCATTCCCACCGTGATTCCCCAAACTATAAGACTTAAATTTTTTAGTTTATAGGAAAAATATGAGAAAATCCCTAATTCTATTATTTGGCTCCCAAATTATAGATTAAACGGAAAATCAATTATTAGAAAACCCCCATAGTAATTTTAGGGACTACAATTAAATGGAAAATAAAGATTCAATTTTCAAACGCATCATGTAATATATCGAATAAAAGGCTCATTATGTGAATTACAAATATATCATATTTTTAAATCATTTGTTTAAAAGGTATTAACAAAAATATTAAACATCGACTTAATTCCCACTTTAGAAACTACACTATTTAAATTTTGAAAAATATATTTTATTTGTATTTTTTAATAATTTGTATAACAGATTTAATAATTTATAATTTAAAACTTAACCTATCAGACAGTAGATTATAAAAGACTTCTCTAAAAGTTTATTAATAAAATAAAACTCTAATGTTAATTTTTGGGGGCCAAATTAGAAAATTAAATACATATGTATTGTGATAAAAATCAAGCGAATCCAGAAGCAGATAAAATAAAAAGTCTATGTGTGGAAAATCAAAGCGTATATTTTTTATAAATTTAAAACGCTTCCTTTAAAAGATATAAGGGTAAATATAAGAAAATGCACTCATTCCCTGCTTGTCTGAAACTGGAATATTAGAATCTTGAAGGTGGTACGGAACCCTATGTATGCGAGTCCAACTCGCACTTGACCAAATTATTTTTATGTTTATAATTTGGACTATACTGAGCCCTATAATTCAAATATTTGCCCGAATATACGACTAACTAGAAGTGTGGCAGACGGATACGAGAATTATGCTAACCTGCCTGATGAGACCATCGATCTCGGGAGGGGTCAGTTATCAACAACGCGAATCAATTCCCGGAAACTTCTGAAACAGATCTATATACCATATACAAAGTAGAGATTTTCATCCAAAAAAGAAAAAAAGTTGAGATAAACCATGGTCTGGAAATCCCAAGTGTACAAGATACAGATACACGGTGTTTGGGAAAAAAGTTAAACATTTAATAAAAAAGTAAACTTAACAACCAAAGAAAATCATCAGCTTCATTTCAGGCATGTAGCCTAGCATATAAGTTTACCTTTAATTCTTCAAAATCTTTCGTGTATTAATTTCATTAGTTCTCTTCTTTCAATAGGCGTTTTGTAAAAGATTCGCTTCAAGTGTCCTCAGAAAAAAAAGCGACCTGTTAAGCGATGGATGCTTTAGGAATTAATTTTGCCCGTCAAATGTACTTTGATATTTACATTGATAATCAAATTAATTAGTATTTATGTGTGTATATTAAAATATAAGGTGACAAAGAAATCACAACACCCAGGAGATGTTTAATTTTAATATTGTTTTGGTAAAACATAGATGCTATAGTAAGGAGTAAATGATTGAAATTTATAAAAAAAATGTAGGTGGTCTATTTCTTCTTGAGGAATACTATCCCAAGCTACCTGTGCTACCTGTATTTCATGTCATAGAACCTCCAAAGTCCGTGGGAGCTGGGGTAAAGGACCCCGCAGAATCCTTATGGGAAATGGCTTTCGGTCAATTTTTTTTCAAATTAAAGTATGTGATAGCTCTTGAAGAGTAGATCAGAAGTGCTCATGGGCAAGTGGACATGGTCCAGAATCCTTATGGTAATTACTTTTGGCTAAATTTTTTCAAATTCAAGTATGTGTTAGCTCTTGAAGAGTAGATTAAAAGTGCTCCTGGGCACAAAGGTCCAGAGCCAATAGTTTAGGATCTACAGCCCTCTAAAGTTGACTTGGTCCAGAATCCTTCTGGGAAATGGCTTCAACTTTAGAGGGCTGTAGATCCTAAAGTATTGGCTCTGGAGCTTTGTGCCCATGAGCACTTTTAATTTACTCTTCAAGAGCTACCACATACTTTAATTTGAAAAAAATTAGCCGAAAGCCATGAAACCACGTCAACTTTAGAGGGCTGTAGATCCTAAACTATTGGCTCTGAGCTTTGTGCCCAAGCCTTGTGATTACTCCCATAATTTAATTTGAAAAAAATTGGCCGAAAGCCATTTCCCATAAGGATTTGCAGGGTCCTTCCCTAGAATTCTAGGCATCATAACCCAAACATGTTCTATGGGCAAAAATCGAGGGATCTGGGCGGCCATGGCAACAGATTCACATAGGTCTCTAAAGAAGTTTAAACTAACTCGAGCAACATGAGGCAGAGCATTATCTTGTTGAAATACGGGGTCCATGAGCCGTTTCAGGTAAGGAGCACACACGGTCTACTAATCGATGTACATGTCGCTCAACATCAAATTGAGAGAGGACCACAAGATGCTATTCCACATTCCAATATTCTCTGCACCACTGTAGTCGTTGCCGTCGATGCTCAGCTGTCAGAGATAGCACAAGATGAGGTCGATAATGCTGCAGTTCAAAAGACTTTATACGGCTGTCAACCATTCGGACACTTACAAGATGTCCTTGTTTTCTTAATCTCTCATTAGCCAAATTTCGAGTTGTCGAAAATCGGTCTCATTTGTGCCCCTTTGACGTCCGGTGTCTACTCTTTTCCTATTTTGGGTATAATCAAACCATGATTGACAACATCTCATAACAGTAATGTGGTAGCGATTTCTCGAAATGAAAAACCCGCCTCCCCTAAACCAATAAATCGACCTCTTTCAAATTCACTTAACTGGCGATACATTCGGCGTACACTTATTCTAAGCATTTCAACATTACTAAACATCGATTTTGGATCCCATCAAACAGTTTGTATTTGGGAAATTAAAAATGCAAAAAAAACAATATTAATTGAAAAAAAAAGTTTGCATGAGAAAACATTCACCAAACTTTACCAAATTTTAACATTTATCGTTACTATAGCATCTATGTTTTACCAAAACAATATTAAATTTATACACATCCTTCTGGGTGTTGCGATTTCTTTGTCAGTGGGGATAACACAATACAATGTTGGATTATGGTTGCATTACTATAAAATTGCATTGTTATAGCCGTATATAAGTCCATCTTGATTAACGCGCGACATTTCAAACAACTATTTAGCGAACAAAACAACAACTGATACCTGATGCCACTCATCCCTTAGCAGGTCGAATTTATAGAAAATAAATAATGTAGTTGTCTCGTGTTTCTGAACAATTATTATAGAACAGTTTACTTTTCCACTTTGGCAGTACTATACTTGAAAAAAATGTAGTATAACAATTAAGTGCAACATCAAAGTATCTTGTTTTATATTATTCAGTACTTCAAAATATATTATTTTAAGGTTTAAATATATTTAGTATAACAATTATTTAACACATTTTCTTAAATGTGATTACTAAATACCTAGAGAATTTAATTGTTTCATTTATATTTCCAGGTTCCTTTTGAAAGATGGCCAATTGTGGCTGTGTGCTGAACAAGCAAAACAAATATGGCAGTGTCTAGCTGAAAACGCTGTGTTTCAATCAGATAGAGAAGCATGTTTTAAATGGTTTTCTAAATTAATGGGTGAAGAACCTGACTTAGATCCTGGCATAAATAAAGACTTCTTTGAAAATAATATTCTACAGATTGATCCTGTATTATTAACTGAAAGTGGTATAAAATGTTTTGAAAGATTTTTCAAAGCTGTTAACGTTAAAGAAGGGAAAATAAAATATAAGAGGAGAACTGTGATAACCGATGACCCTGATCTAATCGGTCTGGAATATCTGTGGAAAGTAGTAACACTTTGTTCAAATGATATTGCAACAAGAGCTATAGAAATTTTAAAAGAAGTCAGTACGAATCTCGGACCAAGATTGTTACCTTCGCAACCGCAGTTCCACGAAAGCTTCATAACCGAATGTTTCGATAGACTGCGCGCCCATTACGATACGTTGACAGTGCTCCAAAAGTCTGCTAGCGATAAAGAATTAACCCCCAATCAAATTCAAAATCGAATCCGCGGTGAGGCTGTGAAAATGTGTAGGGTGATGAAGGTCCTACATGAATATATCAGTGAATGTGATAATGCTTTCGTGGGAGAGCGTAAAATTCTGCCCCTGCATCGAGCGTGCCACGGCAAACATCTTACGTTAATTGTAAGATATTCTAGTCCCAACAGACAAGTGGAAGATGTTGAATTGTACACGCATTCTAATGACACATTAGCATCGTTAAGGAAGTACATAATGAAAAGGTTAAAGCCTAGTATTCATTGTAAATTAGAATTGTTTGTTAATGGCGAACCTCTAGATCCTGCTGATGATAGGAAGTTATTATCACAAATTCCTATTAGAGATAAAATGGTAAGTACTAAGTTTTCTAATTTCGCCAAAACTTGATGGGAACTTTATTATGATGAATGTCAAAAATTAGTTTTGGTACTACGAAGGTAGTCCCAGAATGACCTGATGTAACAACCTAAGCCAAACAGACTTTGAAAATAAAGAGCTGCAGTCATTTGAGATTGAAAGATGGAAGTGAAAGCTTATTACGAAATATTCTTCCCTTCTCTCGTTATCTCACTCTCTATTTTTCTTTCTTTGTGTCACTCTTAGTAATGGATATAAATATCAGGTGAATTAAAATAATTTTCACTATTTTTTTACGCTTGAAGTATTAATTCTAATTTAATTCTTAATTTAAACATATCTGTAAAGAAATATAAGTTTAGACATTGAGTAAGTGTTTGTAAATAGTTTTGTTCATCTGAATAATTATTATAAGACAAGATGTCAAAGAAAACTTCGTTTTGTTCTTAGCTACCATCATTAAAACACATAACATTTATACAAAACAGTGAATTATATACCTATATGTTCAACGATAGGAACAGTTTAAAATTTTTAAGTTCTTACTTTATGTAATGTAAGGTAAAATGAGTTTATTTCATTTTATGTGAATTCAAATTAGTAAATAAAATTAATTAATAATGACATAATATTAAAAAAAGTATAATTGGTCTCGGTTTAGAACCCGAGAACTTTGGATTTGCAGCCGTGCCCTTTAGACTCTGGATCACTTGTCGTTCCTTCAGTTATCAACCTATCAACCACAGGCTCCACCTCTGCTCACTAATAAAGGGCGTGATGAAGCAATTCAAACTTTTACACATTGAACTATGTGTATTGATTATACAAAACTGTTTTTAATTCAAGGAATTTTTTTTCTTGATTTTATCACTTAAAGGCTAACCCTACACGTTCAATAATTATCACGCTCTTCGGATCGTGATATGAAAATGTAACCTAAATGCAAGAAAAAAGACACCCATGACCTTACCAACACATGGAAGTGTCTTTGCCTTCTTTGGGACTGATTCTTGCCTTTCAGTCGATTATTTGGACTATTCTTTTGTCTCACTTGCTTGAAATTTCTTTATAATTTTATATTTTATAATTGACATATTTAAATCAATTAACACTTTCTTTATGCATTTGAGTTTCAGAAATAGTTCTGCCATTACGATGATAGAGTTCCTCCTCATCTTCATATCTAGAAATAAATTGAGTTTTGTATCAAATTCAGATTTTACATATTACTGTTATCAGGCATTGTTTTAATTTCATCAATTTGTTGTAGTTCTAATGGCCTTTCATCAGTCACAGATATGATTTCATCTTAGCTAAGTCGTTCACTATCATCAGTATCTTCAAAGGTAGACAGAAGCTGCAGATATGGCAGTACTATCTTGTATTTAAAGAATTCCTAGATATATTACATAGCATTATTACTCTTGGACTTTCCGACCAAACTTCTTCATTATGTTTCGACAATCGCAATTATGAAGCATACACACTCTCATAAGTTGTATCTATCAAAAAAGATAGGTATTTCCAAAATGCAACCTCAAAAACTTTTGAAAATGATGAAATTGTACTTATTGGTCTGTAATTACCGATACTATTTAGATCCCCCTGTTTATTTAATAGTGCATAATATACAAAATGATAGCCAGTTATCAATAATTAAAAGTTCACAGATTGCACATCCAAAGTATTGGCATTTTGAACACGAATTTTCAGTTTTGAATAAGTTGCAGTGCTCGAAAAAAGGTGTCATTTCAAGTTCACTTGAAAGCACATCTAGTGTAAATAGAAAGATGTTAAACGCTAATGCAGGCCCCCAAAGTTATAAATTAAATATTTAAAAAAATCAGTTTACAATAATTATAAATTGCCATAATAATATCAGTTTTTTATGTCATTTTCAGCTTATATCTGTAAAAATAGTCCAAGTTAATTCCAATATGGCATCCTCTCAAGATAGCAGTTCTGATAGTTCCACATCTTCACCAAAACACCCTTATGATGGCCCTAATATTGAAGCTGAAAATCTTTTACCAGGAGTTCTAATTTCTCAGGAACCCCTTTACGCTCAATTCTTCTGTCAGCTAATGGATTTAGGCAGTACACTACCTTTTCCCCTGCTAAGGGATGCAGGTCATGCATTACTGCAACTAATCCCATGTGATACAATGACATGCCAAAAATTAAGCATCTTGTTTATGGATCAAGGAGAAAAAAATGTAACAATGGAAAACATGTTTTTTTGTCCCAATGCTGCTGAGGTAATTTTTGTTTTACAAATTGGCATGTAGATTTGCATAATTGATTTTCTTACATTTTTTCAGGCATTGTATAACTTGGAGGTGCTGTATGCTATGCTGATGCCAGCCAATAATGACACATTGTGGGAAAATACATATAAATTTCAGTATAGTTTTATGATATCAGGAGAGGCACATATATTCCTGGAAATGTTAACCAAAAACAATTTCATGTCAAACGCTGACAATGTAATACGACGATCAGCTTATTTGGTTGTACTCAAGATATGTCAGTTAATTTTAACATCTGTAGCACATGTATTGGTCAGGTTAAGTGAAGATCATACTCCACCAGAAAATGAACCACTTAATGAAAATACCACCACTCCAGGCATGTATCTGAGACAAGCACTGAGGAATGTACCTGGGCATTCAGATCATGTAAGTAACATAAGACATTAAAATGGTAAAACAAGAAAGCAACTGAACAATGTATAGGGAGTATTGTTTGGATTTATCAACAAATATTATTTTTGTTTTTAACATTTTGGATAAATGATAGTATTAATTAAAACAATATTTCATTAAAAATATAGGTTTGTTATAAATATATGCTTAATAGGGAACTCTGACCTGATTTCTATTTTACTGAAAACAGTTTAGAAACTTGAAATAATAATCTAGAAATAATCAATGTATACTAATAAAAGTCTGTTTGTGTGTTCAGGTACCGTTTTGGAAATTATTGCACATTATTATATTGCATCCTTAAAATTTGTGGACAGGTCATTGAGTATCTAAAAATAAGACCACATGAAATGTGTATTCTTTGTGTATTATAATTCAGACTGTTTCATCTTGCATATGCAAAGTTACGTTTAAAATATCTTAATAATTCGTTATAAGTTTTTGAACTGCTGTAAATGTTTCTGTCTTATATCTTGTTACAAGCAACATAAGGTTTAAACATTATATGAAGTCACTGACCTGGTAAAGAAGAATGCGTCTCCGATATTACCATATACCTGTTAAAGTATGTATGATTTTGATATCCTACTCCTGCTTGACTTCAGGCGAGTCCCTGTAAATGTCTAAAAGGACTGAGTAACTTATTAACATGTGCGTTAGTGAACTTCCCATTTTATGTTTCCAACAAATTGTTATTTTGTTAAAGCGAAAGCTTAGTATCGGATACCCAATCTTACATAAGGAAATATATTAGTATGGTAGTGAAATGAAAAATTAGACTTTGTTCCAAGTCTAAGAAACAGAGAGCACACCAAAATTACACCCCTAACATCAGCCGAAACCATAGGATAAATTGGTTTTAATAGAAAATAATTGTCAGAAGATCCAAAAATCAAGAAATAACTAATATGTGGCAAAAATTATTTTTTACTATATTAATTATACTGGTCATCAATAGATTATAAAGTTTCAATAAAATTCGCTATTTTTTTTTTCAATTATAAGTATGGGTTTATGGAAGTGTTCAGCAATTAGCTTTGTATTGTTAGACACCAAGCACATATTAATTCTCGACACCCTGTTCCACACATAGTTGTCCTTGTTCTCCCTGTTTCCAGACTTATCCCCAGTTGAGCATGTGTGGAGTATCACAAGAAGACTTCTTAATAGTCGTCTCAGAGGCCAGAAAATATTCAAACATACAAAAACTTGGAAATGAGATGCTTTGCTTCAGCAAGCGTCCATACAATGCCTTTGTATGGACGCTTACGCATACCGAAACGATGAACTATGGCTGCTAAAACTATTTGCCATTAGTTGAAGCTTTATATTATAACTAGTAATATATACTGAGTAAAATGAATTGAGGATCATGGTGATCAAATTCAACTACTGAAAAACTACATTTGCAAATTTGATTGCAATTAAAACCTAATATTTGATGTTCTTTAGAAAGTAAATAATTTTCATATCTTACACAAAAAATAATGCTTTCAGGAAATAATGTATTACAAGTGTTTGTACAGTTTTCCAAAATAAATGAAATAAATTTCCACAAAACTGGAACATGTTTCAGTAACAGCTATATCTTGCTTGTATTACATTTCAACATGAATGTAACATATTACTGATTGAATGACAATTTTTTGAGATATCATCAATCTAAATAAGGCATGTGCCAGTTATTCCAGCTTATTTGGCATTTCTCTCTGTATCATACCCCTTCCTAACTCATAGAGGTATTCTATGGAATTTAAGTCCGGATTGTTGACTAGTTAATTCATAACTGATGTACAATTTTTTTGAAAAAGGGTTTGAACTTATCTGTCATAAGGCATTACATGGGGTACATGTCCGCAATTCATCGATAGCGCTTTAAATTTCCACGCTGAAGAACAACGAATTCGTTTCTTCCATTGGAAGGGATTTCTTTCCAAACCATTATCATCCTCCAAAATTACGTGTCTCGTCGACCATATTGTCAAGAAATCTTTCACCCTGTGTCCTTTAAACTGGAATACGTCCGTCAGAAAATACAATTTAAAACATATCTGACATTTGATTTCTAATTATTGTATTGTAGTAGATTTTTATGTTGTCCAGCAATAAAGTAAGGGTTTAGAACTGGTATGTGACTACTTGGGATGACTGAATAAAATAAGCCAAAATTCTGTATTTGTTTATCTACCTAACATACCAATTTACATGATTCAGTATTTTAGTGGTCATTATATAGACAATATGACTTGTAAGTTTGTTCACTTTTATGGTAACTCACTATTTGTGAGAATAATTAATTATATGCCTGCAAATAATTTTTAATAAAATACAATAATGTTCTTCATTGATAAGCTTATTTTGTTTTTTAGGTACTGAGGACTGTTTCAATTAAACTGTCTCAAAGTTTAGCACAGTTAATGGTTGCAGAAACTTGCAATACTGGTCAAGCACAAGCTTTGTTTAGCCAAGCGCTAAATTGGGAGCTGCCAGATTTACCAACGACGCTAGCACTCATTAGATTAGTTTGGGCGGCATCAAGTAACAATTTGGATCACTTAAACTCATCGCCTGAAATGCTTCACACTTTAGCGGATCCGAAGAATCGAAAAAACGCTGAGCTGTCCAATGACGACGTAATTTTAACGAAGGAGGCATTCGAACTACTCAGCATGGCGGTAGTGCTGAACCACAGCAGTTTACAACACATGTATCAAGACAATTGGTGGCCTTATTTCATAACGGACTTAGTGTTAATTAATCCGAATTGCGCGATTCGAATAGCCGCCGCGGAACAACTGATAATCATTTGTACTTGCGGAGCGGCCAGTCGCTTAGCATTGCAGTTGATTACGCCGTTATTGTTTTCGTTGATAAATTCGTTAGTAATAGAACATGCGAATACGTCGCACGAGTTTTTTCAGCTACTTTGTCGGCTAGTGAATGTTGCTTACCTAACTAACTGTCCGCTACCAGAAGTGGAAAATCTACTTGTTAACGAAATGACATGGTTGCGCAGCGCCAGGGATAAACACGATGTGCTTATAGAAGGACATTTAAGTTTAGCCAAGGAGTTACTTAGTTTCATGCCTCCTGAACAGAAATGTCTACTGGGGAGCATAGAATCAGGTAAGTTGAAACTAAACTGTTAGCTATTGGGGCTGCTGTATTACCTTTATGGTGGAATTAGTATGATAACTAATAACTGTTTTGTACTCGCAGAGATGCCAATATACAGGGTGTAAATAGTTTGAGTGCATATATTTTAGGTGGAGGTAGTATACACCAAATTAAACAAAAAACTCTTATACCACTATGGTCAGTAGGCCTTAATAATCAAGAAAATCAGTAAAACATATTTAGTAAATTATTGTCAATCCGGCAACGTCGCTCGCGTTCGAAGCAGATTCACTCTTAGCGCGAATAATAAAGGCATGACTACGCCGACAAAAAAATAAACACCTGTGTTTTTGTATTGACTGATGATATTGACCTTAGAATTAAATAAAAATGTATGAAATATTTTGCTGAAAATATTTACGTTTTTAATAGGTATTGCAATTAGAATTTGTATTTGGCGGTTTCTTTTATGCAATTATACAAAGTTGGGTAAATATGATATTCAACTCAAGAGATCTGTATATGTAGTTTTTTACCAGTTAAATTATTCGAAGAGTCATTATTACTGATTTAATTAATATTACTTATATTAGACAAATAAATACCCATGTACTTACAGGCTGTCATTATGACAGAGCTCTGGAGAACAAAGGATTCTTTATAGTAAATATTCAAAATTCAACATTGTTGCTATTACAAGTGTTTTCCCCACAAATTAATAGCATGGCAGGTCTTTACCTAATTGTATAATTGCCACTATTTGTCACAAACTAATACACTCGAACTCACAATTGACAACAGATATTATTTATTTCTCAAATTTATTTTTTAAAACGAAAATCAAATCACGAACGCTACGTAGAATGTCACGTAAATATCACTTTCACTTTCTAACAAGAACCGGTGCAGCAAAAAAGCATTCGTGGCAGTGGTCAGCTGTAGTACTGAATAAGGCATCTTATATGCTATGTTGCCACATCTGTTCGGAGAAACATATGGCAAATTATAACAGAATATTTAGAGTTTAAATATTAATTTTCTTTGTTAATACAGTTATTAAAGGTGTATAAGCTATTGAGTATTTACATATTTAGCTTTACAAGCATTTTAAAGCCGGAAATAGTCTATTATTCACTGTAATAAAGGCTATATAACTTCTAACTTTCTTATTTTTTTTTTTGGCAAAACTATAGTTTATTTCTGGAAATGTTATAAAGCTTTTTGATTTGTTTTGACCTGAAGTATTGATCCTCAAAATCTTTGCACTCAAACCGTTTACACCCTGTATATAAGTGCTAAAACTTCTTTAGGGGACTGAAAATAGAAGTTTGGTATTAGTTTATAAAACGGCTCTTAATATTGTCCCACTATCGCCTGCTCTGGATCTCTTCCCCAGATAGGCCATTCATTTCTTGTCTACTGGTCCACTTTTCATTCTTATCTCTTGCTACATGATTCACATAATTCTATATTGTCATTCTTAGTTTGTTCATTAATTGTCCCATAAGACTCCACATTTTAACCCTGAATGTCAAAACTCATAGAACACATTTATTGATTAGTCTAAAACATATGCATTCTTTAAGTCACATAGGTAGCCATGCATTTTTGATAATCTTCCATTTTAACCAAATGTCCTAAATAAATATATTTCTCCATTGTTTTCTATCCCTGGTATTTAGTTTTTTTTTCTGATGTACTACACATGAACTTTTGTTTTTGTTTGGTTCATTTTAACATTATCTGCAATTGTTCGAAGAAGTGGATGCAACATTTTTATGTATGTTTTCATCGAACATTATATATCAGTGATCTATTATGGCGCTTTTTAAGAACTTCGTAATAGCTCAGTGTCTAATATTTAAAACGCTTTTTGAAAGTTGACAAATGCTAGGTTTAGTATGTAATTGTCTAAGGTAATTAAAAAATATATATTTTAAAAGATATTAACGAAAATATACCAAAATTTACCCATTCCCCCCCCCCCTTATCTCCGAAACTATAAAACGTAAAGTTTTGAAAAAAAAATAGATTTATAGGTTCTGACCTGAAGTTTACTGGAAAAATAAGGAGAAACCTCGACTTTTAATTTTGGGGGGCCAATTAAAGAATTAAATGGAAAATATAAAATTAAAATTGTTTCTAACCCATCATGTTATATATCAAATGCAAAGGCTCATTATGACGAAAACAAATATATTTTTTTCATATTTTTAAAATAAATTAATTAAAAGATATTAACAAAAATATAAAAAAAATTACCCATCCCCCCCTTATCACCGAAACCATAAGCTGGAAAATTTTGAAAAAAAAATGGAGGTATAGCCCCTCACCTGAACTTTACTGGAAAATTAAGGAGAAACCCCTAATATTTATTTGGGGGGAGGCAAATTATAGAATTAAATGGAAAATTAAAATTGTTTCTAACCCATCATATTATATATCAAATGAAAGGCCTCATTCTGAGGAACACAAATATATTTTTTTCATATTTAAAAACAAATTATTTTAAAAGATATTAACGAAAATATACCAAAATTTACCCATCCCCCCCCCTATCTCCGAAACTAAAAAACGTAAAGTTTTGAAAAAAAAATAGTTTTATAGGTTCTGACCTGAAGTTTACTGGAAAAATAAGGAGAAACCTCTACTTTTAATTTTGGGGGGCCAATTACAGAATTAAGTGAAAAATATAAAATTAAAATTGTTTCTAACCCATCATGTTATATATCAAATGAAAGGGCTCATTACGACGAAAACAAACATATTTTTTTCATATTTTTAAAATAAATTAATTAAAAGATATTAACAAAAATATAAAAAAATTTACCCATTCCCCCCCTTATCTCCGAAACCATAAGCTGGAAAATTTTGGAAAAAAAAGGAGGATATTTTTTTCATATTTTTAAAATAAATTAATTAAAAGATATTAACAAAAATATAAAAAAAATTACCCATTCCCCCCTTATCTCCGAAACCATAAGCTGGAAAATTTTGAAAAAAATGGAGGTATAGCCCCTCACCTGAACTTTACTGGAAAATTAAGGAGAAACCCCTAATATTTATTATAGATTTAAATGGAAAATTAAAATTGGTTATAACCCATCATATTATATATCAAATGAAAGGGCTCATTATGACGAAAACAAATATATTTTATTCATATTTTTAAAATAACTTAATTAAAAGATATTAACAAAAATATAAAAAAATCCCCCCCCCTATCTCCGAAACCATAATCTGGAAAATTTTGAAAAAACAATGGAGGTATAGCCCCTCACCTGAACTTTACTGAAAAAATAAGGAAATACCCCTAATATTTTTGGGGGGGCGGCAAATTATAGAATTAAATGGAAAATAAAAAATTATAATTGTTTCTAACGGGTCATGTAATATATCAAATCCCAGGGCTCATTAAGACGAATAGGTACAAATATATTTTTTTAATTTTTTTAAAATGAATATTTTAAAATATATTAAAAAAATGTTTAACAATTCCCATTCTCCCCGTTATTCCCCAAACTCTAAGACCTCATTTTTTTGTTAATAGGAATAATATGAAAAAAAACCTAATTCTGTTATTTGGCCTCCAAATAATAGAATTAAACGGAATATAAATTACTAGAAAACCCCCATAGTAATTTTAGGGACAAATTATACAATTAAATGGAAAATAAAGATTCAATTTTCAAAGGCATCATGTAATATATCAGATAAAAGGCTCATTATGTGAATTACAAATATATCATATTTTTAAATCATTTGTATAAAAGATATTAAAAATATTAAACATCGACTTAATTCCCACTTTAGAAACTACACTATTTAAAATTTGAAAAATATGTTTTATTTATATTTTTCAATAATTTGAATAACAGATTTAATAATTTATAATTTAAACTTTGACCTATTTTGCCGTTTTTCTTCCAATCTACAGAGCCTCAAAACTCAGTCAGTAGATTATAAAAGGCATTTCTGAAAGTTTATTAGTAAAATAAACTCTGTTACTTTTTGGGGGCCAAATTAGAAAATTAAATACATATGTATTGTGATAAAAATCAAGCAAATCCTAAAGCAGATAAAATAAAAAGTCTATGTGTGGAAAATCAAAGTGTATATTTTTTATAAATTTAAAACGCTTCCTTTAAAAGATATAAGGGTAAGTATAAGAAAATGCACTCATTCCCTGCTTGTCTGAAACTGGAATATTCGAATCTTGAAGGTGGTACGGAACCCTAAGTATGCGAGTCCAACTCGCACTTGACCAAATTATTTTTATATTAAGAATAATTAACAGTTCTGCACTTTGTCAAGTTATTTTTTTTGTTCCAGATAGTTTAATAAAAGAGTTGCTAGAAGATTTTCTATTCCCTGCTAGTAAGTTAATGCTTCAGTTGAACAAAACGGGTCAATTGGGAGAGGATCCAGCCATTCCCATATGTGATACTCCTCAAACGCATGCTGCCGCTTTTGATCTGTTGATTTCGTTATGCTTAAACTGTGTGCAGAATTATAGACATCTGGTGAATATGTTGAACGATATGTTTTATTCAGACCCAGATACAGCGATTACAGAATGGGACTATTTGCCATCAGTGGGTCCTCGACCGTTCGGAGGATTTGTGGGTTTAAAAAATGCGGGCGCAACTTGTTACATGAATTCAGTTTTGCAACAGTTGTACATGGTAGAGAGCATAAAAGAAGGAATCTTGGCGGCAGAAGGTATGATGAATAAGCCCATGCTTTTTTATTCATTAAAACAACTTTTAAATGTTTACAAACATTTCAGGTGCAGCTACAGACCCAAATGAAGACTTCACAGGGGAGGAAAAGATGGATTTGGATATTGATTGCACCGATGATCGAAATTGTTTAGATGATAATAGAAAAGATTATAATGTCGGGATTTTGAAACAAATTCAAGCGATTTTTGGCCATTTAGCATGTTCGCGCCTTCAATATTATGTGCCTAGAGGACTTTGGAGACATTTTAAACTCCAAGGTAGGCGTATTTCCAACATTCACAATTTAACAAGTACATTTAGCCCAAAAGCTGTTATGATTTTCACTAAATGAATTACTCCAGCAACAGGAACTGCAGTAACAGATTAAAACTATGAATGTTTCGCTATTAATATTAACTAAGAACATGCATACCTATTTTTATAAAGTTATATATTTCGTGAATTAAACTACTGCCACTTCCCTTGTGAGACTATCTTCACTTTAACTCATAAACCAACTGGATTTCAACTAATTCCAATCCACTTCTGTGGGCATTATATAATCCCATCGTTCTTCTGGAATACCCTCGATGCATTGACCTCACTTCTTTCACACTACTCAACAGAACCTCTGCGAGTTCGTTTTATGCCATCTGCTGCTGTTTGAGGTTGGTTTGCATTGAATAGCATTCGAAAATTTGCAGTTTAAGTAGTTTAAGTGACCTCTGTCTAATGCAGTTATTCCAGATTATATTAATTTCTTCACAACAAACTGTTTATTAAAATTCTCAACAGGTGTTTTCTTTACAAGAATCAGTTTGTAAAATACAATATCTAATGTGTTATTTTCCTGAACATATCAAACGTTTACAATTAAATGGGCATCTAATTGGGCTTTATCAGTTCTTTCATCTACATGAATCAATCTTCAGATATATAATTGGTCATGGACCTTTTTTCTTAGTTACATCAGTATAAGCATAAGTTATGAGCCTAATCCCATGCTTCAGAGCGTGAGTATACATTGTTTTTAATGTAACACGAAAGAAAATAATCAAGGGCGGCCAATTAACATTTCTATGTCATAAAATTACCCTATACCCCAATTTTGTTTACAAACGTTCAGTTATCTCCTGGATGGTGTAGCAGGTTACTACATCCTACTGAAAATAATACCATCTAAATACCTTCTAGTCTAAGGTCCCACTGTAAGATTTCAAGGTTAAAACTTATTTAATTACAATGCAGTTTTAATGGCTGATTGTCAATAGATGAATGCGTTTCTGATTGTTTGCCTGCCAAAATGTGACCACAAATATTTGTAATCTTTTTTTTCAATTTTTTAAATACTTACCACTCCCATATATATATTTTAATATTTTAATGAATCGTAGATCCAATTAATTTTTTTTTTCACTGTATTATGAATTAAGGCTGTCTATTTAAAAGTGATTACATATAAAGGTTTGCTGATGGTAAAATATATGTAAGAGCAAGATATAGTATGAGGATTCTCCTTCCCCAGCTCTATATCAGCTACGTCCCTGCAAGTTTGACAAGCAGTGTGCGATTTGATTACAGCCCAGTCGTTGGCGGTAAAAACAAGGTTTTCTCTGTAAAGTTTTTCGAATGAAATCTGCTTTGTACGAAAATTTATAATTAGGTTTATTTTAGTATCTACATAGAAAACTTAAGTCGCGAAGTATTTTAATCATATTGTAAGTTCAATTGTTTGATATTAAATTTTGATTTTTAAAACAAATAACTGCTAAAATGTTCATCAATGATGTAACATAACTTTATAGTCAACATTTTGCTTAGAATTTATTTCTCTATATGTGGTTATGTACACTGTCATAATTTCAACACACATTGGCACTACATATCTCCTGTTCTTATAAATATTTCCTAATTATTGTCCAAACCCTACCTCAATCGGTTTTATTCAAAAGAATTCGAACTCGTCAACTACTGGACCATTAACGTTGTTCTAAAAATGTGGATATTTGAATCTGTGATAGTGACACTCCTGTGAGTATGTCTTAAACTTGCATTGGCGTACAACCGGGTTCTTACTTTATCTTGCAATTTTTTATTTAAAAAATTGTCTTTTTACTCATATTCATTATAATTTTAAAATAATATATATGAGCAAGCAAGCTGAGAAACTCTGATCAACCTATGATGTTGCCAACAATCAATGCTTTCCTGTAAAATCGGGAGCGTCTTATGGGAAAACATATTATTTTGCTGTCAGAAAATGGTTTGACAGAAAAACTATAAGAAATTTACCAGGAAATCATAGCTTAATGTGCCATTAGTACTTAAATTGTGCATAAAATGTGAACCAATTTAATCTTACTGTCAATGACAAATTTGCTAGAAGATTAATTTTAACTACCTATTAATTTTTTTTTCATAGGTGAGCCCGTGAATTTAAGGGAACAACAAGACGCTGTCGAATTTTTTATGTCCTTGGTGGAAAGTCTGGATGAAGCTTTAAAAACGCTTAGTCATGAGCAGATTATGTCTAAAATTTTAGGAGGATCATATTCAGATCAGAAAATATGTAAGGGTTGCCCTCATCGTTATTCCAAAGAAGAACCTTTTAGTGTGATAAGCGTAGATATAAGAAACCATAGCACTTTGCAAGACTCTATGGAGCAATATGTTAAAGGTGAGGATAAATATCGATTTCCAGGATTTTCTAATTTTATTCAAATATTTCTTTGACTTTTAGGTGAATTGTTAGAAGGTGCAGATGCATATTACTGTGAAAAGTGTACAAAAAAGGTTGTGACTGTGAAGCGACTATGTGTTAAAAAATTACCCCCTATCTTGTGTATTCAGTTAAAAAGGTTTGAATATGATTTTGAGCGAGTGTGTGCCATTAAGTTTAATGACTATTTCGAATTCCCGCGAGAACTAGATATGGAGCCGTACACTGTGTCTGGTTTGGCAAAAATCGAAGGAGAGATAATAGACTGTGATTTAGATCCTAATATGAATGATGTTTGTACAAAGTATCGACTTTCGGGTATTGTGGTTCATTCTGGACAAGCTTCAGGTGAGTTTTAATTTTAACTGATATTTGATTTCTTATTGCACCCAGTAGAAAATGTATATTATTAAACATGTATTTTTAAACCAAAAATATGTCAATAAAACTTTGAATCTGACCGTAACTTTAAAAATAATTTGCATTTATGAACTTGTTGCAAATAACAACACACTTGTAGAAAATTGAGTACATATTTTAGTAAATTCTAAACTGTTCGGCATCTAGGCCCTATTGTCAATGACATTAAAAAAACCTTATGAACAGACCAAAAATGTACAAATCTTATTTAATATATTATATGATGCATTTAAAAATATATATAATTTGCCCCTTAAAATTTTATAGTACTATTTTCGCTTTATTTTTCCTTTAACGTTCAAGTAAAGGCCGTATAGGTACTCCTATTTCTTTCAAAATTTTAAGCTCAGTAGTTTCTAAGTTAAGGGGGGAATGTATTGAGTTTTAGGGTTCTGTATATAGAATATATGGATACCCTTATAATATCACTTCTGATGTCTCCATCTTTTAGTATCAGTGTATAGTATGGTGAATGAAGAAATTTTGAGTTTATGGGTACTGGGGGTAAAATTAAAAAAAAAATCGACCATCCCCCCCTTATATCCAAAGCTATTAAGTCTAAAAATAAATAAAGAATATAGAACGTTGCCCAACGTTTTTGGAGATTTTCTAAGGCATCATGTAATAAGTCAATGAAAGGGCTCAGTATGAGCAATACAAATATATTTTTTTGAATCAATTGTTTTAAATATATTTTAATAGATTCTGTGGGTTCAAATCAAATTTAAACAAATATTCACTTTCACTTTCAATTTCTTTATTTCTATCAAAATAAACAAATAAACTCTCTTACAAAAAGACTTCTTTCGTTGTCGATTCATCACACACCGTCAATTTTAATCTAAACTAAACTCTTCAACTTGTACTACTGTCCTTTAAATACCCAGTGCAGAAAATACAAGAATTCGATCATTTTCAGGGACCTTCTTGAGGCCGTCTTTTTTACATCCATCGACATTTCGGGATAGCAATTGTGTTGCTTTTTTAAATTATTTCAGCCTGTTTTATGTGTTGTAATTATCGGAACGATTAATTTAGGAAGTTTCTTAAATGTTTATCTTTGG
The DNA here is from genome assembly GCA_034190945.1 of Octodonta nipae. Taxonomy (NCBI): domain Eukaryota; kingdom Metazoa; phylum Arthropoda; class Insecta; order Coleoptera; family Chrysomelidae; genus Octodonta; species Octodonta nipae. Next base: position 110,201,738 of record CM067220.1, read on the forward strand.
CGGCGTAAAATGAAGTTTATAACAATATTAACAAAAATATTTAAAATATACCAATTTCTCCCTTTATTTCCGAAACTATATTACCTAAACGTTTTAAAATAATTATGGGTACAGGGCCTCATTTGAAATTTACAGAAAAAATAAGTAAAAAACCCCAATATTAATTTTGAGGTGCAAATTATAGATTTAAATGAAAAGTAATATATTTTTCCAAAAACACAATGTAATATATCAAATGAGAGGGCTCATTTTCAGAAATACAAATATATTTTTCTCGTATTTTTTAAATCATTTGTTTAAAACATTAACAAAAATATAAATCATCGACGCTTCCCTTCTAGAGATAGGTAGGTCCGGTCATAATTCGGAGTTGGATCCGGATATGCATCCAGTTCCAAAGATGTACATCCAGGACCCGTGTCCTTCGGACCCATATGGGTCCGGCTGTCTAACTGTGATCACAGGAGTCGGACTGCAGGCGGAGTGTTGGATTGTAATACTGTTAGCAAGACATTATGGCGCTGAATCGATAATGTTTTAACTACGAACAAGCAAATAAAGAATAAAAAATTGTTGGTTTTTACCCTTTACATAATAAAATTACGAGAAAACGATAATTATTTATCAAAAGTAATAATTACAAATAAAAATAGTCATATTTGACAAGTAAAAAGAAAAAAATATATAATCATGAACCAACAATACTTCCATGTAATCAAACTATCGATAATACCGGTACTCTCACTCCGTACCGCAGTTCCCAGTCCGCTATCATTGATTCAGTACCGCTCATGGCATGTTTCGATGCCGCTCCCGCGTATAACACCAACATGTGGTTCCACCGATCGGTAACGATATACCTCTTTCATTCACACAGGTCCGAGGATTCGTGTCCATCCGAACCTACACATCCCTAAACTATATTCAGTACCGCTCATTGCATGCGTTTGTTGCCACTCCGACAGGTCCGCGGACCTGTGCCCGAATTGCCGTCGGATGGACATCCATCATTCTTCTTCCGGACCTGCCCATCTCTATTCCCTTCCCTAAAAATGTTTTTTTTTTAATTCCATGGACTGTAGATATATAAATTGTTGACTTCAAAAATCGACTCGGGGATGATTGTGCAGGGAATTTTTGCCCCACAAGAAACTGCCTATCTATTTATTTAACTGTTTAAAAGGTTTTTTTATGGAAAACATTTTTTTTGTGATATTTAAATGGGAAACTTCAACTGCTCACCGACAGCTTTTAAAATTGAGCTAAAAATTTTTCTAAATGCATATATATTTTAACCCATAAATTCGATAGGTTAGGTTTTTTTACTCACCCTAATGCTCATGTCATATTTGGAGGGCTAAGAAATTTGTATTGAATGTTTTGGTCCACACATTTGCAAATCATCTTAAGAATCTAACAAAACAATCCTAAGAAATTTTTACTGTTCCAAAATGGAAGTAGGTTTTGGGCTATGTCATGTCAGGGACATAGCCCAGGTATTACGACCAATGGGAACAAGGCATAAGTAGTTCAAGACTGACCAATATTCAAACGTCAGCAAGAATACCGGAGCTTATTGGGTCTTTGCTCTTAATACAGGTCATTCATAAAAGAATTACATCCTAAAATAATAGTTAAATCAGGTACTCTACTATCAGAGTTATATGAAGGTTCCAACATACATAGATGATATTCAGAGGAACTGAAAAGTCTCCAAGTTTAGAATGCCACTCCAACTCAAAATAATTATTTGATCAATGTGTTTCACTAGTACTGGCATTTAGTTGTGAAACCTGGTTTCTGATAACCAAAAATACATGAAGGCTTCAAGTTACCCAACGGTTTATAAAGAAATTCAAGATGAATAACAAGTAGAAGTTGAAAGTGACTGGAGAAGAAGTAAGACCAAGGTAATAGATGTCATCCATAGAGTAAAATGTATGAAATGCAAATAGAGTAGATATTTGGCAAAATGACAGGACAACAGATGGACAACAAAAATTACTCAAGAGTATCCTAGTTAAAAGACCAGGACCTTATAAGATGCAACTATGTGAAAATTCAAATATAACATGGTCCCAAAAAACTAACATCAGATAGACAAGGAAAGAAAATCCAAGCCATGAAATAAGGGTATAATATAGCTGAAAGGATGATTATATTAAATGATAAATTCACTGGTAATAGTTTTCACAGTGTTCATTATCGATTTTACTAATATGCCACTAAAGTTATATTGTGTAAATTCTTTAGTGTGTTTCATTGTCAATTACTCGTGCATTAGAATAGAAAAATCAATTGATATTTGAAAGGGATAGATAGATAGATAGAAAGTACAAGATACTAACATAAATAAATGACAATTAATCATACCTATATCACTTATAGAACCATATTGAACAAAAGAGACATCCTTTATAACGAGTTGTGCTTAAATCTGTATTATTTAACTGGATTTGAGAAAGAGTGTAGATGAACATGTTTAAGAACAAAAAGCAAAATATTTAGTACATTAAAATAAGGCAATATAACTTTAAAAGCTGTAGAAGTAAACTACCTTTGAAATTAATTCATTAATGATTTTTTTTTGCAACTTTAATAGTGAAGTAGGTAAGATAGGGACACACATTTAAAATAGATGAACATGAATCTAAGAAAAATCGTCCTTTTAATTAATTTATTTTTAATTATTTATTCAGTACTATTTGTAAGCAATGCAATTCATTTAAATTTCAGGAGGTCATTATTACTCATATATTAGACATCGAGATCCTTCGGGTGAAGTTAGGTGGTATAAATTCGACGACGGTGACGTATCCGAATGTCGAATGAGCGAAGAAGACGAAATGAAAGTCCAGTGTTTCGGTGGTGATTACATGGGTGAAGTGTTCGATCCGATGCTCAAGAGAACGACATACCGAAGACAGAAACGATGGTGGAACGCATACATGTTATTTTACACACGTCACGATGTCGAAGACGAAAATATACAAAAGGCAATGAATAGGCTAAGTATAAGTAAGTATACTATCTTTCTATTTTACTGGTCTTATGTTGTGTGTAGTTTCTAGGCGTCAATTATTATGATCCCCCCCCCCAAAAAAAAACATAATTCGAAAAAATGGTGTATGTAAATAATAAATATTTTTTAAGAGTTCGATGTTCAGAGAGTACCGTCACCGATCATCGCTTTTGTAGAAACTATATATCTTCCGTTTAAAATTTTGTGAAATCTCGAAACGCTTGTTATTCCTTTTTAAACTGTTTATTTCGAAATGCAACATTCAGAATATCATTCTATGATAAGGCGGTTATTACATTATCAAATATTTGATCAACCATCTTTGACAAATATTTAATTGACATATTTCTTTGATCACATTTAGACGCGTCGTCATATATTTTATCAAAGATTTATGACGTTAATTGTCAGTGAAAATGAAAATTTAAGCCTCAGACGTTTATTATAGAATTGTATAACACAAATTTTATTATTTGACTGTGAAGACCGTTGATTTTGTATAATGTTATATATAAAATAAAAACAAGAGGTTAACTGCCTATAATGAAAGTTGTTAGTACCATTGTGTGGACGTATAAAAACTGTTGAAGAAAACTTGACGGATTGAAAAGTTAATAAATATGCCGAAAAAATTAAAGTAATTTTGTGTGTTGTTAACTAGTCATAACACAGATCTATATAGATAATGAAGGGCAGTGTTGTACTCGACTAAATTGATGTCGGTGGATCCTCTATACTAATACAATTTCTTCATGTGTGTATTTGTTTAGCAATTAACAATTATAGTATCAACATCTATATTGTGGCCTCATCTATTCAAAAATAATTATTTTAGCATTTTGCCATCTATCTCAGCTCTTCTAATAAGTTCAGGTATAGGGTAGATGCTTGCTACGACGGTTTGCTGACCGTTGGTGGTTATCGGCCCCTTTTCTATTCTACGAAGGACCACCTACACCCTTTTGATAAAGTTCCAACAGTTGATGCAATAACAATAGTAGAATTAACATTTTGCTTAAACTGCTAATAAGAAGTTTTGCTTATCAGGTCCACTATTGATAAACTATTCCTTTCTAGGTGCCCATTACTTTTTTAATTCTGAAATTATAGCCATAAAAACACACCACAGTAGCACAAACAATCATAAAATTACATACATACCCCATTTTGAATAGAAAGTATTTGATCAAATATTTGATGTAATGTAATGTCATTTAATGAAATTTGTTCTGACATTCATATCAAATATTTGATCAAATTTTCTATAAAAGATTTAATCAAAGATCTTTGACTCACAATGTAATACCGGCCTAATATAGATTAAAAATAATTAGTAAAGCAATAGGAGAAAACGACCACTATTTAAACAAGATAAATTTAGCTGTTAAAAAAATCGCAAAGGATAACCTACGCCCTTATAAGTTCTACAAAACTACTACTAAATTAAAAAATATATAATAATGGCGGAATGGAGGATGACGCATTTACTATATTTACACACGAAAACAGGAGAGAGATATAAGACTTTGAAGAAATTATAAGATAAACAGAAATTCTATACAGGTCTGTATGGTGTGGGGAGGAGAAATGCCACACAAAGACTCATAAACTTTTCTAAATCAATTGTGTAAAACCTTTGCTAAAGTTTGTTTTTGTGATCATGCTCCTCAAGGTGTTGTTGCTCTTGAAAACCATTTTGATTCTAAATCCGTGTCCAAATAAGTTTTTCCGACAACCCTGAAGCGTATGATAGTAATATGGTTGCTATCCTGGTTTCCTATTCCTGTTGTTCAAATGCCTTCTTAATGATGGTTTCCGTATATCCATTTGTCAAAAGGTCTTCTTTAAGTTTCATTTGTTCTGCTTTGAGGGCCTCTGGTGTGCTGTAAATAATTTTTTGAATAGTGTTTTTATGATGCTTATCTATTTTTAGATTGTATAGGTTTTCCAAAGTAATGATTACTGTTAGTACATATTTTAAGGGACCAGAAAATTTAGATAAAGACATCAAAAACTTCACCTCATTGGTACAAATGAATGGATTTAAGATATTTTATGTATGTTTTTTGTTTTATTATTACCATTTAAATTCTAATATTACTCTAAATTTTAAAAATATATTTTTTATTTATCATTTATTATGCAATTTTTAAGGTGGAACCAAAAAAGAAACTCTCCTTAAAATGCCCGTAGCCATCGAAAACAGCATACGAAGGCAGAATATAAAGTTCCTACATCATCGCAGCCAGTTTTCCATCGAATATTTTACGTTTATCCGAAAGTTGGCGACCAGCTGTGCCCAGAATACAGCCCAACGACAAGGCCAGCCAGCTTTATCAAATGAGCAGCTAGAACAACAATATCTTCTTAGTGTACAGCTAGTTAGTAATTTCTTATTCCATACTGGCTGGCATACGAAAAAGAATCTGAGAGGTTCTGCTATGGATTGGTAAGTTATTAATAAGTGGTGGAATATATGTGACTAAATTAATTTAAAATCTCATAACCAGATCTAAATATAATGAATAGCAAAAAAAGACTCAGAGCAATATTTATTGCAAATAATCACAACAAAACTTATTAAAACATTATGTTTCAATTCACTTTGTCTTGAATGTGTGGATCAACTTACAACAGTCTATAGAGCAAGATAGAAGGCATTTTTTACAAAATTTAACAATTCACTAATATCATCAGCAGTAACAATTTATAGGGAATAATTGACAAGATTTTAATATCAAATTCGTACTAGTAAATTATTTAAATAATAAAAAACACCAGATATATGGATATACATTTTTTGTTTTTTGGTTCATATTATCAAAAGTAATGAAGGGATTGTGATATTGTCAATGAAAAAGTTGTAAAGAATCTGAAATCCTTCGTAATGGGTACAACTGGAACATTAATTTTCATCAAAATGGTAATTTATTATGTTGAGTTTATATAGACTCAAGATGGATGCCACCAATAAGTAGTTCTTGTAAAATTGTAATTTACATAATTTAGAGAGGTATTTTGTAAAAGGCACCTGGCTATTCCGATCGAGATAGAACAGCTAGCAGGGTAACCTGCATCTGAAACTCGCCCAATTCTTGTATTGTAATTTTTTCATCTATTATCTTATTAATAAAAGTCGTTATCCCGACTTGACCATACAGTGTAAGGCAGCACACTCCCTCTAAGGCACGCATAACGTGCCTTTAGGGGAAAATTCACTAACCCCAGATATCCTAGGTATCAAAAGGGTTTAGCTCTGTGAGAGCCCTTGCCAGGTTATCAGGCCCGTGGTTGGAGTCGTGGCAGCTTCCCATGAATTTTCTGACCGTCCGGGCTGTTCCTAACAGAACGGCTTTTTGCATTAGTTGGTAAAGATGTTCGTCTAGACCGAGGTATTTTAAATTATTTAGTAGAAGTTTTGGGACTACTGTTGTTGACATAACAATTGGTACAGTTCGTGTGATGTTCATGTCCCACTGTGTCTTTATTTGAAATTCCAAATCCCTGTATTTGGCTATTTTTTCAGCCTGCTTAATTTTTATGTTATTGTTGTTAGGGATTGCTATGTCAATTAAGGTTGTTTTCCTAGAGATTTTATCTACTAAAACTATATCTGGTCTATTGTGAGCAGCAGTCCGATCGGTCAGTATCGTGCGGTCCCAGTACAGCTTGTAGTTGTTATTTTCTAAAATAGATTCTGGTTTATATATATATATATATATATATATATATATATATATATATATAGTAGGGTGTTATTACCGACTGTGATAGCTCAAGTTTCAGCGCTAGTTCCTGGTGCAGTATTTTTGCCACAGCATCATGTCGTTCTTTGTATTCAGTTGCGCTTGGCAACCTCCTGTAATATGCTGGATAGATTCAGATGTTTGGCAACCATCATTGTTGATTGAAGGGTCTTTGAGGATGTACTTTAGATAGTTCTTAGTTGGAATTTCTTGATCTTGGATTGCCAGTATAAAGCTTTCCGTTTCAGGAAACATAGACCAGAGATCAACCAGTGGTTCGACGCTGAACTGTCGACACAATCTTAGTTGACTTCATTTATATGTCTTCCATAAAGGGGCTTCTCTTTCCATTTGAGCAGCTTCTGATCAGTTATCTGGTGGTATACTTGAACTTGTTGTTCTGTCAGTCTCAGAGGTGTTGAGTCATCAACCTGACATGACTATGTGTAGATCAGAAAATTAGAAATTTGTTAATCCACGTAACTTGCCGATATCTGCCAATCCTCTTCCTCCTTCACACCGGGGCAATGTTAATGTTTTATGTTTGACACAGCTCTTTGGATGGTGATTTTGAGCTTTTGTTAGTAGTACTCGAACTTTCCGTTGTAATTGTTCAATGTCGGTCTTGCACCAGTTAACTATACCGAAAGAGTAACTAAGCACTGAACACGCGTAGGTGTTAATAGCCTGAAACATTTTTTTTTACTGTTAACTTTGGTCTTCAGCAGTCGTCTTACCCTTCTATAAAACTCTGTTGTTAGCTCCTTTTTTTAATGGTAGTGTGATCAATTCTTTGAGCCTGCGTTATTCCAAGGTATTGGTATGTATGGCCTTCCTCCATGGATTCAATTGAGGTGCCATCTCCCATTTTGTAGGGCCCCTGCTGTATTTTGCCTTTAACTATATTAATAATTCGGCATTTGTCTAAGCCAAATTGCATATGGATGTCACTAGGGAACCCTTCTACTATTTTAAGCATATCATGCAGCTGTTGTTTTAAGTTGTCCATGTATAACAAATGGTTTATCTTCAATGCTTGTATATTGTTGTGCTTGAGACTGAACCCAAAGTTAGTCGAGTTCAGTTTGTGTGCGAGTGGGTTCATGGCAACGCAGAACCACAGCGGGCCCTGGAATATACCCCTTCTGATTGGGATAGAGTCGGTTTGTATCGAACAGTCGGCTTCATTCAGAAAGATTTTGGTTTGCCAGGTAGTCATGACATATTTTAAAAAGTTAACAATACAATTATTTACTTTATAGAGTTTCAGCACCTGAATGAGCCAATCATGTGGAACTGAATCAACGGCCTTTTTGTAGTCCACATATGCCATGTAGAGATTTCGTCGTTTGGCGTGAGCTTCATTGCAGACAACGGAATCAATTATTAGTTGTTATTTGCACACCATCGAGTTTTTCGCACATCCCTTTTGTTGCTCGGTAATTATGTTGTTCATCTCACAATGTCTGAAAGGCGATGATTAATGCCCGACGTTATAAGTTTGTATAAGGTTGGGAGGCAAGTGATCGGTCGGTACTTTGCTGGGTCCTGTGTATATAGGTTATCCTTTGGTAAGAGGTATGTAGCACCATATGTAAGGAAACTAGGCATCTTATGTGGATGGATAATTATGTCATTAATAAGTTCTGTTAATTTCTCGTGGGTGGCGTAAAGTTTCTTTATCCAGTAATTCTGCACACCATCTGGTCTGGTGCTTTCCAGTTATGGAGGTGTTTCATTATATTGGACGTGTCTTCCGTTGTAAATGGTTGGTGTTCCATGTTATCACAATTCTGAAATGCACCCTCCTCCTCATTAATCCAGCTTGCTTTGGAGTTATGGGAAACTGTTGTGGAAAGTTTGTTTTCCAGAACTGCTCGATGGCCGTTTTACTGGGATAACTATGAGTTTCATTATTATTGATGTTGTTGAGTTTTCTATAAAACCCGTTTTCTGATTTTCGGAATAGTGCGTTGTCTAGTTTCCGTTGGTTACTGGTTTTGTACCTTCTCAATCGACTTATGTAGACGAAGAGCTTTTATCGTAGACTGTCCAGACACTGCTGAGATGTGATGTTTTCTTCATCCCACTGGGAGTGTATTCGGTTATTGTCCATGATAGTCTTGACAAGTCTTTCTATTCTGTTGTTATTATTATTATTATATAATCCAGATATTATTACTAACTCCGTGGGTTTAAATCTTCTTTATTTTCGGACCAAAAATTCACAATCACTAGTAGACCAATGATTCCTCTACTCAACTGATCCTGTCGTGTGAACGCATTTATATCTGACTAGCTTTCAAAAGGAATGGCATTTTCGGTGAAAAAACTAGAATACATTTTTGCTAAACTTTTGGTTATCGCTGAATTAGTTTTTACTACAGTGAATAATTTGTGACACTATTATGAAAGTTTATATAATATTTTACTTTCGTTATAATGCCGGGAAATTCGTTCAGCATCGACAGACATAGTGGAGAATTATGACGTTGCAAGCTATTGTAGATGATTTGAAAAGTCCATCCTTTACAACAGAGGATGAAATGCCGCAAAAGATTAAGACTTCGAGTTCTACGTAGTTGAAATTGGCGAAAATTGGTGCCTATAGTCTTCACCTGCGGTCTTTTTTACTGGGGGAAATCCAAACTTCAAATCGCATTGTAGTCGTCTCTCTCTTTGGTGGTCAGAGACTACCTTTGACAAATGGCTACTCTTTCGAATGGGCTGCCCAGGTTATATTGCTTCATGGGAGCTTTTGTTCGCTTCTGAGGCCCATTCTTGCTGCACAAACCGTACATTTCCGGCACCAATCCTGGACATCTGCTTGGGAGTTTACCCAATAGAAGCTTTCTCTTAGCTTTCCTATGGTTTTCGTCACTCCCAGATGTGCGCCGGTTGTACCACCAGGTAGTTCTCGCAAAAACCTCCGGTCTCCTATTGTTTTCTGTTCTTGCCCTTCTCTGGAGTTTCCAGCACGCGCTTCAGAAGTAACGGACTTCTCCAGGATGCGGGAGTTCCACTGAGCCCAGTATGACGTTATGGTTGGTGAGTATCGGGAAATTTCCTGCCACATGGGTTTGCTGTCTTCTTCCTTCCACCGGAGAACCTCTTTTAACTCTGAATCAAATTTTTTGTCTTTCTGGGTCTCCTCAGGTTGCCAGTGGTCATCGACGGCGGTAGTTCTACATAGAACAACCGTTTTTCCTTCAGTTCGCTTACAATGTTTACAATTATCTGGACCTGGTCTCTTCGATAAGACGTACTTATGGCTCGTTCCAACGCGATGTTCTGACGAGGAAGTCGGTACTCCGTTGCTACCCTTGCAACGACTCCTTATATGTCCTTCCTTACCACCCTTCCATCTCAATTGCCTTTTTCGGAAGGACTTCTTTTACTATCTTCTTTTCAGATACTTTATAATTTCCGCCATCTTTTGATTCACCTTATTTGCTCTGAGCTTTACAGGTATTTGTCACAGCCTCGAATTCCAGAGGTCGAGCCAGTGCATCCACTAATTGGGTCGGTCGATCTAGTTTTCAAATTTTTTTCTAAGAATTTAGAATTTTCCAGTAATTGGGCTTCTAAGGATTCTTTCAAGGTTTTACAATTGCCTGTCAATTTATCGTCTATCGCCTCTTTCAGGTTTTTGGACTTTTCTACCAGTTTGTCTTCTATAGTTTTAGAATTTTCTAGTAGTTGGTCTTCTAACGCCTCTTTCATGATTTTATAATTATCTTGTAATGTTTATAGCTTATCCTCTAAAATGTTAGAATTTGCTAGCAATTTATCTTCTATGGTTTTAGAATTGTCTTTTAATATTGCTAGTGTTTTCGAATTTTCTGCTAATTTATCTTGTAAAGCCTTAGAATTTTCTTAAATAGCATACTCATGTCCCCATTACCAGAAACTTCAAACAAATAAGTGTCGGGATCTTTAGCTTCATTTATTAGGGCATCTCGTAGCCGTTGTATTAATTCACTTTTCTTCCCGCTAATTTCAAAATCCCTTCCCACAAGTTCTTTTCCGCCACTTTCAACTGGCCCAAATTCACCGCTTTATACACTGTTAGTTTATTTATTTTCCACTACTAAAGTTCCACAAAAACACCTACACCCGGCACCACTGTAATATTTTTATTTTCGCACTCGGATTCAGTTCAGTTCTCGGATTTATTTAAAAACACAGTCCAACTCACTATACTATACGGCAATCGAATACAGACTAAATGCTTCCGTCAGCTTTCCTTTTTTTTTATATATTCTCGTAATTCTTCAGAACGTCAAATAGCCGCCTAGAGATCTCCTTCATGGACTAGATTCTTCGAGAACTCGATCAAAGCAAGTCGTCGAACTCGATGCGCCAGGCGAACAACATTTCGGATTCGCCAAAATATAATATTAATTTGACATTGCTAATAGAGTAATTCTCTTGAAATTGTTCACCGTAGTAAAAGCCGAACAAACACACGTTTAGCATAAAAACGTATTTCTAGTGTGTAAGATTACAGACAAAAAGAAGGACCGAAAAGGAGCAGGACATTAGTGGTACAGTTGATGTACGTTTGACATATCATGTTAGTCTAAGAAATGTAGTGTGTTATTAATTGTGAATTGTTGGTGTAGAAATAGATGATTTACTTTTGGTGTAAAGATTGTTTGTGAACCCACACTGAGTTTATAACAATATATACCTAATTATTATTAAATGTAATACCATTACATTGTATTATTGTACCTATTACCTAGGTTTTATGCTGACTAAAGAACAATAATTACTTACGCATGTCCAACAGTTAGAATCGTCAGTTTACTGTAATTTATTTAGAATGTTTGCTGAAATAGCAAAACGGTAAGCTTTTTCTCAGGGCTTCGTCATGAAACACCAATGTCATGTAAATGTCATGTTATGTATGCTGCAAGAACTCAGTTGTCAAAACAATTCACCAGTATTCTTTTCCTAGTTCCAATAATCTTTATCATGAGTGTGTTTTTGTAATCATTAAGTATTCATTGCCTCGCCAAAAAAACCTTTGCAGTTTGCAACTTTTTCTAGCTAGATAATTTTCATCTTTATGACATATGCAAGTTAAAATCACTACAAGACAATTTCAGCAAACTTAAAAAAAAATAGATAGAAAGCACCCTCAGTTTTATTATAAACATTTACCCAGTTACCTTCTGCTACATCTCTGAAAGGATAATCCACAACTAGAATCACACATTGAATTAAAATCAAATTATTCTCACACTTCTATAGAGAACACGACAATACACCAAACTCATTTTAACTTGCCAAGCCAATCTACCAACCAAGAATACTCTCAACTGCCAGTTAATATTAAAAATATGTTAGAAACAAACAGTAAGATGTCTAGAGTTTTTTCATTTTTGTTTTAAATTTAAAATATCCAGGTTCCTAGTGTCTATAATTGTGTTATTAAAGTTTGTTACATTCCAAACATTCTTAAAAACATCAAATATAACAAAAAATACAATAGCATAAAATGTGTCATTTTATCCACTTAAAAACTTAAGCCAACTGTCGAGGTCACTGATTCGCAGAATTTTTTTTCAAATCATTACTGACAATTGGTCTGTATGAACTAACCTATTAGTAAACACGAAATCCGAAGTCGCATTTAGTTATAATTTGTAATAGAACATCATCATTCACATAACTAATATCTGTGACAAGTATAAACCAAATGTACCAGATATTCGCAAGGAACAACAAATGATTGTCAGAACCAACCTCTAAACTAGACAGTCATATTTGCATTATGTTACTTGTAATGTTTGTTTTAATCGGCATTAACAACTATTTGGTTGGTACTTTTTGTTTATTTATTTTGTTATGTTAAATACATAATACATACATTTTTATTCTAGGTGCGATGTACTATGCGTTCATTTTCGTGCGTCACCAGCAATTCGATCGTGGTTTGCTCACAACGTTCTCTTCAATCACATGAGCCGCTTCTGTGAATATCTGTTGACATGTCCCAGTAATGAAGTTAGATCTGCATTCATCAAAATCATCGTTTTGTTGGCGCACTTTTCAATAAACGACGGTCCAGCGCCTGCACCTCCTGGATTCAACAACAGCGATCCAGCGGCATCTTTAAGCGATCATATTTTATGTGCAATTTTGCGGTTACTACATAGGGAAGTTAGTGAACATGGAAGGCATTTACCTCAATATTGCAATGTTTTCCACATGTATGCTAATCAAGGTTTGTATTAATTTTATAATTTTACTGACTTTCAAAAGTTTTGCAACCCCCCCTAGGTATAAGATATATATCGTTAATGTTTGAGAGAATTTTAAATGTTCAATGTTAACAACAAACCAATAAAAATTGTTGTAAATAAATTTAATTTTTTCATAAATGTATAACGTTTTAACTAAAACAATTCTGCAAAAATTTAATAAATCATTTTAAATATTTTTTTCACAAAAAGATAACTAAACAAACCAAATTAATATTGGGTATTGGAACCTTTGCTTCTTATAACAGCATCCACACCTCTGGTGATCCCTTTAATCTTTTAAGATAAATTTTCCTATTCCTTTGTAGCAGCAATAATCAGATCTGTTATTCTAGGTGGGTTAATTCTCTTGAAGTAGTCTCACTAATGTTCGATGGAATTCATATCAAAAGTGAAAAGCACGTTTCTCCAGTTAACTAAACGCCAGTTTTGGTGAGCTCTGGTCCACTGTAGATGGGGACTTCGATGGCAAAACTCTCCTCCGAACTTTTGCATTCGAGATTACCCTATGTTAAGTGGTCTGGGACTGCGATCTTAGGGCCAGAACAGTGATTGATACTCCGACGGGTTGATCTTCGTACCGATTTATGGTTCTGCTCAAAACAATAATTCTGCTTCGTATAAACTGATACAACTCAAATTCCGGCATTTCGCACTGTTAACACATACCAAACAGTAAACCGCACAATAACGCACATTATGGAATTTCATGTAGCACTTACTATTTCAATAATAAAACCTTTTTTAACATCTAAAATTTTACATTGAGGATAGTAAACAAGTTATTTAATTATATCCATTAATATTTTATAATAAATATTACAATTTTTTAAATTCAGGGAAGTGTGTAAGACTTTTGAAAATTAGTGTATATTAAAATTTTATCTTTATATTAAACATTAGAAGCAAATAGGAAGAAAATTAAAATTGAAATAACTTCAAACTTTATTTAAAATAGATGTAGGAATTATGATTTAAATTAAATTGTAATAATAATAATGGTGATCCGGTAGAGCTCCGAAAACAATGTATAATTATAATATATTAGAATAACTTTTAAAACATCAATTTAACGAATACTATTTCCAACCTAATTTACAATAAATTGACGACTTTGAGCATCAGACTGAAACTCTGTAATTATCCTTTGTCAGATAATATGACCAGTTGTTTTCAAGTTTTTAATGAGAAATTGGCTGGTTATTAGTGAAATTTCTCATGGGCGTTTTCCCAATATATTCGAGGTGAGGAACATTGTCACTGATATTTTTTATATGTCGTCAAATGATATGTTCCGAAAAAATTAAAGGGAGAATGACCCCAAAACAAAAAGTCACTGAGGAGAATGGTGTCTGACTAGGCCCAATGAAGTCATGCAAAAAGTTTAGAGAGAGTACATATCAATAACATTTTTGCCATCAGTCACTCTAATTATATAGATAGACTGGTGTGACAAGTGTAGAAGTCAATAGAGCAGCTACTCTAATAAAAGGTGTTTACAAAGGTTATTACACCAGACGTACCATGAAACAATTTACTAAGAAGAAATCAGCGATGGGCGAAAAAAATGTACCAGATTTTATCGCTCATGACAGCAAAACGCATAGGCACAAAATGTGAAAAATGTTAGAATCAATCACGACAGTGTGATAGCTCATGTTTATATGACGAATTTAACGCAGACGTTTACCAGTAATTGTAGAAATTGCCAACTAATGCTGTGGTAGGTGACACCTCAGACATGGTTTTGAAGAGAACCATGTAAATTATAGAAGAAAAAGAACGGCAAGATTTCAAAAAAATTCAAGTCAGGATCTCAAAGAATTTATGCTGAAGTTGATACGGAGGAAATCTGAGTTTTTTAATGTAACTGAAGCAACATTAAATGCCGCGGCAACTTACACTTTTATAGAGGACACATCATGTTTATATACGCTTTTAATACTTTTCAACATATTGTGGGGGGTTATATTTTGTAGTTTCATTCCTAATTCATTAGATAAATCCATAATTTTAGTGACTTTGATCAGTGTTATCATGGCTTTTATAACATACATTGAATGAAAAAATGACAATTTGGGCAATGCCGATCCAAAATTTCTTTGAAAGACATATGATGACACTTGCGTCATTCACTCCACTCTCAGTTGTAGCACTTATATCCTAGAGCAAAAATAGTAACAACATTATAATTAATCAGTGAACTAATTACTATAAACAAATTATTGCCAAAGAAAATACAAAAAAGGAATTATTTTTATTGTTCTTTATATATGTAATTATCACCAAAAATGAAAAATGTTAAAACGCCAAATGATAAATAAACTGAGAACATTGCTAAACGTGTTAGGTCATAGTACAGGATCCCATTTTATTAATGTCTACTAAAACACTGATTCTTCGTAAATGATTCCATTTTGGTGACACATCCAACTTATTTTCTCTAAATATTCCCTGTAATTGTAGCTATAGAAATGTGCAACCGTAAAACGTTTTACAATAATTTTCTAGTAATAGAGTCAATTTACAATTAATGTTGAAATTACATTTATTTAAATCTTGTTATAATGTTCATGTTTATGATTGCAGGAATCCAAGAAAAGGCCCAGTTATTGAAGCTAAATGTGCCCGCTACGTTCATGCTTGTTGCATTAGATGAAGGTCCTGGTCCAGCGATCAAATATCAATATACAGAATTAGGAAAATTAAATCAATTAGTCTCGTGTTTAATTCGTTGCTGTGACGTCAGTAGCAAATGTCAATCTAGTAGTGGGGATCCAATATTACCTAATCCATACAGAGATCCTACCTGTCCAAATTACCTTATGCCGATATCGTCTCAGGCGGCAGAAATTTTATTTAATCGCACGAGGTAAGACGGCAGTTTGATTTCGATAATATATTTTCATAATTTCCATCATTTTTGTTGCAGTTATATCAAAAAAGTGATAGAAGATACGAATCTTACGGACGAGGCAATCAAATTACTTCAGTTTTGTTCATGGGAAAATCCACATTTCTCAAAGACCATACTTTTGGAACTACTGTGGCAGATTGCGTTTGCATATTGTCAAGAACTACGTCATCATATAGAAATTTTATTATCAATTTTATTGATAGAAGATTCATGGCAAAGTCATAGGATCCATAATGCCATTAAAGGTATGTATACATTTTCTGTTTATTTATATGAAGTAAGTGTTACTTGGATATTTATTAAACATTGATAATAATTGGAAATGCTTCCACTGTTTCTCAACAACTTGCAATAAATGTGACATTTTAGCACATACATGATGTTATTTCATATATGGAATATACACCGTTTACATAAAAGTATACAATAAATAAACTTTTAAATAATAAATTTTGAAGCAAAATTTAATTTAATGTATTTTTACATAACAGTAAAATATACCTGTGAAATGTTATTTACTTCTCGTCTTGTTCGATCTAGTAAAACAATGACCCCATAAAAAAAATCTAGTTGCATGTGATCCGGTGACCTTAGTGGCCACTCAATCGGCCGTCGTCTACCGATCCAATTATTTGGGAAGACATGATTAAAATATCTTGTTACTTCAGCTGCTTATTAAGGCTAAAATTGTTTGCACTAGGGAATAAATTCATATAAGTTCAAATTCAAAAAGTTCATCAAAAATTGTAGATACGTTCTATTAAAAAAATAGGGTTCAGTGATTTTAGAGATAAGAAAAATTTTATGGAGTCTGAATACGCTCTACAAGTTTCATCTCGGTGATTTTTTCAATATTTATCAGCAGAAAAAAGATAATAGCAAATTTCATGTCCTAAAATTTTGAATTTTTCGATTGGTATTCAATAACGATACGATACTCGAAAAATGTATAAGACATAAATTGTAGAGCATGAAAAAAGCTACAACAGAGACTATCAAAATTTTCGTATCTCGTCGGATAGCCAAGTTATTGTCAAAAAAAAAACAATTTTACCCATTTTTTCAAGATCATAAAAAATTTAGCTTTCTAATATACATAATCTCAACTATACTAAGTAGAAAAATTCTAGTACCTATTTTAATCTGCTCAATGTTTGTGTTTTAATATTTTCTATATATTTCATAGGCGTACATGAAGAGCGGGAGGGACTTCTAGACACTATAACACGTGCCAAAAATCACTATCAAAAAAGAGCTTATCAGTGTATAAAATGTATGGTGTCCCTTTTCGGTAAATGTAGTACTGCTCATTCCATGCTCATGAGACATTCTGATCTGAGAAGATCTTGGGCTTCAGCAGTTGCATGGTTGCAGGATGAACTCGAAAGAAAATATCCTCCTAATGCGCAATATACGTACAGCACTTGGTCTCCACCTGCGCAAAGCAACGAAAGTTCGAACGGATATTACTTAGAAAGATCTAACAGTGCAAGAAAGACCTTAGAAAAAGCTTTAGAACTCATGCCAGAATTGGACAGAGAAGATGATGACATAAGTGAAGAACAGGAATCTCAGGATGAAATTAGTGCTGAACAACAGCAGACTGATGAAAGCCAGTCGGATCTTCCAGATGTCACACAAAGTTGTGAAAACAACCCTAATACTTAAGGGTAAAAAAAAACAGTAAAATCATGGTACAATTGTTAGTCTTGCGTCTTTTCTGAATATTTTGTACCATGTTTACTTTAATGAAGCCTGATGTACAATTAATTCAGTCATTAGAAAGGGACATGTGATATGTAGGTATGTACATAAAAGTAACAAGCATTTTCTGATTTTTTTTATATTGACAGGGAAGCATTTTTCTGCATGTTCCTTTAACTGAAATGAGTTGTTCACTCTGAGAAATAGAGATAAAAGTTGGAAAATACTCTCCATATGACTTTTATTAATAACATGACTTAGGTTATCTATTAATGTGCATATTCTCTCTTCAAAAATTAAAAGTGCGGGAATCACTAAAATGATTAAATTATTGGGTTTCATCAAAGTTCGAAGATTCGATAAATAGTAATTTAGTAAATGTCTATAATTTTTCAATTCATAAGGGGAGATTTTTTCAGTCATTAACTTGTTTTCTCATCTATATTTGACTAAGAAAAATATCAACCTGAAGATGTGTAAATACTATTAGTATTGTTATTTTTTATCAATTTATAATGATGCTCTTAACAAAATCAATACATAAAATTGTTCATATTTTTGCTTACTTTAGTAACTAGTATTCGCCTCCTACCTTTAGCTAAAAACAAATTTGTTGTAAATACTTAGGACAAAAAATTGAAATTGAGCTCTTACTACCAGTAGCTATTAACATAATATATGATTTTGTGATATTTTTTTGTAATATATTCCCAGTCAAAGCCATAACTCAATTTTATTTATCTTCTACATGATATATTTTTATTAAAAAATGTAAATATTATGGTTAATTATTATTGGAGACTTTAGTTTTTATTTAGAATCATTGATTTTTTCTTTTTCAATTATATATTGAAAATATGTGAGGAGATAGATTTATACCAGTTTTGGCGTCGGGGTAACCATTTAAGTTTAACATCCCAGCAAACTATTTAATTTTACTATATTTATTTTACAAATATGGACAAATATAAAATTTCTGCAGGATCGTGTAATTTCAATTACATATTTTGAGACATTTTAGTTATTTATATGAAAAACTAAAAGGAAAAATGAATTATTTTAAAACTAATTAGATTTACATATTGAATGTTTAATGTAATTTTCACAATACTTTATATCTTTTTTTTATGAATAAGTTATAAAGTCATATTATGGAGTGCAAATAATTTTTTTAGTTGTATTAATGAAATTAACGTATATCTACGATAGCAAAGTTCAGATTAGTCATGAAATATTATTGCAGGTACAAAGTCTGAAACTGAAGATTATTAGATATTAACTAATTGTTATGTATATAAGTGAAATCAAAAATATCTGGATGTAATTAACTGGACGTGTACGTTTCTAATAATACCGTTAACGAATATAATTAATATCGGAAAACATATTATTCCTGAATATAACATTCTAAAGATTTTTTAAGAATTTGTAAGGATGAAAAATCGAAAGGAGGACTTTCATTTACCATGAATTTACGCAAAAATTAGCAGATTTTATTTGAAAAATTCAAGGTGAAAGAAAGAACGATTCAAAATACATGATGTTTGTAAAATCATGTGTAGAAGAAATTATCAAAGGATTTTTTTATTGATGTTTTAATACCGTTTAGGAGTTTAGTGAATACAGTTTTCATTGTCATAACATTAGAATTTTACAGATTGATCAATATAAATAAGTTTATGAACGAGTTTGGTCATTTTAATTGTATTTGTTTATACAAAATAGTCATTTATATCAACAGATTTATTAAAGGTGAATTTTATTTTTAATTTTCTACAAAATTTGTTCCTCTAAATCTACCACAATAATTTATTACATCTGTTAAGTTTCTTAAATCAATTTGATATATATTTTAATAATTCTTTTTCAGATTCATTCTTAGGCCCCTTCGTTTATTTCCGAAACGATAAGTACTGATTTCCTAAAATTAATAGCTCTATTTACCCAACTTACATAGTATTGTAATGAATTCTAATAATATAGTTGAAAATAAAAATCATGGGTAAAGTAATTACTCCCACAATACTGACCAGTTATTTCCAATTTTATCAGTAATAAAATTGTTATAAAGGAGCGCATTTTGACTCAATGTTTCCATTGTGTAGAATGAGAAATGATTTTACATACTTAGTATTTTTTTTGAACAACACAACAAAAAACTTACATTTTTTCATCTTAACTATTTATCTTGCTATTATTTTAGAAAATGTTTTACAACAATTAAATAGAAGAATGTCTTGAACGAGTTTGTAAAATTTTCGTATTTTATTTGAATAAATAAGTAAAAATAACGAAACTATTGTTATTTGAACTAAATTTGCTGAAATGCGCAATTTAAATGACTACTTCTACAGCCAGAAATGGTATAATAATCTACCTGCTTGTGTGGATACATGTTTTTGTTTGTGAATGTACCCAATTTGTTATGGAATTTCTGTTAAATTTTGTTATGGCTTTATTTTAATGTACCAAATCAATACAGTTCTATTTGTTCAATAATGTTGTGTAAATGGCACATTATTTATTTAATTATTATTAATTATTTTATATATGTTGATAATCACAAAATTGTTTCCCTTCATTAGCTGTTATGTTGTGTATTATGTAGAATTAGATATGAAGGGAAATTGTATACTACCATACCATACTGCTGAAGTGAAATTTACTTTGAAATGTTTCTCATTTAGCTTTTAAATTATTGCTTACACCTAAGCTTATACATTTGTTTGTACTATACTTTATCATTATAATTAAAAAAAATAAACAAATGAATTTTACAGTGTTGACATCTTTTTTTGTTAATTATAAATGTTGATGTAGGAACCTAAGAAGCATTTTTTTCAAGACTGTTTTCACAATAAGTAACCATCCCTTGTTACTTTAATTTAATTTAATTAAGGTAAGTAAGTCATTTTCTTGCAAAACTTGTTGGCAAACAGCATCCGTATCTAGGTTGGTATAGTGTGGCAAGGTGCCCTGAATTTAGCAAAGATAAGAATTATTGTTAAAAAAGTGGTTACTTAAGATAACTCCTTAATTAATGATTGAAACAGTATTAGTTGAAATGTGAAATGAAAATTATAGAATCCCATAATCATTATAGTGTTTTTGTCTTACTAGTTTTGTATTATTATTGACCAAAGTATTTCTCATTCTGAAAAATCAACTTTATTGTCCATATTTAATTGTAGCCTTAAATTTAACAGCAATTTCCTGAGATTAGTAACTACTGCCCCTAGTGACAATGCTTTTAATCTTCCCGTCATTCCCAAACATGTTCAGAAGGTCAGATCGGAAGAGCTGGTAGACGAATATAAATGAACCTTCCTGTTTACATTAAAAACGGGTTGAAAGATATTTGCCAGAAAATAGTAAACAGCCGTCAAACTTATCTTTTCATTGTAACCAATAAGACGTATATCTAGGTACACATTTACTTAACGGCGATACTTTACTCTGTTTATGTCCAACATGCAACAGCGCAAGTTTGCTTATTTACATTTTGATTTGAGGTTAACTTCATAATTTATAATTTTTTTTTGAAATCAGTCATTATTTTGTATAGTTGTAAATAACAATAATAAAGTGTGATTTCAGGGTTTTACATTCAGGAAAACGGCTTATTCATTTGCCGAATTGTCTTCTCACCGGTAAGTGTCAGATCATAAACATGTTAACTGAGTTTTACAAAAGGTCATTTAAGCAGTAAATAAAAATATATTTTACGTTAATAAATAAATGTTTTAATAAATACTGTTACATATTAGTAATTAGGCCACTAATTGTTTTTGTTATTGTGCACATCTTTTTAATATATTTATGTTTGTGGATTGGGTATGTAGTTCTATTATTTTGAATCTGAATAACATGACCTTTGATTTAATGTAGTTTGGACGTTACTGTTGAAGCCGTAATATTTGTAAACAAATATATATGTGTCTCTTTCTATTTTTGCCTCATGTTTCAACCCATTTTTCGTTTGGTCGTATATGAGAGTGTCGGGGTCCATTTATATTAGTATTCATTGTGGTAGACACACAACAACGGGTTTTTAAGGGTTAAAATGAAGTCTAATTTTTCAAATAATTTCGGCTCGTATTTAGAACTAATTCTGTTTTTGGGAATTAATTTTGGGGCAAATTAGAAAATTTAAAAAATCATGTGACGTATGTCTTAAAGATTCTTCCGTGTATGTATGAACGCACATGATTTTGTAACTGTAGGTACACACAAATCCGCATTTTGCTGAAATAAAAATATTTATGATAGGTAAATATAAATTATCCAAGATTTTAAAATTTAGTTGCGCTCGTCACGAATTTGATCTGCTAGCAAAAACTATAAGTCGCTTCTGAACATCATCATCATCAGTGTTAGTATATAATCTATATTGTGACGGGAATTCATCCGATATTTCGTGGAATCGGTATTCGTGGAACCCGAACTACTGGTCTGTCGACACGAGGCCGGCGACTGGCACTAATGGAAATTCATCGAACGATCGAGAAACCGTCTAGAGAATTCCGAGAAGAAATAAATAAATACGGAGAGCTGATGGAAGGATTCATTCAGTATTTAGTAGCAGTATAGTAATCATCAAGTGTTCAAAATAAATTGTAAATAGTTGTGTGAATATAAATAAAGTAGTGGAAATAAATTATAGTGAGTTCGACTATGTTTTCATAGAAATTCAACAACCCGAAGGATAAATAAAAACATTACAATGGGTGAGTTCAGCAGATAGAAACTGTTGTTAACGTTTGCTTACGTTTTATGTTTTGTGCTGCACAAAACGTGAAACATGAAACGTTAGCAAACGTTAACAACAGTTTGTATCTGCTGAACTCACCCAATATGCATTGAAATAAAAACGTATCTCTATGAACATAACGTATGGGAACCAGCGCCTCCTATTCACGTACTATATGCTCGACGTATTGTATCCAAAGAGGTTTATACGTAGAGTCAATTAGGTATGGGCGTTATTCAAAGAGGTTCGTAGAGTGAATTAGGTATGACCAATCAGGAACGACACGCTTATTCTCTCTCTCTTTCTATTGATATTACATGAATTTCGCTACTTCACGTGCTCTACAGTATTAACCTCTTTTATTGTATCATGTATGGTTGAAAGATAAACTTATATTAGTCGTTGAAGCAAATCTTCTGAGTTTTATTACAATCAACCCACTAAAAAGTTTTATGTTTTGAATTATTTCTAGTTTTGACAAATTAATTGTACGTTTCGAATAACTCGAACATTTTATGTCAAGTGATAGATGGGCCCAAAATGGCTGTTTTTAACTCTAGACACAGACGTCAAAGAGAGGAAGATAGAAGAAATTATCTGTCAGCTGTCAGTGTGAGGTAGGGGTGTCCATCGAGAAAAAACATCGATGTTTTCATTCGATGTAAAACATCGGAACCCTGCATCGATGTTTTTCGATACATCGCTAAAAAACATGTTTTTTCAACATCGAATACTTTGTGTAATAGTTTGATATTCGCCATTTCCAATTACTCAAATGCGTTAAGTTCCACTTTTCTGAACATATAGTCAGGGTATCAGAAGTGTAGTGCTAATAGCTGCAATAATGTATTTAGTTTTTTAAGTATTGGTTTGAAGTTCAATTACATGAGCGCCATATATTATATAGCTTCATAAGTGAATTAAAAAATACAAATAGAATTATTTTACTAAAACAACAATTACAAAAAACATTACTATTAATTTGTATACACATTTTCCTGGATGTTTTTAGCCCTGATGAAGCTTTGAATATAATAAAGCGAAACGTTGGCAAGCATTTAACAACCTGTTTATTTTGATTGTCCTATTCCGACTAGTCTTTTTGGCTTACTGACACTAAGGACACTAAGAATTTCCTAAATTACTATTAAAGTTTAATTTACTGCTTAATTTTCATTAAATTATGTCAATTTTCATAGTAGAGCCGTCGAACGGTAACAAGAATCGAGGCTGAATAGTGTACGAAAAACATAGGTATTCTTCTCAGCCATTTTTGGTTCGTCTATCACTTTTGCCTTGTACCTATTTACAATGAATGCAGTTTGGCTCCCCTTTAAGTATGAATTAATAATTTGTAGATAAACATTGAAACCTGAAAAATATTAAGTAAGCTTCTAAAGAGGGTTGGATTTGAGTTGTTGAGAACGCAGGACGGCTTGTGTTAGGTCATTGATTATTAACAGGTTTGACACGAGCAGAACTGTTTCTCGGCCTCTAAAATGTTATTTTATAAAGTTTTCTCTTTAAAACTAAGTATAAAACCTAAAAATTTAAGGTTTTTTCTTTAATGTATTATTTTCTTAATTTAATTACCCGGTATTGAATTTTGGAATAATACTTAAAGAAAATAATGTACAATTTAATAAGCAAAACAAACAAGAAAAAATATATATATTTGTTGAATTTTTGGGAGATGATAACAAAGTATTTCTCACAAACGGGATTAGGTAGGCACTTTGATAGCCAATTTCCTTCCTGTCCCATATGTTGAACCCATTTCATACTTTTAAGGTTATCAGTGGGATATAGATATATTTTTCAATCAGTTTGATTTTTTACACATAAGTGTTTTTTTTTTCAATTCCTCTGTAGAAAAACATACCGTGATTTTTAACATGTAAAATTCATTATCAAAACACTAATTTATTCAAAAAAATGTAGTTCTAATACAATTTTTTATGAGAACCTTAACATACGTTTACTGCTTCATTCACTGCATATTTTCATTGATTTGAAACTGAGACCTAATAAATTGTGAACATAGAGAAGCAGTGGCAGCTGGACCCAAAATGGCTGACGAGAATAATCATACTTTTAGTACCTTAGGTCATGCCTTAGGTCCAATAGCTGCTCACAGATGTCACCCAGTGATAATTAAAATTATTTAAAAATTAATAATTTGATCTTGAATAAATGAATTAATATTATAAGATATTTTTAATGTTCTATTTCATTATTAGTCAGACAGATAGTTTTTTTCATTGATTCAATGTTTTTTATAAAAAATATCGATGCATCGAATGGAAAAGATCTTTGTCAAAACATCGAATCTTAGATCATTTACCATCTAGATATAGCCTGTCAAGCATAAAATCGTGGCAACGCTAGAAAGAGAGAGCAATAGAGACAGTAAGAGGCTATTTCACTTAGTGGATGGATGGTCGGTGGACGCAGCCAATGAACAACATGCTCTATTGGAAGCAGCTCCCAACAGAGTGAAATAGCGTCTTGCCCTCTCTATTGCCCTCTCTCTCCTTAGTCTTACCACGCCATTTGTGCACTGCAGGCTATCTCTAGAAAGTAAATGCTCTAAGGTGAGGTGAGTAAAAGTCAATCAGTGTTAACCTTTATTATTTTCAAAAATTTTTGTACTCAATTTCAGGATTAAGTCTGTAAAAACTATTAAACAATCATGGTGAGTATTAAAAACTATTCTATATATATTCTTACCTGAGTGATTTAATTTTACAGAATGGTGCCATACTAGCTGGATTGGGCCTAGCAGTTTTGGGTTATGCAGGACGTTATGTTTTGAGACAGATGCCGAATGCAGCCAAACAATTTAATGAAGCTTTAAAAAACTTACCTAAATTTGATCCAGAATCTGTTGCAAACTCCAAATATTATAAAGGAGGATTTGATCCAAAAATGAATCGTAGAGAAGCTGCCTTAATTTTGGGTATTTATACAATTTGTATTTTATAGAACAACTTGCAGTGCTGTATCAGCTAGGACAACCGATTTACAGATTCCTATTGATAAAAACAGCCCTTGTTTGTACTTGAAAATATGATTTCAATTTTCTTGTAAAAATTAGCACATTTTTCATGTTCTTTTTACTAACATCTTGTCTAATATTTTTGAATAACAAAAATTGTTATAAACTCAGACCTTATCTATTTTTAGATATTTTCTTATCTTGAAAATGTAAATTTGCTTTGAATTTATCATGACTCAAACATTTTATATTTAAAAGGGAAGTTAACACAAATGTAACAAGAATTGTGTCCCATGTGTCACTCGTCAATGATGTAATTGATCACCAAATGACAATTATTTGTGATATACTTATAAATTATTTGAAGATTAAATCAATTGGCATAACTTGGGAATATAGCTCTAGCTTTTTGTCCTCTGTTCTGAACAGCACAAATCAATTAGATGATTTAAATATTCATGTATATCTTATGTAGAATGTGACAACATGCAATATTGTGTTTGAATTTAGAAAGAGCTCTTAGTCCAAATAGTGTTTTACAAACTCTAACAACTGATCAATAGTGTGAACTTTGGTAAGCAGTTCTCAACAATTATTCTTGTAAGTAATTAAAGTTTTACATAAAATTAACAAAAGTAATATGAAACTCTTATACTGGTGACCACTGAAAATCATATATTCTTGTCAATTTTTCTTGCTGTTCTCTAAAAAATCCAACACTTCTGGTCAAATTACTCTAGAATTAAATTTTTCAGATGCATTTGTTAAACTACAATGATATGTTTGTTAATTTCTGCATGATTGTTGTGGAATAAACTTGAGCAGTTATTGTTAGAGAAAAAAATGTCTACAATATGATCATCAAATATTCATGTGTATAAATAGAAAAAAATGTCATAGAAATAGTAATAATTACATGTTAATTATTAGCATTGAGTAGCTAGATGCTATAGTGACAATATTTTGCAAGAAGGTATTATTATTTAGGCAAAAGAGAGGAAATATTTTAATATATGGTGCTGAAAATAGATATGCTGATCTCATAGACCTTATTGCTAAATTTACTCAGACTAAATATGTTGGCAATATCTATTGTTTAAGCATAAATCTTAATACTTCTTTATGCCATATTACTGCTGCAATTGGAATTTCCTTGGGTTCTATGTACTATGTATTAAATGAAATATGGCAAGAGTTAATAGCATCCTTACAAAAAAGTTCAGTTTTGTGAGGAAATGGTAGCTAAAATTAATGATGAATGAAAAATTTTGTTTAAATGCATTGTAATTAAACAAAACACATATTGCAGTAATGAAAATGCTCAAGAGTTTACAGGAGAACATGCTCAGTTTACTGACATAATTACTAAAAAGGCATTTTAAGAGACCAAGTATCAATCTGTTAATTACTGAAGCTGTTGAAAATTATCTTAATAGGGATCAGAATTCCCTACTTGATGAAACTGAAGTACATTTTTAACAAGATTGCATCTGCTCATCATGCTCTGGTTCAGTAATGGTTAGACAAGACTATTCAAAGATGTGAACAGGTCAAAGAGGGCCACCAACATGACTTGATTTGACTGCACTAGAGTTTTTGAATTACTGCATTATACATTTTCTATTCAAAAATTTGTTTATACTTATCAAAGAGAAGATTTTGAAAACTGTGTTGCTATTCAGAGATGTTTTTGAAAATGTATGCTGCAAATTTGAACAAAGAAAATTCCACTGGTTGGTCAATGATGGTCAACAGTTTCAAACTTATTTAATTGATACTATTGTGGGGACAAAACAGGTTATTTTTTAATAGTAGGTATTTTGTAAATTGTGATTTAATTTAAATATTTATTTTTGTAAGAATTTTCTGGTTGCAATATTAAGAATTTGAGACTTAAAAATATATTTTTTTCAATTTGCTTGAAATGCAAATGACCCAATTTTATACATTTAAAAGTTTAATTTAACTTTTAAAATTTTTTAATATAAAGCCATTGAGAACGAAGTCAGAATAGACTTTGAAACGTTTGGTATTCCTGCAAGATACGTCGTTTTATTTATATTGTGGTGTTATTGCCCAAAAAAACATAAAAGTAATCAAGAATATGCCACAAACAACGTTTAGAAGACAATAGCTCTCAGCACTAATAACCTAAAATGCTTTAGTATAAATGGACTATCAATTTCAGAATTTGCTGCACTACACTCTCCAGACTCAGATTGGATAATAACACCTCATGCTCAAACCACCTCTCGGGGTATATCCCATATTTTTTTTAACTACATGAACTACGCAAACATTCTTTACACACATTCCAATTTGTCTATATACAACTTATAATGTGGGGACCAAATAATTGACAAATACTCCAGTTTAGTTCTTATAAGTGCACTATACAGAGTTCTCAGCCAATTGATATTCATAAATTGTCTTGTATTGCTTTATTCTATTCTTACTTCCTATTTTAGAGCCACTCTATTATTTATCTGTTTAATTCTTTTAAATAGAAAAAGACATATAAATATACCATTTGTGAAATGTTTTAAATTAGCTTTCTTTAGAAAATATGTCTGAAAATTCTTTCAGAAAAAAATAATGGAGTTTTTGTAAGTTTTAAACACTAGATATGAAGTTTACTTTTAAAATATTTAATTCAGATTGATATTTATTTTTGAGTTTTTGTTTCAGGTGTAAACCCTTCAGTTAATAAACAGAAGTTAAAAGATGCATTCAAAAAAGTTATGGCAGCAAATCATCCTGATAGAGGTGGTTCTCCATACCTAGCATCTAAAATTAATGAAGCTAAAGATTTTCTAGAAAAACACTCAAAATAAAAAATATATTTATTGTAAATAACAAATAATTATAATTCATGGACTTGTAAATATGTAGAAAATAAACAATTTTAGTACTATTTCTTGTATTTGTTTCTGAGCACACTTATCTTGCTATTAGATAAACTCCCTGATAATTTGAACACATCCTGAAAGCAAAACTCAATGTAAGGTTATTGCTACCAAAATTAATAATAAAGAGCCAATTAGTCAAATTTTGTAAATAAACTCATGTTTAACATTACCAGCATTTGGGTAACATGGGGGTGAGGCAACTGAGAAAGTAAAACACTTTGTCTAGGGAGGGGGCAAATCAGAATTTTAATCCACATAATACATTAGGTATAACTATAATAAATAATTATAAACTTTTACTTCACCTATAACAAGAAAGGTCCATTATGGGTTATAAAAATTAATAAAACAATTTCTCTATAAATAAATTAATAGATGTTAAATTTTTAACATATTACTATCCATTAGGCAACTTTATTTACCTGTTATAAATGATTGAATTGACAATTATTACTTACTTCTACTTTTTATATTGTAAAACTTGACTTAATTTGCTCTAATAATTTTAATAATACCTAAGTGAATTTTGATAAATTCTGTTAGGTCTTAGGAATTTCTTGTTGAAAATGTTGACATGTTTGTTGCTGAAAAATTATTGTGAAAAACACTTTTAGAATATAAAGATGCTACTAAAGTAATGTTAGGAGTTTGCAAAATTATCAAAGTTTCATAGTTATCAACATGTTATTAGTGTTAATAGTAATACTCATTATTTAAGTTCAATATAGATTTAAAAATTATATTACTTACATTCATGAACACATGGCAGTTTACAACTGACTGATGTTGCTTCATATTCCTGAAACAATCTATTAGATCTCCTAATTCATTACATTTTAGGATTTCTGTTTTGTGTAATTTTACTAAAGCCAATGCAACTCTAAAGATAATCTTGTTACCTTCAAAAAACAAACAATCCCAAATTCGTAGAACTGTTTCAGTGGGAAGGACCTCTGCAAATAGGCAAATAAACCACTTGGTGCATCCTATAGCCCATGGCATACCAACTTGATTAACATGCCTCTGAATAGTAGGTTCTGCTTTATACACTAATTCATCCAATACATCAAGATCTGTTAAAAGACCACTCATTGTTGAAATATAATATTTTGGTAAAATTTGTTCAACTAATACTTTTAACAACCAAAATGAGGATTCTTCATCTTTGGTTGCAAGTAATAATAATCCAGCTATGTAATTTAAACCTTGGCAATAACCCACTTCCTTGTTTTGGTGTGCAAATGCTGCCAATACATTAAACAAAGACTTTAGTAATTGACTATGATTTGTGAAATATAAATTATCAGGAAAAGTTCTTGGTAAATCAATTTTAATAGCTTCTACAATAGTGCTGTTAGTGTATGTTTGTTTGAGATCAGAATAAGAATAAGCACTATTGAGCTTTAAGAGTTCAGCTCCTGAGATTTTCATCCAAACATTCTTTCTAAATTCAAAAGGAATTCCTTTTCTAACATATCTTTTTAAAGTTGCAGTCTTCCGATATGAATTGTCTTTCAAAGCTCTCCATTTCTGTGCTCTTCTGGCTAATATTCTCATATACTGAGACATAAACTGATCAAAGCCTTCATAATTAAAATTATTTGGTCTTTCAAATCCATATTCATCCACATTGCTGCAAGTGTTTTAATTAAAACCTTTAAAGTTATTCATATATTATTACCTATAAAAAGATTTTTCCATTATAGGTCCAATAATACACTTACAGAACTAATTCAACTCATGTAATTTTCATTAATATTTTTTTATCTATAGTATTTACCTTAGAGAGGGTGAGTCACCTTTGGAATGATCTGATGAATCTATTTCCTGAAAGTATCAGCGCAAGTTGATAATTTTTACCACTACGCACATGAAATATTGATATGTAATGTAATCTAATCAGCTACATCGTACTGCCCAATAACAAAGTTCATTTCAAATATTTATATAAATCGCACGCTCATGTTACAATGAAAGACATTTTATTAACTTACCCCTAATATCATAACGTGCGCCAATGAGAAGGGAATTATTCCATCCTCTATGATGGCATCCCTCTCTGTTTGTCGTCACAATTGTCAACATAACTTGTCCATACTATCATTTACAGCTCTCTGGCGAATAATTTACAGTCCTTTATTCAAATAAATAAACAATGTTTTAATTTTTAATTCATCAGATATTATGTTCATTTATTATTTTTGAAAATTAAAATGGTCTGCTAGCCTGAGTACACACATTTTTAAAAAATTCTATAGTTCATAATACAATTAATATTATTTTTATGTTTTTTTGGGCAATAACAAATTTTGCAATTTACATCAATAAATATAAAGGCATTGACAACGAAGTCAGAATAGACTTTGAAACGTTTGGTTTTCCATCAATATACGTTTTATTTCGTTTGTCGTGTTATTGCCCAAAAAAACTAAAAAATGTCAAGAATATGCCACAAACAAGGTTTAGAAGACAACAATTAATATTAGATGAACTTATACAATATCAAAAAATACTAATCGAAAGATTTTCATTGGCCCATTAATTTTATCTAGGCTCATATTTTTCATTGCACCACCTTATTATTTTCAAAATGAAAACAAAATTAAAAATATAAAGTTTTAAATAAAATTTCTGAAATGAACGATTCTGATCTGAATTTAAAAATGATTTTTGTTAGATATTATTTTTGTTAATCTAAGCTGGGACAACGAGAAACTCGAATACAGGTAGAAAGAGCATTTGAAAATCTATCGAGTTTTCTTGAAGGTACCTAAGTTCATTCTAGCAGATTTGAGGAAGCTCAAAAAAAGTCTGCATGAATTGTGGCGAAGAGCATAATCTTTACGTTAATTATCGTTAGGTTTCAATGGGTTTGTCATGAGTGTTAATGGCCGAATCTGTGAGAAAGATATCAAGAACAACGATTCTGTCTTGATTAAAAAAATCTTATGTATTTACCTACCTATATGTAAAAATCAGTGAGTAAATCATGAGTGTTAATGCTCGAATCTGTGAGAAAGATATCAAGAACAACGATTCTGTCGTAATTAAAAAATTCTTATGTGTTTATCAACCTATATGTAAAAATCAGTGAGTATATAGTTACTCACTGGAAAAAATCCATGATATCGTCCACAGATCATACAATAAGGATATCGTCCTGGTTCTTAGTGAATGACAGCAAATCATGGAACGTAAAATGATATATCATTTGTCATTTGTGACAGTGGGTTTGTGTTTGTACTTCATTACAAAATTTCAACGTAGTGGAGTGTTGCTTATTGCCCCATATCGTATAATTTGTTTCGTGACGTTATAGTTGTTTCTTAATCCTGACAACTGTTTAATTAAATATATTAGATTATCGTGCAAACATAGTTAAAACGGAGGACCGAAACATCCTCGACGTTTGAAAGAAACGATGAAATGAGCCCTACAAACAAATCAGTTACCACAATGTGAAATTACAAGATTATTATCAAGTGTAAATCGGAAAAAGTGGGATTGTCATTTCAACACACCTGAGGAATGTAATTTTTTATGTTTACAAATGAACAGTGATATGTTTTTCTAATTGACAACAAAATGTCGATCTTAATTGTGGTGTTTTTTGTGCATAATTTGTAAAATTGCATAGGAGTAGCTGTCATCTGGATTGTCATCCTTTCTGCTGAGGCCATCGAACTATACTACCTTCAGATATGGCCTTTAATGAGGTAAGCTTCATACCTACCTGCTGTTTAAATTTTGATAAGAAATTCTTTTACTGGGAATTATGTATTCATTATTTATCTATTTTATGTAAAAACACTATGTTTAGTGTTTTCAACCAAACCAAAGGTGAACTATTCAATTGTAATATGTTTTCCAAAAATATTTGAAAATATTTCTCCTAAAAATGACTATTAAGGTTTTGCTATTGTTTCTAAATCAAAATAAAAATCTTAGTTTAGCAAGTTTTTTGTCATATCAGACATTTATTATTATTGATAACATACACCAATGAGTATTGTTAATGTCTCAAATTTGAATAGTAAACGGAAATTAATTGCACATATTTGTTTAAAGTTCATGAGTTTTTAGACAGTTCAGTTAACTGTGTATCAAGCTGTCATAGATAAATATCTGTTAAAGTATTTTATAAATATTCATTAAAAGAGTCTTTTCTCTGATGAAGTAATCCACTTATTGCCAACTCTCAAGTCACTGTTGTACATTGAAACTATAGTCATTTTTTATTTAGAAACTGATCACAGTGGCAGCTTGAATAGTTACACTTTGTTGATATGAAATGTTTTACTAGCTATACATTTACATTACATTAGCAGATCCATATTACTTGCCAAGTAATAAGTAAGTTTGATAATGTGGTCTCTATTACAAAGTTAAATAGATTTATAAAAAGAAGAATTATTCAAATCCAAAGTATTCTAAACATTTTGTACTCTATAACACTTTTACTTAGTTTATATCATCATTTACTACACTATCAAATATATGAACTAATTGTTATCTTTTGTTAAAATTTATGGTTTTCTGGTCTTTTCACAGACAACAAGAATATGTTACTTTTAATAGTAACTATTTAATTCCATACTTCAATTTTAAAACTATCTATGTTGATGAGTACTATTTAACATAGTTTTACAAGCAGAATTCATGCACTGCAATGTTAATTGTACAAGCAGGGTGTTTAACTGATGAGTTCTTGTCAATATACTTACTACAAAATCAGTATCTGAGTAACAAAATTTCAATACATGCCTGGATATTAATTGCTTGTTTTATGCAAGAGCATTGCCAGAAAAGTAGTTTTTAGCTTTCTGTTAATGTAGATGGAAATACAGGCATTTAATACACTAGGTACTAACTAAAATAAATAACTAAGTATAAGTTTTATTTCACATTTAATGAAGTGTCAATGATTGACACAAAAAGGTCAGGGGAACAGCTGCCCTCCCCCTGCCTCTGCCTTGTGAGGTCCCTTGATTCTATATCTTTGATTCTGAGGTGTATTTAGTTATCTTCTGGCAAATTTATGGGATTTTTCATATCTTATTATTCATCCAAATATATCATCTGTTGGTATGCAGTTATTTCTTCAGATTTAAATGGGACTTCTGTCAATGTACATCCTGTTCAACAAACAAAAGTATTAATCACAATTAACAATGATATCACCTAGTATACACAACAATTCATCTAAGTTGATTACCCTCTGGTTAAAAATAAAATGAATTGAACAATAGTTGACTATAAAGAATAATTGAAAGAAAAAAACAAAAAAAAATCGTTTAGTGAAAAATAAGAACTGAATTCAACCATAATACATAAGACAAAAGTCAATCTTTAGGACACTTTGACTCTTGAGACAGATGAAGACAAATACTGAAAAAACAAAAAGAACACACTGGATGAAAATAATAGCAGTCTGATTAAATAAGGCATCTTTCAAAATCAGGACAGGAGTTACATTACTATTAACTTCAGAATAGTTTTCATTATACATTTCTTAACCCTTACTAATATTTTTCAATGTTAAGCATCCTTCTTTTATTCCATCTGATATTTTAGTTATCTTTCTATATTTTCTTAATTGAGTTGTTATGGTTGATACCATATACAGACTATTGCAAAAAAATAAAAATATTTTGTTTTAACCCTTTATAGTATTTTGCAATGTTAAGTACACTTTATTTTAACCATCTAATATTTTTGTTATCTTTCTATATTTTTTTAATTGATCTACATACTATTGCAAAAAATAAAAATTATTTTGTTTTAACTGATGGACTGATAATACACATATATTCTATTTTGTGAGTAACACATATTTGTGAGATCTGCATGCAGCAAAATTGATTTTAGAAGTGAATTATTGATTAAAATTTAAATTAAATACATTGTATTTTAATGGAAATGTTGTGGAACCTTTGGTGTGTCACAAATGTAAAAACCAATCTTGTTAGTTTACACTTTGAGTTGTTGTAATGGTGTTGAGTGTTTAAATAAAGGTTTGGTGTTAGGTTGCAAAAGAGTGTTTTGACACATTGTGTTTTAATCATTCCAAACCATATACATGCAACTAACTATATATGTTTTTTTAAATTAAAGTCTGAACCCAAAATCCAAAACACTATTTATGGGATTCTGTTATTAGTACATTAAATTAATTTTAGAAATAATTGGTACTTGTCTATTATATTTATCACTAAAAAACTTTTATGATTTCATTCTTTCCAATAAGCACAACCACATTTTCCCATTAATAATAAAGCTGTGTTGGTAAATGAGTTCTGTGTTGTAATATACTTTGTTCCCATCTTTAAATGCTACTAACCCTGCTTTTCCACATTTTGTCCATAAAATTTGCAAATCTGTCTTTTGTTATTATGTCCTTGTTTGCATTTACATGATACCTACAATGTAGGTAAATAAGATTTAACTACAAAACAAAACTCTCATATTTATATAAAGAACCTACCATTTGGGATTGTGCTTTTGTGTGCCAGAAAAGGACAGCTGAAGAGTATGCATCTATGTTTGTAGAATCAAAAAAAAAACAAATTTCAAGTAGGCAAAACATACATGAGGGTACAGTTCATCATCTTCTAAATCATATCTTTATGTTTCAACATAATGATAGTTAGCACATTTTTGCTACAAGTAGTTTTCTCATTCCATCACTGAATAATCGTTCTAAATTTGCTTAAACTATCTTTCGCCCCCTAGGCCAATAAATAATCAAAAGAACCTCATCCTGCACATATTTTAGGATATCCCTGATCAATATATTCCAATATGGTGTGCAATAAGCTTTTGAGTGCGTTCTTTTTTAATCAAATCATGGATGAGTTTCCATTGTTTACATATCATCTGTAGCAGTGATCAGACGTCCGCAGCGTGTTTCCACAATTATGAATTCTGTAATTTTGTAACTGACATTTTATCACCGATCATTTACAGTACACCAACGGTACCATAAATGACAATTAGTCTCAGTAGGAGTAATTTTTCCAAGAGTTCAAAACATATGTTTTTATTTTCGCTGCTCAAAATACACTGGCTGAACGCAAGGATCTCAGAGTGCGAAATTGTATATTTCTATATGCCACCTGACACTTGTGACCTTTCTACTTCAAAAACTATTTAGAAGAAACATTTTTTGAGAAAATGGAAATTCATTGTTACTATTTGATCGCACCTCGTATGTCAGACTTTTGGTTTTCAACTTTAAACCTTGTTTTGTTAACCTCCTGCAATTAGTGTACGCAATGTGTATTTCATTATTGCATTGAATTGTTCACTAATAGGTCACCTGGATATAAATTCAATTACTTCTGTCATAGGCTAAATGTAGCGGTGACAACAAATGAATAAAATGTTCATAATTATTTTGAGCAAAACCTGACGATCACATGTTCAACTTTTCTGTTATTTCAAGCACTATTAAATAATTATTGGGTGTTATTTTTATTTTCTGTAAATAGCCTGTAGCACAACTGCAAATACACAATACACTATATTTACTTTAAATAAACTTTAATGGGTATTCATTTTTGCACAGCATTATTTGTTTTATTACATAACTCAATTAGCTTGTAATTGAATGATTTCAAAAAATCTGTCGATTTTATATTGTTGTATCTATACTGATATGTATAAAGATGTAACATTTGTTTTTTTGTATGGGGTAATTTCTGGAGTACTGAACCTATTTTAAATAGTAGAAGTCTGTGACTAACATAGGCTATATTTGCACTTCATGGGGGCAGGTGGAGAGTTATTTGTTGAAAAATTCATTACTTTCGGGAACTAAAGGTAATAAGGGCTTGAGAATTGATAAGTTCTTTCTTTAAATAAATAGATACACGAGTCATCGTTTTACGAATTTCAGTTATTGGAGGGGGAATGGGAGTCACTATTGTTTTTAGGGAAATTCAATATTTCGGCAACAAAAAGTTAATACTGGTATATATGTATAGTCTTCTATAATAAATAGAAAGAAGTTTAATAATTTGGCGATAATCCAGTTAGGTATCAGATATGGGGCAGATGGAGTATTTTTTAGAAACATGACTATTTGTCGGCAACCGAAATTGTGAGGTTAATTCTTTAAATCAATAGAGACCTGACCAGTGATTTAACGAAAAATCTAAATTTGGAGGGGCAGTGGGGGTTACTATTATTTTTAGAGAAAATTGTCAACAACAAAAAATACGCGTACGTAAAAATCGGTATATATGTATATTTTCCTCAAGTGACAGTAATTAAGTTGCTTTGATGCACTTTGCTAAAATTCACACATGCGATAGGGAAGGGACAAAAAGGAGCATGAGAACTGATATGATTTGACTGTCTGATTAATCGCAGGTCATAAATTTCATTAAAAAGTAGAGAATGCCAGAAATATATTTCTATATATAAAAAAATTCGGTATCATCCAAAACTGCAAAAATGTCTTAACTACAAATTAATAGGCCTTTTCATATTCGAAAATTTTTTGTTCCCGTGCATTTTTTTTTAGGGTTCTCATCAGGAGTACATATCGTAAATGAAGAAATTTTGATTTTAGGGGTACTTCTGGGGGAATATCTAAAAAAATCCCCCTTATCTTCGAATCTATAAGTAAAATTTTGAAAAAAATATCCGGTCTTACCTGAATTTTACCGGAAAAATAAGGAGAAACCTCTACTATTAATTTTGGAGGGCAAATTACAGAATTAAATGGAAAATATATAATTAAAATTGTTTCTAACACATCAGGTAATACATCAAATGAAAGGGCTCATTATGACGAAAACCAATATATTTTTTTTCAAATTTTTAAAATAAATTATTTAAAAGATATTAACAAAAATATTAAAAAATACCCATTCCCTCCCCTTATCTCCGAAACCATAAGCTGCAAAATTTTTGAAAAAAATAGATGTATAGCGCCTCACCTGAACTTTACTGGAAAAAAAGGAGAAACCCCTAATATTGATTTTGGGGGGCAAATTATAGCATTAAATGGAAAATAAAAAATTAAAGTTGTTTCTAACAGATCAAGTAATATATCAAATCAAAGGGCTAATTATAACGAATACAAATATATTTTTTCCATATTTTTAAAATAAATTATTTTATTAAAGATATTAACAAAAATATAAAAATTTTTACCCATTTCCCCTACCTTATCCCCGAAACTATAAGCCGTAAAATTTTGAAAAAAAATTGGAGATATAGGACCTCACCTGAATTTTATCGGAAAAATAAGGAGAAACTTCTACTATTA
Source organism: Octodonta nipae (assembly GCA_034190945.1). Taxonomy (NCBI): domain Eukaryota; kingdom Metazoa; phylum Arthropoda; class Insecta; order Coleoptera; family Chrysomelidae; genus Octodonta; species Octodonta nipae. Next base: position 110,239,333 of record CM067220.1, read on the forward strand.
ATTTTGGGGGGCAAATTACAGAATTAAATGGAATATATAAAACTATAATTGTTTTTAATACATGTAATGCAAAAGGGCTTGTTATGTCGAAAATTATTTTAAAGATATTAACAAAAATATTAAATTTTTTACCCCATTTCCCCTACTTTATGTTCGAAACTATAAGTCCTAATTTTTTTGTTTACAGGAAGAATATGAAGAAATTCATAATGTTAATTTTGAGGGCCAAATTATAGAATTAAACGGAAAATAAAAATATATTTTAGCGCATCATGCAATACACCAAATGAAAGGGCTCATTATTAGGAATACAAATATATATTTCTCATAGTTTTAAAATTAATTTTTTACAAGAAATTAACAAAAAAATATAAAAAATTCTCATTACCCGCTTTATTTCCGAAATTATACTACTTAAAATTTTGAAAATAATTAGGGGTACTGGGGCTTACTTGAAATTTATAAGAAAAATTGGTAGAAAAACCCAATATAATTTTCGGGACAAATTATAGAATTAAATGGAAAATATAAATATATTTTTTAACGCATCATGCAATACATCAAATGAAAGGGCTCATTATTAGGAATTCAAATATATATTTCTCATATTTTTAAAATTAATTGTTTACAAGAAATTAACAAAAAATATATAAAAAATTCTCATTACCCGCTTTATTTCCGAAATTATACTACTTAAAATTTTGAAAATAATTAGAGGTACTGGGGCTTACTTGAAATTTATAAGAAAAATTAGTAGAAAAACCCAGTATAGATTTTCGGGACAAATTATAGAATTAAATGGAAAATAAAAATTAAAATTTCAAACGCATCATGTAATATATCAAATAAAAAGCTCATTATGTGAATTATAAATATATCATATTTTTAAATAATTTGTTTAAAAGATATTAACACAACTATTAAACAAGACTTAATTCCCACTTAAGAAACTACACTATCTAAAATTTTGAAAAATATATTTTATTTGTATTTTGAAATAATTTGTCTAAAAGATTTAATAGATTATTATTTAAAACTTGACCTATTTTTCCTTTTATCTTCCGATCTACAGAGCCTAAAATTTAGACAGTAAGTTATAAAAGGCTTCCCTGAAAGTTTATTAGTAAAATAAAACTCAATGTTAATTTTGGGGGCCAAATTAGAAAATTAAATACATATTTTTATAAAAAAAATCAAGCGAATATATTAGGATAAATATAAGAAAATGCACCCATTCCCTGCTTATATGAAACTGGAATATTAGAATCTTGAAGGTGGTACGGAACCCTGTATGCTAGTTCAACTCGCACTTGACCAAATTCTTTTTCCAGCAGTTTTCACACCATTGGCATGTAAATACATTGTTTCTTTGCCCGAAAAACATGACAGAAGTTGACGCATGCCCACTAAAAATTTTCGAATATAAAAAGGCTTATTAATTAAATACTGTGGTTCTAGAAGCAGTTGAATACAATATGTTGCTAATTTCTCACATGAAATGTGATGTTAAGTGTTCTCACAGAAAAATCTAATAAATATAAGAGATTTGAAAAATATCAAACAAAAAAAAATGTTCAAGATAAAAATTTCAAAGAAATAGAAAATACTACAGTAGGGCCTCGGTAATCCGGACTCCCGCTTGTTCGGTGATCGCTGTAATCCGGCCGGGCAATGGCATGTCATGAGCCAATGCGCCGTTAGTCTTTTGTTTATCGCTTTTCGTGTAATACGTAGTGTCAATTAAGGGCGCTCCCTAACATCATAGCGCCGCCACGTAAACATTCGACATATAAACAATAAAAGACAAATTGCGGATTATAGAAATGTTAGATAAGGGTGACAGCTACCCTGTCATTGCTCGGAAGTTTGGTATAGGCAGGTCAACTGTAGGCGATATAAAGAAAAACAAAGACAAACTCTTGAAGTTTGTTAGCCTAACAGAACGTGGCCCCGGTGTACGAAAATTGATTAAAGAAACTAAGGTTAAACATGTGTTTTATTAATGTGGCATACTATAATCCTGGTGCCTCGATAATCCAAAAGGGTCTTATTTTTGCCTCTCCGGATTACCGAGGCCCTACTGTAATTATTCTAAGTGTTTATTAAACTGATAACGAGATTAGTGTAGAAATATTCTTATCAATGAAATATAACTGCTATATTTTTGTACAAGTGATCCCATTGTTGAAAACTAATATTATGATAATGTGACAAGTTTTTTATTTTCACTTTCTTTAAAAATTACACAATTTTGAGATGTTATGCTATTCTAATAAATGCATTAACTGTATAGATTCAAGCCCAATATGAATGAATGTCTTTGTTAACACTCTCTTCGAGTTGTCATACTATTGTACGCAAGACAATATATATGATATATATTGTTTCTGGTCGGGAACATTTATCAGTTGCACTTTCTACAGTAGAATCTCCTCTGGAACACTTATTTATGTATTTGATACATAACGGTAAATTTGTAGACGCGAGATGTAAAGACCGACATCTAGGATTTTCGGGAAAACTAGCACACACAGGTTCCGAATATGGAGCCGTTCTGTGTAATTACTGTTCTCCCGTAACTCCTAGGTTAGAATGCCACGACACAATTTTCAAGTTACTTCATCTGTCAGAGATATTGAATGCTCTCTTCGAGTTGTCATTCTTTTGTACAAACGAATGAGACCTCACACAAACTTTTTATCTTTTATCCTTTTTTTTATGATCAGACATTTTTTGACTACCAAAAAAGTATTTAACGATTGTTTTCGTAAAAGAAAAATATTGTCAGTGTATTCAACCTACGAGGGCTGCCTTTTATATTTCGAAATTGGACAACCCTAGTGTTGCAATCTGACAACTGACAGCTCTATCGTAAAGTTTGACATTTTTGAGGTTATACGTACTCAGAACGTTTTGACATACGAGCGCTATGTGTTGTTTACAGTAACTTAAAGGATTCATCTCGGCCAAAAATTGAAATTAAATCGTGAACATTTTCGTGCGATTATTTTTTACAACTTTCGACGTGGATTAAGTCAGCAAGAGTGCATGGATGAACTTAATTTAATTTTTGGCGATGAAGCTCCATCAAGGACCACTGTTTATCGATGGTATGGTGAATTCAATCGAGGTCGTAGTTCACTTCAAGACGAATTTCGTGAAGGTCGTCCAAAAACAGTTGTTGTTCTGGAAACCATTGATGCTGTGCGCGAACTGATATTGCAAGATCGTCATGTGACCTATCTTGAGATTGAGTCAACCTTACACATTAGTGGGACCAGCATACATTCAATATTGCATAAACATTTGAATGTCAAAAAAATTTGCTCGCGTTGGATCCCACACAATTTGTCAATCGTTCAAAAAAAGGCACGTGTCGATTGGTCGAAAGAAAAGCTGAAAAAAGACGATCGCGGTGCTTCAAAACACCTTTATGACATAGTGACAGGTGATGAATCGTGGCAGTCGACTGTATGGGTGTTTCAAAATGAGCCGAAACCAACAAAAGTTGTTCGCGCACAAAGCACTTCGAAGCAAATGATCGCCTGTTTTTTCGGATAAACTGGACATGTCGCAACCGTACCACTAGAACAACACAGAACAGTCAACTCTGAGTGGTACACAACCATTTGTTTGCCAGTTGTCTTCCAAGAACTAAGGAAAACCAATCGCCGAAGACGGATCACTCTTCATCTCGACAATGCGAGCTCACACATCGGCTCAAACAACTGCATTTTTGACCACTCAAAACATCGATTTGATTAGTCATCCGCCGTATAGTCCTGACTTGTCACCAAATGACTTCTTTTTATTCCCGTACGTAAAAAACAAACTGAGAGGTCAACGTTTTTCGACACCTGAAGAACCGGTTGCTGCCTTTAGAATGCATGTTTTGGAAATACCTGAATCAGAGTGGAAAAAGTGCTTCGACAATTGGTTCAAAAGCATGCAAAAGTGTATAGATCTTCATGGGGAATATTTTGAAAAACAATAAAGCGATTTTCGATGATTAATATTTGTTTTTGTTCTCTAATCCCGAAATATAAAAGGCAGCCCTCGTAATAGATGTCGGTGACATCTACCGTCTAGTGAGTAATTTAAGTATATGACGGCATACTACTATAACACACTCTTGACAGATGGTTCGAGTTTTTGATGTAAAAAGGCCTAAGTAAATATATATGTATATATATATATATATATATATATATATATATATATATATATATATATATACCGGGAGTTCTAAACATTTGACCCATAGTGCGTCTTTACTTGCATTACGACTCCCGATTTGTAGTCTCTGTGAGCTAGTTTTTTTTTTCTGAAACTCCTTTCGCTATAAAATATTATATTATTCCCTATTGTCCTGTATTTTTTACAAAAATCAAAATTTTTAGTTATTGATCAAATAATTAAAAAAAACGACGGAAGGAAATTCAATTCAATGGTATAATCATAACTATACGTTATAGACGCATTCAGTTGACGTAATTAATAACGTTAATAATTTAGAAAATTGATTTGGAATAACGTTAATTAATCATTTTGTGTTTATCGAACATAATTGAGTATTCGCTGGATTGTAACAATAACACTTAATGTGCATATGGACAATACAGTTCAAATCATTTCAGATATACTGTGATAATTTAAAATGACCATAAACAGATTTAAAATAATGCTGACAAGGTTGTTTAATAAATCCATATATTATAAATAGAATTAACAAGGTATGCGTATATATGAAGATAAAGAAAGGGTAGTTATATAATTCTATGATTAAGCAACTTTCACGAAGTGATAAATTCCTGTTTTAACACGATGATAGTCTATAAATTCCTGTCGTAACGTTCATATTTAATTATCCACTTAGCGCGCTTCAAACTATCCATGAACGGTTTCAGTGTTAAATAATGTCGAATATATAAATAGTTTCTGTGGTAACTAGAAAGAATCAATATTGAACAGAACAAGTAGTAAATTTAAAAACGTAGTTTTACCATTGGGCTTCGCCAATTATTTATTTTCAATGAATATCTTTGTATTATTTATTTAGGCTTTCCATATAGCTACAGCGGCTGCTTTCTGCAGTATGAGAAAATGGGTAAAAAACAGGCGAAGAAGAAAATGAAATTTATTTTCTTACTGAAAATAATATGAACATAAGTCGTTTATAAACAAAAACATCAATAAATGTTATAAATTTTACATTTTCTTATAATTGCCCATGAGAACGGGGTCTGGTATAGAATCTGAAACTTTTGGAAAGTTAGAAATATACAGACTTTTCTGCAAGTGTAGTATGATTGTTCCCAATAAATCAATAAATGCACAGTAGAGATGCCACAATTGTCAATTAAAAAAATACCCTGTTATTGATGACAATCTGAAATAGAACCATCGTTCTTATAACGGTGCAGATTATACGATGCTATTAAGGCCATTTATCCTAAGACATTGCCCATTTAGTGTATTGAAAAGGTAGTGTTATGGTTGTGCTACAGAAGTCATAAAAGAAACTTTTTTTTTTTTCGAAAAACGCCGAAACATGTCAAACCATTTTGTAAGCTTCTGATATTTGTCAAAAAAGCGAAAAGTTTATTGTGGGCCGTTGATGACCGATAAAGGATATTTTCACGATGGTTATGACATGTGGCCGTCCTGCTGAAAGCTGAAACCACATGTCGTCAAGATCCATATGTTCCAACTGAGACACAAAAAACAGCCTTATCATAGCACGATAACATTCGCCATTTACCGTTATTGCATTACCTTCTTCATCTTCAAAGAAATACAGTCCAATAATTCCTCCAGACCACAATGCATCCCAAACAGTGAAATGTTTTGGACGCATTGCTTTTTGATGAATCTGTTGTGGATTTTGTAAGCCCCAAATGCGGCAGTTTTGCCGATCAACGAAGTAGTAGAAACGAAAATAGGCATTACTCACTGAAAATGATGAGTCTATTGGACTTTGTAGGCATGCATATGTTAAACTTTAGTAACGATATGCTGAAGAATGGCTGTTGTAATGTTCAATTCTTGGGCTTTTGGATACACTCTTGCGAACTGCCGTGATATTTTGTTGTGAACAACCTTTACGAGCTCGTGTCGTATGTTTCACATCATCAAATAGTTCTTTCGAATTCTGGGATAATTCTTTTCATATATAGGAACATTCAGTCGACCGAATATTCGACGCACTTTACGAATAGTGGCAATAAAACTTTCATCAACATTTTCTTCTTCTTCCTGATTGAGTGGGCCCTAGGCCATAAGCCTTAGGGCTGCAATGATCTTGGTCCTTTAGACCTTATTGACCAGACTTAAGTATTTTATTCACTTCAAGGGCGTCTATATCACTTTAAAAGCGTCTTTGTTCGATCGGGTAAAAGTTTCACAATCGTATCTCCGGATGGGTTCTGGATAATTTCCTATTCGTGCAAATCAACTTAACCACACACTCAAATCCGGCTGCCCAGCTATCTTGACCGGAAGTCTTTTCACCATTTTGATTATAAAGGCTGTTTTCCAATTACCGCACAATTGCGCACAGTGCGGCACAGTGCTCACCACTACCTGCTCCAATTACAGCACTGGCTCGCCCAAACAGACACAAGAAATACCTGTGCAGTTGGATGTTTTATGTAAGTATACTAAGTTAACATAAAATTATATCATAAAACATGAAATATGTTTCAATTAACGCCGGAAAATTGCGGCACTGTGCGGCACAAAGCCACTTTGTGCTCTGGTAATGGGAAAACAGCCAATTATTACTAAGATTTTAACAGTAAAATCGTGGAAAGTAAACGATTTAAATAATAAAAACCCGCAAAAATTCGAATTTCTCTTGTTTTTTGATTATATAACGAAAAGTAATGCAGTAATCGTAATGCCGTCTACAGGAAAGTTGTAGAGAATAAGAAATCCTTAATAGTGTATACATCCTGATTGGATCATTTTTTACCGAGTAAACTCAGAAAAACTGGTCAAAAGCGTTGTTCTAGCGTGTAATGCTCTATGTTTACTAACTCCCATCTGTCAACTTTAGATCTGTCACGTTATAATCAAGTGTCCTTATGACTGCTAAACATGGCGGGCATTTCAAATCTTGCACTCTTATTGAAACACCCTTTATAAATGTTTCGTATGAAAATAAACGCTTATTTATTTGTAGTATCCAATGTGTCTGGTCCACGTGGTATTTTTATGTCATATCTAAGCAATATATATTTCCATTCAACGCGACTATACCAACACTTGTATTAAAAAAAAAAGAATATTTAATATTCTTAAAAGCGCCAATTCATATTTTATCCAAAAGCGGCATGTGTTCCTGAAATATTTTCTAAATATGAACTATAAAATTGGTATATTATAATTCAAAACTAGGTAAATTATCCAATCTTGTCAAGCGCAGACTCAGCAAAAAAAAACGATATAACTATATTCCTCCGTATTTAAATTGTTTTTATATTTTGATTCACATTTTATACTTCAAAACACAATAAATTACCTTATTTCAAAAGAGGATGTTAAGCTTAACAGTAGATGTTTACATTAGTTTACTTACATATAAATGTTCAGGTGTTTGTTTCTCATCGGTTAATACCTTGACACCACAAACTTAATATCAAAACTGAGTTAATAATAATACTATTAATAGTGTTATCGTCGAAAAACAATAGTAAATTTTCAGTTTAAACAGAATGACATCATACGCTGAAATTTAAGATAAGTCTCGTTAGATTAGACGATAAGCTTTGTGTATCACGTATTGTAAATGTTTCACCAAATAAACGTACAATTCGTTAAAATTAGTTTTCCAAAAGCATGTGGTTCGGAAATAAACGACAAAGTAATCCTTTAAATGAACCGACGGTTTATGAAAATTGTGTTAAAGTTGAACCAAGGCATCATCTATTGGGATATCCGATGGATTCTAATAAGCTAGTGATACCTCGTCCACAGACATGGTCTTCGTCTAACAGTTTCGTATTCAATAATTCTGCCAGGTCTCGGCAAAGTGTAAGAAGCGTAAGTTATTTTGTAATTCATTTGCTACCTTTTAATTAGGTATATGTAAGATTATTTAAAAAAGAAAACATATAACAAGTTTTATAGAGAATTTAGATACATCCAACGTTTTTCGTATCACTCTAATTGTTTGAAAAGTAGATAAAATAAGTGTAATAATATTTGTAAATCATAGTTATACACTAATTTTAAATGTGACTAAATTTTATTATTTACAAGGTTTAGAAGATTATTTTGCTAATACAAAAACATAAACTGATAAAGATTATGATGATTCATCAATTTTAGTCTTCGTGCACTTGTTTCCATACAGTACAATTTGAGGAAAAACATGTGGATGCTGTTTTGCTCCGTAATTTTGTACCGATTACAGTCTGACCTTATTTGATCAACATTCAGGTACTGCGCATCTAGTTCCAGTATCTAGTCTAGTTCGCAAATTCAAAATTCTGGCTACTGCTACTAAAAATATTTGCATGTGGTTCATTAGATTCGGAATGATAACTAGAAAAGTATACGAAATATGATTAAGATTTTGAAATTTTTTAAATCGAAAGTAATTTCCATTAAAAATAACGGAATTCCCGAAATTCTATCTGTACTACCTGATTTTCTCACTTCAGTTTCCAGACTTTGCTATTCTGGAATCCTCTTCGTTCATTTCGCCTCTTGTCAACACATCTCCAATTCCTTCCTCTACTTCTATTTGTAAGTATATATTGTAGGATTGTCTTTATCTACATTCTATTTTGTATAAAATATGACTCGTTTTTTTTTTTAATTTTTCGTTTCTAATATGTTTCAATCGAGATATCCTAGATGCTCGTCTTAAAAAGTACATTTCTAAGGTGTAAAATCTTTTTTTTTGGCATTACATGTTTTTTGTCAGTTTTATGTGGGTTTTATGTTTCTTGGCCACAGAAAAGAAGATTAAATGTTTAGTCGCACTACGGACTTGTATAATTATGTTGTTAATATAGCTTTCTGTGTTAACTTCGTCACTAATGTAGCTTCCTAAATAATTTTGCGGTCGTTTATTGCGTCAGTTTCTAGTCTTATGTTTGATAGTGCTCCTGCGACTACTATATGTTTTCTTTCTTTTTATTTTTGGTATAAGTACCTGATCGTCTGCAAAACAGCAAGGTTTTTATTATTATTAATTCTAATTTCTTGTTGGAAATAGAATATTTGCCATTTTTATTAGACAATGATTTAGAAAAATATGCTAGTTTTTTATATTTTTTATATTTTATTTAAATAAAACATCAAGAAAAAATTTTCATAAAATCCAAAATTTGCGAGTGTCAATAAAAAATGTATTGTAAGAAAACTGTGCGTATAGGTCACCAACTGTCTCATACTTTCTTTTGTATACTTTGTTTTTTAGCGCACCCCATAAATAAAAGTCTATAACTGCCAATTCGGGAGACCGGGGTGGCCATTCGCGTGGGCCATTTCTTCCTCTCCAAGGGTTTGGATAGATAGTATCTAAGTGTTGTCTTACTAATAACGAGTTATGAGCAGGTGCTCCATCATGTTGGAACCACTCAATTTCTAAACGAGTTCTCAAATTCAAATTATGCAACATGTCTTGAAAAGTGTATTGCAAGAAATGCAAGTAGCGCTCCCCAGTAAGTGATTCGTCATAGATAAAAGGCCCCAGAATACGGGACCCTATGATACCACACCAAACATTAAAACCAAATTATATCTGGGGTCGTCTTTGTTCTACAAGGAAAGGGTTTTCTTTAGCCCAGATATGCTCATTGTGTCTATTGAACATACCGCAGTTAGTAAATCTAGTTTCATCTGACCATAACACCTTTAATGGAAACTGATTGTCAAGGCACATGTCTCTAAACCATGTACAAAACAAAATACGTCGATGTTCGTCACCAGCATGCAAAGTTTGAGAAAATGAAAGTTTGTACTGGTGGTGCTTGTGCGCTTTCAGTACTTTAACTACAGTTCGTTGAGATGTGCCAGTTTCTGCTGCAATCTCACGAGTTGATGTAGATGGATTTGCCAAAACATTTATTTGTGCTGCTTCGTTAATTTGATTACGTTCCTTTGGTGGTTTAGTAAAAGATCCATATCTGCGTAAACTATCGTAAAGCCTCTTAAATGTACACAGAGCAGGTTGACGACGATTAAAATATCTATGAAAGTATTCCTCAGCTGCACGAACTGATTTTTTATGGCATATGATATAATATTCCACCAAATTCAGTTTTTTTTGTTAGAATATTCCATTTTATCACGAAAACTTGTCAATATCGACTGTCAGTTTAGCACTACTAATGGAATTACTATCAAATGAGGAAACGTCAAAGTGAAAACAATCTTTTTCATGGCTACCTACGTTAAAAGTGAAAATAAGAGAGAAAAGCATCCATAACTCCGTTATTTTTATGAATAACTATATCGAGTATTATATCGTTGAAAAGCTCTAAAAATGTCCGATTTTTTGAGGTCATAGCCAACTATGATTTCCATTCAAAAAAAGATAAGTTTGTGTCATATCTCGAAAACGAGAGCTGCTGTCACGCAAACGAGGACATGACAATCATATTCGGAATACAATTCCCTTCAATTTTGATATTTACACTTTTTTTATAAAATCAAAAACAAAGGAGCTAGAGGGATTTGACTAAATCGACAGAATTTCGTTTTTTCAAAATATCTAGTAAGCCATGACTTTTTACAAAAATCCGAAAGTGTCATTAAATTGGGCCAGTAAAACTGCTAATCTTTCCCAATTTAACCATTGCTCTATCTCCGCTAGTTTCCAAGATCCCCAGTACTGATCATCAAAAAAACTCACCCTGTATAATATAAGTACCAGCCCATAACAACTAAATCACCAAATCAAAATAAATAAATGGAACTGAATTGTCTGATCACAATCCTACACATAGCCCGACCTAGGATGGTTGGAACCAGTTCGGATTAATAATCTTAACTTGACCAAATTGACCCTACCGACCGACCAAATTGGCCTTCAGTAAGCGTATCCGATTAGCACTTTTTTTAAAAATATTCCGGATATTTTATTTAAATGTTACTTGCCAAGTGTTTCAACTAAGTGAACATGAACGCATAAAAACATTGATTGTTACTAAATTTAAAAATTAGGACTTATCATTTCGAGATTTTTAGTTTATGTCCTAAAGAAACTATAAATTATATTATAAAATTATACCGTATCCGATGACCAACATTTACAAATTATGCTTCCTGTGCAAAATGCATCAGCATCTTCGGAGACTTAATTCTGCCGGTTTATTGCGATTTTCTCTCCTCCAAATATTATAGAACCTGAGACAAGACCAGGAAAATTGCAGCGGAATTAAATTCTGATGTATCAACTGTATGGAGGGTTTTTTTCTGTAAATTTAGGTTAGGAATAATAGGGGTGTTCTGTTTTCAATTTTCATTATTCTCTCGGTTTTCGTTTTTAAGATAAAAAATATTTTTTCCACATGTTTGGAATCGCGAATCTTCCTAATGATTGACATTATCTTTAACAAGGAGATGCCACTCAAGTTTTTCGCATTTGTTTTGAAACACCCTGTATAAGGTGCAATTTAGTCCAGAAATAATATACTACCTGAACAACTATCAAATTTTTCTACTTGTCCATAATTTTTAAATGAAGTAATAATGTTTTCTAGAGAGTCGAAGTCTATACAAAATTACAATTACAATTAATTAAATAAAATTGGCCGGAAATGGGATAAATTCCGTTAAAGGGATAAGAAATTCTAGTATCAATTTCCGGTTAATTTTAATTGTTATCTATGTGGATTAAAATTTGGCTACGTAAGTGTTTACTATTATTGTTCACAAATATCCTTTATTAGATATCTCTGAATGAGTATTTCAATTATGATCGTTGCGTAGTCAAGTTCATGGGGTTTAAAATTTTCGTTGTTACAGTTTGCCAATACATAATGTAATGTTTTTATTTTCACACTCGGGTTCAGTTCAGTTCTTGGATTTATTTAAAAACACAATCCAACTCACTCTAATTTATTTCCACTACTTTAACACAATTTATATTCACAAGAACTATTTACATTTATCTTAACTATAAAATACGACCGTCGAAAATTGAGTGAATCCCATCGCCAACTGTCCGTATTTATATATTTCTCTTGGAATTATTCTGGCAAGTCTACGAACTATCGGGAAACTACTTTCATGTTCTGGAAGCTTTAAGGGAATTCCCAGTAACGGCAGCGGTCGGCCTGTTGAGAGACGAAACATTTCGGATTCCCAGAAGTATCGGAATAATGTCCCTTCCACGAATTGGTTGATGGCCAATTGCATCAGCTGTCGGATGAATTCCCGTAACAATAATAACTCTTGTAGGTATCTTATATCATTCCATTTGCAACCTTACGAATACGTTAACACTACAGTTAGTTAACTCATTTAATTATTCCCTGAACGGCACGATGTCAAGTACTAATCGAACAATGCCACCATGCTGATGATTACTCATACTCTATGATCCCTGCAATTGGCATCTTTGCACGGTATCTACCAAAATAAATGGCACTGTAATTTAGAATTAGTTATATGTACTAGATATACACTTTTTTTCCTGAGCCCTGTTCCTATTCCATAGTCCACCTCATATTCGGTCTACCTACACAGCTCGGTCCGGTCCTTTTGGCTTATATTTGGGAGCTAATTTAAGTGATTTTCCCGAGGCTCTTAAGAATTTCATTTCGGCCGATTATATGCCACCTTCATCGCGTTTTTTCATAACCTAGACTTCACCTTCATACCCTAGAGTTGGCACTCACTTGCATTTGTTTATATTTATTTTTATTGTGCTTTTTGTTGCGTTTTTTATATCAATTTTTACTCTTATTGATTCATTTCCTATGAAAGTCAGAACTATTGTTAACTTAAAGGGGTTTCTCTTAAGTTTATCCATTCTTGCTCGATAGTTGTGGTCTATCTTCTGCTAATCTCTTCTGATATATATATATATATATATATATATATATATATATATATATATGTTCTGAGAGGCTTCCGCGGACATTATTATGAACTAAGCTAGGTTCCGGGTGAGAACCGCGTCTGAATTTATTAAATACTCGAAGCATTTAATAAATTACTTAGCTTAGTTCATATATATATATATATATATATATATATATATATATATATATATATATATATTTCTTCCATTGTCTTGGAGTAGGAGTTTTGTATGTATCTTATGATTTCCATTTTAAAATATTTCTGACCTAGGTATTGTTATTTTACTTTTTAGCAGTTAGTGATCAGAACTATTATCACATCCTTTATATACCTAGGCATCCAGTACCTAGATAATTTGCTATTTTCCGATTAATGATATAATCTATTATACTTTGTTGGCCTCTTGCCGGATTTTTCAGTTTTTTACATTTCAGCAATTTTCTGCAAAACTGGCTGGAAAGGTTGAAATTTGATATCAATTTGTAGTTGGTAACCCGATTAGGAGTACATATAAATTAAGAAATTTTAGGGGTACTTCTGGGGGAAAAACTAAAAAAACCTACCGTTCCCCCCCTTCGAAACTACTATGCCTAAAATTTTAAAAAAATTTAGAACCTTGCCCGAAGTTTACGGGAAAAATAAGGAAAGACCATTAATTTGAATTTTGGGGTGCAAATTACAGAATTAAATGAAAAATTAAATATAATTTTTCTTCAGACTCATCATGTAATACATCTAATGAAAGGGCTCATTCTAGGAACACAAATATTTTTTTTCATATTTTAAATATAATTAGTTTAAAAGATATTAACAAAAATATACAAAAATTTATCCATCCCCCCTTTATCACCGAAACTATAAGACGTCAAATTTAAAAAAAATTGAAGATATAGCCTGAATTTTATCGGAAAAATAAGGAGAAACCTCTACTACTAATTTTGGGACCGAAATTACAGAATCAAATGAAAAATATAAATTTAAAATTGTTTCTAACGCATCATGTAATATATCAAATATATTGTTTTCATATTTTTAAAATAAATTATTTAAAATATATTAACAAAAATATAAAAAAATACCAATTCTCCGAAACTGTAAGCCGTAAAATTTTGAAAAAAATTATGCGATATAGGGCTTCACCTGAATTTGATCGGGAAAATAAGGAGAAATCCCTATTATTAATTGGGGGGGGGATTATAGAATTAAATGAAAAATCTAAAATTAAAATTGTTTCTAACACATCATCTAATATATCAAATCAAAGGGCTCATTATGACGAATACAAACATATTTTTTTCATATTTTTAAAATAAATCATTACAGTATATTAACAAAATATAAAAAAATACCCATTTCGCCCCTTTATTTCCGAATCTATAAGAACTAAAATTTAATATTAATTTTGGGGGGCAAATTACAAAATTAAACAGAAAATAAAAAAATATTTTTTTAATGGCATCTTGCAATACATCAAATGAAAGGGCTCATTATAAGGAATACAAATATTTTTTTTTTCATATTTTAAATTTTTGAAATTAATTGTTTACAAGATATTAACATAAATATATAAAAAAACTCTCATTTCTCCCTTTATTTCCGAAACCATACCACCTAAAATTTTGAGAATATTTATTGGTTCAGGGCCCCCCTTGAACTTTATAAGAAAAATACTAGAAAATCCCAATATTAATTTTAGGGTGCAAATAAATAAAATAAAATTTCAAATGCATCATGTACCTAATATCGCGAATAAAAGGACTCGTTATGAGAAATACAAATATATTTTTTTCATATTTGTAAAATTATTTGTTAAATAGATATTAACAAAAATATTAAATATCGACTTATTTGTCAGAAACTACACGAACTAAAACTTTGAAAAATATATTTCATTTGTTTTTTTAGTAAGTTATCTAAAATATTTAATAATTTATTATTTAATACTTGACCTTTACCTTACAATCTTACTGAGTCTAAAATTCAAATATTAGATTACCTACATAGGGCTTCACTGAAAGTAATTTAAAAGGCTTAGTTTAAAAGAAATTAGCCAACATATAAGAAAATGCACTCATTCCCTGCTTGTCTGAAACTGGAATATTAGAAAAATATATACTTTGATTCACCTACAAATCTTAAAGATGGTACGGAGCCCTTAGTATGCACTTGACTAATTATTTATATCTATTGTTAGATTTCTTTAATTGGTATATTTATAACCGTTTACTTTTAACATTACCGTGTCTATAAACATTTAATCCGTCCGTTTTGAGGCTTGCTTTAAAATTTCAACCACTAAAATTGAAAACCGTTGAGTAAGGTTATGAACTTGACGTTAATTGGATTTTTTATCGATGTTTTCTGGTCTAGATCCAATGTGATCTGCGGAAGTAGTGGCAACTCATTCAGGATGTGGTTTGTCATCACGCACATTGGTCTTGGTTTGGCCGAATCTCAGGTCTAATCGGCACTATATTTCGTAATGCCAAACCCTGAGGATGAAAACTACCTAAAGTGCGCCAAATAAAATCCAAAAACATCGATGTAAAACATCGCTCATAAATACATCGATACATCGATGGGCTCAGATAAATATACTGACACAATGTACCTATCGTTTGTAGCCCTACCTACGCTGCAGAAATATCTGGAACAGCTGGCAAATTCACCAATGCAGGATGGAGAGGTTAATGCTAGGCATATCCCTGTGAGACCATGTAATTAGTGTCTTTATTTTTCAACCTTCAATAGGCCATAAATCAAAGACAAATGTATTTAAAAAACATTTTATTACTAAAAGTTACGTACACTTATGCTTACTTTTCAACATAATCACCGTGAAGATTGAGGCATTTGTCGTACCTGTGCACCAGCTTACCAATACCCTCTTCATAAAATGTTGCCGCCAATGAGTTGAATTGAGTTATGACCTTGCCTTGACGCTCCTCATTAGTTTGGAAGCGTTGCTTGAATTCAGCACGTTTCTTCTTTTGTTCCGAATAGCTCTCCTCAAACGATGCCCTATTCCCTTCTGCTTGCAAAAACGAGTAACACTACGCAATTCGCACTTAGCGGGAGACTCAATTGAGGCGGCCATCTTTTTTCGTCTTAAGTCGACAAAGACTGTCGATCTGGCCGCGCCTATCATAGAGTGTTTGGTAGGGGGGACGCCCTGTTCCATTCTGTGATGATCGCCCGCCTACAGCTTGCCTGAGGTTAGCGCTGTGTGATCGGAATTTGAATAAAAAACGACCCTCTTATAAATGAAGATTTGAGACAATGAACAGTAATAGATAATGTTATATATACTACTTGAATGGCGTTCAATAGCAGATCAGCGTACTATAGAGAGGCCACCTATCCAATTGACCAACGACAACTGAGTTCAAACTGTCTAAAACAGAAATAAATGGCGATCAGTGAGGAAGCTCTATGTCCAGTAGTGGACTTCAAGGACTGGCTAATAATGTATCGAAAGAAAAAAACATTTTATGATTCATTCTACATTTCTCAAGCAAAGTTCAATAGATTATAATGCTTGTTTCTCGCTTTTTAATTGATTACTTTTACGTTTTTTTGTTTTTCTAATATATTTATATTAATTCGGTACGTGTCATTTTTATATTGTTGATCATTTATTTTACTGAAAAGTATGTATATAAATTAAGTTAATGTGTGTTTCAATAATAGGCAGTCGTATTTTTTAATTGCATTAATAATTAAAATAAATCATTTTTATAATAAAATTTTTATTTTTCGAATTAACCAGTAAACTTTCGTTGTACTGATATTTAAAAATAAGCTGCTTGACGTGATTACATAGTTAATCTGGAATCTCTAGTTACCGAAATCAATAATCGATAGCAAAAGCAATTCGATACACCCAATGTACTCGTCGATTTCAACGAGACCTACGGATTTGTATTAAAAAAAATTACCGCACGATCGTCGGTTTCGGTCAACTGCACGCCGTTATTCGTTTACTGGTTTGTGATTACAAATAGTACAGATTTCATATTCGTGTTATTTATAGCGAATTGATTGTTGTCTGAATGTTCTGATACTAATATTCATTATATACAAGAGCAGAGTAAAGCTTTATTTGCGAGGTTAAAAAAATGAAAATGTATTTTTTTCCAGTTTCACTGTAAATTAATGATGATTTCTAATCATTTGAAAGATATAGGTATATATGTTTTATGAGGTCTATTAAAATCTAAAAATTGGTTATAACGGGTGTTTCAATGAGATTGCGTCCTTTTTCCTAGAAGTTTCCTTGGACTTCCATCTTCTTGAAATGGTTGAACCTACAACCTTTCAATAGCTTTCGCTCTGCTATCTATCTTCATCATTCACCTGATGGAGACCAAGGAAACTTCGGGGAACGAGTTACATTGTCTACCAGCTTCAGACTAACGTGTCATTATTAAGCATTATTATCAAAATAAGTTGAAAGTTTTATTCTTCCAATATTCGACCGACAGTATGTTCTTAATTCATCTTGTAGGGATTGTTCACAACAAAATATCATGGCAGTTTGCGAGATTGTGGATGGAAGTCGTCATCGTGTACAAGAATTGGAACATTACAGCAATCTGTCTTCGGCGTATTCTTACTACAGATTTACATCCACACACCTATAATTTCCTATCGATTAGAGAACTTGTGCCAACAGACCATGCCAAGCGAAGAAGCAGGTTTGTCATGGGTACAACATGTATCACCCGAGTTTTAAAATGTGAAATAATTATGAGAATTATGCGCTTCTAAAGATCTGGCCTTTAAAAATTAATGAATTTACACATTTTAAGATACAAAAAACAAACACCATAAGGTTGGGAGGATGCAAATGTTCCCCAGATAAGTCTGAAGTTCTTATAATAGGCGAGCTGGATGACAGTTCCATTGCCGTATAAGATACAGGGCTGAAAAGTCGTACACCCTTCATTTAATATTAATTAACAAAGAAAATAATGACCTGGAAAATTGGTACTTGTGGAAGAGGCAAAAAATCTGGCTAAAAACGCGACAGTCCCAAGCAAAACTAAAAAAGTTGCGACAGTAGAAAATAATTATTCATCGTAAAAATCCACAGCATTGGCAACAGAAACCACATCTTTATCTCATTTTTGTTCATGAACGAAAATTCGTTCATTTTTAGGGTTTCGTATATATAATATACGGATACCCTTATAATATCACTCCGGATTTCTGCCTCTGTCACATCACAGCAATTTTATCCTAAACTACTGGACGGAAGAGGTTGAAATTTGGTATCAATGTATAGTTTGGTGACCCGATCAGGAGTACATATCGTAAATGAAGAACTTTTGATTTGAGGGGTACTTCTGGGAAGAAAAACTAAAAAAGTCTACCGTTCCCCCCCTGATCTCCGAAACTACTGAGCCTAAAATTTTGAAAAAAATAGGAAATATAGATCGTTGCCCGAACTTTACAGGAAAAATGAGGAGAAATCATTAATATTAATTTTGGGGGGCAAATTATAGAATTAAATGAAAACTTAAACATAAAAAAAAATTAAACGCATCATGTAATATATCAAATGAAAGATCTCATTCTGAGGAACACAAATATATTTTATTCATATTTTAGAAAAAAATTGAGTAAAAAGATATTAACGAAAATATACCAAAATTTACGCATTACCCCCCCCCCCCCCGTATTTCCGAAACTATAAAAGGTAAAGTTTTAAAAATATTAGAGGTATAAGGTCTGACCTAATTTTGGGGGGAAAATTACAGAATTAAATGGAAAATATAAAATTAAAATTGTTTCTAACCCATCATGTTATATGTCAAATGAAAGGGCTCATTATGGCGAAAACAAATATATTTTTTCTATATTTTTAAAATAAATTAATTAAAAGTTATTAATAAAAATATAAAAAAAATTACCCATTCCCCCCGTTATCTCCGAAACCATAAGCTGTAAAATTTTGAAAAAAAATACAGCTATAGCGCCTCACCTGAACTTTACTGGAAAAATAAGGAGAAACCTTATTCATTTTGGGGGACAAATTATAGAATTAAATGGAAAATAAAAAATTATAATTGTTTCTAACAGATCAAGTAATATATCAAATCAAAGGGCTCATTATGACGAATACTAATATATATTTTTATTTGTTTTAAATAAATATTTTAAATTATATTAAAAAAACTATATTTAAAAAATTACCCACTCCCCCTTTATTCCCTAAACTATAAGACCTAATTTTTTTTGTTTACAGGAAAAATACGAAGAAATCCCTAATATTAATATTGGGGGCCAAATTATAGAATTAAACGGAAAATAAACAAATATTTTTTAACGCATCATGCAATACATCAAATGAAAAGGTTTATTATGAAGAATACAAATACATATTTTTCATATTTTTAAAATTAATTGTTTACAAGATATTAACATAAGATATACAAAATTCTCATTTCTCACTTTATTTCTGAAACCATACTACTTAAAATTTTGAAAATAATTAGGGGTACTGGTGCTCACTTGAAATTTATAAGAAAAATTATTAGAAAACCCCCATAGTAATTTTAGGGACAAATTATACAATTAAGTGGAAAATAAAAATTCTATTTTCAAAAGGCTCATTATGTGAATTACAAATATATCATATTTTGAAATCATTTGTTTAAAAAATATTAACAAAAATATTAAACATCGACTTAATTCCCACTTTAGAAACTACACTATTTAAATTTTGAAATATATATTTTATTTGTATTTTTAAATAATTTGAATTATATATTTATAATTGAAAACTAGACCTATTTTGCCCTATATCTTCCAATCATCTACAAAGCCTCATTATATTTCGGTTTTGGGTCCACAGAAAGATGACAGTTTGCAAGTGATAATTAATTGTCTACCTCCTTTGGCTCCTTCATTCATGTCAAATGATAATTTTATATCCGTTATTTTCACTAAGTGTATCCATGTCGGATTCATTATGATCCAGATGAAATTAACAACTTTGTCTCCTGACAGTCTACTTCACGCGTACACAACGAGAATGAAGGAAAATGGCAAACTTCTTGACTACTATTTTCATTAAAAATGCTTTCATTCGAATAGATGCATGCAATATTTTCCTTATAAACTCCCACTGACTCCAAATAATTGTTGATCTATCCTATCATTGACTCCAAATTGAATAAAAAATTAACATCTTAGATATGCTTTTGTTACCTATCAATGACATGTACAGTCTTATGGGTTCCAAAAAAGCAGATTTAGATATGAATTGATTTGTTACCTCCATTACAAATTAATTGTTGATCAGACAACTCTTTCTAACCATATCCACAAACTTCTAGAGTTACATATAACTGGTAACAGCATCAATTGTGCCATCTAGTAGGGCTATAAACTCCAGGCAAACATTTAGCAATACTCCCCATACTTTATTTAAAGTGTGTTATAAAAAGTAAAAGAATATTTTTCTAAAATTGTTTTTAAATGAACGACAAAACAGAAGGATGTATTTTTATTTGTATACCAATATTAACAATATACAATGTAATAAAAGCTGTTTATTAAAAGTTACATTAGTATTTTTCTAAGCAATTAAGGTAATGAAATAAATTTACGCTAATAACAATAATAATAAATTCTAATGAGATGGCTGCACATGATGGGTTGCTAACGGTTTATTAATGTTTGTCAGAAATGGTATTTTATATTATAATTGTTTTCGAGAGTAACTACATAGAAACAACATATTGAATTGTAGTAAATTTAACTTGTTTTCGTAAATGTAAGAATTACTATTAACTATTCAAGGAACATTACTTGTTTTTGAACTTATGTTAATTATACAGGGTTATTCCTGGGGGTTATTCTAGGAATATGTTGTCCTTTGTTTCAAACATGTAAGTCGTTTTTTGACAATTATAACATTTTATGCATTTGCATTTATTGCATTGCCCCCTCCTTAAGACCATTTCGTCCCGGAATGCCCCAGAATCCTTCCTGGTGTGACGATATTTGCAGGACTCTCCATTTCGACAACGGGCAGTTTGGTGGAAGTAACAGCCAACGGTCTTCGAATCTGGGCTGCGAGTATTGAGACAGCATACCAGGATGTCGATGCCACTGAATCGAACGATTGTTTCCATCATACTTCTCACCACCCTCCGATTCAGTCCATCCAACCCTCAGGCTATTTTTGGGACCGCCAATTTCATCAGATTCTTCTCCATCATCACATTCCTCAATTCTACCAGAGTCTTCCAAAGATCGCTGTATGTTGGCTTGTCCTGCGAGAATGTTTCCAAAATGTGCTACTGCACGTTTTAGATCGTGCGGCTCGTGCAGCAACATACGTAGAACCCTGGATTGGTTGTGGTGAATCTCATTTATGTCCTGCTGCTTATCCTGATTTAAGCTCCCTCGATTAGTTCATTAATTTACAGTACTCCATTAGAGTTTTTGGAGGATCGAATAGTAGCTGGGTGTAACTCTATAAGCAAATTTAAGCAGTCAATGAGAATATATGATGCCTGCATCCTACTTGGTCGGTCATATTCAACAGTTCTTTTCTTGGATTTATTTAAAAACAGTCAAACTCACTATTATGTATTTCCACTACTTTTATATTCACACAACTATTTACAATTTATCTTGAACACCTGATGTTTACTATACGGCAATTGAATACCGAATGATTTTTTTCGTCAGCAATCCCCATTTATATATTTTTATTTTAAAAGTCTCTAGATGGATTGTCGATCATTCGATGAATTGTCACAGCGCCAACTGCCGACCTTGGGTCGCCAGAACCACAACATTTTGGATTCTCCGAAATATCGGATGAATGCCGATTACATTATTATTCAATAAATGAATGAATTTTGTCTACTTAACTACGGCAATAACTACAATTAGAAAATACATCATTATCTTTGATTTTTCAATCTAGTTATTCTGTTTTTTTTGTTTTAGAAGGTGGATCCAGAGTTAATATTCACGAAACAAGAACGCATCGGTAAGGGTTCGTTTGGCGAGGTGTTTAAAGGCATTGACAACAGAACAACACAAGTAGTGGCTATAAAAATTATCGATTTGGAAGAAGCTGAAGATGAAATTGAAGATATTCAACAAGAAATTATGGTGCTATCGCAGTGTGACAGCCCTTATGTCACGAAATACTATGGATCCTACCTTAAGGTGAGACATTTTTCGCATACATGATTTACGAGTTTTGAATTTTAAATTTCACAAAGAGTACACCATACATTTTCTTGAGAATTCGTATATTTTTAAGTTATAAAATAAGCCTAACAATCTATCATATAAAGAATGCGTTAAAGTAAAATCCAAGCTAATTATTTTTTGTTAAAATTACTGGCGGTATTTAGACTCTTTGGCTCAACCTTAAAAAAGGTTCGAAGTGACTTTTCTCTAAAGTTACTCGTTGTCAAACAATAAATTATTAATTTTTGAAAAAGCGCAAAAAATACCACTTTCGAAGCCTGAAAAACATACGAAATATTACAAATTTAACCCAAACAAAATCCCAATGAGTAGTTTGAAATTATATACCTAGTTTATAGGTATTGTTTTTAATTTATTTTGTGTATACAAAGGACAAAGGGCGGGAATATGTATGAGTGGCATATGATCGTAAGGGGTACAATTAACAATTAAAAAACAATACCTATAAACTATAAAATTTCTACTGCTCCTTAGTATTTTGCTACGGAGGGTCTAGAAATTATTTCAGAACTTTGGTAGCATGAAAATTTTATTATTTAGTACAGTTTATAGACATTGCAATGACTATTTCAGGTTTTTTAAATCTCCAAACAAATAAATAGAAATGCTGTGAAACCTTTAGTTTGTCACAAATGTAAAAACACAGTTTTGCACCCTAACACCAAACCTTTATTTTAAATACTCAACGTCAACCAAACTTAGAGTTGTTGAAACGGCGTTGAGTGTTTAAAATAAAGGTTTGGTGTTAATCAAACTATATTTTATTATATTTCTTGAGACATTGTTTAGAAACGTAAACATTTTTTGTTGGTCTGTTTGCTAAAGTCATAGCTTGCACAACATCCCCAGTAAAAAATATAGAAGTAAACACATTTATACATCTACGATTCCAAATTTTTAATCATTCTTATTATTGGAATTTCCGCTTTGCGCCAAATTTTGGAGAAATAAAACACCGATTTTTTTCATAGCCACGTAGATTCGGAGATAAAAGATAAACCTCCATAACAATTAGGGCCGTTTACAACCACAGCGAAAACTGGATATTCTGTACACAAAATATGGAAAAACATGGCCACTAATTTTTCTTTCTTTTTTGTTAACTCTACAAGAAAGCAACGTATTTAAAATATTTTCTTCGGCTATATTTTAACGCAAACACTCCATACTTAATTATCAGTTTTCAGAATCTACAGTGAAAAAGCGTAAATGAATAGGCAAAATAATATCAGATAAACAATTTTCAAATACAGTAAACATAACTGAAATATTTTTCGGTCGCGGTTATCGACCTCATATCACTTTACAAAATCGAAAAAAAAATATGTCAAAGTTTATGAACTAAAAATTCCATATATCAAATTTTAGTACGACATCGGAGCTAAAAATTATTATTTAGCTCAAATAAATGTTATTTAGCTCACACTAGACTTACTCTATAATGAAACACAGAACGAATGCATTTTTGTTAGTATTTCATAATTATTTTGATTTTTCATACTTATTATTTTCAGCAAGTTGCAGGTTTACTATTTCCTCTGAGTTTTTTTCCTATCGGCAAGTTGACATCCGTTTGTACATCTTACTCTGATGTTTTTTTTATTCTTCTTTGCATGACCAGAATTTTTTCACATTTGTCTGCATCTTATTCTGTTTTTGTGGCTGTGACTAGATTGTCCTTCTATCTTTTTGATGGTCTTCCAACTGGTCTTTTCCTATTAGGGTTCTTGTTCTTATAGATTGTTTGCTAGTGGTCCGTTCTCAAACTATTCCTATCCATGTGTTCATTCCACCTGTTTTTTTCTCGTCTTTATTAATTTGTTGACATTCTGAGTGTCACATTGCTCTCTTAAGTTGTTGTTTGTCTATCTCTCAACTTTGGGCCCTTTATAGCCCTTAGCACCATCTTTTCTGCATTATTTAGTTTCTTTTTTGTTCTATTTGTATCTACCGTTGTTTCTACTGCGTATTAGTGTGTATGTTAAAATGGGCCTCAATGGTGTCCTGTATTCTTTTGCTTCAAATAATTTTAGGATGTCAATTCGTTGTATTCTATCGAAGGCACTTTTTAGTTCGAGAAACTCAAATCTGTGGGTTTGTTGCATTCAATTCCTTTTTTAATATTTTATTATTTGTCAATAATATTTTATTATTTGTCAGATAATATTTCCTCTATCTCATCCTTTATTATTGCAGTTAAGAATGTGAGTGAACTGTTCAATAAACTAATGCCTCGTTAACTTTCTGGTTATTTCTGTCTCCTTTTTTAAGTATCGGTATTAAGATATTTTATTCCTTTCTTCTGGTCTTTTTAGTCCTTCATTACGTTGTTAAATAGTTTTCGAAGCCATATCCACCATCTTCCTTCGTATTTTATGAGTTCAATGAGTATTCCGCTTGGGCTGGTGCCTTTCTGTTCATGTGGTTAATTCGTCTTCTGATATTTGTGATTTATCGCCTTTTCTCATTGCTGCGTTCGTTCTCTTGTTCCCCTTCTTCGCTATATACTTGTGAGAAGTGTTCAAGCCACTGTTTCTCAGTGATTTCATGCTCCATATGCCCCGTGAATTGCTCGTAATGTCTTCAAGTTATCTTTTTCTGCGCTGATCCTATTTCTTATTCAGACATAGTCTTCTCCGGCTTCGATTGTTGATTGCTTTTAGAATCATAGAAATGCATTTATCCTTTGTAATATTTTACCCGATTCACCATACCATGGTTTTTGTAGTCTCGCTTGTTTCTGTTTACTTTTCCTTTACCGATTGTTACTGCTTTTTGAATGTTTTCTTTAATGATATTCTAGCATTCTTCTCACTCTGTTGCTATTTTTAAGATTTATTGAGATTATTGAGATACAGTTTTTAGTTCATGTGTCTTCAAAGGTTTCTATGTTTAGCCTATCTTCACTATTCCTTCATAGATTTCGTTGTTAGCTTAATATGCTGTGTCAATATGCTTAACATGTATTTTTCAGTGTTTACTTCCAGGCTACTACTACTACTCCTGAACACCTTTAGCAACTAAACACCGTAAAAATAAAATCTAATTTATATGTCTAGTTTTCTAAATTGACAGTCTAGACAAATCTGTCGCGAATGAAATACGAAACAAGACTTTTTGAGGCACGGGCTTATGTATCAAATAGAATAACACCTGTGTGGTTGGCATAAATACTACGTTGTCATATTACACTTCCAAAGGAATTATCTTTCTATTTGGTTAATAACTTTGTGTAAGCCCTTCATTCCTTTCTGGCTGTTCAGCAAGCGTAAATCCACTTTTGCTACTAATTCTTGTATTAGGTCCTTTATTAGCCAGCTCCTAGTTAATGTTCCGCTGCTTCAGAAACATTTTTATTATACACTTGGAATAGATTACTTCTGTCCTTGAAATGAATAAAAAGTACATCAATTATTATAAGTAAGACCTGCTCTCCTCAGGTATGTTGTTATGTCTTCCTATCCGCCTGTTTACGCGTCTAGGTCAACTTTTTTCTCTTGTCAAAGATGGAGTTGACACATTTAAGAATGACCTTTGGATTGGTAGACATATAAATGCATAGTTTTGTACCCTAACATCAAGGAGTAAACAAAAAGGGTGCGGTGTAAGGTACAAAACTTTTTGTTTATACGTTTTTGACACACCAAAGGTTCCACAGTTTTCCCAGTTTAGATTGGTAAAAAAATGTTATGAGAACTGTTTTTTAAAATGAAAAAATGGATCTGTTGTTTGGAAAGTAATAAAGCCATAATTTGATTTCTGAATATTTTTTATGCATCTATCTGGAAATTAAAACATAACTGGAACAGGAACCCCAGTTAGAGTGAACATAATGAAAGTTACATAATAGAAAAGGAAATTTTTACAACCAAATAATTGAATATCACATGAGACTTTTAATTATCTATTAAAATTATAATGTATTCTGTAATCAAAGAAAAACTATAATTAAATGTACGTTCTTCAAAATTTTTACAATTCTTGATACAAAAGTACCAATTTTTATAGGGTACGAAATTATGGATCATTATGGAGTATTTGGGTGGAGGTTCGGCGCTGGATTTAATGAAAGCTGGAAATTTCGAAGAAATGCATATAGCAATTATATTAAGGGAAGTTTTGAAGGGACTTGATTATTTACACAGCGAGCGGAAATTACATAGAGACATCAAAGCCGCAAATGTTCTCTTAAGTGAAATGGGCGATGTTAAACTGGCAGATTTTGGTAAGTAATTAATCTAATGGCCATTACTGTATTAGCAATTAAGTCTAGTCTCTAACGCCTTTATTAATAATTGGAAGTCTAATAACAGTTGTAGACAAAATATAAGTTTTTTCATGTTGCCTTAATAGGAATGACTTTTACTTTAGTCTGATTTAAAATTTATATAACATTTCTTTCCAATGAATAAGATTTATTATTATCAAATTGAAAAGTTTATAAGTGAATAGATTTATTTAATTTTTTAAATGTAGAAGCATATCATGTACAGCAGATAACGAGAAAATGTGGGATTGCATAATTCGTTTTGCTCAATTGTACTTCTAAAAATAATAATAAAAGAAATGTTGGGGTAAACTTGATTTCAATTGAACCAAATAAGCCGCGTATTTAAATACCGTGAAGTACCACACGTATTTGAAAGGGTTCGCCCACTCAAATCCATGGCTTATTCATAACGATTCGGTATTTTAGGATGGTTTTTAACTTTTCAAAAAAGGTTATCAATTCGTCGGAATCTATGCATGCTCAACAATTTCTCCAAGACGGATTGTGTTAAGGAATATCTCGAAGAGCTAGCATATAATTTTCTATTACGTGAGATTTATAGTTTTCCAGTTAATCGTAGAAAAGAGACTCCAGTTCAATCAACCAACTGATTTCTCTTAAACGGGTTAATAATTCGGACATCATAAAGTGTGATTTATTAAGGGTAGATCTATTTAGATTTAGAGGTGATTTCATAGTTTCTATATAACGTAATAATATCGTTTTTCAGAAAATCGGAAAAATAAAGGCCACAATCCGTAAATATCAAAGAAATGCCACATACATTTTTACACAAATCTCTAGTTTAAATGCCAATATATATGTCAAAAAATAATTAATAATTTTTTCTATTGATGTTATCCCACTTGCATGAAAAATGAAAGAATTAGTACATACTAACTATATATACTTTTCGACCGCAGAAATCTATATACAATTTTTATTTCTCCAGTCTGCGTTGCTATCTTTACAGATTTTATTTGTATTTATATAGATTTTTGATCATTGGTATAAATTACAAATTTACTTAGACATTTTTAATAAATTAGTCTACGATGACATTTTAATTCGAGTTATATATGCGTTATAGATAATAATAATGATCAAATTTTAGGCGTTGCTGGTCAACTGACAAATACAACCAGCAAAAGAAATACGTTCGTCGGTACACCGTTCTGGATGGCACCGGAAGTTATTAAGCAGTCAGCATACGATTCGAAAGCAGATATATGGAGTTTGGGCATAACGGCCATTGAACTGGCCAAAGGGGAACCTCCTAATTCGGAACTGCATCCGATGAGGGTGCTGTTTTTGATTCCGAAAAATAATCCTCCTCAATTAACAGGCAGTTACAGTAAGCAGTTCAAAGACTTTGTTGAGGCATGCTTGAATAAAGATCCTGAAAACGTAAGTATCTAAAAGCATTTTGAGTTTCTTGCGGATTTGCGTGAGCCAATTGTTTTTTTAATTTCTAACTCGGCCCTTGAAGATATGTATGTTTGAGCATTGTTTGTACTGCACCGAGTTTGTTTGTTCCCTTTGTGCCCATCATGAACATGAGACTTATAATACGGAGACGGATATTATAAGGTCACGAAAAACCATCTAAATTTATCATTTGATAATTGCCTTCTGTGATCGTTCTTCAAAGGACGCAAACTATACAATACAGTTACTTGCGAAAACTTTAGAAACTTGACCCAACTACTCAACTCCTAAGCTCGTAACTAAAAAAGGATCGAATAATTGTAATAGCGCTTACATATATATGCCTCATTTTAGTCCACTTAGGCAGAGATTCAATCTAGTTTGGTCAGTAATGTAATTTGAGATACATCAGCGATTAAAATGAATGAATAATAAAACAAAACTTTGTAAAAATCGTAAAAGTTGATATTGTGACTGAGAATC
The DNA here is from genome assembly GCA_034190945.1 of Octodonta nipae. Lineage (NCBI taxonomy): Eukaryota > Metazoa > Arthropoda > Insecta > Coleoptera > Chrysomelidae > Octodonta > Octodonta nipae. Next base: position 110,267,801 of record CM067220.1, read on the forward strand.
TCTCCATTATAACTGAATTGAACTAAATATTAATAACTGATCGGTGGTAAAATGACGACGTTTCGACAGAATCACATCAGCCTTCATCAAGTCCGTTCGCATAGTTCTCAGATCCGTTTGTTCACGCTTCTTAATCTTAATATTCGAATAACTAACAGCAAGATGATAAATGATATATATTTTGAAATACAAGGTAACTACAAATAATTAAGTTTAATAATAACCACCTGCATCACTGCAATATTCTAACCGAATCTTCCACAAGTTAAGAGCTTAAAATCAGTCCAATTTCGGAATCTTTATCGCACATGTATATAGTTCCACCCACCCTCCTATTTTTTGAACGGTTATACTTATACTAATGGAATTTGGAGGGTGAAAATATATGGTCGTAAATTTGTCTACTAGTGATAACAGATGACGTAACAGTAATAGATGAGAGACGTTTAGGAGTTTACATAAGGAAAATAGTACGAAGTCTTAATAATTGGTGAATGTAGAAATATCTCCCGAAGTGGAACTTTTATTTAATCAGAGGTTCCCAGATCGTACTATATCGCGGACTTACTAGAGGAAGCTAAAGTTGCGTCTATTCAAAGTACTAAATGTATTGGAATGAAACAAATCCGCACATACTCAATTTCCAGAACAGTGAATGTTTGGGCAGGTATTTTGCTCATAGTAGTGTTTCTCAATGCAAACTTAACTGGTGAGGTGCTTCTGGAGCTATTACAAAATGCAATTGAACTGCTAATTCTTGAAATTCTGGAATAATCCAGATGAATTCGGTAATTTGGAAATAACATTTCAACAAGATGGTGCTTCTGCGCTTTATGGTGCAGCAAAACGTTACCTAGATGAAGAATATCGTAATACGTGGATTGGACGACGTCCTGACACCATTAGATTTTTTTTGTGTGAGTACTTAAAATTCAAAGTTTAAAATATGGGACCTTGCAATATTAAAGCTTTAAAACAACGAATTATTGCAGAATGCAGGGCAGCTGACACATTCGAATAAATACGACAATAATTTACTAATAGGATGCATTTATGTCAGCAAGTATACAGAGCATATTTGGAACACCTGCTGTAAGAATTGGTTTAATTACAGTGTAAATAATAATTTTAGAATTTATTGAATTTATCCTTCAAAATTGGCTTAAAATGAAACAAAATTAACATAACTGGTAGGTATTGTCAAATACCTTTCCATAGCACTTGCCATAATTGTCAATACCTTTCACTTACCATAAAGTCCTATTTAAAATTAGTGGCCACAGTAGCCCTGTTACTGTGGAACTTTTTCAGTATAATCAAACCCACTCAATATATATTTTTGTCTCAAGATAGATGTCCGACCCTGTATATATATATATATATATATATATATATATATATATATATATATATATGTAAAAATATATGTATATAGACTTCATAAAATCGTTTTACATATACCGAAAATACAGTATTTTTCATCTCATTTTTTTCACCTCAGCTCTTAAGAAATCCATTTCGATTTTTTTTAAATATGGTTTTTTACAGCAATACACTAAAAATATATGTTTGCTAACTCCCTATATTGATATCATATGTATTTATTATACATTTGGCTATATTACCGTTTTTAAATATTTTGATAGGTTTTTTTATGTATTTGCCTTATATTTTATTTTGAGTAATTAGTATCTGATCACATGCAAAAGTCAAAGTATAAAATGTTGATGTCATCCTGTGAAATATTAATTTTTCAATTCTGTCCGCACAGTTTCAAAGTACATATTACCTATGTGGGTGGCCTTGCTTTAGATTTAATGTTTTGTCATAGTAATTTTATTACATTGATTAGTTCCACATTGATGTTGGTGGATTGCAGAGTATCTCCGAGAAACATGATCATGCTCTTTTACAAAGCCGTTAAATGCTTTTTCTTATCCTTTTTTTATTATAAATGATACACATTAAATCATTTTAAGTTACTATCATACATTACACATTTCTTATTATTTTTTTATTGTTGTGTCTGTCATAGAAATGCTTGATGTCGATGGATGTTGTTTTAACCATGATCGGTTTATACATTTTTGAAAGAGTTCTCTTATCATTTGAAACAATTTCTGATTTATACATCATTGTTTCTCCACACATATTATAAGGTTTTTTTTTTCGTGGTAGTACATTAGACATCAAACAAATCATTATGTTCATTATATTGATATAATGTAATTTATTCTAGAAAAACTGTTTTTAAACAGTCAAATGATTATTGCACAAAAGCAATAAATTATTCAACAGTACATGTGAGAAGTGAGTGTATTCTCCAGAGAATTATTGCCTTGAGTTTCTCTAATATTAAAAATGTTCACCACTGCAGTATCCTTATGAGCCACAATACAATCAATTATCAGTAAAAGAAACCTTCCTATTTGGACTCTGTACACCTAACAGTTCATCTCTACCAGCAGTACTAATTCTTATCTACGCATACAAAGTCACAGATAAAAGCTAGAATATATAAATCTATTTTAAATATTGTATATATTATCTCAGTTTTTTGTGAATACATTATCTATAATTCTCATACCTAAATCAATTTGTTGACTTTAATAACATATTTCATAAAAATAATCATTTTGGTACATAAATATTGAAATTATAAACAGCGCCACCTATCGGATCTTCGCATAGCTGTGAACCAAGACCCGCATACTTTTTTTCAGGTTGTCATGTTTGCCTATTAACTCCATGCCTGTAATTTCAACATATATGGGGTTTGTGTCTACAGCTTATTTGTCAAATAGAAAGTATTATTATGTCGTGTACATCTTTTCAAAGGACATTACATCTTCTTTACCGACAATATAATTTCAGTTGTTTGACCGAACCAATGACAGAATAAAGCAACAATTATTAATCATTAACAATTTCACTTTATCTTGAGTAAAGTAATCAATTGAGCTTTTTCGTTATTTCTCTATTTGACTATCAATCAGTATTGAAGAGTAAAGGGAACTTACATCATGGTTATCTTATTAGTGGCAAAAATTACGACAGAACGCTTCAGTGGCAAATAAAAAACCGGTAATCTGATGAGAAATAAGGTAGTAAAACTTGCTGTTCACTTAGCAATGAACAGGGAGACATAATAAATTACACCAATATAAAATTCATCTTGCCCAACCATTGGATGAAGACGATAAAATACTGTATGAATAAATGTAGTAAATAAATAATCAGAAATTCTTTAACTTTTTTCTCAGTCCCATTGTTTTCAATATATCTCAAAAATTAAATGCCTGGATAATATGCTTGATGCTACATTATTGTACCAGTTTTCTTACCGGAATATTTAAATGGAGAAACATACCAAGACTTGCAAACAAGGGCGGATCTAAAGGGGGCGGTCGCCCCATCCAAGAGCTTGAAGGCCAGTGAGTTTGATACTAAATTAAGCAAAATCTTCTGAGAACTTAGGTAAATTAAGTTCTTTGAGTTAAACGGTAGATCATCTATTTTTAATGCAATATGTCCGGAAATACAATGTATCCAAAGCCATACAGAAGTCGAAGTTAAGTTTATAAGAGATCTGACGCACGAGATCCTCACCCTCTGAAGCTAGTCTCCTCTGTATCCACCCCTGACTGCAAAATGCGTTTAACACAGCGCCAATCGGAATTATGGAAAACAACCAACATTACGATGAGAAAATCCGATATTATAACAAAACAAAACTCATCCCCATTGTGCATAACCTGAGCAACAGTTTTTGTATGAAACGTTTCATGGTAGTTGGATTGATTTATTATTGTGTGAACATTTTAAATACACAATTCATGCCACTGACCCTAAATTTACGTAAACACATCACTAAATAATGCTGAGAATTACACCAGATGTTTTTCACAAAGTCGGACAACAACATGTTATATTTAAATTATACAAACGAAACGTCCTTTTGAAGAATATTTCAGGCCCTTTGAAAAATCGCTGTATGACAAGAAAACACTCCTAATTTATACAATTAAGGGTGGACAACCCCTAATAAAATGAATTAAAATCAATATTAACTACAGCTTCCCAGCATTTGATTTACAAACTATATATTCAGGAGCGGCGTAAGGCGTAGGATGTGTGGGCCACCGCCAACGGCCTCGCGATGCAAAGGGCCTTTATTTCAAATGATTTTTTATTTTATATTCCCTTCTTATACCATCAGAGGTCCTCGCGAAATGTACTTTGCCCACATTAAGTTTAAGTCTTACGACGCCACTGTATGTATTTCAATTTTATAAACTCTTATTAAATAGTTAATGTCTTGTTATAAAATAGTATCTCATTTTTAGAGACCGACAGCCAAAGAACTGTTGAAGTATCCTTTTATTAGGAAAGCGAAGAAGAATTCCTATTTAATCGATCTAATAGATCGTTATAAAAAATGGAGATGTACCAGGAACGAAGAGAGCGAAACAGAATCCGAAAATTCAGACTCGTACGTAAAATTAATAAAAAAATTATTTCAATCAATTTCTCGATGTATTTGTTAAAAATACCTTTTTTATAGGGAGGAACCTAAACAAGATGGTGATCTCGATGATCCGTGGATAATGACAGTCAAAGGCAACATGAAGTTATCTTTGGAAGAAGTACCTCCAATGAATCACAAAAATAGTAAAATTCCAAATGGGTCACAGCCAGTAAGTAACTCTCCACCAAAAGATTCCAATTTAAATCACTATAGAGCTGAAAAACTAATTGCTGTAAGTATTGTGGATGTAATGTTTTTGTATGACTCACTAACAACTCAAAGAATTTAAAAAACTCAATCAACATATTTACACCAATTAAAATAGATGATAAGATTTCCTAGAATTATTTTCTTTTAGTAATCTGTAATATAAATCATTAGAAACATATACTTGAAATGCTCACATTTCTGAAATAAATTAACCAAAACTATAGTTCGACCTTCTGAAATTAAAGTTTTTTGACTACATTTTTAACCGACATCGACGAAGGTGGAGGTTGTTATTCTGATTCATTCTTTTTGATTTTTTTTATTGTTGGAAAAGGGGGTATTTGTCAATTCGCAAAACGCGTATAAGACAAATGTTAGAAAGGATGATATAAATTTGTTCAAAATCTTATGACGTGTGTATGCTCCGCTGTATTTTACTCAGATCCTACAGTTTATTATTTGATTCAAAGTAAACTTCGTATCTGTGATTTTTTTTGTAAAATCACAACTTTTAGTAATTGTATTTTTTACAAACAGTCAACTATATACCCTCACAAAAGTTTATGCAAATCGGCTTGCCATAAATGCAAATATTTTATTTTGTCCTACTTTTCAAAATATATTTACTGTACGTCGTTAACAAGAATAAGCATGATGATTAGCTTTGAAATACTGTTTTAATAAATTTGGAAGTATTCACTATTTCCAAGAAGAATCTTTTTTTAGTTGCTAGGTGTCCTATTCACAGCCATATTCACCAATGAAAAATCCTGGGGATCACGAAACTCTCCGGCATTGCGTAAAAAAACGGAAGACACGGCCACGGCCACTGATGTATATACTAAAGAATACTGTGTGTCAAGTAATCTGGAGATTTCGACAAGACGTTGCATACAAAAAGGAATACAATACATATCTTGCACAGATATTTCCTGAACATCTGAGTTTTCATTTTGGGTGATATCCCCTGGTCAGCCAGGTAGACAAATTTAATGGCTCCTAGCATTTTATCTTTGTAGATATCTTAAAAATTCAGTCAACAACAGAAAATTTGAGAGAACAGAATAGTTTTTTCAAAACGTTCTTCACATGAAAATTTTGTCGATCAGCCATGTTCTACAGTTACAGTCTTACTCTCTGCCAGCGCGCATATTTTAAAAATCAAAAGACTCTCGAGCACTTTGATTTTCATAATTATCCGAGTATCTAAAGGTATCAAAGTTTTGGCATTCCGTGTACCCCCTTCAGCTGACGACCTTCTTTTGAAATGTTATTGAAATCTGATTTCAAAAGTACAATAATGATATTTTAGGTTTACAAGAATTGTAAACATTAATAAGTCACAATCAGAAAAAGCCAAAATTCTTGTCTAAAAGGTGTTTGAGATGTGAATTATAAATTCATTTTCAGTAAAGGACTCTTGATTTTTAGGCAGTATTGAATTGTGACTATTCTGCTACAAACATGTATACTTATTAATTATATTTGTTCAGTTTTGTTTAGTTGGAAATATTTGCATTTGTTACACATATTGCATTGTAATGCTTACATTATTATTGTTATTTCAGTCACCTAAATCTGGAACACAACCGCCACTGGACAATAGAAAAGATAAGGAAAGGGATAAAGAAATAGAACGCGATCGAGAGCGTGAAGTTAAAGAAAGAGAAAAGAAACTTCCACGAGAGCTCAGTCCATCGGACAATTTAGGTAATGGAAAAATGGAGAAGAAATTAAACAGGATATCATCGAGAGAACATTCAAATTATAGTGGCAAAATTGAACGGAGTTCAACTCTCTCTGGGTTCATATACCCACTTATTACAGAGGTATACATACTTTCTTATAAACATTTAGTTTGTTTGCTTCCGGTTAAGATGGCGGGCCAGACACACTTGTATATATAACTAGTCAAAAAGTTAAACCAAATAAAAAAAACAGATAAACTTGATGTTATATATATTTTCGTTTGCTTTTTAATCGATTTGAAATATTAGGTTAGGTGACATGCTCAGGAAGTGATTAGTGCAGGAAATATTTATAAGTCAATCCGAAAGTTCAAATTCTTTGCAGCGCTAGTGTATGTAGTGTACATCGTAATCAACAAAGCAAATATTTAAAAACAGATTATGTAAGGGTACATGAGTTTTTAATGCAACATGTTAATTTCATAAAATATAACTTGATTTATGAATAAGGATATATTTGATTTTTAAACACAAAGTTTATTCGCCAAACTTTATAAACCCAATATTTTATCGCAAATTGAATACTAACAACCGACATCTAAGTTTAAAGGAAAACTAACTCACAGAGACTCAAAATCGAAAGTCATACTGTTGTGTAACACCATTTCCCGGTGATTCTTAACCCCGCATTCATAGGTTTACTATCAAAGAAATTATGATTTTACAATCTATTGAACGCAAGACAACATATTTTTTCTAGCCGAGAACCTTCATTAGTTGGGCTTCCGTCACCTGAGTGAAACCTCAAATAATTATTTATGTATTTCGTACATACAACTGAATTTAATATTTGTGAATGGTCATCAAGATCGAAAGAACAAGACGTAAGCGACTATTTGGAGGAAGATATTTGTTTGTTTTGTCTTGTAGACGTTGTTCTTCTAACCAATGTTATTTCTTGAGTTATCGCCTGAATGATGGATGTTCCTTACGCATTATTCTTTAGCCAATTCTACTCCAATTCTGCTGCTGTTGACACTGCTTAATTTGCAGGTGTATGTTTGTTAGGCATGGTAAGTGGAGCTAGTCAATACTTTGGTTATGCTCTAGATTCTGAACTAATTTGTTCCAAATATCATCATTGTCCTAGATCCAAAAATCTCAGATCAGACATAAACCCTTGCTGTCTAATGAGGTCATACCCGATACAAAGTCAGCTTCTATGTATGTCACTAGAACCTTACACCAAATGCTTCAACTAATCGCAATTCTACTTCCATTGATCCTGTACTACCGTCGAATCGCAATATTGTTGTCAAATGGCTGAAACTCTGGGTTTCACTTTAGATACAGCAGCACCATTGTTGAATATGGTCTGACTCTCTTAATTTACCATTGATTGAATGCCTATGTCTACGGACAATCCCCATCTAGGTACTGCCATGAGGGCATTTGGATGATTAGCATTAAATTAGCTGTCTATTATTAATGGACGTTGAGGTAGCCTAACTTTTCAGTCTCTTTTAAAATGACCCTTGCCCCACAGAGCAGAACAATTCTACTGGGGTGTTATCCAGTTATTATTTTTATATTTCTGTAGTTCATTGATTTTAACATTTTATCTTGTACATTATAGTTTGCAAATATATCATTTTCAGCATGATTCATTTGCTTCAAAGCAAAAACATTTCAATTTTATGTCTTTGTCAGTGGCGGCTGGTGGGTTATGAAACTGATGGTGCACTTTACTGGTCAAATATTGGGATTCAAAGATGCAACAAAATAAACCATAGCTTTACTAATACTGCATTTATTTTTTATTAATTAAAATATTAATCGACTTCCTTCAAAAGCGAAATGTTCAATGACCTTTTTATTAAAGTCTGGCACTGATAGAATATATTTTTTTTCAGTACTAAGTACAGAAAGAGCATTTAGCCAGTCCTGAGACATCGTATTTCTAAGAAACGTTTTAATCCTTCACTCCAGTTTCCGTCCAAATTCATTCCCCGCCATAAATAATGCAAGGAAAACAAAATAATGTATTGATCCGATCACATCCACACAACCATTTCTTTTTATTATAACTTTCACTTTTACTGTAAATAATTATTTCATTTTGCACTCTTGTTTTCAATTAAGATATGGACCAGTCAATTTTATATCTAATTTGTTTTGAAACGATTTATTATTGTTTTTAATAAAGTAATATACTTGTTTCTTGAAACTTGCTTTTTAAAAAAACTTTTTATTTCAAACAAGTACTACAATTATTATTTTGGACTAACACAAGCATCTAACTACTTGGAAATTCAAGTTAAGCCTAACATAAAATACGATTACCATAATTTAACAAAAATGCTTAATGAAATATAATCAAGGCGACCCGACGGCGCCGCTGATTCTGTGCTCGTGTCGTCTCGGCCTTGTCAGCGTATCCTTTGTGGATTGTTCATGTAATATAGTCAATGTTAAAGTTTATACTTATTTATAGTTATGTAAACACACCCACACACACTCTGTATATTAAACATTCTTTCATACAGAATACGAGGACAAAAACAAAGCAAGCACTAATTAAATCAGGTAAACAAAAATTTGAATTATTGAAAATTGAAACGTTCGGATACGTCCGTTCAATATCAGCACAGCTCGGTGTCTCCGTGCGGCGTACGAGAATCAGCCCATTACTCCATATAGTTTGCATTAACTATCTTCTATCTCAGGCGCTAAGCGTGTTATATCGTATCTCATCGAAGCTATATAAGTTCCACCGTGCTCTCGCCGAAGTGTACGGTGAAATATTCTTTCAAGCGAATATAAGTGTTAATAAAAGTTTGGAATAGAGCTTAAATTATTTTTTGATAAATTCGTTGGTATTGAAATGATATTTATTAAACATTTTGTGTTGATTTTTAACCTTATTAAAAGCTTATTAAATTTGGTGGATTAGCACACGAGTGCACTTAAGGGACAGCCGCCCCTGGTCTTTGTGGAAACTTTTTAATTTTCGAAGTTGGTACTGTTATAAAATTCCAGTGTAAAAGCATAGTCGTACTTTTTGAGTCCACTATTCGTCGATTCTAAACACCAATGAGAAACTTTTCTGTTCAGAATTTATTAATCATAATATTAGTTAACACAACTGAATACATTTCATTAATTTCAACCTCCACTTTTTAGTCCAGCAGGCATTTTCTGAGATTGCTCCATAGTTGTAGTATTTATATAAAATATGAATTCTACATTTTTAAAACTGTATTTTGCTAATTGTTCATTTATTTTCAGTTGCAAAACAAACATCACTACAATGGAAGAGCGGCAGACGGTTCACATAAATCTGGTGGAGATGCTATTGAAGAGTTGGAGGGTGCTTTCGAGATTGCTGAAAGAACATGTCCTGGAATAAGTGATATGTTCATATGTGAGCTGGTACAGAAACTGGTGCCATCTATTTCTGAACAGAAACTTAAAGTTGTTTTGGACAAAGTTGTAAGGTAAGTGTGTATACAATTAGTTAATCAGGCCAAATATTTATTATTTTGCATATCTTTTGTATATATGTTTTAGCTAAAGATACACACCAACAAACACAAAAAACTCTTATATTGCTGTCGTCTATAGGACTAAATAAATTCTTGAGCCAAAACTAGGGCAGTGCAAACGCACAAAATATTTCTTTTCTACTTTTGTTTTTTAAATAAATGATCTTATTCACCGCTAAATTGCATCTTTTTGGATTCACTATGTTTAGGCACATTTTCGAAATCTAACACCTTGCTGTCTATTTTTCATGTATACAATTGCAGAAGGGACATTATATATATATATATATATATATATATATATATATATATATATATATATATTACAAGTGTTAACAAATTCCTTAATCAAGAAGTGTTTAAAGTTCCAGATTTTTAAATTATACATTTTTCGGATTTTTCAGTTACAGAATAAAAAAATATCATCTGCAGTATGCTTGTTTTGTAAGAGTTCATTTTAGCTGTTGTGAAAAAAATGTTAGAGATTTGAAACCTCGCAAAAATTTGCATGTTGTGCTTCGTTTATACTTCGTAGGCGCAACATACTAGGAAATGGCAAAAATTGAAAAATAAACAATATCGGTGATCGAGCAAGCGTCAATAATGATCGAACAAATAATAATGAGTTGAAAACCATCGATTTAATAGATAATAAATTTAAATCATTCGTATGGGGACTAGCACAAGGATGAAAATTTGTCGAATTATTTATTGACAAACAATTTTTTTATGATCGAACAATGAACAAGAAACGACGAAAAATAAATAAAAAGAAACAAAAACAAAAAAACAAATTTTGATGGGTTTTATATAACAATTTGGCTTCCGGTGGACTCTATTTTGTATAAAATTTTTCTTTCCGGGCAACCGCTCTCCATTTTGCCGCTGCTTGATTTAGCCGCTCAGGACACTTGCTCTGCTGCGCAGTACCGCCGCACTTCATCTGGCATTAAATAGCATATCAACTACACAATTTCAATATTGAATGTGGTTTGTGAAAGGATAACTTTGAAATTTGAATTTTCGTTAATTATTATTCTTTATTATTATTTTGTGTTTCATTTGAAGAATTAATATATCTACATTTATGCTTCTATTTTATTCCTATACAAATAAATCTATTAGAAAGTGTTTTAGCGCATTGAAAATTGTTAAATATTAGTTAAACTGATTTTGTTTATCAAGTCTGAAAATTATCATCATCTTATTTCACTAATAAAGATCTATTTTGTTGCAGGGACGCGTTGTAAATAGCGATGGAGGATTGGAAACAATTGTTATACTCTCACAGTTGATAAATTGCAGCATACAAGTTTTTTCAAGTTGTTATTACTTATACTGACTACATGACAATATTGTATATCTCTTGGGCTTTACTACAGTTTGATAAATATTGTATATGAAAGATCCTATAGGTACTTTTCAAGTTATTAACTACACTTTGCATGTTTCCTTTGAATGTCTATATTTTCTTAGGATATTTTTAAATTTAATATAATGCCATGTTCTCCAAAATATTGTATATATTTGTATATCTAGATTCAAATATATTGTTAGAACATAAAAATCTATATTTTCTTTGTTTATTATTTTTCAGATGTAAATAATGAGATAAATTAAAGTGAAAATAACTTCTATGTTATTTCAGAGAAAAATCCTGTTCATAAATTTATCATAGTCACAGATAAACAGATTCATATTTTTACAAGTTTAAATTATTTTAATAGGCATTTGAATTAAATAGTTCTCTTCCACTTTTTATTACTAATTTGTCGAAATTGTATTCCAAATATAAGTTAAAATGTTGTATTTAAATAAAACTAAGCAGATAGCAAACTAATAAACATTAAAATACACAAAAAGCATTTGTTTTTCATAGTCCCTACAAATTAACAGGTTTATATTATAATTTCAAATAGTTTCTATAGTTGTTTCCATGGAGTCAACATGCAACCCTAAAACTAAATATGACACAATTTAAAAATATTGTCTGTAGGATACAAACTATAAAATTTAAAAGTACCAACTTTGTAAAAAGGAGCTTAAATGAAACTGTTTAACAACAACACACACTAAAGGCAAAACAACTACATTTTCGTTGTTATGAACTTACAAACAATAACAGGTGCTTATAATTATTGCCTGTCTATCTTATTAATGAAGTTGACGCCAAGCAATCAATTATTCAAAAACCCGTTTGACAAATTAACCCAGTTACAAAATTGATTGATTGATGTTTCATGTTTTGAAATCGCCGATGGCCGATTCGGAAATTTTCTGTACAAATTGAATCTGTGAGTATTAAGAAAATTAAAACTGCTCGCATGGGGTTCTACGCTGTCCTCAAACTGTTGGGATTATTTTTAAGATTTATAAATGAATATGAATTGACACTATTATTTGTATTATTAACACTCCAAGAAATATTAACATTTTGTACATATCATCAAAGTTAAAAATTATAACAATAATGCAACACCAATCACTTACAATGGAAGACACATCCAACATAATGAAACACCTCCATAACTGGAAAGCACCAGGACCAGATGGTGTGCAGAATAACTGGATAAAGAAACTTTACGCCACCCACGAGAAACAGTACTCATTAATGACATAATTATCCATCCACAAGAGATGCTTAGTTTTCTTACACATGGTGCTACATACCTCTTACCAAAGGACAACCTATGTACACCTATGTACACAGGACCCAGCAAAGTACCGACCAATCACTTGCCTCCCAACCTTATACAAACCTATAACGTCGTGCATTAGTCATCGCCTTTTCAGACATTGTGAGTTGAACAACATAATTACCGAACAACAAAAGGGATGCGCGAAAAACTCGATGGGGTGCAAAGAACAACTAATAATTGATTTCGTTGTCTGCAATCAAGCCCATGCCAAACGACGCAATCTCTAAATGGCATATGTGGACTACAAAAAGGCCTTTGATTTAGTTCCACATGATTGGCTCATTCAGGTGCTGAAACTCTATAAAGTAAATAATTGTATTGTAAACTTTTTAGAATATGTCATGACTACCTGGCAAACCAAAATCTTTCTGAAGCCGACCATTCGAGACAAACCGACTCTATCCCAATCAGAAGGGGTATATTCCAGGGAGACTCTCTTAGCCCGCTGTGGTTCTACCTTGCCATGAACCCACTCTCACACAAACTGAACTCGACTAACTTTGGGTTGTCTCAAGCACAACAACATACAAGGATTAAGGATAAACCATTTGTTATACATGGACGACTTAAAGTCGATGGCAGCTACGAAACAACAGCTGCATGATATGCTTAAAATAGCAAAAGGGTTCTCTAGTGACGTCCATATGCAATTTGGCCTAGATAAATGCCGAATTATTAATATAGTTAAAAGGCAAAATACAGCAGGGGCCCTACGAAATGGGAGATGGCACCTCAATTGAATCCATGGAGGAAGGCCATACTTACAAATACCTTGGAATAAAGCAGGCTCAATGAATTGATCACACCGCCATGAAAAAAGACCTAAGAACAGAGTTTTATAGAAGGATAAGACGAGTGCTGAAGACCAAACTTAACAGTAAAAATCTGTTTCAGGCTATTAATACCTACGCGTGTTCAGTGCTTAGTTACTCTTTCGGTATAGTTAACTAGTGCAAGACCGACATTGAACAATTACAACGGAAAGTTCGAGTACTACTAACAAAAGCTCAAAATCACCATCCAAAAAGCTGTGTCGAACGTACAACATTGCCCCGGTGTAAAGGAAAAAGAGGATTGACAGATATAGGAAAGTTACGTGATCAACAAATTTCTAATTTGCGTAATCATTTCCAGAGACTCGCAGAATTTTCTGATCTACACAGAGTCATATGTCAGGTTGATGACTCAACACCTCTGTGACTGACAGAACAACTAGTTCAAGTATACCACCAGACAACTGATCAGAAACTGCTCAAATGGAAAGAAATGCCCCTTCATGGAAGACATATAAATAACGTCAACCAAGATTATGTCGACAGTTCAGCGTCGAACTACTGGTTGATCTCTGGTCATATGTTTCCTGATACAGAAGGCTTTGTATTGACATCCAAGATCAAGTAATTCCAACTAAGAACTAGTCGATAGAACACCCTACTATATATACAAACCAGAATCTATTTTAGAAAATAACAACTACAAACTGTACTGGGACCGGACGATATTGACCGATTGGACTGTTGCTCACAATAGACCAGATATAGTTTTGGTAGATAAAGTCTCCAAAAAACAACCTTAATTGACATAGCAATCCCTAACAACAATAATTTAAATATTAAGCAGGCTGAAAAAATAGCCAAATATAGCGATTTAGAATTTCAAATACAAAGACAATGGGACATGAACAACACTCGAACGGTACCAATTGTTAGGTCAACAACAGGAGTAGTCCCAAAACATGTATTAAACAATTTGAAATACCTCTGTCTGGACGAACATCTTTACCAACTGATGCAAAAAGCCATCCTGTTAGGAACAGCCAGGATGGTCAGAAAATTCACACTATGTGTGCCTTAGAGGGAGTGTGATGCCATACATTGTATGGTCAAGTCAGACAATAAATTTCTAACTCACTGTTATCACATGGATGACAATATTTCTTAGAGTTCTTGTTGCATACAAATTTTAAGTTTTTTTCATTTTGTTGCCACTTTTCGATTGCTTTTCTGGGTCAGTTATTACAATGCCTGCGCTTTGCTGTTGATGATGGAACGCGGTTTTCCGGGTAATGCACTTCCATCAGGGGTATTTTTACAACAATGTTCTTCATCAGAAGTTTCTGCCAATCACTGAAGAATACCAAGTTTCTACCAATCACTGAAGAATACCATAACTATTTCTCGAAACCAAATATTAATCTCAAGGTGTCCATAATTTTTTGATACATTAGTTTACAGAACTATGTGAAATAATTTATTGCTTTAATTAGCAAATTGGACTATCATTAATGTAAAATATGCAGGAAAAACATAAAATAAGCAATTTACCTCTTTTCAAAAAGTTATGTAATTACTTACTAGCCTCAGGTAACGCCTTAAGAGAGCAAGGACGAGACCTTCCGATTTTTTACTCGAGCTAAGAAACCAGCAAGAAAGCTTTGTCTCCATGCGAATAATTCAGGTTTAAACAATATCAAACTAGGTTTAATATTGTTATCTTCTGAGTGATCGAGGTACAATGATTATTTTTTTCAAACATTCTAATTTGAAATTATTTTCTTCATATAATTTGCATTCATTCTTTTGTCTTAATTGCCATCTAGAACGAGATCTGATCTAGATCCTGAAACGTTTGGAAATTTTTGAAATATACAGACTTTTCCTAAATTGTGTGTTACTTCCAATAAAGACAAATGAGGATATTAAAGTGAAAAGTACTTGGCTCCTTCATTCTGGAACAATTAAACTGGAGAACAACGTTTAGATATGAATGCAACATTGCATTATTGTAACAAGAACAAGCCATTTCTTATAACACAACTGTAGGTATGTAACACAGATCAAATAAAACTGAATGGTCTCTTCGATGTGTAATTTTTAGTGCGCAAGACATAAATAATAAAAATTGTTTCTGGTCAGGAACCTTCATCATTGCGTTTTCCACAAGGGAATATCCACTCGAACAATAATTTGTTTGATACAAATTTTTTCTCTCTTCGAGGTCTTTATATCTCACGTCTTCAAATTTAACAAATGTTTAATTATGCAGATGCGTTATATAATGATCGACATAACGATTTCATGAACTGACTATGAAGTGTCTGAAGAAGCTAATGTATTTATATTCTACATGTAATGTAATTGAGGGCAGTTAATTGGTAAAACAAAAATCCCTTTTTTACCTACCCACTCTTAAAGACCTACAATAAATAGCGCAGTACCTTATTTTGATATTTTAATAACAAAAGCACAATCTCCATTTGAAACAAAATTATACAGAAAACAACCTCCCACTACTACCTATCTGCCACAACTTGAACTCTACTCATCCTAATACAGTAAAAATCTTAGATCATTTACCATCTATATATAGCCTGTCAAGCATAAAATCATGGCAACGCTAGAAAGAGAGGGCAATAGAGACAGTAAGAGGCTATTTCACTTAGTGGGTGGATAGTCGGTGGACGCAGCCAATGAACAACATGCTTTATTGAAAGCAGCTCCCAACCGAGTGAAATAGCCTCTTGCTCTCTCTATTGCCCTCTCACTCCTTAGTCTTACCACGACATTTGTGTATTGCAGGCTATCTCTAGAAAGTGAATGCTCTAAGGTAAAAATATATATATCCCAAGATGTCTAAATGGTAAAGCAAAAACAAACGTTCTTATAGCAAAAAATACAATGGGGAAAAGCATTTTTGTACCATTATATGCATTGGCGCCATCGTGCGGTTGGGCTTCCACCAAATCAACGACTTGGAATGTAGCACACTTCCTAAGTTATGATATCTATGATTTATGAATAGCACAGAACAAACGTCAGATGTCAAAGCTTCATTTGTTTCTTGTTCCTTGATTACAACCTGAATTACATTCTTTTATGTCAAGTCAAGTTACTTGAATAGAACTGCTCGAAGCTTGTTCTCAAATTTGAGCTAAGGTCTTTTCGACAACTTGCTTCTAAATTAAACAAAAAATGGTTTCTAATGCCGAATTAGCTTGTGTATATTCCGCTTTAATTTTAGTTGATGATGACATCGCCGTTACTGTAAGTAATTTTTTGTTTTTGATATGTTCGTGTTTACCGTTCTTTTTATAATCAGCTTTTATTTCAATATTTATAAGACATCAGTGATTTGTAAATCCAATTTGAAATGTTAATAAATAATGCAATATTTTGCAGTTGATATTTTTAAATCTTTCTCTTGCAATATTTATACTACACGTGTAAAAATAGGTTAACGTTAATTTGTCAATATTGATCAGAGTAGCTGCGAAAATTTGCTTTAAGTCTTCAAGACGAAATAATGATCGATTGATCGACATTACTTCAAAACATTGCTGTATAGATATAGCAAATATAGTCCAAAGAATAATGATTATTTACTCACTCACTGCATGTTACAATGTATGGCAAAATATTTGTTTATGTAATACCTAATTGGTTTCCTTTTAGTTGAGTGAATGTGAAAACTTACAACATGCACTTTGGCTTAACATCAGTTAGTTTTCTAAAATAGTTCATCTGTTTGTACTTATATATTTTAAGTACTTTCGTCCTATTGGAAATGAATATTTAACTTTTATCTTCACTCCCAAAACCATTCAATAAAATCATTAAGACCTTTTCATAATACTAATTCAAACAAAATGCTTTTGAATTCATATTTTACATTATCAAAATACATTTTTTGAAAGGGTTATCTGCCAAATTAGGTAAATTTTAAATGTAGCAAATGCTTTATATATTTAATAGTTAACAATTACAGGATAGTTTAGTGATCATTTATAATTATTTTAAAGCACTTACAAATAGTTAAAAGATCTCTGAAATGTTTACTTAAATCTATAATAAAATTGTTTATTTTTCTTTTTAGGGTGAAAAAATTCAGACTATCTTGAAAGCTGCAAATGTTGATGTAGAACCATACTGGCCAGGCCTTTTTGCAAAAGCTCTTGAGGGTGTCAACATCAAGGAACTTATTACCAATATCGGTAGTGGTGTAGGTGCTGCACCTGCAGGTGGAGCAGCTCCAGCTGCAGCCCCAGCAGCTGCCGCAGCTGCACCTGCTAAGGAAGAAAAGAAGAAGGAAGAAGAACCTGAAGAATCAGATGATGATATGGGTCTAGGATTATTTGACTAAGATATAGTTTTATAACCGTGATAAATAAAAATTTTTATAAAAAAGGTTTTTTTACTCAATCCCCTAATCTTTTGAAAATACTGCAATTACTGAATTTTACATATTTCCAAATAAAATGATGGATTGTCAGAATTAATCTTTTTATATGGTTTCATGGAACCATGTTTATTACTGTATGTAATAAATGGCCAAACCTGTATGCAAATCTGTGGTAATTATGAAATATTGGTGTACCTTGTCACTAAAATATTTCCTTCAGACTTCACATTTTTTAATGGTTACATACACTACAAAATCTATTGAGAGCTATTAATATTTTTTCATGTATTTGCACTATCCTATGTGCCGGTAAGTCTTCTCTGTGGGCAAGTCTGTGTAAAAGACCACGCGCACTGAATCGGCACGGCGGCATACACCACGCACTGAATCAGCAATCAGCAGACATACTTAAATAAAGTTTAATTTATACCATATATTTAAAAAAAGTTGGCAGAACCTTGACATACTCATCAAATAAATTCTTTACTTATTATTTGACCCTAACTTTATTGATTAATTATTAGAAGAACATCACTAAACTTGGACATAATTTTTAGTTACAATCAACCTTCTGACATGTCATCTTGTACTGCATTTCACTTTGGAAGAATTACTTAAGTAAAATCAATATATTTATATTTTCCTGTATTCTATTACATATGGTATGAACATGACTTTTTCGGGTATATTGCATATTTTAATTAATTATTTTTTGCTTAAAAATTTGATTCCAATTTCACTACTTTTGGTTGGTCAGTTATTAATATATCTTCCTTACTAGAAGTTTCTGATTTTTTGGCAACCTCAATCCAAGCATTCTCCTTACGAATATTGTCATGATAGTACCTATATTGAGGATCATACAAAACAACATATATTTTCAATTAATATTTCATCACCCATCGTTGAAGTTTTGCGAAATACTATTACTAAATAGCTCACAGATCATACAATAGAGATAGAGAATAAATAGCTGAAAACCGTCGGACCGTTCGGCAGTTTTTGCCTCTTCTATCATTCGCTGCCGATGCCGACCCGATCTTAGTCGACCGAACCGAATCAGTACGCGGGGTACCATTCAATTTCATGTATAGCAAAACATGCCGATTGTGTCGATTCAGTGCGCGTGGTCCTTAAGTGGGACGAATGTGTGGCAGAT
The DNA here is from genome assembly GCA_034190945.1 of Octodonta nipae. Taxonomy (NCBI): domain Eukaryota; kingdom Metazoa; phylum Arthropoda; class Insecta; order Coleoptera; family Chrysomelidae; genus Octodonta; species Octodonta nipae. The sequence goes on from CM067220.1 coordinate 110,286,808, forward strand.
ATAATGGTACAGTTGACCCAGTTATAATGTGCTGTTCATGCATTTCAGCGTTTTTCGAACACTACGGTATTTAGCAACAGGAATACCTTTGTGAATCTAAAATTGAATAACTACTATATAGCCACTGTTCAAGGGCGGATCCAGGATTATCATTTGGGGGAGCTTGACGTCATTGAAGCTTGATTTTAGCACAAAAAACACTAAAAAAGCATACCTCATAATTTTCCACTCTGGATCCGCTAGTGCCACTCTTTATTGGAACAGACCTTGCGACTTGACGCTGCTGGACTTTACATCCCACAAGCCGGGAATATTTCTATAAACTTAAAACGGATTCTAAAATCCACTGTTATTCTTCATTTTTCATTCTCGACTTCCGCACTCTTCTGACTTGGAAATACTGAATAATATTGCTCAATATTAACCCCACACTGCATTCTTTTTTTTTCGGATTGCACAATAAATATCAAACAGGTAACTGAGACAATATTACCAAACTGGATTACTGAGTCATTCATCAGTCCATGGTCTAACCCAGTCGTTCTAGTGAAAAAGGATGGAAACAACCGGTTTTGGGTGGATTATAGGGAATTGAAGGACGAAACGAAGAAAGACTATCCACTTGCGAATTGATGACCCTTACCCTGGGTATAACGAGTGGATATTGGCATGTTGGACTTTATGAAGGAAAAGACAGCGTTTTCTACCAGTAAATCACCGTTTCAATTCACGAAGTTTAAGAGATTAATAGAGAATGTATTGAGTGGCTTGATATGGAGGATACGTCACGATATTTTGGTCTTGGGTTATACATTCGACGACCACTACGTTTGAAAAGAAGTTAGAGTTTATAGGCCGCACTAATGATAAAATTGAAGTAATTCGTAATTGGCGGTTTCCTGAAGGCAAACATAAGCAAAGACGTTTTTTGGGTCTCAATTCATACTACAGGCGCTTCGTTGAGGAATTGTCGCCATCTTTACATGTACAGACTACCGAAAAAGACATTCCATTGGAATCAGGAATTTGAAATAGCATTTAGACGGATGTTAATGCCATCTGATATTAGCACTCAAATGAGAGCCCTGTGGAACGCAAGTTTTTTTTACTAATTTGAGACGAGGCCACATGCCGAGCCGAGAGATTACTTTTTCCGAATTTCATTATTACATAAGTAACGTTTTTGTGGAATGCAAATAAAAAACCATCCAAATGGAAAGAAATTTTTTTTGACTGACTAGTGACAATTTTTAAACGATCTCATTTCAAAACGGAATAACATCATTATGATCGTAAAATGTCATACTTTCTACAGAAAAAATTGAGTAATGGGAGCTCTTCAACGTTACTAGCCTTTCGAGTCATTACAACCTCTTGAACGCAAGATTATGTCTTCATCAGTTTCGCTACCCGTAAAGACGGAAATTTTGAAAAATTATTGTTTAAGTCTGAAGTTATCGCGAATTTTCGTAAATATAAGCAAATTTGAATTCATTATCTTGAATATTTCTTCAGACTAAGAATACAAGTTAAAATCATTAAAGCAAAATTTCATAAAAAAAGGATCTTTTGAGCCAATACTGAACACATGGGTAAAAGAAATTCGAGGTAAATAAGAAGGGCTTCTTTTATTAACCTTCCAAGCTTTTACATAAATTTTAAACAAATCTCATCATTCATCATCTCAACAAATAAAATAAATAACAAATAATATCATTACAAACTAACTTACCCTATATGTCGGAAATGCTCATTCCATAAGTAAAAATTAAAAAAGAATGTTATTAATAATCAAATACAAAATACTTTTCCTTCTGAACTCTTTACGATGAAAATAATTCTGCTGCAGCCACCTAAACAAAAAATTATAACAGTTGTTGATGATGATGTACTTAGTGGGGCCCTTGCTGGCAGAATACATCGCTAAGCCTAGTTATTTCTTCTTTTGTGCCTTCTCGGCGGCTTTCGTTACTTTACCCGTCGTATCTTTGAAAGTGACCGATTTAATAACGCCCACAGCAACGGTTTGCCGCATGTCGCGAACGGCGAAACGACCTAGAGGCGGAAATTCTTGGAATGATTCGACACACATCGGTTTTGTCGGCACCAAATTCACGATGGCTGCGTCTCCAGATTTGATTGCCTTTGGATTTTCTTCAGTTGTTTTTCCCGTACGACGGTCGCACTTTTCCTTTATTTCGGCAAATTTGCAAGCAATATGTGCTGTATGGCAATCGAGCACCGGCGTATATCCGTTGGCGATTTGACCGGGATGGTTCAGCACGATGACTTGCGCCATAAAATCAGAAGCACCCCTTGGAGGATTGTTTTTGGAATCTCCGGCGACGTAACCACGTCTCAGTTCCTTGACGGACACGTTCTTGACGTTGAATCCCACGTTGTCACCTGGTACGGCTTCTTGCAAGGCTTCGTGATGCATTTCGACGGATTTTACTTCAGTGGTCAATCCAACAGGAGCGAAAGTAACCACCATACCTGGCTTGAGAATGCCAGTTTCTACTCTTCCAACGGGTACAGTTCCAATACCTCCAATCTTGTATACATCCTGCAAGAAAATAATACTAATTAGTAAAATAATGAGAATATGGAGGTTAAATACTAGAAATCGTAAAACTAAATGAGAAATGATATAACTCTTCAAATGAACATATAGGTATAAAATTCATTTTACACCGCAAAAAATAAGAAACCTTCGAGAAGTAATAATGTTAATAAAAAATTGCGAATACAATAAAAAAAATCGGCTGAATATAAAAACAAGAGCAAGAACGGGATTCCCGAACGGTTCGATTAAAATGAAGGACGCTTCGATTTCAATTCCTGAATGACTATACACTCCGGCATACTAGAAGTGACCATCGAATTCTGGTATTTTCGGCGAGACCTATTTAAGCACGATTGTCATATGAGGCGGACAGTTAATAGTTATAGTGACTTGGCCTGAAATGAATCGACAGAGCGCACCGATCAGCTGTTTCGATAGTAATCAATTTTGTTTTATAAACATGTGAGTTTATTTTGGACGAATAAAGATATTTATTGTGACTGTAAAATTGTTTAATTAATTTAACAATATTTACTGCTTTATTGTAAAGATCATAGGGTTTCATGAGTTCCTTTTTTAATTATCAGCGAAATCACGTACTCGATGTCAAGACAAGTATTTATGCATTGCATGAGAATTGGAAAGGGTGCACCTTTCTGATTTATGGAAGGTGAAATCACACAACTATACAAAATTTCAGAAGTATAAAAAATATTAAGTGAGAAAGATTTAAAAACTGAAAATAAATTCACAAAAATGGCAGAAATGTCAAACTTAGATGTGTTAGGAATATTAAAAACAAACAGAAATATATAAAAATTGAAAAAAATGTCCAAATTGTTTTGTCAAAAACCAAAAACGATAAAATTTAAATAGAATATACAAAACGTCAAAAATCCCAAAACTAACATAAATAACTAAAATGTCAATGTCACCGTAAATATTAAAACCCAAGAAATACGGGAAAAACCCAGTGAGTAGATACATATATTTACTCAAGGGAAAAACCACAATATCAAATGTCAAAAATCTTAAAACGTCAAATTTGTCTACCTCTAACTCTTCACATTAAATTTCAAAATAATGTATTTTTGGAAGCGGTTGTAGCCATATAAATTTCGCTCATAAATGATGATGTTAAAATGCTTTTCTAAAAAAATCTAGGTGTGAGGGATGTGAAGTTGACTAATTGAACAAAAAATTCCCCATATAAATACGTGAAATATGCCGATTTGTCTAGCCCGGGACGGGTCAGTTAATGTGTTTCACAAAGTACTATGCTTGTATTTCACATGTACCCTTCTTCAAAATGTGTTTTTTAAGAATGGATATATTCATTCTATTCCGTCAACTACCGAAACATTTTGCAAGGATGAAAGATGTTATCAATCAATTTGTACCCTTTTTGCTTTCGATAGTTATTAATATTAATTTATTGATGTGTTTTTCAATCTGTCCATCCTTCCCGCCAAAGATCAATAACTTCAGAAACGCGACTCCATGCAAGGGATAGTACGAAATTTCAGTAACTGCCAAACCAAGAGGATTAATGGTGCAATAAAAAGCAATAAAATAAAAATCTGCAGATGCCGAAAGAAAGCATACCAAATAATTCAGTCACTGGAGGTTTTTAAGTGATATAACACCTAACAACTGTTACAGTATGTACATTTGAAATGCCCTTAGCATTTCAACATACAAATGTACTATTTTCACTGGTGGATTGAATCTTAATAATTTGCAACGTTGCTAGTCGACTTCTCGGACGAAGGGCGTGTACGAATGTGAGACACAAGCCTTAAAGTCTGAGCCCAGGACGGCTAGATGTTACTTAATTTGGAACAATACAGTACTTTGGGAATTAATAGTGTTGCATGTACTTAAAACGTATACTACAAGTATCATGTGGAAAAGATATGTGGTAAACATATTATTTACCTTTGTTAAAGTCGTAAGTGCTGATTTTTATGTTTTACAAAATTTTGTTAAAAAACAATATTCAATATTGACAGACACTTGTCGTTTGCCGTACCTCCGCCAGATGCAGTAAAGTTCGCGAAAAATGAAATTTTATATGTAATAACTAAAACGGAATTTTATGTGTAATACTTAAGCAGTCATTTCAATATCTATTATAAACCGTCAGACATAACAGTTCCATTATGATCATCAGTCTGAAGGCAGTATAAATGCGCGAGCGTGGAGGAGATATACTAGACTTCAGGGGCGGATCCAGGATTGACATTTGGGAGGGCTTGATCTCGTTGGGGGGAGGGTCTTGATGTCACTGAAGGTTGATTTTAGTACAATAAACACTAAAAAATTATACCACTGAGATGATTTGGTGGGAGGGCTTCAGCCCCTTTGCCCACCGCTGGATCCGCCAGTGCTAGACTTGACCTGATTTGCCTAATTTATCAAGTTAAGACGGGATTTTTTCCAAAAATTTAATATTGTCCTAGCCTTTCTGATACTTTTTTGTGGATGGTGTAATCACTCCACTAGGTTTTTTTAAAAGCTAACGATTTGTCTAGAATGCGTAGACAATATTGTAAGCCTTATTAAAATTTACTAAGTACAGCTACCTAATTTTCCGTGAATATAAATCACATTATTATATTATGGAAATTAAATTTACCTGAAGAGGGAGTCTAAGTGGTTTCTCGGTAGGACGAGAAGGCGGTAGAATAGCATCCAAAGCTTCAATCAAAGTCTTCCCTTCAGCTTTTCCTTCTTTGCGTTCAATAGCCCATCCTTTGAACCATGGCATCTTGTCAGAAACTTCCAACATGTTATCTCCATGCCATCCTGAAATTGGAACGAAGGGAACCGCCGCTGGATTATAACCAATCTTCTTAATGTAAGAGGAAACTTCTTTCTTAATTTCTTCAAAACGAGTTTCGGAATAAGGAGGTTCAGTTGAATCCATTTTGTTGACGCCAACAATCAATTGTTTAACACCCAAAGTAAAAGCAAGTAGAGCGTGTTCGCGTGTTTGACCATTCTTAGAAATTCCAGCTTCAAATTCACCTGAAACAATCACGTACATTAATAAAAATGAGATATTCTTGAATAAATTCAATGTTCTAACATACCCGTTCCAGCGGCTACAATCAAAACGGCGCAGTCAGCTTGTGAAGTTCCTGTAATCATGTTTTTGATGAAATCTCTGTGTCCAGGTGCATCGATGATGGTGACGTAATATTTGGCAGTTTCGAATTTCCACAAAGCTATGTCTATTGTAATACCACGTTCTCGTTCAGCCTTAAGTTTGTCTAGCACCCAAGCATATTTAAAAGAACCCTTGCCCATTTCTTGAGCCTCTTTTTCGAACTTCTCAATGGTACGTTTATCGATACCTCCGCATTTGTAGATAAGATGGCCAGTAGACGTCGATTTTCCAGAATCGACATGTCCTATGACGACAATGTTTATATGAATTTTTTCCTTACCCATTGCAGAAAATCAAAAAAACGCTTCGTAAATTCACTGAAAAAAGAGACAATTTAGCCAAGTATGTAATATTTTGCAAAACTGAAAATGTAATAAGTTATTGTTTTCATTACGTTCACTAAAATGGCTAAAAATAATTTCTTGACTTTTCACTGATCATTTTTAAAAAATAACGAAGCTTAAGAATATGTAAAATCCTAATTAGAAGTCTATTTAATGAACCCGATTGTTAAGTTGATGAATATGCGGATATTCCAAACGGTAATAAAAAAGTTACAACAAAATGATAGTAATTGCTACGCTACACCTGACAACTGATCGCAACCGCTCCAAACAGTAAAATACAAAATATCGTGCAATATCAACACTACACGGAGCAAGGAAACAATATTGCGCAATTTTTCAATATTACCCCTACACGTTTAATAATATTGCGCAGTATTATTGAAGACGCCTTAATAGTCTGGTCAGTACTTTCATTAAAGATTCTATTAAAAACTTGATTTTTCTGAGTTTTCTTCAAGTAGGTACTCTTTTTAGCTGCTGATCAGGTTTCAAGATAATTTGAAGGTCATTCTAATTTTTTTAAATGGGCGCCTACATTTTTGACCAAGAAACGGAATGGGTAGAACATTTTGTATTCGGACCTTGATGCTCTCCATGGTCTTAATGATATTTCAAGGTTAAATCGATTCTCTAATGTGAACATTCAGTTTTGAGCACAAAAATTCTTATATTCAGAAAGTTTATCCGTGACCAAGTCCCTAATCTTCAAGGTCCGTTGATTTTAAAGTTAGCTATTTAAAGTGAAACAAATGTTTTTACGCAGGTAAGTTAGGTTTGTTAATAACAAATTATATAAGATTTGTACGCTAAAATTCGCAATGTTTGAAACATCCGTATTTAAGAAAATCATAAACGCAGATCTTTTAGAAAAGAAAAGTTTATGACATGTTCTTTAACTACGCTAAAGAAGGACAGTGCCGGATCCGTAGTTTTTGCATAATTGATTATAATTTAGCAAGGGGATTTTGAAGTAGATATGATATACCTACTACAACTTGTCTATCTTCTATTTCTACACATAGCAAATAAAAACAACAATCTTTTATTTCGAGAGTGTAAGGGACACCAAAGAAACGAACGGGAAGTTATTATGTACGACATTACGAGTTGTAATGATCGAAATTTCCAATTAGGGTACGATCAGAGTAGAACCGTATCTGCCGACGATCGGACGAAAACAAATAAATTTGTTTTTTTTTTCGGCCGTGCACGTCAGTCTAGTGTGGGATAGTTTCAATTTCTTTCATATTTTTAGTTTAAAATTGTATTTAATTTCAAAAAAATTGTATGGTCGATGGTTAATTACAGTTGTATTTGGAAGGAAAGCGTTGGAGGATACAAGAGATAATACCTATCATCACAGAGATCTAGGTTAGGTTCTTTTTTGTATCAGGCTTTATCAAAAATCTTGTCCCTTTGCAATCAATAATATTTTCAGCAAAGGACTCATTTCCAATAACTAAATTTGCGAATCAAAGTCCATTTTGTCTAATGACATGGTGTATCCCATTTCACCAGAAACCTGAATGAATCTCACTACAAAATTCGAACAGGCGTATTAGGCCGTATACGGCAGAGTAAAAATTCTGCCGATGCCGGAGCCACTCGGACTGTAGCCTTAGTATTCAAATTATAATAGTCCGGGAGCTAGTGACCCTAACTCCGTCATCGCAGATTGAAACAATGTTCACTCAAGAGCCGACATTACAGAAGTAAAAAATGTCCATGTAAACTGGAAGTGTATTTCGTTTCAACATACATTACGCATGAAACCTATTTTACGCTCATTTCTACACAGACAAAAGCGTGTGAAATTATGATTGCATGAAGTCTTTAAAACTATTTATCTTTTTTTAAAATAAATTGCAGTTGATTTAATATAAATTGCATACACCATCTTATTTGTGATGCATCAAAGTAAATATGAGATTTGGAAATTACAAGATCGGCTCAAGTTCATGACAGTCAGGGGCACCTTTGATTAGAGGGGCGGGGGACAAGAAAAATGGAATAGCATTTTCATTCAAGCGCAAGAAAAATATTAACAGTTCTAATTCAATTTAATGTAAACACCCCACCACTGAAGACAGTGAATATCTAAGAAAAATAAAAAAAGCAAACCGAATTTCTTCCAAAATCTATTACAGAAATCTGGAACATTTGGTGTAGCTCTTAGCGAAGAATACTGATCTTGAAATATATAATTCCCCTATTACTTTTTGTTGTATCACTTTGGTTTATTCAACTAATATTAAATCGACTCAACTCCACGTAAAATAACTAGTTAATAACTTCGACCCGACAGGCTGCGTAAACTATAAATTTATAGAAATCCGAATTTCATACCTTTTGTCAGTGTACAAATGATTGGCAATATAGTATGGCAATTAGCATTATTCTCAGAATTGGTTTCATGCGTCACCCTCAGTCTAAAGTTTGAGCGAAATTGGCTTTTGCGACATTGATGTTTCAAAATGTATTAATATTAATATATTTGAATTTTTCAGGTCCGAGGGTTTCAGATTCATTAGCTCCCGGACTATCACATTCAATTCTAATACCAAATGTCAATTTGACATTAAAATTCTTCGCCTCTTCTTTGGTGTCCCCACCATTCCTCTCGAATTCGAATTCCCAAATCTTATATGTAAATCGAAGTTGTAGTATACCAAATCTACTTTCAAAATCAGTTTGATAAATTATGAAAAAAAAACACTCCCCCTAACTTGTTTACATGGCGATTATGCAAAAACTACCTAACTTACAGCGCTCAACTTTAGCGGGTTTATTTATTACACCCATAAATAGAGCAAAACTTAACTGATTTTCGGACATAAATTTCAACAGCAATTCGCTTATACCATCACGTCAGTAACAGTTTATGGATAATTACTGCTAACAGCAAACTCGTATAATTAAACGATTTAAAAAAAGCAGTATTAATACATTTTACGGCACTATGACAATAATCCAAGATATACGAAGTGAAGTGCATTTTATGAGCTTTCAAAAGATATTTTGCATATCGCTATCGAACACTCGTGGTTAATATGTTCTGCAAAATATTCCTACAAATTATTTAAATTGAAATTCTGCAAGATCTACTTAACATACAATATCGATTCTCCCGTTATTAATCTCAACGTTATAATCTATTATAAGGCAGAGTAAGGTCTCAGCTGTTATAACAACCAAGTTATTATTTTTTTAAATTACCAGTTTTTCCAGCTTTCCTTTATGAAAAATGCTGCGATCAAAATTTATAAACATTCATTTTTAGATTTTCTGATTGTGCACAATTTTTCTATGGACGGCATTATGAACAAACCATTACTTTTTTCATTATAAGCAAAACGAAAATACCCATTTTTTGGGGCTAAAATAATTTACCTCTACGAATTTGCCGTTAAAATAATTATGTCAGTTATGACTTATAAACTGTTATTTACGTGATAGCTTATGCGGTTTGCTGTTGAATTTTATGTCACCTAAAAATCTCTATTGAATGGTGGGTATTTATTTTTATTTATTAAACCAGATTTTGTATTTATTAACCAGTTACAAAATTACATACTAATGCAGCGACATATAGCTGCATCTAGCTGAATGTAAGACACTACCTGTGTGCTGGTTCGGCAACATATAACTAAAACTTAATTCTAATTGAAAATTGGAACTGGTGACATAAAGAACACTGTTATTTCGCGAGAGAATTTCGAAATTGTCTAAGTTATAAATCTTTCAATATTGGTTAATTTTACACATTTTCTCGGTGGGAAATATTCGGATCGGGCTTCATAAAAATTGATTTGAAGGTTTTTCAATTTCCTACAAATGTCCTTTTGGAAGTATTGTGATATAGTGAATAATTTTCAAGTCATAAGGGAAAAATAAAAAACGCCATTTTTTAGTTTTTATTGTTAAAATAAGACTAAAGCGGCGTTCGTGATGGATTTTGGTCTATCACATACGAACCACCCTTCAATAGTGGCTTGTTATTATGTTTAACTTTACAAAAACGCTCTAAAAACTAGCATGGCTGTCAATACAACTGAAAGAAAGTATCGGTAGCTCATTCAATGCAGTATTCCAATTTTTAACAAATTGTACGAGCTTTCAAAACATATTTGGCTTATAATACCGATCAATAGACCGTGGTTAATACTGTGCGTTTTCAAAAGCATCTCTCCGAATTATTTACATTACAACTCTGCAAAAACTACTTAGCGATAATATCGATCTTGAACACAAATACTCCTAATTTATCAGTTATGAGCTTGACGAAGACTAACGTTCCAATTTTTATTATAATAGCATTAAAAACACTTTTTATCAACTTCTCCGACCTTTTTCGATGAAAAATGGTCTGAGATATAAGCACCGACTAAAATTTTCTGAAGATAAGTTTTCCATTCCGCAAGAACTGAATGGTGACTAGACAAAATAAAACTTTTTTAATTTTATGAGAAGCAAGTAGTTTTTCATCGGATAAGGGGAATATCCCATGCTTTCCAATTGTGTATGTGTGGGTCTCCGTTAAGAAGCTTTCGCTTTAAACACTTTTTAGTATTTGTGGCATCTTGTAAAACTACAAGCCCCTGAGATATATAAAAAAGATTTGCAAGAACTGAAACTTTTTTCAAGTAGTATTAAAATATCCCAAATTAAATACTTCAAAGGTAATTATCTTTTGTATACTAAAAAGTATCAAGTAGAAGGAAATGATCGTAGACTATTGCAATGAATATTAAATTCCTCGAAGAATGATAAATCTGACGCAGCGAAAAATCAATAAATTATTGTACCAACTTCCATGATACATATACATAACTAGTACAACCTACGACCTTGAATTTCATACGACGCGATTTGAGGCAGGTCAGACATTGTGCCGGTTAAAGATACTCTTGCTTATTTATTAGTAATTAATATTGCAAACATATAAATTTAAGAATTTGTAATATTTATGCGCAATCATATAAATCGCAATTATCCCATCTTCATGCCACGCCTATGAACAGCAAATTTCACCGGCATCTTGCATTCATTCATGATTCATGTATCAAATAAAAAAACTACATCAGTTGTGCGTATTCTGGTTAAATAATGGGTTGCCTAACGAATGCTAGTCGCAAATTATCCACTTCCTGAAAATTATTTATAGCCGAATCCGCGACAACTGCATTTAATATTAGCAGTTCATATTTGAGAACATTAGTGTGAAAAATTGGTTTTGTAATTTCAAAATTACATTATCTTGGAATACAAAAATGCCCGCCACCGGCGAACTAGGGAGTGAGAAGCCATATTGTGATGCAATATGATTAAATTTTTCCAAGGAATCCCTCATTGCAAATTTATGAAATAGAGAAAATAATATTGCTATATTAATTGTAAATGGCACCAATCATTGAAGAGTGAGTTAAGATTATTGATTTTTACAAATTCCTCTGTTAAATATTTTTCGGCTACAGTGTTTTCAGAGTTTAGTCGAAATAATGTTGACCTTACGCAAACGATAATAAAAATAGTAACTCGTTATTAAATTAACAAGTAAATGCGGATATATAACCTTACTCGTATACAATGAATTTATCCTGTTGGTCATTAAAATCAATTGAGCTATAATGATTATAAAATAAAAAAGTTCACTGTTTGAATTTTGCAATTTGTATGACTCAGTTGTGACAATTTACCTTACCGGGACCGGCAGCCGGTAGATAAATCTATCAAAGTCAAAAATAACAGAAATTTGTGAATACTAACAACATTGTTCAAGAAATTAGTCTAATTGAGCAAATTTTAACAGGGTTAGAGCAAAAAAATTTACTCACCTTCGCAGAACTTCGACCAGCTACAAGAAAACGGGAGACCGGGATATAAGGATGCGGACGATGAATCTATACAAGTTGCAAGTCGGCGGAAGTTGTAGGGGAATGTGTCAGGAGAGGGGAGGTGTATTGATTTTCTGCAGGAACTATTATCGTTTTTATTATAAATTTGAGGTATTTTTTAAAAAGTGTTTATGAACATGTAGATATGTTGCTACGAAACAAGCTCTATATATTACGTTCTATTTAAATTATTGAAATATTTATTAGAAAAGGGGAATACGATCAAAATATCAGACCAATCAAAAACGATTTTTAGGGTGTGACGTTTGGGGATGATTTTTGCCCGGGTTATTTAAAATAATTTTTTTCTTAAATTTTGAACTTGTTCAAATAAACATATGTATTTCAAAATAATTCTGATTCTCATCAATAAATTTATTAAATAGCTATTACAATATTGTTAAGAACTTCCGAAAAGTTATTGCGGGTTTCATGAACGTAATAGCAGGACGCGCCCTTTGGGGTCAAAATTATCCGGGCTAAAAAAGTATATAATAATCGATGAATAAGGAATGAAATTATTGATAGGATAAAGGACTGAACCAGAATATTTAAATATTAACAAATCATCACCAGGAAGCTGGGATTAATTAAACGAATGTGTTCTGATTTTTTTGTAGGAATATCAAGAGGACAATATCAGGATATCAAAATATACATATATGCTTGTGTCGTGAATAAATGTTACATTTCAATAACACATTTATATATTTTAGTAGTAAGTAAGAAAAATAATCTCAAAAAGTATTCAGAATAGTGGCGGCTCTGCAAATTTGAAGCTTATAAGTCACGAACGTATTTAAGGGAAAATCGCTTCCCTTACCCAAGCACGGTGTTGAAAACTTTAAATATAATAGATACATAAAATTTGTAAAATGTTAAAAAATATATTTGTCGATTAGGTAGCTAATCAGTACAATGAAAAACTTCACCGATATAATCAGTATTCACTGATTCTATATCCCACTTTATTGCTTCTATCTACGAGTTGGAATTCATTCAATTTTTGTTTTAAATGCAATATAAGCTTTTAAGTAAAATTACAGACACGACTACTTAATTATGTCTAATCCAAGAAATAAAACTATTTCAGTTACATAGGTAAATATGCAGCAACTAAAATGTAAAAATCGTGACAAATTAATTGTGTTTAACGCGTATCTTCATTCATATCTACTATTAAAACAAAATGTTGCGTATAGTGATGACTGTTATTAGGTATAGGCCCTTCTTTTCCAATAATCTACCTTATTGATTATTTTTAGTTCTTTCTTAGAAGGAGGTTTCAATCTATACGTACCTCTTATTTATTATCTTTACAACATGTTAAATAGAAGTTTTTTTTTAAACGACTTCAAAAAGATCTGTTTTTTATGTTTGTTCAGCGATTACTCCCAAAGGAATTTCGACCGTTTATACTGGATCCTGTTCCGGGGGATCGCGAAGTGATCCCATATTTTTTTTCATTAACATAGCTTGTACCGTTTCTTCGAAAATGGGGAAAAACTTTTTTACCGATTTTCTTATACACTATGCTTTCTTATACAGTAAACTTTGGTGGAGACGCTGGTATTAAAAATATGAAAAAATTATCTGTTCGGAACATGGGATGTAATAAATTAAAAACGAATTGGATGAGTTCCGGGGATCCCGAAGTGGTCCCATACTTTTTTCAATAGCATAGCTTGTACCGTTTTAGAAAATATCTACGTTTACTTTTATGTTTTTTTGGGCAATAACACCACAATCGAAATAAAACGACGTATATAAGTTGTTTTGTTTCGATTGCGGTGTTATTGCCCAAAAAAACACAAAAGAAATCAAGAATGTGCCACAAACAAAGTTTAGAAGACAAAATATGTAAGCTTTGATGGTATTAACTGTTCGGAAGTTGGTAACATTGTATGATCTGTGGGTGGGGTAAATTTTAAATAAATTGAATTAATCAAAATAAATGTCAATTAATAAGTATATACAGTGTGTATTCATAAATCAAATGATTTATTTTTATTGTTGAAGAGAAAAAGTTATTCGTCATAAACAGATTTGCAAGGTCTAAAACGTAAACAGTAATCATTCCATGTCACTTTTTTAACTGTAGGTGAGGTTAGTCGTCAAAGAGGAATTTTGATTACAAATTGAACTATCTTCATTTTTGTTAAGATTTAAAATTGTTATGAAATAAAAGTAATTAGAATATAAAACTGCATCTACTTATGCCATTGCACTAAAAATTGTATAATAAGTATTTCAGTAACTTTATATACTCGGTTTAAAAAAATATATCAATTTTGTTTAAAAGTAAGTTACCTTTATTTTTTTATAATACCTCAAATTGTAATCAAATAAAGTTTATTACAATTGAAAAGTGCATCCAATCGTGCTGTATTATTAAAAATTGTAATAAAAGTTGATTGGAAATAAATCAAAATAAATGTCAGTTAATCAACTTCAAGGTGGAGGTTTTCAATTGGTTTCTACAGTGTGCCTTCATAAATTGAATTCAAACGGAATAACGTTCTTATAAAGAAAAAGTTATTCTTCATAAATATATTTGCATGTTCGGAAACGTGTACTGTACCTAATATACGAGGTTTGTCAAAAATATGAATTTTGCTTAAAAGTAACATACCTTTATTTTTCATCTATACTATTATAAAATTGTAAGTTCGTCTGTTTTGCTGAATCTTTTTTTGTTGCATAGCCTATAGTTTGACTATCTGGCTAGACATATTATCTTCCTAAATTGACAGAAACGGTAGATATAGCGAAAAAACTTCTACCATGTTGGGTAATACAATTACTCAATTGGTTCCACCGCACGCACATAATACTAGATATTGGCATCAGCTTAGCTTTTATTCAAAACTCGGAATGTACCAATGTAACATGTTTCGATTTCAAAAAAATTAACTGATATAATAAGCATAATTTTACAGAGTGTTCTGTATATAGGAAACTTAGAGCAGAGTAGAATTAAATGGATTTAAGAAAATCTAAAAAAGTTATATTTGGTGTCCTGGTTGAAATAAGAGAGAGCGGAATTAGTTATACGGGGTGGTATAAAATTGTTATATTGAGTGGGCCATAAACAGTTCCATATACTAAGTGGTTGAAAAAGGTAGGTAGAATATTTATAGTTTGGATAAAAAATCTTTGAAAAAATTCTTTGATTTATGTTCTTAAGATATTAGAGTTATGAAATGGGTTGAAGAAATGTTAAAAGCATTTGTTTATACAGGTTGTTTGAAATATAAGATGGAGCAGAATTATAGTTTATGTTGTGGTTAAAAACATTTTTATATCCACAAGCAGTTGCATATATAGGATGGGTGAAATATATGTCGCAGAGAATAATTACAGCTATACAGGTGGGTTTAAAAAAATAAGCAATATAATGATTTACAAGCTGTTCCATTTACCGGATGGTTGAAATATAGGGTGGGATAGGGTTCTAAGGATACAGGGTGGCAAATAAGTAGTTGCATATAAAAGGTTGTGAAAATATAGGGTGGTGTAGCGTTATAACTATACAGAGTGAGTAAAAAATGCTAGAAAAATTTTGTTATATAGCAGTTGCATATATGGAGTACCTGCAACATGGGGCGCCGTGAAGTTATAGTTATACAGTGTGATTCACATAAGGTTAGAAAAACTTGTAAATGAAGGGTGGTTTAAATGAAGTGTGGAGGGAACTTATACTTTATAATGTCGTTGAAAAAATATGAGGAAAAATTGTGAAATAGCATAGTTCATAATAAGTTGCAAAGATAGGATAGAGTTGAAATATAGGGTGGAGAAGTGTTATGGTTAATTATTTAAAAAAATGTTTTATTAGTTAACCACTAAGCAATAGTGTATACAGGGTAGTTGTAATACAGACAAAGTGATTCAAAAACATGCCGTAAAAAATTGTTATATACGGTGCCTAGTAAGCAGATACGGTTTTGGTGAAATATATTGGGCATTGATAGATTTATAGTTATACAGGGTGGTACAAAAAATGTTATATTGGGTGGCCAATAAGTATATACAATCGAATCAAAAAAGGTTGTTGAAATTGCGGGTGAAGTAGAATTATAGTTAAACAGGTTGAATTTGCATATATGTAATATCTGAAACAAAAATTATAGTTCATACAGTTTAATGAAAAAATTGTTAGAAACAGCTGCATATAAGGGGTGGTTCAAAATACAGATTTGAGACAAATTATACTTTCAAGGATGGTTCAAATAGTTATATAGCGTAGTCCATAAGCAGTTATTTATATAAGATAGTGAGTGAACCATAATTATAGTTAACTGTTTAAAAATGTTATATTTGGTGGCCCGTAAGCAGTTGCACAACAAGGTGGTTGAAATATTTTGTAGAGTAAAATTATGTTTATACAGGGTGGTTTAAAAACAAGTTGTAATGTTTGACAAATTGGCAGCAGTATATAAATAGACTTAGTTATAAAAAGTGGTTTAAAAAAATGTTGAATAAAATTGTTATATAGGGTGGCCAATAAGCAGTTACAGTTTGGGTGAGTGTTTAAATAAAAGTTTGGTGTTCGGGTGCAAAACTGTGTTTTTAAATTTGTGACACACCAAGGGTTCCACTGGTATTTCTATCAGGTTGGATATACAAAAGATAAAAAATAATTGTTATATAGATTAGACCATGAACAGTTGTATTCTACTATATGGAATATCTGAAATATGGGGAGAAGCAAAATTATAGTATTAAAGTGTGTTTAACATAATGTTAGAAAAAGCTGCATATAAAGGGTGATTAAAATATAGGGTAAAGGGAAATTGTACTTTAAAGGGTGGTTAAAAAATATTAGAAAATTGTTATAGAGCGTAGACCATAAGCAGTTGCATAGCTGAAATATAGGGTAGAGAAGAGATATAGTCAGGTATTCAAAAACTTATATTGGGTGACAAATAAACAGCAGCATATACAGGATGGTTGCAATATAAGGTGAAGTAGGGTAACAGTTATTCAAGGTGATTAAAAAAAATGTCCAATAAAATTGTTATATAGGGTCGCGCATATGTACTTGCAGTTTGGGTGAAATATATTCGGGATTGGTGGATTTATAGTTAAATAGGGTGGATTAAAAGAGTTAGAACATTTTTTATTTAGGATAATCCATATGTTTCATAAGTTATTTCTTTTTGCGAAAGCTTGAACATTCCATACGCGGGTGAAACCGCGGGTAACGGCTAGTATTATATAAAATTATTATCAAACAGGGGTAATAAGAATTATAAATTGTATAATAGATTTTCATGTCACTTTTCCAAATTGTGTACTAGGTTTGATAAAGAATAATAAATTTTGTTAAGTTAAGAACCTTTATTTTTGCAAATTGACATCAGACAAAGTTAATTAGAATTGGAAAATACGTTCTATTATGGTATATCAATTAAAACTTTATAACGATTTATTATAAGATTCCGCGGAGACGAGACTATTAAATGAATGTCAGTATAATTAACAGACGGAAATACTGTGGAACCTTTGGTGTGTCACAAATGTAAAAATACAGTTTTGCACCCTAACACCAAACCTTTATTTTAAACACTCGACGCCTTTTCAATAACTCTATCATCAATCAATCAGTGATGATGACAACTTAGAGCTGTTGAAACGGTGATGAGTGTCTAAAATAAAAAAACGTATGGTCTTAGGGTGTAAAACTGTGTTTTTACATTAATTAACAGACCTAAAGAATGATTATACTAAGATTGTCTACAATATAGTGGATCCACCTAAGTTAGAATCATATACATATACAAGTTATTCTATTCAACACTAAACGAGGTTGGTCAAATTAATAAATGAAAGTAAAATACCTTATTTTAGGCACTATCGAAACAGTTAATTAGATTTGAAAAGTAAATAAATAAATATATTTTATAAAACAAAAATTAATTAAAAAGCATGAAATAATTTTTAGCTACAACAATTAAAACTTATTCTGAAATTGGTGCCAATTTGAACAGCGAAGTTGCGCAGTACATCTTATAAATGTACTTCCCAAAATAGTTTCACTTCAGCTTGGCACCGACTTCAAAAAAAGTATTTAATTGTTGTATCAAAAAATTATTTCATGTTTTCTAGTTAATTTTTTTTTAAGTCGGTTTTTGTTTTTTATAAAAACGTATTTATTTCCCAATGGAATTGAATTCTCCTTTGAAGTATTTGTTGGTAAAATGACTCTCAGCACTTTAATTGATCTTTAAAACACTATTTGGTTATAAGGTGAATCTGATCGTCATTATGAAATGAAACTTCAATACCGAAAGTGTTTTTTTAAGGGAAGCGCACACCGAAACTTGACTGGACTTGAGTAGAGTATCGGAGCACCGAACCAGACTTGATAGGTCTTGCAAACCGACACGAGACTGTCCATTGTCCATTGTGGCACTAACTTTATGGACTTAGAATTTGTTATAATGACTTCTATTTCTCTAAAAAAAAAACGGTGGCTCTCACCATAGCTGAGCAACAGAATTTAATAGGGCGAATTTCTAACATTTTTTTAAATTAACTAACAAGCACTTTGTAAACTATTTTATTATGAGATATTTTTTTAGGGTACCCTTACAATATCACTCCGGATTTTCCCTCTCTCACATCACAGCAATTTTCTCCTAAACTAATGAACGGAAAAGGTTGGAATTTGGTATCAATGTATAGTTTAATAACCTGATGAGGAGAACATATTGTAAATGAAGAAAATTTGATTTTAGGGGTACTTCTGGGGAAAAACTAAAAAAATCGACTGCCCCCCTTAACCTCCGAAACTATAAGAAGTAAAATTTTGAAAAAATTACTATTAATTTTGGGGGGCAAATTACAGAATTAAATGGAAAATATAAAATTAAAATTATTTCTAACACATCATGTAATATATCAAATGAAAGGGCTTATTATCATCAAATATAAAAATGTTTACTCATTCCTCCTACCTTATCTCCGAAACTATAAGTCGTAAAATATTGAAAAAAATTAGGGATATAGGCCCTCATCTGAACTTTACTGGAAAAATAAGGAGAAACTCCTAATATTAAGTTGAGGGAACAAATTACAGCATTCAATAGAGAACATAAAATTAAATTCTTTCTAACGCATCGTGTAATATATCAAATCAAAGGGCTCATTATGATGAATACAATTTTCAATTTTTTAAAATGAATATTTTAAAATATATTAACAAAAATATTTAAAAAAATTACCGATTCTCCCTTTATTCCCCAAACTATAAGACTTAAATTTTTTGTTTACAGGAAAAATACGAAGAAATCCCTAATATTAATATTGGGGGCCAAATTATAGAATTAAACGGAAAATAAAAAAATATATTTTAACGCATCATGCAATACATCAAATGAGAGCTCATTATGAGGAATACAAATACATGATTTTCATATTTTTTAAATTAATTGTTTACAAGAGATTTACAAAAAGATATAAAACAATTCTCATGTTCCCATTTGTTTCCGAAACCATACTACCTAAAATTTTGAAAATAATTAGGGGAACTGGCTCACTTCAAATTTAGAAGAAAAATTAATATTAGGAACAAATTATAGAATTAAATGGAAAAGAAAAATTAAATTTTCAAATGCATTATGTAATATATCAAATAAAAGGCTCATTATGTGAATTACAAATATATAATATTTTTAAATCATTTGTTTAAAAGATATTAACAAAAATATTAAACCTCCAACGTTAGAAACTACACTATCTAAAATTTTGAAAAAATATGTTTTATTTGCATTTTTAGATAATAATCTGTCTAACCGATGTAATAATTTATTATTTAAAGTGAATGATGTAGCAAATAAAATAAAAAGTCTATGTCTAGGAAAATAAAAGTGTATATTTTTTATAAATTTAAAACCCTTCTTTAGGGTAAATATAAGAAAATGCACAAATTCCCTGCTTGTCGGAAACTGGAATATTAGAATCTTGAAGGTGGTACGGAACCCTTTAGTATGCGAGTCCAACTCGCACTTAATCAAATTATTATATACACGATATGTTGCGAAAATAGAAAATATAGTCTCATCAACTTCCGGAGGACCATTTTGGTACACTGGATAAACTGAACTATGCGTGAGATATTTTATTTCGTTAAATTTTTTTTTACAATGTATTTACAATTGCTACTGCCATGAAATACCCACAGATCACACAAGAGAAATACCCGAAATGGAATAGGCAAGCAGTGTTGGCATTCTTGAACGACAGCATTATGTGCTCAGGGTTGTAAAATTATCGTATTTTCTTTTCAGCGTTTTAAATTTAAATAATATAAATTTCTAGTTTTAAAATTTACCGTGTTTAAAAATTTAGAAGTTGTTTTATGATTTTTTTTGGAAAACTGAAAATAATTGAAGTTAAAACATATGTTTCACCTGTAGTTTGTTGACTGTTAAATATGAATAAAAATAATATTTAATCTTATTTTTTAAATAATTTTATCAAGTCGAATACAAAAAAATTGCCATATAAATTATAATTTTCGTTTTTATATTTTTATCAAGATCTGATTTTGATCCAGCTCCAAACAAACATTGAATTGTTATTATTTCAGTATTATAGGATAATAATTCTTAATTTGATTACCAATATAAATATCAATCATTTTTTTCAAACCAACCGTCCCGTGACACCACCCATCGCTTAACGCTTAACAGGGCACTCTATGTACAGAGGGCTAAGTGTCAACATTAGAGCTTTTACTCTGGAGGTAATGGGTGAGTTCAGCAGATACAAACTGTTGTGAACTTTTGCTAACGTTTCATGTTTTGTGCTGCACGTTTCATGTTTTGTGCAGCACAAAACATGAAACGTAAGCAAACGTTGACAACAGTTTGTATCTGCTGAACGCACCCATTATTCACTAATAAAGTGTCAAGATTAGAACAAGAGAGCCATAGAGAGAGCAAGAGGCTATTCCACTCGATTGGGTGCGACTTCTAATGAGCTAAGTCCAGTATGTAGTTCATTGGCTGCTTCTACTCACCAAGTGAGATAATCCTCTTTATTGCCTTTATTGCTCTCTCTAGTGTCGCCCCGATATTTGTGCATTTCAGCCATTTCAGTTATTAATAGGTCCAGGCAAGAGATGGCTCTTTCAAATTCTGTATTCGAGTTTGCAGGAATAAAAATATGACATGGGAGCATAGTAAAAATTTTGATTTAAGCAGGATTAATAGGATTATTTGACAAAAGTAAAATTATGGTATAATTATGTTATGGAACCTGGATTATTGTACAATTTTGCCACATAACGACACCTCAATGTTTAAACGTACAATGTGCTGAATTATGTGTTGTGTACGATAATTATGTGACGAATGCTAACGCACATGCTAACGCTGTAGGCAAGGCGCAAACTAGTGGAGAGGGGGCACCTGAGCTGGTTGTGATCCAACCAAAACGGATCGCCACCGGAATCAGGAAAGAAGCTCATGCCATGTCAAGTCCGTTCTGGTCCCAGTGTCGCCGCTCTAAGGTAAACACCTATGTTGGGTCCATTGGGTTCGCTCTTGTACTTCAGTCAATTCCAGTCAAGTTTCTTTCTGCACTTCCCTTTTAGCGGTGTAAACACTGTGTATTTGTACAATTAGTACACTGTACACGGTGTGTGTATTCACAGTGAGTACACCGTGCATACACGGTAGTAACATATACAACGTATACTCACATGTTATGTATTTATACACAAATAACTTTTTTCAAACGAAATGAAAAAAAACACAAATATCGTCAAAATACCACCGAAATAACTTTCTAATAGGAGTACGTCGAAATGACAACATCATTTTTATAATCTAGTTTTTTTGTAATGAAATTACTGAAAACAACCATGTTTTTTAATCAATCAAAAGTCATTGGGGCAATTTAATTTACAATTGATTCTGTTTATATCTAATCAACATAACTGAACTTAACTAAAAGAACATAACATTGATACATGATAACTAAAAAAAGCATTGATATACTTATGATGGTTATAGAAATATTTTAAGTTACTTTTATTATTGACTTTATCATATAAGATGTTTTTTGAATGATATTTGTGGCATATTTTTTAATATATAAGTACTTCTTGGGAAATAACACCACATTTACGAAAATTAGTTACGTCAGAAATCAAATAATACATATTGTCAAACATTTTAATTTTACATCTTAGAATTGTGTCTTTTTTATCGTAGTTTCTTAATCATTGACAACGGGGTCTGACCTAGACCCCGAAACGTTTGGAATATACTGCAATTTTCGTAACTGTGGTGTTATTTCCCTAGAAGTACTTAAACATCATATACGATGTTTGACACTCACACTCCCTTTTAAATTACTATTATTAATTATTTTATTTTAATGAGATACTATTTTAATATTGTTTTTTTTTTGAGCTCAAATCTGCTAGAAAACCTATTAATGAACTCAGGGAATTAATTTTCATTAGCTTCTTTAGCGCATGACGGTGAAATATCCCACTGCTGTGCTAAAAACCCAAGCACGATTCTGAGTCCTAGTTTTTTTTTAATTTCCGTTACACGTACCACTGTAGATATACCGTATACAAATGCAAGAAATACGAGGTATAAACACAGTATTGTCACGGTGCTCCCACTGTGTTTGCACCGTGGGCCCAGAGCCGTTAGACTGTGTCCGACGTAAAAGCGATATGCGCGGTGCGATACGTCAATGTGACAATTATACCGTGTCTCACGTAAACGCGATTTGCGCGTTGCGGGCGGTGCGTTGCTTCGAAGTGGCAAGTGCAAACTATCAAACACATAAAATAATACATTTTGTCCTTACTGGAAAATTAATTCGTGCGATTGTAGCAATTTTGTGTTGTTGCGTCTTCATTTGGTTTGTTTTAGTCTTTAGATGCGAATTGTCACATTGACGTTACGCACCGCACGCACCGTGCATATCTCGTTTACGTGGGACACACTCTTAAAAACAACACCTGCAGGCAAAAACAAACCAACTGACCGATGCGACAACTTAAAATTGCTGAAATCGTACAAATTTATTTTCCTGTAAGGACACAAGGAATTATTTTTATGTTTTGATAGTGTGCGGCTGTCACATTGACGCAAACCACCGCCCAAAACGCGCATATCGCGTTTACGTGGGAGACAGGCCCGCGGTGCGGGCGGTCCGATACTTCAAAGTGACAGCCGCAAACTATCAGACACAAAAAGACTTCATTTTGTCCTTACTGGAAAATAAATTCGTGTGATTGTAGCGATTGTGTGTTGTTGCATCATTCAGTTCGTTTGTATTAGCCTCCAGTTGAAGTTCATAATTGTGTCATTGACGTATCGCACCGCCCGCACCGCGCATATCGCGTTTACATGGGACACGGCCTTAGACTCCAAAATAGGAAATCCGATAATATTTAGGTGATCCATACCGATTCGCATAATATGTGGATGAGCATTATGGTAAACAAATCAGAAGTTTCCCCGAACAAAAGGTAGCGTACGTAGGGAAGAACAATGGCCTCCAGGCACTGTAGTAGATACCTGTCTGCGGTTAGGGTTGCGTGTTCAATGAAAAGTAATTCCGGTTGTAAGAAATACCCGCCCATACTGTATTACCTTCGCCACCAAATGGCATTCTGAGTGAAATAGTAAAATAAGGGAAGGTGCAAATCGGCCCCCGGGTATCATCCATACATGTTTGATTCCATCTAGAGAGCATTGGCAAAAATTAATATCGCGGATTTCTCTTTATTTCTCCTGTACAGTCAGGTGAGGCACTATATCTAGAATTTTAGGTGTTATACTTTCGGAGATAAAGGCGGAATGGGTATTTTTTTGTTTATTTTTGTTTTATTAATATCTTTTGAACAATTTATTTAAAAAATGAGAAAAAAATATATTTGTATTTCTCATAATGAGCCTTTCATTTGAAGTATTACATAATGCGTATGAAAATAATTTAATTTTTTATTTTCCTTTTAATTCTATAATTTGCCCCCAAAATTAATTTAAGGGTTTTCTCCTGATTTTTCCTGTAAAGTTCCAGTAAAGCCCTATACCTCTATATTTTTTCAAAATTTTAGGTCTTTTAGTTTCGGAAATAAAGTGGGGGGAATGGAATGGAATTAATTTTAAGGGTTTCTCCTTATTTTCCTGCAAATTTCAAGTGAGGCCTTAATTTTAGGTCTTATAGTTTCGGAGATAAAAGCTGAGAATCGGTAAATTTTTGAATATTTTTTGAAATATCTTTTAGACTAATTATTTTTAAAATATGAAAAAATATAATTCTTATCTTCAGAATGAGCCCTTTCACCTGATACGTTACATGATAAAAATAAAAACACAATTACTTATATAATTTCCCCCCCAAAATTAATATTAAGAGTTTCTCCTTATTTTCCTATATTAACTTTGGACATAGTCTCAAATGCCCTATTTTGTCAAAATTTTAGGCTCTATAGTTTCGGAGACACGGGAAATGGTTGATTTTTGTAAATTTTTGTCGGAGAAATCAGGAGTGATTTTATAAGGGTTACCGTATATGAAACATACGGCTCACCTACAGCTTGCAGAAAAACGTTTAAGTTAAGAAAATCATAGGGTCAATTTTAGGCGGTAAACTATAAAATAAGAAAATATGTAGTTTACCTCGATCAAAGTTAGTAAATTTAATATTAAAATTAAGTAATCCAATAGCCTAGAAGAAGTTGACTTCTATGGGTTTAAACCTCGGAACGACTATGTTTAATGTAATAACCCAAGAAATCTTGGTTTAAAATTTTATTTAGATAAATTTAGTATGCAGGATCGCCCCCCTGAAGCATGAAATCGCCCCACCCCGGAAGCACGTGTCTGGATCTGCACCTGCTTGTACTATACGGCGGTAGCCTGCATGCAAATATCATGGTACGATTACAAAGATAGAGCGCAATAGAGAGGGCAAGAGACTATTTCACTCGGTTGGGAGCTGCTTCCAATGAAATACCTAAGTTTGATGTTCTTCATTGCATTGGCTGTTTACACCCACGAATTGAAATAGCCTGTTATTGTCTCTATTGCCCTCTCTTTCTAGCCTTGCCAAGATATGCATTGTAGGCTAACTCTAGAACTACATGCTCTAAGCTTCTGGAGGTAGCCTGTGATGCACAAATATCGTGCTAATGCTAGAAAGAGAGGGCAAGACGGTACTCGATTGGGAGCTGCATGATCTACGTGCAATATGTAGGTAGTTTATTCTTAGAGCATTTACTTTCTAGAGATAGCCTGCAGTGCACAAATGAAGATAGGAGAGAGAGGGCAATAGAGAGGACAAGAGGCTATTTCTTGCAATAAAGCCCTGCACCTTAAGTGAAATAGCGAGCGTTGTCATGATTTATGCTTGACAGGCTAATCTATGGTATAAGAGTATGTGTGAAATAGCCTCTTGCACCCTGCACCTTCGAGCATAAAATATATATGGTCGAAGCCCTGCACCCTCTATAGCCATCTTTTTCTGGTCTTGGCACAACAATACTGCATTTTAGACTACCTCCAGAAGTATATGCTCTAGGTTAGATCTTGATTGTTGTATAGTTTGCATCAGAAAAAAAGAGAAATCGAAAGCACGTTTAACGTCAATGTCACTTGGTAAGTCAAATTTAATTACAGATGTCACTTATCACTTATTATTGCTGCTGTCAGTGGTGACAAGCAAAACAAACCTTTTCCCGATGAAAATGAATACGTAGCAAAAGTGAATAAGTATATTGTTTTTTTTTTTAATTCATATAATTATTTAGTTGTGATCTAGAAAAATATTTAACAAAAAATGGAACCCGCTTCCGGTACAGAACCTACCAAAAAAGTTAATTTTGAAGAACTCTCCAAAGAAGATCTCATTCGAAAATGTTACAATCTATTAGCAATAGCACAAAAGGCGAAACATTCGAAAAACACATTACAAGAAGAAGTTGATATTTTAAAAAATGAACTATCTAAAACCAAAGTCATATCTAGTGGCACAGAAGAGATGCTGGAGACATTAACACAGAAGAATTTGAATTTAACAATGGCTGTTGATGAGTTGAGAAATCATAATAAATCTCTGTCTAGAAAACTGGAGAATTGTGAATTAGAATTAAGAGAGAATCATGAGAAACTATTTTTGTTGGATAATGAAAATGGTTCTTTTAAGAGGCAAATTCAAAGGTTAACAGATGAAAATGAGCAACTTTTGGGAAATTTGGATGTTTTGGAGAAACAAATTGTAGAATTAAGTAAGTTAGGTGTCTCACAACAAAATCAATTATTACAGTTAGAAGAACATCACATTACTGAAAAAAATGGAAAACTTTCAAGTGATGGTAATCAGTTGACAGTCTTAAATGAAATAGATAGTTTGAAAACAGTGAAAGAGGAGTTAATGTTGAAAATCAAGAATTATGAGAACCAACTATTACATAAGGATAAGAGCATTCTTCAGATGGAAGAGCAACTACTGAAGAAAAACACTATAATTGCAGATTTATCTTCAAAGTTACAAGAACTGGAGAAATCTGTAATGGACAAATTCAATGAGAATGAAAATATTGAAACACAACTCAATACTGAGAATAAATTGATGAAGGAAAAAGTCAAAATATATCATTCCAAGATTGTGAAATTTGCCGGTATTGTGAAGCTTTTAAAAGAAGATAAAAATAACATTTTAAATCTTTCAAAACTATATACTGATCAAGTCAATACTTGGAAAAGTCAGTTGTATACTTTTAGAGAAAAATGCTTGAATTATATTAGAAATTTAGAAACTGAAAATGAAGATTTAAGATTACAATTAGAAAGCTTTTATAAGAAAGAGAATGAATTGGTTTGTTCAAACAAAGAAGAAAAAAGGCTTCTGGAAGAGAAATTTGAAACTGATATTAAGCAATACAAAAAGGAACAGAATAATATTATAGAAAAAACAAATACACAAATTAATAACTTAGAGAAGCTTTTGGAGGAAAGTTGTAATAAAAATTTAGAGTTAAAACTTCAAGTGGATAATATGATATTAGATATTGAAATGTATAAAAAACAAATAGAAGAATTAAGAAAAGAAAAGGAATCCTTTGAAAGTTTAGAAGTGCTGAAAGTACAGACCCAACAGTTATGCTTGAAAAATGAAGATCTCAACAAGGAAATAGAAAACTTTATTAATGTTGAATCAGATCTTAAAAATAAACTAAATGAAGCTAGGACTGAATTAGATGAAGACAAGGTGAAAATGAAAGTAGTCCAAGAGGAAAAAGAAAACATGATTATAGATATTGAAATGTATAAAAAACAAATAGAAGAATTGAGAAAAGAAAAGGAATCCTTTGAAAGTTTAGAAGAGCTGAAAGTACAGACCCAACAGTTATGCTTGAAAAATGAAGATCTCAACAAGAAAATAGAAAACTTTATTAATGTTGAATCAGATCTTAAAAATAAACTAAATGAAGCTATGACTGAATTAGATGAAGACAAGGTGAAACTGAAAGTAGTCCAAGAGGAAAAAGAAAACATGATGATAGATATTGAAATGTATAAAAAACAAATAGAAGAATTGAGAAAAGAAAAGGATTCCTTTGAAAGTTTAGAAAAACTGAAAGTACAGACTCAACAGTTATGCTTAAAAAATGAAGATCTCGAAAAGGAAATAGAAAACTTTATTAATGTTGAATCAGATCTTAACAAGAAACTAAAAGAAGCTATGAAAGAATTAGATGAAGACAAATTGAAACTGAAAGTAGTAGAAGAGGAAAAAAAGAACAGTATTAAGCAAATTAATGATTCTAAGGCAATTATAGAATTATATGAAAGTGAATTAGCAACACTTAAAAGTGAACATGCAAGACTTTCAGAGACTGAAAGAAATCTTTTAGATGAAATTATGTCATTAAAGAAAGAAAAAGACAACATTTTAGGAACAATTAAAGACAGCAATAATAAATACAACATATTGTTAGAAGAACATCAAAGTAAAATATCAACATTTGAAACTCTAGAAAACACTTTGAAACATGAAATAAAATCATATGAGGAACTAGGTGTGAAGTCCAGTCAAGCAATTGAAAAGTTGATGCAAGAAAATCACAATTTAGTAATTGAAAATGATCAGTTGAAACAATCATTGGAGAATATTAATATGCAGAAGAATTTCAGTAATGTTGAGTGCCAAACAGATTCAACTTTAGCAACTGATTTAGACCAGCAGCTAGCAGATTTGAAGAGGGAAAATACTGAATTACTATCAGACATGAATGAAATGAATCAGGAGCTCAAAGAAAGAGGGGAAAACATTTCTAAATTGGAAGCACACTGCGAGGAAGTGCTGAAAAAATTGCAGATTTATGAAACTCAAGCCAATAAAAATATTGATAACATTACTGAAAAAGAGGAAGTGATTGGTAAGTTGACCAAAGAAATAGATTCAATAACCTCTATTAAAAATGAAGAAATACATCAATTAAAGTCTGAAATAGAAACTCTAAAAGAGAAAATTAACTCAAATATGGATTCTTCCTATGCTGATGCTGAAACTATGTCAACTTCTACAATATCTCGATCAGATGAAGTTAATCGACTTAAAGAACTTGAGGGTTCTTGGG
The DNA here is from genome assembly GCA_034190945.1 of Octodonta nipae. Taxonomy (NCBI): domain Eukaryota; kingdom Metazoa; phylum Arthropoda; class Insecta; order Coleoptera; family Chrysomelidae; genus Octodonta; species Octodonta nipae. The sequence continues at coordinate 110,315,411 of CM067220.1, forward strand.
AGGAAAGGTATGGAAAATTAAGAAATTTGGCAGTTAAATTGAAAGGTAAAATAAGAGAACTTAATAACAGTTTGACATTACAACAAAGTGAAAATGAGGAATTGCAAAAGAAGCTTTCTGTTGGCATTAAAACTGTTCAAAATTTACAATCAAAATGTGACACTTTAGAAGATGACTTAGATAAGTCACAGAAAGAGTGTAAACAGTATATTAATAGATTAAATCAAATTGCACATGATATTTCAAAGGATAAACAACAACTTGCATCCAAAGATGAGATTATTGTTGATTTGAAACAAAAAGTTGAAGTATTGAGTAATGAAAAGCAGCTGACTGAAAACTGGAAAAAACAAGTTGGAGCCAAAGTCCAAACTTTAAGAAAAGATTTAGAAGCAAAGGAGCTTTTAAGAAAGGAACTTGAATCAAAAATAAATGAACTCAATACTGAATTGCAAAAGAAAGATGAACTTATAAAAACTGAATCAGAATCTCACAATCAAACTAAGGCACTGCTTGAACAATTAAATGATCAAAGTAAGAAAAATTCAATGTTAAATTTGGAGATGAAGGATTATGAGAGGAGTATGAAGGAAATAACTAAAAAGATGGACAAACAACAAGAGCAAGTTGCAGCTTTGAAATCTCAAATTGATTCACAGAAAACTGTCATTGAAGCCTTAAAAGAAGAAAGGAAACTACTAGAAGACAAATTATTGATAGCAGAGCAAAACTTATTTGCAGCTAATACTGAAACTGGGATCTATAAAAGCAAAGTAGACCAACTAGACCAAACACTGAAGGTAAAAGATGAGAAAATAGAATCCCTTACAAAGTTGTTGGAAACAGCAAGAGCAGAAGTTGAAGAAATATCTATTGAGCTTTCAAGAACAATTACTGAACATCAGAAAGCTAATGAAGCTCTTAGAATTGAAAGAGATCATTTAAGAAGTCAAAATGCTATTGTACAGCAAAACTTTAGAGATTTACAAGAAGAACTTAATATAAAATTAGGAGAATTAACCAATATTCAAAATGAATATGAAGGATATAAAATAAGGGCACAAAGTGTTCTAAGACAAAGTCAAAATAGGGATGTTGGATTTGAGGAGAAATTGTTAGAAGAAATAAATTCATTGAAAACAAAAAATTCTTCATTAAACACAGAACTTGAGGACTACAAGTTAGTATAACAATAATTATTTTTTTTATTCTTGACTTGAGTAAGTTTTTGTTGGCATTTGGGTCATAAACTAAATTTGAGGAAGTATTCCCAAAAATAATCAGTCCAAGACAAAAAAATATATATGCCTAAGCAAGAATCAGTTACAACTGTTAATCAAATGTTCAGTCAAATGCATCAATGTTTTGTGGAATTCCAATTACAATAGTAATATATAAATTAATAATATTTATTCTGTATGCAATTTAAACTACTAGTGCTACAGTGATCCCATTTACAACTTTGAACTCTCACTTGTTGCTATTATAAAAACATGTTTCCCTGGGCCTTTTGCTTCTTTTTAAAATCACTTAATAGCATGTACTGTTAGATGTTATTTCACATACATTATTTAGTGAGCACTATCACTGATCTGGATTTACCAAGTCTTACATTTCTCTGATCAATTGTTTTATTATGTTTTCACCATTAACCCCGAAATCAAGTGTTTTGTACACTAAACATTTTTTATATCAAGAGTTGGCTACAAAAATTAAACATAATAAGGTGTAAAGAATGCTTAATAGCTGACAAGCACAAAACTCTGCAGTCATCTATGTAAACTTCTGGCAGTCTCTTCGTTTTTTTTTCTGGCTTTAATAAGCTGGATATCAATTCCAAGATGTCACAATATGTACCTATTAATTTCTCAAGCAGTAATTTTTGGAAATTTGTCTTTGTATTACCTAAACTATTAATGAATTATTATCAATTATTTTGGATAAGTTTAAATACTCTTTTTTATGCATTAAGAATATTTTATTGTTACTACAGAATAACAATATTCACAGTCTGATTTGTCAACTACATATCCCATCACTGATATAATCAATATCAGGGGTGTCACTAGTTTTATTTTAGATTTGTGGGGCAAATTGTCAGGTTTTGGCTTACAAGGGGGGGGGGGGCAATTAAGCAGGCCTAAGAGGGCCAAATCAGAAATTTTCTAGTATTGTAAATAGAAATGTGTGTTTAATACATCAGGTGAAGAATGATTATAATTTTAATTTCCCATGTAACCAAGCAGCAAGGGTCTGTAAGAGAAGTCCAGGGCAAAACCCTCCCACTTTCTCATACCTGGTGACGCCCATGGTCAGTATCTGTTTCACTTTCTAAAACATAAACTAATCTTTTTATGATACTGTTGCATATCAGTAATCTATTATTTAATACCTAATTGAATTGTCCCTTCAGATATTTGCAATGTAACTCATACTTTAAGTAGCTGCCATAATTCTGATTGATATGGTAGCATTAATATTTTTTATTTTTAATTAATCATGAATAACTGAGTACAATTAGACCGTTTTTTTTTCAGTCTGATATTACTTCTAATACTTGGGAAAAGTGTTGTGCTTATTCCATGACATGTCCCAAGTTTAAAAGGGCATCAAATTTTTCTGCCATTGAGGCAATATTATAAAGGGACTTTGCTTGCCTTTTCTGATTAATGCTGAATGACATTCATTGAAAATTATCACAGATTCTATAAATTAATATCTTATATAACTGGTATGTATTAAAATGTGTAATTATAAACTGTATAAATATTTAATCAGATGAATTATGCAAGACGGATATATCACATCATTCAAATTTTTAATCAGCTGGTCAGTGACAGAGTAACAGTCACACTTTACAATGGGCTTGTACTCTATTTATTTGTTCTGTGTACTGTATAGAATTACAATTTTTACCTAGTATTATGCACCAGTAAGAATTTCTAGGAGGAACAATTACTTCCTCTGGATGTTCCAGTTTTTATTTCCTTTATTTTTTTATTGGTGTAGTACATACCTATGTTTTGTAGCTTGAAGAAATAATAATAAGCTATTTGTTGATGAAAATAAGGTAATTTTTTATTTCCTATCTCGTCTGTTAAAATCACTTTTTTATTATTGATGGAGTTCCAAAAGAAAACATGCAATTAACATTAGTAAATATGTTTAATAGTTTAAAAAAATAATAGTAAACAATTTGGTGGTAAAAATAAGATAAATTATTGACTGAAATTTAACGATGATATTTATAATGTAATATTATTTTCAGGAGAGTTCAAGAGAAACTAGAAAAAACTGTACAAGAAATAACATCTGAAAAAGATATTTATTTTAAACAAATGAAAGAATTTGAATCAGAACTTGTTGAAGTAAAATTGCAATATACACAGCTACAGGCAAAACATGAAAAAACGATTCTGGAAAATGCTGAAACTGTAAGAAATTTAAAGGTATTTCTTTTTGTTTTGATTTTAGCACTTGCATGTCATCATGCCATCATTTTTAGATTCACGCTGACACGTTATCTCAGTGCTATCGTCAACAACTATCAGAACAAGAAAAACGATATAATCAAGAGATTATAGACCTAAAATTACGTTTAGACAATGCTCTGACATCAACTGAAAGTGTGACTATTCCTCCAACTACTCCTAGAGAAGAAGCAGAAGGTTCTGAGAGTACAGGTAGAGATTATTTATACACATGTAATAATTTCATCATTAGCTAGAATACTTGTGTGAATATAAATTCAGGTTTTTATTTTAAACACAGTTTAAGGACATTTCTTTCTTCTTTTCTCTTCATTTGCATTATACTTAGTAGTAATAATCAATTTTAGAAAACAGTAATGCCGCTGGTACCAATCCAATTCCCTTAGAAAAACTTTTGGAATCAGACTCCAATCAGAACATAGATAAAATACAGAAACAATTGGCTGAACAAGAATCAAAAGTATCTCATTTAACAGCATTACTCTCTGAAACAGAAAAAGATTTGATAAAACATGTTCAAATGAATAATTTATTAAAAGAAGAAATAAGAAGGCATCAAAGATCAGTTGAACGAGAAAAACATGCAGAAAATTTGGAATATCTCAAAAATGTGGTAGTAAAGGTAAGAGCATCTTTTTATATTTTATTTGTACATCACAATATTATGAAACTTAGTTGATTACACTTCCAATCTGAAAGACAAATTATTAGATCCATACTAACTAAAATCTAATTCCCAGTTTTAAATGGTTGAATCTTATTTTCTATTGTGCTGCTGAAAACCATTGTATGTAACTGCGAGTTGTAATCTTCTTTACAATATATTTTTGTTTCTTATAACATTTATATGTTTTAATTTGATATTTTTTGTACATTCCATTCCTCAGGTGCATTAGGTCTTTCAGATTGTGCTTTAATACTTTGATAATTATTTTGTTGGAAATCAAAGATGCAGTACCCATACTAGGTTTTGATGTGTCTAGTGGGGGCTTTTTTAACTGCTCCCCTGAAAAATCCTACATCGTTATTTTTCATTTTTCCAAGGTCTGTGCCATGTGCATAGACAGCGCTGGCGCTTCCCTGTTTACGGCGCTGCGGGGAAAATATGTGAGAACTGGCCGCGACTTTTAGATCTACTGAGTTTCGTTATCTAACAACTACAATTTAAATTCAAAGTGATGGTGGATTCTATTATTTTAATATTGTATATGGAGTATTGTTAAAAATTGAGTGCACTCTTTTAAACTTATATTTATAAACTTTAAGTTTGATTAGTTACTCCATTTATATAACTTTATGCTTTGATTCTCAGGCTAAAGCTACAGAAATGTTGCTTTTATAAAGAATCTGTAAAGATGGTTGGATGGGTTTCATAACTTTACAGTTATGTTTCATATGAAGCAGATTTATATTTGAAACATTTAGAAACCACTGGAATTAGAAAAGCGCAAGTCAATAATCACCCAGAAAAATTTATTGATAAAGCCTTAAACAATATCGAATACCCAACGATCACTAACGACCAACACCATGATTCACCAAACAACACTGAGCCCCAAGATAATCACATTATTACAATAATTATACCATGTATGCAGGGTCTCCCAGAAAGACTAAGGAGAGTGGGCAACAAATATAATATCAAAACTTTATTTAAAACAAGAAATGCTCTAAAATCTGTTATATTAAAACAAAACAAAAAATATAACTCATAATACAAATAACTGCATTTATAAAATTTCTTGTGAATGTAATACATTTTATATTGGAGAAACATGTAGACTTCTAAATGTTTGACTAAACGAACACAAACATTAAATTAAAAAACAACAGTTTCCAAAATTTGTGAACATAAATACAATTTCAAAATTTAGTTATATTTCACAAAGAAGGTCACAACACGAAACAAAAGCTAAAAGAGTCTGCTTTAATTTTGTTATATGAAACGATTGCACTAAATTACATTGGCTGAGTTCAGCAGATACAAACTGTTGTCAACGTTTGCTTACGTTTGATGTTTTGTGCTGCACAAAACATGAAACGTGCAGCACAAAACATGAAACGTTAGCAAACGTTCACAACAGTTTGTATCTGCTGAACTCAGCCATTTTTTTGGTTCTGTCATAAGTCAAATAATATTTTCAAACATTTAAAATTTTCAATTTTAGAATCGTGCCTTTTTTCATAGTTACTTTACCGTTGGCATCGGGGTCTGACCTAGACCCCGAAACATTTGGAAATATACAGTAATTTCGTCTATTGTAGTGTTATTTCCCAAAAAGTGCTTAAACATTGACAAAATATGTCACAACTATTTTTCAGGAAACAAATTTCTATTAATCAAATTATTTTCAAAATATGAAAAAAAAATGTATTTCTCTTAACGAGTATATTTATTCAATATATTACATGACTAATTTTAGAATTTTTCCTCAACAATTAATAATATGATTTTCAGGTTATTTTTCTTGTAAAATTCTTTATTTTATCAAAAAAATTAGGTTGAATATTTGAGAGGATTGGTCTTTTGTGTAAAATTTCCTTCCAGAACGGACACAAAAAATAAAAATATCTGTGCCTTCGGCTGTTATATTTAATTTTCACCAAGTGTACATAAATTATAAAATATGTTCCAGTTAAAGCCCGAAAAATTTGTGCTGCACAAAATCACTTCGTGCTTTGGTATTCCGAAAACTACCCTCATCTTAAACTTTATCTCTGAATTTGGAAGTAAAACTCCTAGGTTGGCAACCCTCAATGAAAACACACACGAGAAGCTGTCAACCTACGAAGTTACCAACACAATATTTTCAGACAAAATTGGTGTAATCTTCTTGGGAAACCAAGGCAGAAGAGTGAGGAAAACGAATTTAAGAAAATTTACACCAATCTATGAAATGTTGTATGTTGTATTGTTATAGAGCAAAATTTAACTCAATTTTGGACATAAAATTCAACAGCAATTCGCTTATACCATCACATCAGTAGCAGTTTGTAGATAATTATTGCTAAGATTTTAACAGCAAACTCGTAGAAGTAAACTGTTTAAATAATGAAAACTCCATTTTCCATTGGTTTATTAAGTTAATGGTTACCTGTATACAGCATACTGATATTAATTAAATTACTTTTTTTTTACTGACTGGATCCGCCACTGTCAAGACATCGGAGGGTCCGGCGTTTAAGCCAAATTTCAAAAGCAGTATTAATACATTTTACGGCAGTTTGACAAGAATCCAATATATACGAAGTGAAGTGCATTTTATAAACTTTCAAAATATATTTTGCATATCGCTATCGAACAATCGTGGTTAATACGATACATTCTGCAAAATATTTCTACAAATTATTTAAATAGCAATTCTGCAAGATCTACTTAACCTACAATATCGATCTTCCGCGTTATTAATCTCAACCGTTATAATCAATCACTAGGAGGCAGAATAAGGATCCAGTTGTTATTGCAACCAAGTTATGAATTTTTTAAAATCACTCACTTTATATCGATTTTTCCAGCTTTTCTTAATGAAAAATGCTGCGATCAAAATTTATAAACACTCATTTTGAAGATTTTCTGGCTTGTGTGGTTTGCTTTTGAATTTCATGTGACTTAAAAATCTCTAATGACTGGTGTATATAATAAATCTGTCAATCTAATCTTGCTGGTGTTTTTAACCTTTTTTTCAATGTAACTTTTATCTTTTACAGTTTGCCACATTGACGAGTGGAGATGAGAGATCTAGACTAGTTCCCGTGTTAAATACTATATTGAAACTTAGCCCTGAAGAAGCTAAGCAATTAAATGCTGTAGCTAAAGGTGAAAGCGTTTTGAAAGGTTGGACAAACTACTTACCAGTATGGTCACCTAACAAACCTCAGTGATTTTTAAAAATATATACTGTAGATAAATGATTTGTAAATTTTGTACAAAATTGACTTAATAATACTGATAATTATCATACCATGTAAAATATTAAAACATGTTTTATAAATATATTTATATTTTTATTAAGCTATGGAATACTAAAACTATAGAAAATATGTGACTGCCAAGTATGCCTATTTTCAATTAGAAATGGGAGTGGGTTTATTATTAAATTCTCACCTCCGTCCATAGCAATAATTTGAATTTCTGTATTATAAGAATGTGTAAAATAAATTGTTATATATAATGTAGGTAATCATTTTTCTGTGAATGTATCCATATATATTTAAAACAATTTATTGTTGAATATGGTAGATTAAATATTTTAGTCGATTCTACTATTTCTTTGTGGAATAGAAACCTAAGGTGTTATATTTACACATTTAACTTGTAGTAGGAAAAAGGAAGAAATCCTCCAAAAGTCAGTATACATTTTTACTTGCTTGAAGAGTTATGTTCCTATGAACACTACCACATCAACCAATCCATCTTGAAGAATTTGATACAGCAGTTTTGAAATGTTGTGAACATCCATGTGAAACCACACATTTCATCTACTAATTAGTGGGTCATCATCTACAAGTTTAGCAGTTTATTCATAAATATTGAAGGCAGGACCAAGCAACAAGGGTAACCTAAAAATTTATAGAAAATTTTTGTTGAAGGTAGTTTTATTGGTCCAGCATTGGGATTCTGTAACTCGTTATCGTCAAAATGGAACAGAACGTAATGAGTTTGTTCATAGAGACCAGTTGTCAATAATTCCAACGATTTAAACAATTCTTCGCGAGCCGAGTGCTGACACAGCCAACTGTCGAATTAGCTAATTCGCGGAGAAGTATTCGAACTGTTGGGATTAAGGGAGATAGTCTTTACGCCACAAACCAAATTTCTTAATAAGGAAAAGAGCGATTGGGAGTCACAAAACATTTTGCATCCTATCGTAGCGTTATAATTATATCGACTAATAGAATACGGCTGCAGAGAACTGTTCTTCAAAAATTAAAATATAAGTCATTACTATCTTAGTATCAAGGTAGAATAAACTAAACTAGCATAGTGATAGACAAGCGAGGAAGTCTTTTGATGAAGAAAGGGGATGATTGGATTATTAACGTGCTGGACACGGCAGATGCGAAGAGAAAGTTTAAGACTTATAAAAAGCTAAGTAGAGATGCTGGGCAGAGGTTGTAAATGTGTCGAAAACGACTTATGGGGGAAGGAGTATGATATGATGAGAAGGAATTGACCACATAAGAGGGAGGGCATCAAGTTTAAATGGGATACTATATTATTCTCATAACAGGAGCCGAACGAGAGACCAGCTTCAGGGGTGGCGGCGTTCTCGTTCGTCAGAGGGGGCGATCTCGTACGAAATAAAGTAGAGTTGGACTTGTCTATGACTTTGCATACACTCTGTTTCCTTGCCTTTGTATTAAAAACAGTCAGTTTAAACCCACATAAATTACTTTATTTTAACCTCTTGTATGTAACATTTTTGAGTCGTTCGGAGAGAACGACGGCACCCATCGACCATCTGGATCCACTCCTGGCCCGTGAAAGAGAATGATAAGATGAATGTCAGGCGGTGTAAGAGGCGCAGAGTAGAGAGTACAGTGGATTAAGATATCAGGCCCTGGATGAGGTGCAAGCAGATGAACCTAATTTAGTTGGTGATTCAATTACTAAGATAGAGACTTCAAAGAGTGACAAACGAACTCACTGACTGAACATCGGTCTGATCCAATCTCTGCCCTGGATTAATTAGTGATTTTAAGAATGTTCTATCTTTGGTAATGCAAGAATGAAATATAAAATAGTGTTTAATTTTAAACAAAGAGTAGTAGAGTGACGGCCATGGTAGGGATTTCCTTGGTTTTCCATCACATTGATTCTGCTTTAACATTTTCTATAAGGTATCTACTAGTAGGTATACTATAGGCATAGACTTACATAAAATGAGTGGTTGATGCAAAAAAGTGACGACACCATGTTTTACTCTTACCTTACGTTCTATTTCTGTCTTAGTTATGGAGCAGACAGTTAGTTTCTTTCTATCCCTTATGTAATATTTGATTGAGCAGAGAGATAGCACGAACAATGCCAGTCATCTTGTCATTAAAAATTGCTTGAGGGCTCAGGCGATGGTAATATATATGTATGTCTGTGATTTTAGGTATAGTAGGTATACCCTAGTTTTGTATCTATTATCAAAATCCACCTTTTAAACTAGAATAGTTGTACACGGTTTAATACTTTGAACATGTACTTTCTAGAGTTAGCTTGCAATGCACAAATATCGTGGCAAGAAAGAGATGGCAATATAGTACAAGCTCTAACGATTAATAGATAGAGCATACACCTTCTGGAGGTAGCATGTAATACACAAATGTTACAAGGATAGATAAAGAGGGAAATAGAAAGATCAATAGGTCATTTCACTCGATTGATAGGTGCAGTTAATGAGGTTGAATGAAGCTCCCAATCGAGTGAAATATCCTCTTACCCTCTCTATTGCCCTCTCTTTCTAGCCTTGGCACGATTTTTATGCACTGTAGGCTATCTCTAGGAAGTAAATGCTCTAAAGTTTAATATTTGTAAACTGAGCTACTTGCTTTTAGATGGCACTTATTATTTTCTTTTCGTAGTTTTTCTAATTTTGTTAAAAAGAATTAAAACAAAAAATATGCCAATTGTAGAAAAACAACCACATAGCAATATACACAATTTTTTTCAGTGAGAAGTGCTTGACATTGTTTTATTGTAATACGAATTATCTGTACTCAAACAATTAGTCAGTTTTTTTATTTACTGATAATGTGACTATACAGGCGTTTGCCAATTTTATCTGTGGTGTTAATTGTGAATTTGCAAATTTATGTTAATGTTTTAATTAATGAATGCTCGATTTTATTCAGTAAACTATCATTTCGTATGTTATTATGTGAATTAAATATATTTTTTAATCGTCTATCAAATAAAATTGTCTAAATTAGAGCTATCATTGGCAACACTGGCCAGTCAACAGAATTTACAGTCGGCTAACCTCAAAGTTTAATTCTAAATTTATATTCATATAAAATTCTTTAAATAGTACAAAGTAGTTATAAAATTCCAATAATTAGTTTAAATTGGAATGGGAGATAGAGACTGGAGGCCTTTTATTTATGGTGGTGTTGCATCTTGTGTCGCCGAATTTGGTAAGTAATTTTTTTTGTCAGCAATTACAATCAAGTCAGTTTTTTTTTCAAAATTTTTGCTAAGCTGCTATCCACTAAATAATACTTTTTTGTAGACAATAATATTCACAGTGGTTTTTCTTTTCCGGCACAAGGATCTCAAAATATTTTTATTACAACCTTATAATTTTATATAGGAACATTTCCCATTGACACTACAAAAACCAGATTACAAATACAGGGGCAAAAATTGGACAAAGCCCACTCAACATTGAAATATAATGGAATGGTAGACTGTTTTTTGAAAATAGTTAGACAAGAAGGATTTGCATCCTTATATTCAGGGTAAGTTGATTACAGATTACATCAAATTATATTTTTGTAATTTACTTACTTTGTTTAATAACTGGTTGGCAATTTTGATTGTATGATTAATTTAACAGTGAAGATATAATGAATCTTCCATTTGGATTTTTAGTTAGATGATGGGATATCCATACATTTATGTTAGCTCTTATTTAAATATTTCTGAATTCAAAGAAAAGTAAATAAAGTATCTAGTCGTGTCTCATCTCACATTATTTCAAAAGCAACATTTATTCTTCCTCTTAACTGCTCCTTTTTTTTATTTTTCTCTTACAAACGAGTTTTTCTCGTAATACACATGTTTGGGCGGAATTCTCCAGAACCCAACATTGATCCTTTCCCTTAACTGCTCCTTGGTTTCTATTTCTATCTCATAAATGACTTTAATTTTTAACGGCCGATTTATCGATCTTATTAGATGAAATCCAATTGGAAGACAAACCAATGATATTCAAAGGAGTTGACACGTTATAGAGGAACTCTCAGAGAGCTCGTGGGCAATTCATACCCAAATGCAATGATTGAAAGCTGGCTCCAAGGTTGCCAGACCTGACTCCCTTTAATTTTTTTGTATGAGGATGGGTCAAGCAACTCATTTATAATAGAGAAATAAAAACCAAGGAGCAGTTAAGAGAAAGAATAAATGTTGCTTTTGGAATAAGGTGGGGTGAGATGTGACTAGTGACTACCACTCTAGCAGTCAGGAAAAGGTGTGGCGAGTGCATCCGTAGCGGTAGATGCCGGTTTGAACAAAATTTAAAACAGATTATTGCAACTTGATGTATATTTTATTTTTGTAGTTCTAACTTTGTAAGTTACAATTTTTTTACAATTCTGATTGGTTTCCAATATGTGTATTATATTGTTTGAAAGTTTTTGTAAGCATTTGAAGTTCTGGATGTGCTCCTTAATTTTTTTTTGTAATGTGATAAATTGTTTAATTTAATGACTTTTTATGGAACTTCACCATTTGTGGACTCATCATTTTTTCAACCAATTATTTGTGTCAAATATCAAATGCAGAAGGGCAAACAAATATCATAGATTAGACATAAGTTTATTTGGTGAACATACAGTGAAAAATAAAAAAGTTACAAAAGTGTATATGTAAAAATCTGAGAATTAAGAAAACAAAAATTAAAAAAAAAACAAAAACCATAAGTTGTCTAGATGTTATATAGCCTACATAATGTGGCACATGAGCCCACCTATCTGCCCTGCAAGTTTGGTGAACCTTCTACAAAACACCCTGTATATTCACTCATACATGTTTGCACCTTTACACATTCTGATTTGACAAAGTATTCTCTCATTTGTTATATGAATTCACATTTATCCATCAAATTTACAGTAAATTATAGAAAAACCACAGCCATCTAGTCTTGAGAGCCACATTGAAGAAGATGAATACTATGGCAATTGTAACTTTTATCATGAGATCAAATCAATTTTAATGCACTTTATTGTTTCCAATCTGATATAATGGTTGCTTAAGCAGCTATTGTGTATGAGAATCAAAATATTTTTTTACTATTATTTTAAAGTTTGTGAAAAAATTCTTTGTGTTCCATTATTGAGTATATGTAACAAATTACATGACTAATTTCAGCATAAGAGAATACTTGAAAAAAAAAATGATAAAGCTCAAAAAATATAATTTTCTGTCTGCTGTTTTCAGACGAAATTAAAAAGGAAAAGAACGTCATTAGACATTCATTACTGTTTTATTCAGTGCCGTCAATAATTTTTTTAGTTATGGACTCAGATTTTTTTGTTAAAATAGCTCAGATTAGATTCAGCATACAATATTTTTAGACATGACCTCATTTCTGTTACACTTTGCTTACAAAAATAACATTTCAGGTCATTTTAATATAACATATTTATATAAAATTATTTTTTTTGTACATTACACAAAAACTTATTACTCTTTAATTAAATTATTATATATTGACTGACACTGCAAAAACAATAATAGTGACAGCAAAATGTCATTTGGAAGTAAGTATTATACAACCTCTTTAGTTGAAAATTATGATATGTAATAACTGTTGCACAGTCTCCTTAGTTGGTAAGTAATTATTAATTAGGTATAATATCATTCATTATGAAGATTACAAGTTGAACAAAACAAAGAACATTGCAATAATAGGATACTGGTAGAAATTTATGAAGAATAGAAAATGTAATAGAAATTGTAGATGTCAATTTTGTGGAATAATTATTATCAGTAATTTATTACTGTCATTTTATTTGTAAATGTTTAGGGTTCAAATATATTTTACACTAATGATTACTTTTGCCACAAACGTTGTATAACACTTGACATACCAATGAATGAATCTTTTATTACTGTTTTTATATTGTAATTTTGAAAAGCCTTTAAAGGTGACTAATAAGAATAAGCTGAAAATGGGAAATCTATAGACACATGCTTAGTAACTTGTTACTAAATCCTGAAAACACCATATCATTCACATTTCATATATAGGTGTGTGTATTTGTTGTTGTTGTTGTTGTGTATTTGTTGTCGCCATCTAGAAAATGAATCCAATAATTTTGATGAAATTTACTGATTTCATGTTAAATGATATATTTGCTTGTTGGCTTGGTTATAGAAGTCTATACATACACACTCTTTTATTACTGAAGTAAATCCAAAAATTATTCATTTTGTAATATGAAAATAAAGAGTTCTTTCTTGAAATTTATAGATTTTATGCTTTTATTTTTTGGTAGGTAAATGTTGGTTTCTGTAGGTGAATATATGAAATGAAATTGATTGATCAGGTACTACAATTATAAATGTATTGTACTCCATTTTGGTGAAGGGCACCAGGAAATCCATCTGCCTCAACATTGATCATTTTGTGAACAGAAACATACAAAAGTGGCATGAAGTAGCTCTCTCATATTGATTTACTTTCCCCCTGTTTTCAGACTGGCAGCACAATGTCTGCCCGACTTGCTTAACTATTTTTAGTAGCTTAATGTTTTTTCTGATTGTTCCTCTCATTGAAGAACGTTTGAGAACAGAAAAAAAAAAATTATTAAGTGAACTATCACATCCCAGTTTGGCAAAGGTGCTAGTAAAAAGTAAATACAGTATGACCCATTTCTACGGATGCCAGCCGTTTAATATCTATACTGGTTGATAAGTTTTGATGCAGTTTTTTTCTTAATTATGAAGCATATAAATTTTTATTTCATAACGTGATTTGTAGGTTTATAAATGAAAGTAACCGCATGTAGATTACTCTAGCAAAAAATTTTAAAAAGTAGACTAGGGATTTTTTTATTCAAAATTTGAATACACCATCTTATCAGTTCTTTTAAAGGACTGCATACTAAATTTTCCAACAACATTTAAATAATAACAGAGTACTAAAGTGAAACCATGTTAAAACTTCAAAAAAATTAAAGAGTAACATCATGGGTTTGAGCCTTAACTAAGTCAACTTTTAGTTAATTAATTTCTTTGTTTTCTACAAATAAAAATTTATTTGTTTAAAATGATTATGTTAAGTAATATAACAGTATGTTACAATATTTGGAGCACTCATCTTAAATAACTGAGGATGTAATGATTTAGTCAGATTTTGAATACAAATCCATAGCCTATTTTTTAAAATTTTTGCTTAAAAAATTTAATAATGCTTTTTTTTCAGATTTGAACATTCACATTTTTGTATAATGTAGACATATATATGCCTTAATAGTTTTAAAAAGTTACAACAAAATTGGTCAATACTAACAAAGATTTCAGAAGGTGACATGTTGAAATGGGTTACACTGTATAGGTATATAATAAAGTAAAAAAGAATTACTCATCCATTGTGAAATTGGGATATGGTTTTGTTACAAAATCCCATAGAAACAAGCACTGTCAGTTTTTGTTTCCGTGTTTTCCAATTTTCATGGCAACTATTCCAATTCTCTTTACATAAAAACATTATTCAGACTATTGAGATCATTAAAAAATAGCCAAATCAGTGATGGGCATATAAAAGTATACCACTACAATTTTTCCAGTTTAGAGAGCAAAATTGAAGTCTTTCGGGCATAAAATTCAACAGCAATACCATATACCGCTTATACAATTACTTCAGTAACAGTTTATAGATAATTATTGCTAAGATTTTAACAGCAACTTTCTGGTAACTAATACTGGAATATTAACCATTGTCAAAACAACAGATTATATTAAGTTTATATGAGCTGATGGATACTATTTAATAAGTAGTTTTT
The DNA here is from genome assembly GCA_034190945.1 of Octodonta nipae. NCBI lineage: Eukaryota > Metazoa > Arthropoda > Insecta > Coleoptera > Chrysomelidae > Octodonta > Octodonta nipae. Next base: position 110,330,620 of record CM067220.1, read on the forward strand.
GAAGAATTGTATTTTAAATAATTTAGAGAGCTATTTGGCACATATCACCGTATTGACGAGACTAGTACGACCGGGATATACAAAAGATATTTATTTTGAAAGTTCATAAATTCCACTTCAATTTGTCTATCTTAGTTTTTCGCTATCATGCCGAGAAATTGGTTTAAAATAATAGTAACCATTGCATTAAACGTACGAATATGCGAGTCAGCCAGCGGTGCACTGACAATAGCTGTCAAGGCACATGGACGGCTCTAGAATTTTCTGAAGGTGGGGGCACGAGATGAAAATTCTGGTAAATTGTATTATTATATGTTTTTTTTCTCAGCAGTTTATTACGTTTTTATTTACATAACTATTGCCTGCCTATATTGGTTTATTTTTCCATTGGTTTATTAAGTTTAATAATCGGAGGAGAAGTAAGTGTCCGTCGTTTAAGCCAAATTTCAAAAGCACTATTATTATATTTTACGACACTGACAAAAATCCAAGATATACGAAGTGAAGTGCATTTTATAAGCTTTCAAAATATATTTGGCATATCACTATCAAACTATCGTGGTTAATACGATACGTTCTGCAAAGTATTTCTACAAATTATTTAAATTGCAATTCTGCAAGATCTGCTTAATGTACAATATTGATCTTCAGGGTTATTAATCTGAACGGTATAAACTATCAGTAGGAGGTTTCAGCTGTTATTACAACCAAGTTATGAATTTTTTAAAATCACTCACTTCATATCGTTTTTTTTTATGTTTATGTTTTTTTTCAGTATTTGGCCAGCAGTATTAAGACAAGCAACATATGGTACAATTAAATTCGGTACTTATTATTCTTTAAAAAGTATTATAGTAGAATATAACAATGGCAGAGAAAGTGTTACCGCCAATGCCATTTGTGCTGTGATAGCTGGCGCTGTATCCAGCGCTATTGCAAACCCTACAGATGTCATTAAAGTTCGCATGCAAGTAGCAGGTACATCTGGGAACTCGAATATTGGATTAGTCAATTGCTTTAAGGATGTTTATACTCAAGAAGGAATTTCAGGCCTGTGGAGGGTAATTTATTGACTATAGTTTATATGCTATTATTTTTAATTCATGAGTTATATTTAGAAAATTATGGAAAATGTGGTAAACAGAAATAATTAGAGTAAATCAAAATAAGCAGTTATTACTAAAATTGACTATTTATAAAATGATTACTGAAAAATGTTTTGATCAAAAAAGCTCATTTTAATTTATAGGGTGTAAGTCCAACGGCCCAAAGAGCTGCTGTGATAGCTGCAGTCGAATTGCCTGTATATGATTTTTGCAAGAGCCATTTGATGACTTTGCTTGGAGATCAACCAGTAAACCATTTCATGTATGTGTGTTTTTCTATATATACTTGTAGTTTTAATGTAAACTTTTTGGAAAATTGTGAATATCAGTCAGGATCACTTTATTCATCATTCATGTAATTGTATCTCAAACAATGAATATTCAGTACAAAAGTGATATTTTTGTTGGGGTCTTTAATATTAGCCGATATGGAGGGATCTGCCGGTAATAATTGGTCATAAATGTTTTAAACATATTCTAGTAGTCAATGGTCAAAACCAGTGAAATCAGAGAAACGTCATTTTTTGAAATATCGAACCTAAAGCAGTAAGTTTTTAATTGTGTCTCTTTCTTAAATGACTTTTAAGTTATCTAGTTACTATTTTATATTTTTACAGAAATATTTAATTATCAATTTTGATCTATTTTATAAAAATCACTCCAGGAGCACTTCTAAGCCCCAAATGCGTCAATGTTGCCGATTAACGAAGCCATCGAGGTGAAAATGGTCCTCATCACTGAAAATGATATTATTTGGAAACTCGGCTTTCACTTCAGTTGGCACCAGAATCCGAATGGTACACTCCCTTTGCTTTGCATGGTCTGTTGACAAAAGTGTGAAGAGTTGTTGTTGTAATTCTTGTGCACGATGACGAATCGATGTCTCTGGATTTTGGCGACACTCTCGTGAACTGCCATGATGTTTAGTTGTGAACGGAGTTCGTGTCGTGTGGTTCACATCACTATAACTGAACCAGTACTTTGGAATATTTCTATTATTGTTTTCACAATAAATGAATTAGGAACATTCTATCGACCGAATATTGGACTTACTTTACGAATAGTGGCAATCAAACTTTCATCTTTTGACAATAATGTTTAACAATAACCATGTTTACTGACCCTCGTTTGTCAAGTTTTGATCTGTCACGTTTTAGTCACGTGCCAATATGACTGTCAAACATGGTGCGCAATTCAAATCTTGCGCTGTTATTCAAACTCCTTTTATATTTAGTATGTTATTTAATTTATGGACATTTTTTGAAAATTTTCCAAACATTTAAATTTCAAATTATAAACTCATTCTCTTCATGAATATTGAGTATCATCTTTTTCAATTCTAGATCTAGTCTCATAGCTAGTTTTGGAAGTGCAATTGCATCTACACCTATTGATGTAGTTAGGGTAAGTTTAATTTTTGAAATAGGCAGTAACAAAGTAAGACTATTTTTTAATTTTGTTATTAATGGTTTTATCAATTACAGACTCGTCTTATGAATCAACGAAAACTGAAAAAAGTTGGAGGGCCGCTACCACATATTTATTCAGGAACTGCAGATTGCTTCATTCAAACGTTTAGAAACGAAGGGTTCTGGGCATTTTATAAAGGATTCATTCCGACCTTGTTTAGAATGGGTCCATGGAACATTATTTTCTTTATAACGTACGAGCAGTTAAAGCAATTTTACTGAAGATTCTCTAGAATCTCTAATTCGCGCATTTTATTTTAATATTCCTAGTGACCTTTTAATTGGTTACTTTACCCTATTCCACTTTATTGTTTTTATTATTTATAATGTCCCGAATATACAATAAATTATTTCCACTAGATTGTGTTTTATTTTTGTTCTTTATCGGTATAAGATCTGAAAGAAGAAATATAAAGAAGGGAGCAAAAGACCTTCAGATATTGGGATAGCGCAAAAGTTCACTTTTAAAAATGGAAACAAATCCATAAAGGATAAATGGGGCCGTTGTTGAAGTCTATATTTTTCTATGATTTCTTGTATCATGAATACTAAATAAATATCTACTAACTCAGAATATTTTTTTATATATTCAGTAACTTCATTCTTCTATAGTTGAGAACTAGTTTTTATAAGATATATACTGTTACGAGAATTCATCCGACAGCAGGTGCAATCGGCCATCAACCAATTTGTGGAAGGGACAGTATTCGGATACTTTTGGGAATCCGAAATGTTTTGTCTCTTAATAGGCCGACCGCTGCCGTTACTGGGAATTCCCTTAAAGCTTCCAGAACACATGAAAGAAGTTTCCCGATGGTCGTGGTCTTACCAGACAATTCCGAGAGAAATATATAAATATGGTCAGCTGGCGATAGGAGGCATTCAGTTTTCGTCGGTCGTATTGTATAGTTAAGATAAAATGTAAATAGTTTCTGTGAATATAAATTGTGTTAAAGTAGTGGAAATAAATTGAGTGAGTTGGACCGTGTTTTTAAATAAATCCAAAAACTGAACAGAACCCGAGTGTGAAAATAAAAACATTACAATACGTTAACAAAAGTATCGCTATTAGGTTGCCTAAAAATGTTTCAAGGGTAAGAATAACATTTAAAAACAACTTACTTTAAATAAAAATACCTACAAACACCCTGTGCGATAAGTAATTATTTTGTGATGTATTTTGATATTTAAATTTTGTAGTTAGTTATGTTCGTTAGATGACTTTCGGTTAAGACGGAGTAGTTACACGTGTATATAATTAGCTAGACTATAATTTTAAAAATTACTTGTTATAGTCAGTTGGAAAGTTTAAAACTTGGATTAGTGTTCCTTAATTTTAAGTGTTCAATAGTGTATGTGTCTGTATGTTCAATTAATAGGCGCTCTATGACACTCAAGAAGTTATTGGTTTAAGTAAACAAAATTGAGTTTAAACCGGAAGTCCAACATTAAGCTGCTTCGCTTTCTATATAATTATTATAACATTGAAAAACACTGGTAAAGGGTCAATGAGAACCATCAAGGTTCAAGGCCACCCCCAGTCCGAGAATAGGGCTTTGCAAGAAGTTTACAGTTTTTGATTTTCCAATTTTCTGAAAAAAGATATGTTTTACGTTATAGACAAATATAGGAAAAAATATATCACTCTAAATCTATGCTTGAATATTATGTTCCATCTATAATCATCCAAGATGAAAACGAAAAGAGTCAAGATGATTGAATTGTTATAAGATTTATTTTTGATGCTTGTATATAAATTTGAAATATATTTTTCTACGGCAGATATAGTAAAATATATATAAAATGAATATATCCATAAGAAATTATTTAAATTTTCAGTGCATAATTTATTCTCAATTTTGCATATAGGTATGCATATGAACGAAATAATAATTTTTTAACCAAATCAAGTAACGTAACGTGTTGTATTCGCTATTTTACTCTAAAGATGAACTAGAATAACTTTAACAAAGCCATTTAAAAATTAGAAACTATCAATAAAAAAAAACCCTTCAACTATTGAAGCCAAATGTTCAGTACTTAGTTAAAAATATTAATTTGAATAATTCGTAACACAATTTTTTAATTTGAAAAAAAAATCAAGGTGTAAAAATTGCCCTAGCAAATAATTAATTTGAAGAGCAATATTTGGTATCATTTATTCAAATTGGCTTATAGTTTGAGGTGTAAATGCCTGAGATCTATTTGGTTACTTCACTTTTGTCAACTCTGGGGCAAGACCTTAAGTATTTTTTTTTGAAAATTCTTTACGACCGCAACAATTATTTTTTATTCATGTATTTCCAGTATATAAGAAATGTATAGAATAAAAAATATTTTTATGGATAAATTGTCAATTCGTTAAAACCGAAATTTCAGTCCCAAATTTCGGGTCTCGAAACCCCTTGACCCCCCCATCTAGCTACGGCCTTGTTCGGGGGTTGAAATAGTGGTGCATTGCAGTCCTATTATTTCATAGGATGTACGGAATGTTATAAATGTATGTACTATGTACGATTAAAAAACAATAATTTGAAATAAAAATAATAATAATTTAATTTTATTACAACAAAAATAATTTATGTACAATGATAACTAAACCAGGAATGCATTATAAGGTACACGAGCGAACAAATTTTCAGCGAAATTCCTTATTAAAATTAGCAATTTCTTTTTTAAGTGTGGCTTCATTTCTTTTAAAAGCTCTTGACTGTTTGAATTGATGAACAAATTCAGTGCTGCCTCTGTAACAAAAACAGATTATAGTTTATACACTACCTAGATATTGTATTGACTTACGAAGAACAGCATTTCCATTATGAATACCGTCCACTCCCATTTTGATGTCTTTCACAGAGAAATCCATTTTTATTTGTCGCACTGCGAGATGAACTCTCTCGTCTTCAGCATAATACGGTGCTGCCTTAAGATAGACCTTAATTTTTACACCCTCTGGAAAAAAAATGCTAGAATCGAAAAAACGAATTAAAAATTTTACTTACTGTATTCTCCCCAATAATTTCCCCCGCCCGATGCTTGAACAAGGATAAGGACTCCACTTGATTCGTAGTTGGCTCTGGCAGTGATTCTTGGAATATACATGGTGAACTGGTACTGGTACGTCTCAATGTCTGATCTACACACGGAAATTAATACTTTACTAAGAGTTATGTTGAACTGATTTAATTTAGTGCTGACGAGCAATTTAAAGTAATATATCAGTCAAAAGAGATTTTTTAAGTGATATAAAATTCAACAGCATGTAAATAATAGTTTATAAGCCATAATTGGCGCAATTTTAACACCAATCTCATATAAGTAAATTACCTCGGCATTAAAAACTCAAAAATATGGATTTTTTAAATTTTTTATATTCTGAAAAGTGATCGTGCGTTCGTAATGCCGTCAATGGAAAAGTAGGGAATAATAAAATCTGCAAATCGAGTGTTTAGAGATCTTGATCGCATGCAGAAATTTCATAGAGAAAAGCCGAAAAAAACAATATAAAGTGACTATTTTAAAAAATTATAACGTGGTTGTAATAAAAGCTGGAACCTTAATCTTCATCTTAATGATAGCTTATACCATTGGGATTAATTGGTCTCAAGATCGATTTTGTTACAATGTTTGATTGATGGTACTAATAGAGAACGTGTGTCTAAAATGTTCACACCAACAGCGGGCAGTAGTGGAACAGCGGATGTACGTTTGACTCATCGTTGTATTATTTATTGTATGTGTTAATCTAGTAGTGATTAAGAATTTTAGGTGAAAATAAAGATTTAATTTCGGTGTAAAATTTATTTTAAAACGCAAATAATAATATTGTTCATTATGTAGATTTTGCAGAATTGGAATTTAAATAATTTGTAGAAATATTGTGCAGAACGTATTGTATTAACCACTATTTGGATTATGCTGCTGATTTCATCCACATATCGCAACCATAAACTGGGTTTAAGAGTTGTTGTTCTTTCATTTGTGATTTGGCCTCATGGGAGGAAACACCTCAATACTTTTTTAGACCACCTTAATGGCATCCATCACAAAATAAAATTTACCATGGAGGTTGAAGCCAACAATCAACTGCCATTCCTTGACGTTCTCATAAATAGGAAGGAAGATGGAACCCTTGGCCATACAGTATATAGGAAAGCAACTCACACCAACATATACCTTCATGCTAATTCTCATCACCACCCAGCCCAACTACAAGCCGTCGTCAAGACTTTAGTAAGTAGATCACAAAGACTAGCTGACCAGGATAACATCAAACAGGAAATGGACAGTTAAAAAACAGCTCTGAGACAAAACGGATTTACAGACCGAAATATACAAAGAGCCCTAAAGTCAAAACCGAGAGAAACAGACGAGGAGCATGAGACACCAATAACCAAGGCTTATTTACCGTACGTCATGGGGACCACGGACAGTATTGCAAGAATTCTACGGAGACTATTTTCAATACAGACAGAAAAATAAGCACGGTGTTGAGGACTCCGAAGACGAGGATCCCTTTAGAACAACAGGAAGTGTACGAGATTCCATTTGCAGACTCTCATAAAACCTATGTGGGGCAAACTAACAGAAGAATTCAAGCTAGACGTGATGAACATCAGAACGCTATAAGAAAGCAGGAAAAAACAACATCCATTGCGGAACACGCCACCACGACGTCACACCGAATAGACTTTGAGAACACCAGAGTACTGGCAAATATAGAACACCCGAAATCAAGACTCGTAAGGGAGGCAATTGAAATAGCGAAGAGGCCTCACAGTCTAAACGCACGCAATGAAATCCAGATCTTATCTGAACGCCCAGGGCCAATCACACGCAGCCGTTCACGGTGCCAACCGATGGCGCCGAGCCGCGATTATATAACAGCGCGAGTGCTCCTGAAAATGTTAGTATTCGAGTAACTAGAAGCGAAAGCAGAAGGCTACGAGAATTATGCGAACCGACCTGAAGACGGCAAATGTGACTCTGCCGAAACGTCGTCATGTTACCATCGATCCCGGCAGGGATCAGTTATCAACTACGCGGATGAATTCCCGTAAACCTCCCAACACATTTAGTGCCCGCGAAAACTTAAAAACAAATACACATATATCATTTACAGAAAATGTTACCATAGATTAATTATTAAATTAATGTATTTAAAAATAAATATTAAATAATTTTTGTTTTTTTTTTGTGGTAACGACTGTGACGCTCATCTTATCTAATTCATTCAACTATAGTGTCTAGAGCATTGTTCCCATCGTCTCCTTTTAATTGAAAAATAACCTGAGCATATTATAAACAGAAATCTAGAAACAAAAAGGAGCGGCAGTCATTTGATACTGAACGATGGAAGCGAAAGCTTACGAATTATACTTTCCGTTTCTTATTGTCTCCTGTCTCTATTTCTATTTCCTTGTGTTATAAGTAGTAATAATAAATTTCAGGAGAATTAAAATAATTGTCACTATTTTGTGCTAAATAAAATTTGTTGAATTATTAACTTGCAAGTTCAATCTCATATCCGATGAACTGTAAATGCAACAAAAAAATTCAACAAAAGGTGTATGAAATTAATAGCGTTCTTTCTGACTTTCGACATATGTCAAGTCCGTAATACAATATATCGCAAAGAGAGAATTCGAGTTTTTATTAGAAAAGCAAGTTTTGTGCAGGTTTTCTATATTAATTGAATGTTATATTAGTTTATTTCCTATATATTATTGAGATTCTATAAAAGAAGAAACTCATAATGTATTTTACCTGGTATTTGTTTCTTACACAGTGAACCGAATTGTATGGGTATTTCAAGTGTGTGGTATCGGTGTCGGTGGCGGTGTCGAAACAAATGAAATCTCAAGTTATCCAATTTATTCCCTTGCTGATCTATTTTCATATGAGTAAATGTGGGCCCTATTAAGAAGCTTTCGCTTCAATTATTCCTTGTGCATACATTTTTATTCATGTTTTAAAATTATATAGAAATTAATCTAATTAGTATAAAAGATCCCAAATTTCATTAAGTACTGCTTTCACTTTTAGATAAAACCAACAAACTGAAGAAATCTTTCCTAATTTGCTTAATTTTCTAGCAAAATAAATTTCACAGATTATATCTAATTTTTGCTTAATTTTCTTCTGTAAGTACTTAACTGTTAGTTCTTTATAAAAATATATATTTTGATTAAATTAATTATTCTACGACACAAGCGAAATTAATCAAACAGACAGCAATAAAACATATGAAAAGAAAGAGGTACTGGAATTAGGTAGAAAATTATCATTTCAAATAAAAAATGATGCAATCATTGAGTAGAAGTCTAATTAAAATTAATTGAAAGATATTATTACATTAATTAGAAATAATTTTTACATCAACGAAATTAGATTTAGCTAGTGAATCGAGAAATTAGAAAACAGGCGATAGAAGTGTAGGAATGAAGATGTAAAAGTCGGGCTTTAGCCTGTTGAAAACATCCAAGACAATCCCATAACGAATTAATGGGATTTTAATATATTCCCTTATAGTATGGATTCTATGGACGTAACTTTTAGGAATGTATCGCTTTCTTTTCTAGTACCTTTAGAATTATGGAGTTTACGCGTATTTCCTAGTAAAGAATAAAAATTGAATTGAATGATTTTTTTCTGTGTAACTACACTGAAAATATAGAACTTAATGTTTAGCTTAGTTTGTATGGGTATATGTCTGGATTGACATCGACAAAAACATTTATTTATAAACATGGAGAACTTTTTGATAAAAAAAATTAAGCTCGGCGCTATCAACGACTATTTTTTGTGTAGTCAGATAGATCGAAATGAAATTCTATTCATGAAAGCATCTACATTTCTGACAATAGGAAAAATTGCACTTTTATAAGTTCATCTCAAAGATGTAATCAATAAAAAAGTATAGGTGAAAGGGTGTACATTTCAATAATCGATATTGTTTTCAATTCTTTTAAATGATATATCGCTGTATTAGCCGTTTTTCTTAAAATATAGAGTAACTAATTATATTAAGAAAAAATTTATTAGAATTCAATCATCCCCCAAATTAGGTGTGAAAATGTGTGGTCAGGGGGTGGAAACTTGAGAAATACTTACAGGGTTTTCGTGGGTACTCAACACGATTCTAATCTCAATTTCGTTATAATTCCACATTGTAAGAACATCCTTATTATCCCCTACTGTCAGGGCCGGATTTAACTTAATGCCGCCCCTGGACACCGAAAAAAATGCCTCCCCAATCAATACTGAAATTTTATTCAAACTTATAGTTTATATATCTTATTTTTTAAACGTAAATAACTCATTTAATATCAAAGGAACCTATACATATTTGTAAAACAAATTGTAGGTGGCAGCATGTGCTGTTGCAAGTTTATTAAATTTAAAAATCATTTTAAATTTTAAGTTAAAATTATTATCGATATCGATAAATTATTAAATTTTTAAATAAATCATTGATTGATTAAAATTTATGTTTTGAATAATGCAAATATAACTTAAAAATATTTTCAAAATGTCGAAAAAAACACTAATTTAATTTCTATAATTATTGGAAATTTAAAAATCTATTATTATTCCAAATCTTCAAGGAAATAAATTATTTAAATCACTTTGATTATTAAATCACTTTTACTTGAAGTACCAAAATTTAAATTGACAAATAATGCACTAATTGCATTTCTTGAATTATCAATTAGATAAATAATTTGGTCAAGTGCGAGTTGGACTCGCATACTTAGGGTTCCGTACCACCTTCAAGATTCGAATATTCCAGTTTCAGACAAGCAGGGAATGAGTGCATTTTCTTATACTTACCCTTATATATTTTAAAGGAAGCGTTTTAAATTATAAAAAATATACACTTTGATTTTCCAAACATAGACTTTTTATTTTATCTGCTTTAGGATTCGCTTGATTTTTATGACAATACATATGTATTTAATTTTCTAATTTGGCCCCCAAAAAGTAACATTAGAGTTTTATTTTACTAATAAACTTTCAGAAATGCCCTTTATAATCTACTGTCTGAGTTTTGAGGCTCTGTAGATTGGAAGAAAAACGGCAAAATAGGTCAAAGTTTAAATTATGAATTATTAAATCTCTTATTCAAATTATTTAAAAATATAAATAAAATATATTTTCCAAATTTTAAATAGTGTAGTTTCTAAAGTGGGAATTAAGTCGATGTTTAATATTTTTAATATCTTTTATACAAATGATTTAAAAATATGTTATATTTGTAATTCACATAATGAGCCTTTTATCTGATATCTGATGCGTTTGAAAATTGAATCTTTATTTTCCATTTAATTGTATAATTTGTCCCTAAAATTACTATGGGGGTTTTCTAGTAATTCATTTTCCGTTTAATTCTATTATTTGGAGGCCAAATAATAGAATTAGGGATTTTTTTCATATTTTTCCCATAAACAAAAAAAAAACGAGGTCTTAGAGTTTGGGGAATAACGGGGAGAATGGGTAATTTTTTTAAAATATTTTTTTAATATTTTTAAAATATTTATTTTAAAAAAATTAAAAAAAAATATTTGTACCTATTCGTCATAATGAGCTCTGGGATTTGATATATTACATGACCCGTTAGAAACAATTATATTTTTTTATTTTCCATTTAATTCTATAATTTGCCCCCCAAAAAAATATTAGGGGTTTTTCCTTATTTTTCCAGTAAAGTTCAGGTGAGGCGCTATACCTCCATTGTTTTTTCAAAATTTTCCAGCTTATGGTTTCGGAGATGGGGGGTAAAATTTTTATATTTTTGTTAATATCTTTTAATTAATTTATTTTAAAAATATGAAAAAAATATATTTGTTTTCGTCATAATGAGCCCTTTCATTTGATATATAACATGATGAATTTTAATTTTAATTTTCCATTTAATTCTATAATTTGCCCCCCCAAAATAAATATTAGGGGTTTCTCTTTAATTTTCCAGTAAAGTTCAGGTGAGGGGTTATACCTAATTTTTTTTTCAAAATTTTCCAGCTTATGGTTTCGGAGTTAAGGGGGGGGGAATGGGTAAATTTTTTTATATTTTTGTTAATATCTTTTAATTAATTTATTTTAAAAATTTGAAAAAAATATATTTGTTTTCTTTGTAATGAGCCCTCTCATTTGATATATAACATGATGGGTTAGAAACAATTTTAATTTTATATTTTCTATTTACTTCTGTAATTGGCCCCGCAAAATTAAAAGTAGACGTTTCTCCTTATTTTTCCAGTAAACTTCATGTCAGAACCTATAAATCTATTTTTTTCAAAACTTTACGTTTTATTGTTTCGGAGATAAGGGAGGGGAATGGGTAAATTTTGGTATATTTTCGTTAATATATTTTTAAATAATTTTTTTTTAAATATGAAAAAATATATTTGTGTTCCTCAGAATGAGACCTTTCATTTGATATATTACATGATGCGTTTGAAAATTTTTTATTTTTAAATTTTTATTTAATTCTATAATTTGCCCCCCAAAAAAATATTAGGGGTTTTTCCTTATTTTTCCAGTAAAGTTCAGGTGAGGCGCTATACCTCCATTTTTTTTTCAAAATTTTCCAGCTTATGGTTTCGGAGATAAGGGGGGGGGAATGGGTAAATTTTTTTATATTTTTGTTAATATCTTTTAATTAATTTATTTTAAAAATATGAAATAAATATATTTGTTTTCGTCGTAATGAGCCGTTTCATTTGATATATAAGATGATGGGTTAGAAACAATTTTAATTTTATATTTTCCATTTAATTCTGTAATTGGCCCCCCAAAATTAAAAGTAGAGGTTTCTCCTTATTTTTCCAGTAAACTTCAGGTCAGAACCTATAAGTATATTTTTTTCAAAACGTTTTATAGTTTCGGAGATAAGGGGGGAATGGGTAAATTTTGGTATATTTTCTTTCATATCTTTTTAAATAATTTTTTTTATATGAAAAAAATATATTTGTGTTCCTCAGAATGAGACCTTTCATTTGATATATTACATGATGCGTTTGAAAAAATTTTTATTTTTAAATTTTTATTTAATTCTATAAATTGCCCCCCAAAATTAATATTAATGGTTTATACTTAATTTTCCTGTAAAGTTCGGGCAACGCTCTATATTTCTTATTTTTTTCAAAATTTTAGGCTGAGTAGTTTGGGAGATCAGGGGGGGGTCGATTTTTTTAGTTTTTCCCCCCAGAAGTACCCTTAAAATCAAAATTTTTTCTTTTACGGGTCACCAAACTATACATTGATACCAAATTTCAACCTCTTCCGTCCAGTAGTTTAGGAGAAAATGGCTGTGATGTGACAGAGGCAGAAATCCTGAGTGATATTATAAGGGTATCCGTATATTGTATATACGGAACCCTAAAAATGATTAATTGAAAGAATTAATTAATTATATTTGGCAATCTTGATAAGGAAATTTTTTTCACTTTCCAAATTTTGCCACCCTAGAAAATTTGCCGCCCTGGGCTTTAGCCTCGACTGCCCCTAGTGTAAATTCACCGCGGCCTATTGTAAGCTGGAAATAAGGGGAAACATTAAAATATTGTTTTAGAATTTCTTGTGAGCTCAGAAGGAATGAGACAACTATTTTGGAAATTCCGTTATCATATTTAATGGGGGTTTGGAAGTTAAGTAAGAATTTTTTTTGTATACAAATAAAGTTAGTATATCGTTATCCCCATGAACATCTCACCATTATTAATTGTTGTTTGTGAAGTTTTTGCGTTTTAAACCTAGCGTGATTTCATCTATAGAAAATCGTTTGAGTGAGCTTGTTTTCAAACATTTCAACCATTTTCTATACCAACTATTAATTTTAAATATATTATTACATTAAATAGATCTTACCTTACAGCAACAACAGATACATTACTGACTCCAAAAGCTTCAATATTCCTAAAAGTGGCCCTGTAGCCATCAGGACCGGTACCAAGTGCCAATTGGATTTCGTCTATAATAATTGGTTCTGGATTATCGATTCCTAAGTCAGGAATACCTCTTCTTATGTTCGCTATAAGGTAATTGGTTGATTCTTTTAAGCAGATATTAACATCTTCACTGTCTTTGGAGCATTGTTTTAAGTAGTAAACTGAAATAAAAGATGAGATTGTGAATTTAGTTGTGAAGCTATGTTTTGGTAATACCTATTCAATATTTTGAAGTGAGTTATTTTATTGTTTCTGGACGGAGACCGCCAACAGTTATTCTATTCTCAATGCTTAAATAAAATAATGATGATGGTTGTTTAATTTAACTAGATACTTATTATCGATATATTCCGAAAGATTATTATCATTTATTTATATTTTTAGGGAAAGTTTCTTAGTTTTTTTTTAGTGCAAAGTTTCTTATAAATTTTGAGTGAGAGCCGATATCACTTTTAAAGTGTCTTGGTTTTTTGTATCCGAACTGGACAATGAATATTTCAGCTTTACATTAGAAGTTATTCGTAGAATCTTTTTAAAGCTACAGAAGAACCCCAAACATTTACAAAAAATGATTCGTATCGGCAGCCTTCTCTAACATACTAAAACAACAATCTAAACTCAAAATGAAAAAAAGAGATGACTAGGACTGAAACATAGCAAATATTCAAACTTTAATCGGTTATGTCGTGATTGAATAATCCTGTTTCAAATACATAAGTGATATATTTTGAGAGTAGTGCCTCCGTAGTTCAGTACTTATATAATTGCTTCGAATGGTTTAGTTAATCGTAAAATTTGTAACGTGTGAACTCTAATCTAGTAATCAGAGGGTAATAGTCTAATAGATTGAACAACCTCCGATTTGAGGTCTCTAGTGAGCTCCGTGAGGTACGCACTTTTTTCAACTAGCCAAATGAAACATGTACCAATCGATAGAAAATAAAAACCTTGTCCTATTGATATAAAGAGCAAGGACTATTGCCAGTGAATGTTAGGCATGGCATGCGAAAATAGAGAATTTCAAATTCTTTGAACCGATGAAGGCCCTTTTTATAGTGACGGGAGAGTCAATCTGTACAATAAGTATTATAGGTCTGTAGAAAATCCGCATTGGTTGCGTGAACTTCAGCATCGAAGACGTTGAAGTTTAAATGCGTGGTGTGGCATACTGAGAAGCAGAATTATTGGGCACTATTTTTTGAACAATCCTTAAATGGCACTGACTTTCTAAAATTTTTGGCCAATCAATAACCGTTGTTGTTGTAAGAAATGCCACTGGAAACAAGGCAAAACTTGTTTTTGCAGTTGGATAGTTGGTATTATTGTGCGAGATCATGTAGTATTTCAGCAACGCTGAATTGGAAGAGGAAGTCTGTTTCCATGGCCTCCGCCATCACCAGACTTAACTTGTCTGGAGTTTTATTTACGGAGGCGGTTAAAGGATATCATGTAACATACCGAGAGCCGTAATTGAAGGCTGCCGTTTTTCTACCCATGGCTGCAGCAATACATAGAACGTGCATTTCGGGCATTTACGGGGGCATTAAAAACCTTTCTTTCTTAAATCGGTCCTTTATAGAGCCACAACTTATAAAAAGAATTCCAGAAAAATCAGTTTATGAAAATCAAAATTTAAGCGATTTCCGTATATAATTTTCTTTGGTTTAAATTTTAGGTTAGTTAATAAATGTTTTTGAGAAAATCACGATAAACATTAGTGCTCAGTGAAACTTTAAGTTGGTAGGTATATCTTGTTGTTTACTGAAAGATAGTTGTGGCATCTCTGGTTTGTATTTTTTGGAAATAATATGACAATTGCTGGAAAGTCTGCATATTTCAAATAGTCCAATGTTTTTCAATGGTAATAAAACTTAACACAACTAACAAGAAAATTAAAAATGAGGAGGTTCGCAATGACAAATTAATTTGCCATTGTTTTATTACCATTGAAAACGGGCCTGATTTAGGCCATGAAACGTTTAGAGTTTAAACTATTTGAAACATACAGACCTTCTAGCAATTGTAGTGTTATTATATCAAAAGCATTGATCAAATTATCGCTAATTGCTAGTGCATTCCTATAGAATAATCAACCAATTACTAATTAAATACAGTCTGTAAATTAATGAATAAGTTAGCCAATATATGATATGTAAAATAGCCTATGCGCATGTGCATAATTGTAACGAAAAATGTTTTGTCAATTGTTAACATTATTATTTCAGGAAAAATTAGCTCACAGAGACTCCAAATCGGTAGTTGTACAGTGTGTAACGCCGTTTTCCTGTGATTCCTAATTTCGTGAGATATTATTAAATTCAGTTGCATATACTGGATAAATAAATATTTATGCAAGGTTTCAATCAGTGGAGGGGAGCGCAAGTGATGAAAGTTCTTGACTAGAAACAAGGTATTGTCTTGCGTTCAATGGATTGAAATGAAAACGTTATTATCATAACTTCTTTGATAGGTTTTAGTGTGATTTCTGTCCAAGGAATCTCAGGAAAGCGACGTTTCATACAGTAGGTCTCCCGATTTGGAGTCTCTGCGAGCTGTTCCTGGAATTCTTAAATGTCCCAATTCATTTCTAGATAAAATATTAAAGTCAGTTATATGTATTAAATACATAAATAATTATTCGAGATTTCAATCAGTTGAGGGGAGCGCAACTGATGAAGGTTCTCGACTAGAAACAATATATTGTATTGCGTCCAATGGATTGAAATCGAAATGTTAGTATTAGATAGAAATTGGCGGAGATGTAATCCTATAGAAACTAAAAGTAAGACAGCTACGCATATGTTGAAGGCGATGAAACAGCAACAACAAACCCCTTAAAAGAGAAACAAAATCCAGAATTTATAAAACAACAATTAGACTAGTAAAGACATACGTAGCAGAAACAAGCCACGAAATAACAAAAACAAACCCTTATTAGAAGACTGGAGGAAGAACATTAGGGGATAGACAAAAAAGCGAGAGTATAAGAAACGCATGCAAAATGGAAAAGATAAATGACTGGATGCTGAACACAAAAAAAATGGATTGACAACGTCAACAAAGTGACAAACGAAGATTAGTACGTATTGAAGAGATAAAGCTCCTACAGGAAAGAATCATTTGCCAATCCAGGAAGAAATGCAATGATAATCCAAATGGGGATGGATGAAGCTGAAGAAAAACCAGACACAAAGCTTACTTTACAAGAAGGAGGAAGAATAAATAAAAAATGTCTTAAATATATTTATTTCATAGATTTTTAGTAATGTATATAAACTAAAAACATTATTCTATATTTCGGCTCTATCATCAGACGTTGGATACCATCAACGATCACAATACTTAGCAAGATAAATTAGATAGTAGTTTCATAATTTTATCTTTTAGTTCCTATTGTTCCTACCGGCTCCATAATCAATTCAGCCCAATGACACCGACTTATACACGTAATAAAAATTTCAGGTCAACTGAATACCGAGAAGTGGGTCAAATTTAATTTGTAAACTCCCTCCAGGAGAGGTGAAGCTATATACTAGTAAAAGTTTGTGACGAATATTTACTTTGCGCGAAAAATTTTGAATATGCCGTTATTAATCCAAATTTCGCTATAAGATGAAACTGACATAAAAATTTAAGTTTTAAATATTCCCATTTTATCTAATTTAGGGATTTTTAATATATTACTCTTGAAGAGAAATGCAATGATTCACTGCATATAATCAAGTGTACAAACAAGTATTGAAAAATGAAAGTTTTAAATTATCTGCTAATTTACAAATAATTCTTGGTAAGTGATCAATATGATGGACCGATATCAAAAGAAATTTATTTTTAACCAGTGAAGCGGTTTGGCTTCTTTCACAGCAGGAAATAAATTAATTGCTAAAAACAGTTATTAATTATATGTTTTATAACAGGATATTCCAAAAAGTATTTCAAGCTAAATTTAAAATTCGCAGTATTTGACCTCAATATTTGAATAGAAACAATAAGGAAAGGACAATTTTATTTTCGGTGAAAATATAAAATTTATTAATTTAAAATTGTACTATTAATAATTATTGTTATAGTATTGTTATTAAAGTTCTTAATTAATGATTTAGAAACTATAAAATAAATAAAAAGTAATTACTTTGTTATTCAACGAGAAATAAAATAAGGTACTTACAATTGTTAGCGAAAGTGTTGTGTAGGACAAACAAGATCATAAAAATAGTGCCACACATTTTCACTTATATATAAATGTATCACAATTACAATTTCATGTACCAAGAAGACGTTCTTGGCAATGACTGACCTCCTTCAGTAGTACTGACCGTGACCGCCACTTCTTATTTAAAGGTAGGGGAGTTGGAACCTATAGCAATGTGGAAGACGTTGACATCACGAAGAAATTTCAATATTACAATCGTTGAGAAAGCTATAATGATATGACGTCAGTGTTATCAAACTAAAATGCGTTTAAAACGCCATTAGTACACAAGGAAGTTTACAGCAACTTTCAAATGCAGTGATTAAGCCAAGACGCCGCAAGAAATCAAAATTGAGTGAACGAGTATGAAGCAAGATCAAATAGCAGGATCCATACCATTATAAGCGATATGAGTAATTGCATATTTTATATAAAAAATGAAAACTGTGTAGGACCTAACCTGTAATATGATTTATTACAATGCTGTTTTATTGCTGTTTTATTGTATTTTAAAATTGCAATATTTATGTTTGTCAAAAATTAGTCGTGTTGGGAGAATAAGCGTATTATTTCAGATACTGTATGATAAATTTAGGTACTTTCCAACAATATTCGACTAAATTGATGTTTTTTCTAAAGCCTCAAACGTATTTTTATACCAAAATAATTTAAAGCATTTTCGAGACATTTGACATCTAAATCTAGACTTAAATCAAAATGACCACCATGGTAATCACAAATAAACGTTAATTAATACGTTCTCTGCCATCCATGTTTGTCAACTTGGTACTCCTCTAGGTCCACGAGGCCAGAACGACTGTGAGAACCACTGCAGTTCCTTTGTGCGCTGTTGGTCCCACACAGGGTAGCATACATTGAGTAAAGTGCACAAAGAAAGTCCAGAGTCCAGAGTCCACAACCAGAGTCTGATTTAGACCTTGAAGCATTTTGATGGTGTCAAATATATAGATTGTTCCACAAGTGTGGTCTTATTACGTATCAACAAATCCATAAAAACAAAATAGAGAAATAAAGGACAAACACAAAAAGAGCGGCAGTCATTTACGAAATATACTTCCCGTCTCTCTCTTTATCTCCCTGTCTCTGTTTCTCTTTCTTTGTGCCATTCTTAGTATTGGATATAAATTGCAGATAAATTAAAATAATTGTTACTATTTTGTTATGATTCAAGTATTAATCCTAATATGTAATTTAGTTCTTAATTTAAACATAAAACATAACTGCAAAGGAACATATGACATGTAAGTTAATTTTTAATTAAAATATAACATTTGTTGAATTCTAATAATTCACCTTCTGGCAACATATAACGAGGTCCCTTTAATTATAACAGTTTAAAATATGGAGAAATTATTTAAGTAGATTTTTTTTAAATATCTCTTCAGACTATTCTTTAAAATAGCTGTTGTAATTTATGTAGTTTAATCCAATACATATTAAAAAAAGTGTTCGTCAAGACGCATTAAATTAGGATGGCGCTGATGTAGCAAGAGGATGGATTATAAACAGCACGCCAAATGTTTTTAGAATATCTCATGGATATTTAGGACAAAATATATAATTTACATACCTTAGTTGAAAAAAAAAGACAGAACCGGTAGCTTAACATTAATATGATTTTATAGTTAGCAATTCATATGATACCCTCTTTCTACACCAGCCCCATTCTGGTCACTTCTAGAACTTGTTATTTAATGCTTTCAGCTGAACACTTTTTCAACTTAATCCCACTATAAGTTTTTCATTCTTGCCTCTACTATCTACAAACTTGGTGACGTTAACCTTTTTTGTGAGGTTCTAGTTTACCATCCTTGTATCTACCATTCATAAACTTGCCTTATTTGCTGTTATGACTTATATCTAGTTTCTAATTTAAAACATCACAAAGCAAATTTTGGGCTGGTATTGTATATTAATTGTACGTTATATTTGTTTATTTGATATAATTTATTGATAAACGAAGAGACTGTTCATATATAAACTGGTTCCAGTTTCTAATATAGAAAACTAAGTTTCAAGATCGAGCAAGTGTGGTGTCGGTCGGAACGAAGTGTCGAAACAAGTGCAATTTTAATTATTGCATTTCATTACCATACTCAACTATTCTCATATGTGAAAGTGTGGATCTCGGGTCAAAACACATATTCTATGAACAACACAATAAACGAAAAAATAAAATGGAGACATGTTGAAAGAATGGAAGTATTCAAACTACACAATATAATAAATTATAGATAGAACACAAATAAGACGACATGTAGGTAGACCTAGGAAAAGGTGGCAGTGGGTGAAAGCCTACATCTTGTAACAAATGAGATTTGTTGTTTACTGACTGTGGTTTCTTCTGCAAAGAAATAGTTCATGAAAATATGCAAAGGACCAAGGGCGGACCCAGCTTTTGGTTTAGGGAGGGCCAAATTAGAAAATTATTGTCCAAGATGGGGTAAATCGGAAAAAAAGTCCAACAGAGAGACAATTCAGAAAACATTTTGGTCCAGGGGAGGGCAAGTCAGCAAATTTATGGGAAGGTTTAATGGCTCACGACAGGTTTATCAGCTCCAGCGGTACAGCTGCCCCCTACCCGGTACGCCCATGCTAAGGAGTCAATTAATATTGATATCATGCTCTCATCTAACATAAATTCAATGTTTTTATATCCCAGATTCCACAAATTCAACTGTAGTCAATATTCATCTGTTTTGATAGATCGTTAATCCAAGTTATTTTGAAAATAGTTCATTGTGTCTTATATCGCATAAGAATCATTTATAAGGTAGAGATAAATTTTATCGTATCTATACCTTGATTTGTTAAATGACATAGAAACATTTTTTGAATAGTCTTGTTATGAGGGAATACAGTTGGTTCTTCTTGAATTGCATGCAGTTCCTTTGTCGAATCTTCTCACGAACCTTTTTTTCTGGGGAAAGTATTTTGGGCCACTTATAGTCATTTTCAAGATAAAACATAGTTAGCTCTGTTTATGTTTTTTTTGGGAAAATATTGTGATGCCTTGCTTCATTAATTGGTCTTATACGAATTCTTCTCACTAGAGTAGAAGATTGTTTCGATTATGTATATGACACAAAACACCACCCAATGAATGATTTAAACAACAATTTTGAAAATTAGTAGTTTAGTTGACAATTCAACAATTAGTGCTAGATGAGTTATATTAGTCATATCCTGTAATAACATCTAATTAGCAGTCAACCCTAATGGTATTTTATTAAACATCGTTAGAGGTTGAATAAACAGTATTTCTGCTTACAAGTATTAATCATCTAATTTGTATCAACACATGTCGCTATCACTCCATACTTATGGATTTAATGACATAATTAACTTTAATGATATTATTATTGGATGTAAGAAAAATAAAATAATTTGGTCAAGTGCAAGTTGAACTCGCATACTAGAGGTTCCGTACCACATTCAAGATTCTAACATTCCAGATTCAGACAAGCAGGGAATTTGTGCGTTTTAAATTTATAAAAAATATACACTTTTATTTTCCACACATAGACTTTATTTTATCTACTACATGATTCACTTGATTTTTATGAAAATATGTATTTAATGTTTTAATTTGCCACCCAAAAGTAACATTAGAGTTTTATTTTACTAATAAACTTTCAGGGAAGCCGTTTATAATCTACAAATAAAATATAATGTTCACAATTTTGAAAAGTTGGAATTAAGTCGGTGTTTAATATTTTTGTTAATATCTTTTAAATAAATGATTTAAATATATGATATATTTGTAATTCACATAATGAGCCTTTTATTTGATATATTACATGATGCGTGTGAAAATTTAATTTTTATTTTCCATTCAATTCTATAATATGTCCCCAAAATTAATATTGGGGTTTTCTATTATTTTTTTTTTATAAATTTCAAGTGAGCCACAGTACCTCTAATTATTTTCAAAACTTTATGTAGTATGGTTTCGAAAATACAGCGGGAAATGAGAATTTTTTATATTTTTTGTTAATATCTTGTTAACAATTAATTTAAAAAATATAAAATATATATATTTGTATTCCTCATAATGAACCCTTTCATTTGATGTATTGCATAATGCGTTAGAAAATATTTTTTTTATTTTCGGTTTAGTTCTATAATTTGTCCCCCAAAATTAATATTAGGGATTTCTTCGTATTTTTCCTGTAAACAAAAAAAATTGGGTATAATAGTTTGGGGAATAAAGAGGGGAATGGGTGTTTTTTTATATTTTTAAAATATTCATTTTAAAAATATGAAAAAAAAGATATATTACATGATGTGTTAGAAACAATTTTAATTTTATATTTTCGATTTAATTCTGTAATTTGCCCCCCAAAATTAATAGTAGAGATCTCTCCTTATTTTCCGGTAAAATTCAGGTGAGGCCCTATATCTTTAATTTTTTTTGTCAAAATTTTACGGCTGATACTTTCAGAGATAAGGAAGGGGAATGGGTAAAAAAAAATTTTGTTAATATATTTAAAATTATTTTTTTAAATATAAAAAAATATATATTTGTTTTCATCATGATGAGCCCTTTTATTTGATATATTGCATGATGTGTTAGAAACAAATTTAATTTTATATTTTCGATTTAATTAAGTAATTTGCCCCCTAAAATTAATAGTAGAGGGTTCTCCTTTTTTTCAGGTGAGGCCCTATATCTCTAATTTTCTTCAAAATTTTACTTCTCATAGTTTCGGAGATAAGATAGGGGAACGGTCGATGTTTTTAGTTTTTCTCCCAGAAGTAACCCTAAAATCAAGAATTCTTTATTTACGATATGTGTTCCTGATCGAGTCACCAAACTATACACTGACACTAAATTTCAACCTTTTCCGTCCAGTAGTTTAGGAGAAATTGCTATGATGGGAAAGAGGGAGAAATCCAGAGTGATATTATAAGGGTATCCGCATATTGTAGGAACGGAACCCTAAAAAGCAACATAAATCAACATAAGACATAGGTACTCTCTTCGAGGTGTCATTCCATTGTACGCAAGACAATATATATAATATACCATATATAACATATTATTGTTTCTGGTCAGGGAACCTTCATCAGTTGCGCTTCCAACAATTGAATGTCCTCTCGTACATCTTTATGTATTTGATACATTTCGTTAAATTTGAAAACGCGAGAAGTAAGACCGACATCTAGGATTTTCGAGAGATTTAGCACACAGAGGTTCCGAATCTGGAGCCGTTCCACGTAATTGCTGTTCTCCCTTAACTCATAGGACAGAATGTCACGATAAAATTTTCAGGTTACTTCATCTGTCAGAGATATTGAATACTCTCTTCGAGGTGTCATTCCTTTGTACGCAAGACATTATATATTATATATTATTATATACCATATATAACATATTATTGTTTCTGGTCAGGGAACCTTCATCAGTTGCGCTTCCAAAAATTGAATGTCCTCTCGAACACTCCTTTATCTATTTGATACATTTCGTTTAATTCGAAGACGCGAGAAGTAAGACCGACATCTAAGATTTTCGAGAGATTTAGCATATAGAGGTTCCCAATCTGGAGCCGTTCCGCGTAATTGCTGTTCTCCCTTAACTCCTAGGACAGAATGTCACGATAAAATTTTCAGGTTACTTCACCTGTCAGAGATATTGAATACTCTCTTCGAGGTGTCATTCCTTTGTACGCAATTCTCTCGAAAATCCTAGATGGCGGTCTTACTTCTCGCGTCTTCAAATTTAACGAAATGTATCAAACACATAAAGAAGAATATATTATATATATTGTCTTGCGTACAAAAGAATGACACCTCGAAGAGAGTATACAGAGTATTCCATCTCAAACGAGCCACCTTGAATATCTTGGTTATTTTCAAAGCTGGAAATAATTATAACAAAACACATACCAAATAAATAACACATTGAATGTTGTTAGGTACCTAACCAGAAAGTAAAAAATGTAAACATTAAAAGGTGCTCATTCTGTACAAATTAATTACCTACCAGTCTAGTATATATTTGAAGTCGGTGGTAAGCAACAATCAAGTTTGATGAACTAGTAGATAAGTACGCAATGCTTGGCACCGACTTCAGAAATATAGTAGATTGGTAGCTAATTAATTTGTACAGAATGAACACCTTATAATGTTTACATTTTTTACTTTCTGGGTAAGTACCTAACAACACTGAATGTGTTATTTATTTGCTAGAGCTGTATTTTGTTATAATTATTTTCAGCTTTTGAGTTATAGGTGGAAGTCGTTTATATACATATTTTTAAATGTTTTATAATAGAATATAGAAATATGCCATTTAAGGAAATCTGTTCTGACATTCATATCATAAATATTTAATCATATGGTTTATGAAAAATTTGATCAAGGATCTTTGACAATGTATCTAATACCGGCCATATATAAGTGCATCCCTGCTACCTAAATTACAATAGTTTTAGTATTACTTATAAGTGGCAGAACAAAATAACATTAAATATAGAATAATTCCAAAAAGCTGAAGCTATAAACAAAAAGATATTAATTTGACCGTCGGTAATACAGCACCTAGGGTTTGAACTTTATTGGAGTTGAAGTTGCCAGATTTTCAATATTTTTGAAAAACAATTATGCCAAAATAAATTATTTAAACCTCCGTAAAATATATTTTTTTAGTAAAAAGTATCCAGTATCCTTTTTAATACCTCTAATAATATGTGTACAAAATTTCATGATAATCAGTTGAGTAGTTGTGGCGTGAAAGCACAACAAACTTATATATTCACATTTATAATCTTAGTGGGGATTACCTGTGTCACTTTAAGACCTTAACATACTACTTGTTTGTGCTAATAGGAATTGAGCGACTGTCGTAGATACCATCTTCAGATCAAGTTTTTGTGAGACTATCCATACTAAAACACAAAAGAACAAGCAAAATCAGTTGGCGTGGCATCACCAGTCATATAAAAAATATATCTGAGCCAGCGATGTGATATATGGCTTCCGATGTTTTTTGTAAGCTGAGTACGAATCCTTTGTCAGTTGTGCTTTAGCACCTTTCAAACTACAGAAAATGGCTGAAGAATCTTCCATATTGTTATTTCTTCAATTTTTTGAAGATTCTCCACAGACGTACTGAAGATTGATGGGTGCTATCGTAAAACCAAGTACGGACTCGGGCTCAGTGTGCTAAAACAGACCGAAACCCATATACTTTTTGTGCCTAGTAATGGACCATTACACAGATAAAAAAATAAGGTAAAATGTTTAAGGGGACTCAACATTTGAGATACAGGTTTGTAAAGTTTTCAGATTTTTTTTATAATAACTGTGATACTATTGATACTTTATGAAAATTGGTATACGTTTTACACGCATGAACATGCATTTTTTGATGTAAAAACAATTTTACAATTTTGCCACAAAGACGTGCCCAGTTTTGTCTCAAAGTAAAAAATGTTTTTAAAATTTTAGTTCATTTCAGAGCCAATTTAATCTTTTGATTTTCTTTTGTCCAATGCATGGTCTTAATTTCAGAAATAAGTACCTGATTTTACTACAAGAAAAATTTCCAAATTTCAAGTGCCAATAATTCAGATGAACAGCTTAAATTTATTAATTATTGATAATACTAGCTAGATAACAAAATTTGTTGGAAGGAGCCACCTTTACTTCATAGGCATCGTTCCGTCTGTCTACGCATGGAATTTCATACGAACTTCGTAAGTCTTCTAAAATTCTAGTGTTTGACACTTCAGTTTTATCAAAGGCTCCTATAAAATGAAATTCAAACTTAATGAGATGGAGGATCTGACTGGCCATTGCTAAGGTCTTAATCTGTACTGTGATCTGAAGCAACTTTAATTTAATTGTTTTAATTATAA
This sequence comes from Octodonta nipae, assembly GCA_034190945.1. Taxonomy (NCBI): domain Eukaryota; kingdom Metazoa; phylum Arthropoda; class Insecta; order Coleoptera; family Chrysomelidae; genus Octodonta; species Octodonta nipae. The sequence goes on from CM067220.1 coordinate 110,356,219, forward strand.
ACCTTGCCTTAGATTTTTAGCGATTTGACCCTAAACAACGTTTTTTAATTTTTAAGCGAAAACTATTCATCGGTAGAATAAAAATCAGGAAATCAAATTTGCTCAGAAATGAATTGCAACTGCAAAAATAGTTTTTATTTTGAGACATAGCAGTGGCGTACCATTTTTTACCATTATTTACGGCAAAACCCGTACACACGCCACTGGTAGAAATAATAAAATTATTGGTACATCAGAAAATGTATCTTGATGCATATATGTTCTTTTTTTGTTTGGGTAGTTTAAACTGTATTCTATTAGGGAGAATCCATAACATTATTGAGAAAATCGGAAAAAATGTTGTTAAAACGTCCTCCTTTATACTGTTTTGAGCACCACCACTCGAAGTATACATTATTATCTGTTCATCTATATCTTCCCAGCTGTAGATATAATTTCTATATTTGCTATGTATGGCAATGGAAACTTCTCGTTTTGCTCGTGCCATCTGTTTTACTCCACTATTAGTTCTATATGGAAAACTCACTTATTAATATTATTATGAAATAAAGTTATTCTCGATAAAAAGATCTAAAATGAAGTCATCAGAGATTCCATTTTACAACTATATACGAGGTTTGTTAAAACATGTAATTTTATTAAATTACAATTTTTGCTATAAAATCTTGCGGAGGAAAGAATATTAGATAAATGTAATTATCCTTACTAGAATCTATGATTAAATTAATTGAAAATAGATTGGAATTAAAACAAATGTCAAAAAATATTCTTCAAAAAAAATAGATCGAGTTAAAATCTCTTGGTAATAAATTTAAAAATTTATCAATAATAAATTTGCAGGTTCACCGAAGGAAATCTTCCTTCAGAGGTTTTTGAAACTGCGTTTTTGTTAAAATAATTAAAATTACTTTGCATTAACATTTTCATGTTGCCATGTGTTCCTTATCGAACTGACAACATGGACTTACAAAATATTTAAAAACAGCCCACGGGCCCATTATGACTTCATTCCAAATTTTAGACGTAATGTACATTTGTGCACATTTGTAATCTAGGCCAAACAAATAAGCAGTTTTTGGATTAAGTTGAGATTCACTGGTTCTGGTCTACTGACAAATAAATACATTTTATATTAATGCTTATAGGCAGAGATACTTTTGAAGTTAAAGTGAATTTTTCAGTTGTATAGTAAGAGTTTATCATGAAGATTTCCTCAAAGGATCATTCTGCATAGTTCATCTCGTATGGCAAACTACCCCATTTAGATGCTGGAAGCCGAAGTTGTAGAAGATACATTGAATATTCTTTAAAATGTCCCAACTACAGGTACAAGCGCCCTCTATATTGTGGACTCAACATGGGTAGAAATCAGTCCCTAGCCCTGAACAAGACTTTAGGGTTGTTCGCAAAATATTTTTACAATTTTCAGGCTTGGACCAATTTTATATCAACATGTGGATTGTTATTATTAATAAGGGAATAATCGAGCCAGTTCTTTTACCAAATAGCCTTAAGAACTAATCCCATTAAAATTTTGCTGATGGAAAACTGCCATAATTTACACTCGGTGCTTGACGGATTAGAGGTGGAAATACAAAACACCTGCTCATACAAGAGAATAATTAATGTAAAGACACCCAAGATTTCGAAGAATTAAATAAAATGTCGTGGTTGTCAGTAAATGCGAAAACCTTTATGTAGCATATAGACTACACATGCCTGTAATGACTGATGATGGTCAGTTTGAAAGATTCTTTTGTTGATTTTTCAAAAATGGCCGACAATATCGACTCTGTCAACATTCAGGTTTAATCCTAGGATAAAAAAATATTTTTCTATTTTAAATTAAATTCCGTCCAAAGGGAAATGAATTTTATAAAGAACATACGGTTATGTTTTCAGTTGTGTAGTACATAGGTACGTGTTATGCTTCGCGTTTTAAATAACTTTAATATTTTAATTTATATGCTGTATCGATTAAAGCAAATAATTTATATCGAACATGAATACTAATACTCTTTCAATATACATCATTGACGTGTTAGTATTAGTTATAAAATATTTAATGCCTATCTGAAGAGATATGGATGATAAATGATTATAAGTAAAATGTGATGTTAATGCTAAGTTTTGTAATGACGCAGGAAAACCTTCTTCAAAAGTTTGAAGGTTTGCCCAGAATTGTAATAACAGTCTGTAGTTTTTTAATAAAATCTGGAGAAAGTGTAAGCAGAAAAAGTCCAGAAGAATAAAAAAATACAATAAAAGCCTAATACAAGCGAGTACAATTACTAATTTACTAAATGTTTTATTAATATCAAGGTAAAATGGTAAAATACAGATGGTGGTAAATGTAAGCTTCTTCCAAAGAAAAACATATAAGTGGAAGAAAATGCGAATAAAACTTATGTAAAAATAATAAACAAAAGAAGGACACATGGATACAGAAATTTAATGTAAAGCAGAAACGATAGAAACTAGGTGTAACAAATAAAGCCAATAAGTCGCCAAATATATATTACGATTTTAGTTAACAACATTAAGTCGCAAATAACTACTAGAAAGTTCATTAATTAGGATACAGAGTGAAATGGCAGCAACAGCAACAATATCGGTAGGGTTTCAGATCATAAAGGACCTTAGACAAGTTTTTTTTCGACACTTTTCAAAATATACCTCAATGAAGCATTAAGACATTGGAAAAGTTTCTGCTAAGGCATGGGAATGAAAATAGATGACACAACTATACTTTGTCGAACAAAATGAAAAAAAAATGGTAGACAATAACTAGACTTAGAATATGGTAACGAAATAGGTATTATAGGTATTAAGCTCTATCATACGGATGTACGGACAAAAAACATAAGCAAAGGTAGAAAACGCCATTTATATAATATCGTCTATAAAAGTATCCTTTTATCACAATGTAAAACGTGGCATGTAAATAAAACAGCAGCCAAATGCCATTGAAATAAATTCTTCGAGATCACAATGAACTCAAATAGAATACTATGTACCCTGATAGCAAAATAAATATGAAAAACTATAACAAGAGACATATAGACTAGGAAAAATGGATTAATTAAAATGGGGCATCCGAACTTGAAGCTTCAATAGGCATAAACATTGTATGAATATATATGCAACAATTCAGGTTATATATTCAAATTAAAACCATTGCTAGTTAAAATAATTTAATAATCTATTATCTACATTGCTGATATTCAGCAGCATAAAATCTCTCAACCGATTTTCCTCATTTATGTTTTGTTTAGTAGCTACTGAGAACCGTCAGTGCAGAATGCTAATATTAATTTATAATATTGGTTCATTCATTAAATAAAATATAATAAAAAATCATTATTTACGTCCATACTGTCAACGCCAAACAACTGACAGTGCCACCGCTGCCAGACGGTCAAAACTCAAAACATTGAGTAATTATACATGATGAGGGAGCGATCGTTAGAAGCCGTTATATTCTTATAGCATGTACTTCTGGAAGTGGCATGCAAGCGTTGTTATTGTTTAGTAGTAAAATAGTCAATGTAGTAGATCAGTATTGATTTTTCGGACGCGTTGCAGTAACTTTTATGTTAAATATTCTGTTTTTACTGTGAATTTAATTATTTCATTAATATATTATTATCACAACCTTCCCGAAGGTGTTGTGCAAAAAATTGTCAGACAGTGGACAATAGAGACTATATTAAATATTTAAGTTCCCCTAGGGTTGTAGGTCCCCTCTTTTCTTTAATATTCCTGAACTTGATTGAAACCGCAAATGACGAAAACTTTTAGGTTGCAAAGAACAATCTTCCAATCATTATATCGAATATTTTGCCAGGTGCGGTTCCACCCAAAAATTTGGGGGGTCGTTCATTTGTCAAAAATATTTCGAATACCGATATTTGATTACATTATTATTTTCTTTTATTTCAATAGATTTGTCAATATGAGTGAACAATTTTGGTCATTACATCTACTTCTCCGATTTCTCCACAACTGTGTTTCTTATGAAACTATACTTTTTACAATTTCATGAAATAAGGTCGAATTTCGACCACTGGGCGACCACTAGTAAACTTGGAAACGCATGTCGTATTGGATAATATCACTGACTAATTTTTGGGTTATTAATAATATTATGGCAAAATAGAACTATTAAAACGTATAGCTTATAAACATTAAATATGCAATTGTCACAATAACTATTTTCTCACTTGCACTTTTGTAAACTTTTATATAGGATCCCCTAGTAGGTTTTTATATATTTTTCAAGGGGGTTGATTACAATCACAATTTTTTTGAAGATGTATGAATTAATTAGGTCGCCAAATGTTATTTGTAGGTTAATGTATTTCCAGTATTTAAGAAATGTACAGAATAAAAAAATAGTATTAAGAAAAAATTGTCAACTTCTTAAAATTTAATCTTCAATCCCAAATTTAGGGGAGGGGTGGGGAAATTAGTTTAGCAAACAATTATTTTGTGATTTTTTTAGTAATTTCTTTATAATTTTGTGAAATTTAATTTGATTTCTGTTTATTTCTTACTAGAATCTCACGCACGCCAATGGTTGCAGCAAAAATAATTATAATATTTGACAAGGATATATAAAAATGCCCATTAGACTTTAAGGATCGTAGATAACGCTATTAGCATTGGAAGCAAATTCTAGCAAATTTCAGTTTTTGTGTTAAAATAATTTGTTTAAATTTAAATGTATATTAAAGTCCCTCAAAATAAGACTTTTGACTATCAAAAACAAAAATTATTTAAAGTGAAAATTTTCAAGCTACAGCATTGCTTTCTTTATCGATCAACAGATGTGACATTTTATGCACTACGGCGTCCATTTGTATTAATATTTACCTAAAAAATACACAAAATTGCTTCCTGAATACACACTATAATTTATTTGTAAGTAGTGCGTTTTTCGTAATTGTTCTCTGATTGGCCTTGAGGATTTTCAGGAAGTTGGCTGGTATAATTATATCGTAGCTCATATTTAAGTAAACACCTTTAAAAAAATGGGACATTGTAGGCATTTTATTTTGGCGCATACCTATTAATTCAATATGCCAGTGAAAATAACATTTTATTGTTTAATGTTAGCGATATGTGGGTGTTTTGGATCTGATTTGCGTAAGTTTATGCGGTTAAATGTTAAATATTAATTATTTAAATAAAAGTTCATTTCCAATAAAAGTGTGTTCCCGATTTCAGAGATTATCAACATTTTAGTTTATTGTTTCTGCGATAACTGGCAGTAGAGAATAACATTTGTAATTTGGTCAACAAGTGCATTTTTTCCATTTCGCCTTCTCCGAAAATTATGGTAGTCATTATTTGCAAAAAATAAAATTTAGTCAAATAGGAGTTCGTTTTCGCGAAACTCAAAACCTACTCCAGATATCGTAAATTTAGAAAAAGACACGTCCTCAATGAAGGTTCAAGGCCTCTCAGTATTTATAAATTTAATTTACAGAATGAAATACTACTTTAAACGGGTTATGTGATTATTGTGCTTTAGGCATGATTCTCATAATTCACAAAAAATAAATAAATCATTAAATATGAATTTTAAGAAATTATGAAGTCCCATTTAGATACAAAAGAATGAACAAAAAATAAATTCAATTACATTTTACTATTTTTGTGACTCTACCTAGGATCATTTTCATTCCTGAAATGGCTTTAAAAATCTATCCTTCAAAAACATTAATAAAGAAAACATTGAGACACATGGTTCAGTTGCTTAATTTCTAAATTCTGAAAATAACTTAAAAATATATTTTCTGCATTTTTTGCCCAATTATTTGAACATACATTTTAATATTATTATAAATTTCTCTTTGTGAATTTATTAAAAATAATGATTTTTAAGAGAAAAATTCATTATCAAAAATTTGGCCTTTTGTTTTTGAAATACGTTATTTGTTTTGAGGAACAATTAAAACAACTGTAGTTAAAAATAACTAAAAAATGTCTACAAAATACAATACAGATATTTCTTTGTTTATTACACATTGTTATATAGCTGAAAAATAAACAAAAAATCAGAACATGAAAAAGCACTAGAAATGAGGGTTTACAAAATATAAATTGTATGTAAATATTAATTTACAGCATCAAAATAAATGCATGCACAAATTGCAATGGAATTTTTGTAGGAACCAGGTTTTCCTCTAATAATTATCAGTTTGATCAGTGGTCAGATTCTTAAAGGAAATATTCGATAATGATATAAACAATGTTTATAATATTTTTTAAAATTATTCTACAAAAAATATATTTATATACAGTTTTCATAAGTAACAAAATAAAACAACATTAATAAAATATTTTTTTATGTTTTCCGTTTTTCATCTATTAACCTGTTAATAAACATAATTTGGTCAAGTGCGAGTAGGACTCTGTACCACCTTTGATACAATGTAAGTGAATCAAAGTATATCTTTCTCTAATATTCCAGTTTCCGACAAGCAAGAAATGAATGCATTTTATTATATTTACCCTTATATCTTTTAAAGAAAGCATTTTAAATTTATAAAAAATATAGACTTTTATTTTCCACACATAGACTGTTTATTTTATCTGCTACATGATTCGCATGAGTTGTATAAAAATATGTATTTAATTTTCTAATTTGGCCCCTTAAAATTAATATTAGAGTTTTATTTTTCTAATAAACTTTTAGGGAAGCCTTTTATAATCATTTGTCTGAATTTAAGGGTCTGTTGATTGGAAGATACAGGGGAAAATCGGTCAAGTTTTAAATAATACTTTATTAAACCTTTAAGACAAACTATTTACAAATACAAATAAAATATATTTTTCACAATTTTAGATAGTGTAATTTCTAAAGGGGGTATAAGACAATGTTTAAAATTTTTGTTAATATCTTTTAAACAAATGATTTAACATTATGAAAATATATATTTGTAATTCTTATAATGAGCCTTTTATGTGATTTTTTTACATATTTTTGTAAATATCTTCTAAACAATTAATTTTAAAAGTATGAAAAATATATATTTGTTTTCCTCATAATGAGTCAGTTCATTTGATGTATTGCATGATGCGTTTAAAAAGTTATTTTTTTTATTTTCCGTTTAATTCTATAATTTTCATCCTACAATTAATATTAGTGGTATCTCCTTATTTTTCCTGTAAAGTTGAAGTAAGGCTTATAAGCCTAATTTTGTTCTTATAGATCGGTAATGAAATGGGAAAATGAGTAATTTTCTTATATTTTTGTTAATATACTTTAAACAATTTATCGTATAAACAAAAAAATACAATTGTATTCCTCAAAATAACCTTTTTCATTTGATGTATTGCATGACGCGTTTAAAAAATATATTTTTTTATTTTCCGTTTAATTCTATAATTTGGCCCCAAAAATTAGTATTAGTGATTTCTTTGTATTTTTTCAGTAAACAAAAAATTTTAGGTCTTATAGTTCGGGGAATAAGGGGGAATGGGTATTTTTTTTATATTTTCTTTAATTTATTTTAACATATTCATTTTAAAATATGATAAAATATATTTATATTCGTCATAATGAGCCCTTTTATTTGATATACATATTACATGATGCGTTAGAATTCATTTTAATTTTATATTTTTAATTTAATTCTGTAGTTTGCCCCCCATAATTAATAGTAGATGTTTCTCCTTATTTTTCCGGTAAAAATCAGATGAGACTCTAATTTTTTTCAAAATTTTAAGTCTATAGTTTCGAAGATAACGGGTGGTGGGGGGAACGATACACTAAAGTCAAACCGATAATAATAACAGTATTAGTGAGTCAGTAAAGAAAAACTTTTTCTGTTTATATTACTTGACCCGTTGTACACATCTATAGTATCGAGCTAAATTTTTTACATTTAACATTTCTGTTTGATGCATTATTTTTAATATTAAACATAATTCTCAAACATGCACTTTTGATGTAGAAAACCATAAAATTTTATGGGCCAGATTAAATATTATGGCAGAGCAACTAAATTGATCTCAGATCATGGGCGTACCTAGCTTTTGGTTTAGGGAGAGGCAAATCAGAAAAAAATAGTCCTAGAGTGGACAAATCAAAAATAAATTGTCCTATAGAGAGTGGCAAATTAGACATCTTATAAGCTGCGGGGGGGGGGGGGGGCAAGTTAGCAAATTTATGGGAAGATTTTAAGGCGCACGGCAGCTGCCCCTGCCTACCTTAGGTAGTCTTAGTCTCAGATTATTTACAAAATGGAAAACAACTATTCAAAACAACTCTAAGGAAAGTTTTCAACGTTATTTTCACCGACTTGAAGATGTCGCATTAGTTTAAAAATATGCGCACGTATAAAGGACGAATGAAAATAGAGTGATTTGATAACTTTGTCCTAAAACTAAAAAATATTTTGTGATTTTTGTTCTAATATTAATGGAAACGTCTTCTAGAAGGATGGGTAATTGATTTTCTAAAAATTTTAAGTATGTGTTGCCATTTTGATGGCCAGTAGAGCTGAGTTTGTGGCCTTTTAAAATCCGGGACAATGAAGAGAAACTTAATCCTAGATCTAGAGAAAGAAGAACATTTATAATGGTATTTTTATTCTTTTACCGGATGTTTTCTTAAGGGAACTGGAAAGCATAAATTGTCTTAAGAATATCGCCAAGTGCTGATTTATTTTTCTGCTCTGTGTCTTCGAACCATATACACCATATTCCTGTTCCTAGGACTTTTACCTCTTGGGCTACCTCCCTTAATGAAACGCCCTTTATATATAATTTATCTTTAATATTATTTTTTATAGCATCTTTCATACATGTATGTCATAGAAGCGATCCAAATCTGGAAGAATGTATGGTAGCATCAGTGGAAGAGGTTCGACCTTACTTAATTGATGGTAAGTGATATTTATTCAGGAACCAAGTTGTTGTTTAAGTATTCTTCAGGTCTCCCGGATTATGATATCCCTACGCTTGAACCGTTGGTCATGAAAGAATTTTTTTCTGAAGATGTCGCTGGTATGAAAGTAACAGTTTACAATGTCAGTGCGTGGGGATGTTCGGATTATTTCGTTAGAAAGATGAAGTAAGTTATTCACTGATCACCATCATTTGTCTATTATTATAACGAATTAAATAGCATTATCGCCATCAATAAATTTAAAAGAATGTTGACAGAACATTCTTTTCCTGAAATAAGTCGATGACGTCGTATCCGTGAAAACACAATGGATAAATTAATGATTTTTATTGAACTCCGAATCTCTTGTTTTGTACTCAGATTATGTTGAAAATAGTACTGAAATATTGTACTCGAATTAATTTCATATGGTCGCGGGCCTTCAATAACAACCAGTACATATCGTTTGTCTAAAACTGTTATTAAACAAAAGACATCGAACTCAAAATTTTAACGAAATACTATCTTGGACATTGTAGTGTAATAGACTTCAGCTACTCCAGGATTTTTGATTAATGAATAATAAACTCTTAACTCTCTTTGTTAAATTTACTTAGTCTATTTTTATCGAATTGTCTACTGTGTATGGCAAAATCATTTCTGCTAAGTAATTTTCTCGTTGGTAAAATCTGAATTCTATTTGGTACAACTGCATAACCAGGCTGGGTCAGCTAGTATAGGTACATACATACATATGGTTGTGGGTTCAAAAACAAAAATTCTGCCCTTGGTTCGGATCTTTGGTCCCTTGCTGGGTTGCACATTTCCGATACTAGGCTCTAACGTCCTCGAAGTAATTTACCCAATAAAATTGTAACCTCATTGGGTTCTTCGGTCAGGACAGCAAGTAGCTTTTGCTTTGGGACTACCAGCTGGGTCTTGGTTTCTCTGCCATTGCTCACCCAGACTTTCTTCAACATTCCTTTCTCTACACTTTGAGAGTCCCATTGGGCCCACAGTGACTTCAATACTCCCGAGTAGCTGACTACTTCACCCCATCATGGCCTGGGTGCCTTTCTCTTCTGTCTTATCTCAATTATTTTGTAAATTTCTGTCAGTACTTCCTGAAGAGTCGGCTCTAATTTTTCTTGACTGACGAAAACTGCTTGTACCTTTGAATTTGAGATGTTCATGTTAGCTTCTACTTCCAAAGCACGTCCCAGAACCACATTACTATTCCTTATACTACTAAGTGTCAGATTTCTTTGAACCTCGATATCTGTAATACCATTTATAAAACATTGTGAAGCTAATTGATCTTGAACGTCCACTGGTAGGTCTCGGTATGCTAACTGTGTTAAACGGCTAATGTCTGCTTCGAATTCTTGGAGACTTTCACGAGATTGTGTCTTCCACTCAATTGCACCCGGTATTTTTGACTCTGTTATATCTAGACCTGCAATGATTTTGTTGAAGTTACCTTGTTCACTCAGAGGAATGCACTGAAGCTGAAGAAGGTCTAACTCTGGACCTCTTCATGAAATTACTAAAAATGGGGACATTTTTCGACTTTCTTAACGGTTAATTTTGGTTACCGCTTCAAATTGTGGATTGTGCATAGACCAAGATGAACTACCACCAAAAATGGGTGGTTTCATACAGGAACCTTTGGTACTTACGCAAGTCTGATATCTTCCTCTTTCTTAGATGTTTTTAATCACCATTTACACTTGATTTTGGATAGTGCTAAGTGCACATTGAAATTTGGTTTGAACTAAATCAATTCATATTTAACCTTATTTTCGGGAGAGTATCAATTGAAATTTTAAGAATCTCAATTTTATCATTTATTGCCTTTATATTATGTATATGCTGGTTGATAAAATTTTTAGTCATCTTGTCTTATTTCATTTTTCATGATGGATATAAGATTTTCTAATTTCATGTATTTAGGTATGTTTCTTATAAAAATAATGCACTAATCTTTGTTGAATTTCTTTTGGAATCTGCATTTCTTTTTTGTCTCGTTCCTTTAGTATTTTATTTAAATCTTGGTCAAATTGATCGATAATCCTTTCGAAAAAAATACCTGTAAACTAAATTTCAACGCATCCCATTTCTGACACCACATGTAAACTCTGTGTGGGTTCAAAAACACAAATTTTTACACCAAATATAATCGTCGTTATTCACACCGATGTTCGCTACGCACCTATCTACTCAACAGAAATCCTCCTATGCGTCAGCCGTTTTATACCGCCATAGTTGTTTCCGCTCTTCTCCGTCTGATTCTGGGCTGCTAATGTATATCATTTCTAATTCCGGAATAGGAATAATTTTTGTACCAGCAATTGTACGTTCGGGAATTACCAATTTTTGTGGCAGGTTTGTTTAAACGGTTTTTACAGTTTATTTATTCCCAAAATTAGTTTTTATTGAGGATGATTAATTTCTAGAAGTGTTTCTATTTAGACAAAGTAAAATAAAATGTAACACTATATTTTCAGAGTTGATATGGATACGCTTGATTTTACTTTATTCATTGATCTTCCTAAACTTCGCATAGAAGCCCACTATAGTGTTGATGGAAAAATACTACTGGTTCCAGTAAAAGGGGACGGAAATTTGGAAACAAATATCAGTAAGTTTGTATGTTGTTTAACATGTATTTAAGGGTTTTTTTTTATATTAATATTTATTATTTAATTTTATTAATATTTAATAATAATATCCTAGTAATTTGAGGTTTATTTATATTGCGGATGCAATATGACACTAAACACTGCTAAATGTTTTTAGCACAGCGTGGCTTGGTTTTACTGGTATTTAAAAAACAATTTTTGTTCAAAATAATATAAAAACAATAACAACATATTCTACTGATAAAAGTTGAGAGCGTCAGAAAATTCATTATTCTTGTCACCACATTACAACTTTAAGAAATTGTTCAAAATTTAGTTTTTACAGGAAATCTACCAGTGAAATTGTGTGTGGAATCGTTTTCGCTACTGCTGTAGAGAATTTAAAAAGATATAATCTCAAATTCGTTGATAAGTTGCTTAGATAATGCAAATAAAAGATGAAATTAATAAAAATAAATATATACATATATATATATATATATATATATATATATATATATATATATATATGGGCAAAGACAAAATATTATTTTTTTCTTTTGTTTGTGACCGATTTACTTCTTTTTTTTTGGTTTAGTAGCTACTGGAAATTTTAGGCTTATCAATAATGGAATTTTGAAAACCACTGTTAAACTTCTGGTAGCTAGACGACCTCATTGTTTCATAAACTATGACAAAAAGAATCTGAATGAATACGCTAGAATTTCGACTATTTGAACATCCATAATTTATGGATGTCTGCCAATATCTTACGAAATCTTATAGGGGGTAGGTGGCTGTTTGAAAATGATTTTATGTAAGTAATTAAGTATATAATAACCAATCCCTTATTTATTACATGCATTTACTTACAAGAACTTAAAATTTTTTTAAGGCATACTATTTTCAAAAATTTTAATACATATCTATATATAAAAATAATTCTCGGAAACCCTTTCCAAATTAAAAATATCGATATGTATGTATACTTACATTTTTTATAATTTTTAAATGTTTTAATAATAAAACTGTTATATTAATTTAAAATAATATAAACAATAAAGGTATTTTTGCATTCACATTATGAGATAGAGAAATCTTTGTTGTCTTTTTGTTACTGTTCTTGCCTAAATACAAATTCGTCTATTAACTACTGCCATCTACTTGGCAGTAGTAGAACTTGCTGCTATGAAATGGAAAGGTTCTCAAACATGAAGTAAACTTTTTAATATAAATACTAAAGGCATGCTTATGAGACTAAAAAAAATTTCTGCTTTTTAGTTAGGTTAGATATTAAAGCGTATTTTTTTTAGTTTTTTTAAAATATAATTATTACTCATAAAATAATATAAAACAAAGTCTGACATATGACATATAATATCGAAAATTTTAGTAATTTAAAAGCGTATTAACGGCTATGCAACTAATTTTTAGTGTAATAGACGTCTCGACAGTACTTTTGGCAAATAATTTGCTGGTGAGTTATATTTGGTTTAGGAAAAATACTAAATAACTCCATTTATATAATTTTGTATTAAACACAACGGATGTCGGAAGACTAATACCCCCTCTAGGGTTGGGTGGATTGAATAGATTGAAGGAGTTTTTAGGCCAAGTTAACACCACATGGACTATAAAAAATTGCTCATGATCGAAGGTTGTTCACATATATAGGACGTATTACCAAATAATGACAAGTGCAAGTAACCGGACAACGCAACAGAGAGTATATTAAGATCCCTCATCATAAGAGAACATAAAGCCGCTAAAGAACTCTGTGATGCCAAGATATATGTGCTACTCAAATGAGAAAATGAAAGTAATCATATAAATCCAGGGCAGAATAGTTAACCAGGATGAACTGTGCAAATATGTATTAAGAATCAGAAGTAAACTGATAGGAAAGCAAGTTAACATTGTACGAATATACGGACTGGATAATGCATGAGCGATGGTTCTTTGGAGATCTGCAGACAAAGATAGTGAAACGCCAACAAACGAATATATTATTGCTCTGTGAGGCTTCAATGCTCGAGTTGATATAATATTATTACAGGAATAAAATATATCCGGGGATCATTTATGGAACAATGCTACAAAAACGAATTACGCTTAAACAATTTTTTTTTCGCACAGAAACAATATACGAGAGGTTCAAGACCCATAATCACCTACGAGAGTAATCCCAGAACTATCCGACCCGACCTACGGATTGCTGTAGTTGTTTGATAAATATTAGTGTATTAGAAAGCATACATATATTTCAAGTTTGAGGTTGTTTGGTATCAGTTGTGAACGTTTTCAGTGAATTTGTGAAAACAGAGAAAATTGGTCATCCTTAAGTGATACAATACCAATATAAAAGCTAAACTAGAATCTACTCTGGGTGAGTCTTCTGCTCCGTTTTCAATGGTGTAATATTGGGTAGCAGAGTTTAAAGGCGGCCGTATAAGCTACCAAGGGGAGCATCGCAGTTTGGGACCATCCATAAATTACGTAAGACAGTTTAGGGTGGTAAATTACGTAAGACATTTTAGGGGTAGGAGGCTGTTTGAAAGGAATTTTACATAAGATTTTTTAAATATTATTTTTTCATTGCCTATGACTTTTATTTGCCCGAATTAACTATTTTAATTCTACTTGATTAAATATTTTCAAATATAAATACATATAGTTATAACTATATTAACTATTAATAAAGTATATGATAACCAAACCCTTATTTATAATGTACATTTACTTACAATATAAGAATTAATATCTTGAAAAAAATTTAAAGTAAGCATATAAAAATATTTTTAATCTAGGGTGCCAGGGTCGATACTTAAAAAAAGTTAAAACCCATTGAAAAAGGAAGGGAAAACAACAACTATGAAAGGAAAAATAATTTACCGGCGATTTGAAGTCGAGAAGAGGAAGGGGTTGTTCCGGCAAAATTACGAAAAAAAGTTAAATAGCAAAGTGGTAGGTAAAAAGATATCTACAACTTTTGTATTTACATTTTTTTCACATAACCTCAAAATTTATGTGAAAAAATGAAAAAAGGAAATTTGTGGTTTTTATTTGTTTTCCCAAAAAAAATTCAAGAAATTTGGTGAAAAAATACCTTTTTATGTCCCAAACACATTGTAAATCTTTTTGATTTAATATATTTATTTTTTCACTTTATTTTGACTTTAATATCCAAAAAGGACCGTAATTTTCAATCGAAAATTCTCACGTCAGAAGATCTGCTTTTTTAAAAAGTAGGTGAGTTTTTTGTTGTTTGAAATCTCTACTTTCTGACGGTGTGAAAAAATATATAAATGGTAAATGTTCTCAGAGAATGTAAGTAAGGCCCAGACCCTTCTAGCCTCTTCCTCAGTTCTCTATGAAATACCTTTTGATGGGCTAAAATTTTCCGTAGGTCACTCAGGTATGTAAGAATAATCTACCATATAATTTAAAGAATTCTAACTTTTTTGAAATATTGTAGATGTCTTATTAAATATTAACTTTATCATTTAATTTTCTGTGAACATTTACCAGAGTATTGTATATATTTTTGTACACCCTCAGAAAGTAGAGATTTCAACGAACAAAATGTCCACCGACTTTTTGTAAAATAGCAAATATTTTGACGTGAAAATTTTCGATTGAAAATTAGGGTCTTGTTCGACATTAAGTCAAAATAAAGTGAAACAAAATAATATTTTAAATCAAAAAAGTTACAGTGTATTTGGAACAAAAAAGGTAAGTTTTCAACAAATTTCCCGAATTTTTTTGTAAAAAATAAAAAAACAATAACTTGGTTTTTTGAATTTGTCATATAAAATTTGAGGTTATGTGAAAAAAAATTAAACACAAAAGTTGTCATCTTTTTATTACCTTCAACCTTGCCATTTAACTTTTTTCCATAGGACTTGTAGTTTTGCCGGAAAACTAGATAAACCGTTTTTTAACCTTAAAACCCCACCCCTTAGCCTTTCCCGACCTCAGATCGCCCGTAAACTATTTTCCCTTTCATTTTTGCTGCATTCTCTTCCTTTTCCAATAGATTTCATCCTATTTTTTTTTCACTTTTTACCATTTTCAAAGGCTTCAGCACTGATCTATCAACTGTAAACACCTAACGATCTAATTCTAGAAAAACTCTCTAAGTCAATCAGTATTTATGTGTTTTTATAATTTTAACAAGATTTAATAATAATAATAATATAATTTATGTTTAAAAAATAACCGACTTCACCTGACTTAAAATAAAAACTTTTCTTTTTCTCCCTCTTTAATTTTTATTTTTTGTCTATAATTTCCAAATATATTTTAACTTTTTTATTTGTTTTATTATTTGGACCATTTTCTATATATGTAACTAATTCACTCTATATTGCATCCACACTGTATATGCTTTTGTGTATTGGTCACACCTATATAACTTACAGGTCTATCCTTTTCTGAATCACCCTGAACAACTATAATTCAATTCAACACAATATTACAACGGTCCTGATATCTTTAAAAGCACCCTGTATAAGTACAAATCCTCTATTGACTGTTTCTATTTTTCTATTGTTTAAATTATTCCTGTAAACCAATGATTTTACTTTGCCCCATATGTCTAGTATTCCATTTATGCAACTGCTCATGGTCTACACTATATAACAAAAATCACCTTTCTGAACCACATTTTTTGGCTATAATTTTACTCTACCATTTATTTCAACACCCCGGTATATCCAACTGCTTATAAAATTTTTTGTCTGTAATTATAACCCGTTCTACGTCCTATAATTCAAATATACTTATGCTTATGTTTATATAACACATTTTTGATACACCCTGCATAACAATAATTTTACCCTACTCTTACTTCAAACACCTTGTCTAAGCACTACTTATTGTCCAAACTATATAACTTGTATAAACCGCCCGGTATAACTGTAATTATACTCCACCTTATATTTCAACCAGCCTGTATATTCAATTGCTTCTGACATTTTTTAAAGCCTTTCGTATAACTGTAATTATTGTCCGTCTTATAATGCAAATATCCACTCTGTATAACTCCTACTTCAACCACCTTGTATACGCAACAACTTATGCTACCCAATACTATTTTTTAGAACCACCCTGTACAACTAATTCAATTCCAACTTATATTTCAACCATCCTATGTATACAACTGCTTATATACTACCTAATATTATATACACGCACGCATAACAAATTTTCGTTTCGATAAACTGACGGAATATTTTCTGACATTTCACGCGAATATAAGGCCCTAACTTAACTTCGTCTCTAACAGAATCTGACTTTCAAATACATCAAAATGAAAACCATTACATACACCCTTTACGATATACTTTGATGGCAAATGTTCACATTTAAGTTGGATATTTATGATGAAAATTTGACATTTACCATGATGTTTACAGTTTTTCCGATTATCAGAAAAATGGTAAGTTTTGCGTTATCGAAAAATATACGGACTCTAGCTGGAACATATCTTTGTAGAATACAATTTATACTATTCAAATTTCTTGAGCGATTTTAGAGAAAACAGTGATGATTCAATGAAATTCACTGAAATCTAGTCCCTTATTTACTTTTTTTCTAAGTTTCTGGAAAACCGTAAATCTCATTATATAAATAATGAAGTAATATAATATCATATAATTAATTAAATTATATGGAACCTTTCTGTAATAAAAAAAGTTGCAAACAAATTGATAACCTCCTCCTTTTTGGAAGTCGCTTAAAAATATATTATATTAAAAAATGTAGTAATACTGATAATGAAAGTAGGAATGTTATTTCATTATTATTATGAAATAAAGACTTATTATTATAATAGATATATTACATTATATGTAGGTACATCATTTTAAAATTTAGAATTAAAAAAAAATTAATATCTTACGTAAGTAGTTAAACAAAGCGGTTTCTGGAGCGGAAGTGGGCATAAAGGTAACCAGTCATCGAGTTCTCGCCGGGAGCTGCTGCCGAGCTGTTGGTAGTTGTTGTTTGGATAAGAAGAAGACATTGGGAAGAAGAAGAAGACATTGGGTGTGTCGCAGAGGTGCGTGCCATCTGTTGTTAATAAATGAAAGCAATTGTATTGTGGGTTGCGTGGGTTGCAGAGTGCACGCCATCTGTTGATGGTTGTGGTGGTTACAAAGAAAAAAAGCTAAATACTTGGCCGGGTATCGAACGCGGCTTGCCTGATTACAAAGTCAGGTGTCCACCGAGCTGCGCTAATGCGGTTAATCGAGAAATGTTTATTTGAAAAGGTATAGTACATGCCCGTTGGGTGGGCGCGGGTTTTTGGGCGTTGTTCGGTTAGATATTTGGGGGCTGGATGGGGGGATATGATATTTTGTTGTCTGTAAAAAAATTTAAAATCTTGGTATTTTGTTGTCTGTAAAAAAATTTAAAATCTTTTGCTAAAGCCTGCATGCGCGAGAACGTCCACTCCTTCGAGTCTATAGTTATCGTAAGCGACCGCCTACCTGCGCAAGAACGGCAACTCCTTCGAGACTCTGATTTTGTCGGATGATTCAAGGCATTGAACGCCTGCATGCACAAGAACGTCCACTCCTTCGAGTCTATAGTTTTCCTAAGCGAGCGCCTACCTGCGCAAGAACGGCAACTCCTTCGAGTCTCTGATTTTGTCGGATGATTCAAGGCCGAGCGTAATAATTTTGAGACTTGGAAAAATTTTTAATGATGAATCAAGAATTTGATGTTATGGTTTCTAGTAGTCTGCTAATAATTTTTAGTATAAAGTAACGAAAGAGGTGCAAGATGAGCATAGTGTCTCACCAACTACTGTTGAATGCAGATCGATAAAAATGACTTTACTTAAATCAAGTTTTATAATATTCACATTAATTTTGAAAAATGTCTTGTATGTTAATATACCTTATGGAACCAAGGACATGGCTGTATGCCCTTCAGGGAACTGTTTGAACCGCTCCAATTACACATTGATGGCTCGAGATAGATTAAACGATGGA
The DNA here is from genome assembly GCA_034190945.1 of Octodonta nipae. Classification (NCBI taxonomy): domain Eukaryota; kingdom Metazoa; phylum Arthropoda; class Insecta; order Coleoptera; family Chrysomelidae; genus Octodonta; species Octodonta nipae. The sequence goes on from CM067220.1 coordinate 110,374,737, forward strand.
CGGCTGCCTGTATATTTTGCTCGCCTGTCAAACACAACAAAAAATTTCAAACTGAAGCTGATATTTTCTGATGACACTGAAGGTGACACTGACTGGATTTCAGCAGCTTCATGCCAAGATGAAAAAACTTTACTATCCAACAGCTCAATGACTATAGCACAAAGTGCTAATTCTTATTTGTGTAACACTCTCTACAATTACAATATTATTACTTAAATTAATTGTGAAATGTATTAGGAAAATAATGAATAATTAAAACACATAGTTATATACAATGTTTTATTTATGTAAAACACTATTCAGAAGCCAATAATAAACTACATCAACATTTTCTTTTGCACATCGTACTGGATCATTGCAGCGGCAGTGAAAAATGCATGGAGAGTCAGAAGGTTTCAGTTCAACAGCGCCATTGAAGTTTTCCAGATTGATTAGGTGATAGTGTGATTCCTCATCTTCGTTAAGCAGTTTTCTCAAATTGTTGATTTTCAGCTCTTCAAATAACTTGTTAAATAAAAAGTCATATTTCTGATGGCCTCGTACATATATGTGCGTGCATTTGGTTAGGAAAATTCTCAAAATGTCGTTCATAGTATTCAAATCATAGTGGCCATCAGAGTAGTGGAGTCCATGTAGCCGTTGTTCCAAATATCGTACTTGCCTTTTGTCTGCTGCTGATAGATAGTTAAACGGTTTAGGTGGTTTAAACAAAAACATTCCTGTGCGTTTACGTGTCTTGATAACCAATTCCTTGGGAACAAATCTTCCCTCGATTTCGAAACCTTGAATGTCGACAATTGCAATTTCCATGGTGAACAGTTGAAAAGCTATAACGAAACTGATTTTCTAAACAGCTGAGTGATCTAATATAAGCTTCGGACAATTTCGCTGAGTGGGAGAAATTCCATTAGGCAATCGTGGATAATTATGCAGAAGGCTCGGGTCTTATCGGGAAATCCCGTCTGGCTTTCAATATCCAAGCGAATATCTACAGTCGAGGATTTCATGGTGTCCTCACGTCGGGAGCAATCGATGACGAATAGGGTGTGCGTCTTGAATGCAACATAATCCAGTAGAGGGTGTTTGCCGCCGCCAAAGCTGGGATAAAAGTCCGTATACCTTTTGTACGCCTCACCGTACTCACTCTTTGAAAAATCTAAATCAAATCTCTCCATAGGCCAAAATTCGCTGTTTAGATTTAGACGAATATTGGAAATGTGAATGTTGTCAAATTCCGTGGGATCTTCTTTGATGTTGCTGTGGCGATCCGTTTGAAAGGCTAAGATAACGTAACGAGGGCTTTCCAGTGCGGCACACGTCTTCACAGCCCAAATTTCACGAGTAGCACCTGTTTTGAGAGCAGGCAACTCATTTAGCTCCCATTTACGAAACGGTAAAATTATACTGGAATCCGCTTTGACGGCTTGCAGTAAATCCAATTTAACGTCATCGTTTGGAAAAATGTGACGGACTTTGAGTTCGATGTTGTTTATTGTCACTTTACCCTTGGTAGCAGCATCCGTGATTATAAGGCAATCATCATCGCTACGACTTCGCACCAGACGAATTGTTTGTTTACCACACATCACTTGCTTGTAGTCGTTGACGATGGAAAACAAATGTCCCAATGGAATGTACATGTGAAAAGTTTTATCGGCGGCATTCATATACGCTTTATGTGGAAAATTCCACCCGGCTATGAATAGGTCCTTTGAACTGTTGGGGTCGTAGCACAAGTATCCACGAATTGTACTCACGCGACCAGGGTCTCTCACGGTTTCAATTTCCTTGCCGCACAACTCGTACGTAACGCTGTCGAAGAAGAAAGCTCCAGCATTTGGTGATAGAGAAACATCTCCATTGCCTGCTGTCTTCACCACTTGTCCCTGGATTGAGATGCAGGAATCAGCCATGGAAAACCAACAATCTGTTTGATTGACGGTGATTTCAACGATATCATTGTTGCCGAATGACTTGACGTATGGATAGTAGGTTCGCAACTCCTCGCGTCTTACACTATCATCAAAATTTGGCTTGCGGAAGATATCGAACATTTGATGAGTTGACATGGTAGCCGAGCGTTTGTAGAAACAATCTGTTTGAGAGCGTGAGTGATCTCTTGAGAGGTTTCATAGAAACTGATGGTGGTCGAGGAGCGGTTGACTTCTTATATGGTTCTTCATCAAATACAAGTCGACCCATTATTATTATTGTAGTTGTTTCAGCTCAAGTCGAATGATGATTTCTTCACCACGAAAATTCACAAGTTCAGAGTCTTGATTCAAAATTTGCAATGTGAGGTTATGTATTTCGCTTCTGTTAATCGGCAAATAGATTAAATGCTGAGGTGTTTCGTCGATGGCAAAACCAGGATCAACTGCAACGGCAAACTCGTAAATGGTGTGTGAAGGAGTGTTGTTGTAGAAGGCTCCTGATGTGATGTTGCTATCAATGTGGATGGTACGCACTTTGATAATGTTCACTGGTAAATCGGAACTGTGAACTTGATTGCGTGGTAGCAGCTGTTTAGAGAAGCCCAGAATATCACCGATGCTGTCTTGCGGTTGAAAGTCCACAGCGTACTTGCTGCTGAAAAGCTCACACTTGAGAGTATTGTTGTTGGGTTTCAATGAGAAAATATTCTCAACGTCCTTTGCCAAATGAATGCCAAGTGCCTTTCTAATATAAGCTTCGATGTCACCAATTTCGTATGAACCTTCAGGCAAGTCTATGAATGTTTGCGTGTTTTGATCGTCAAACAGGTAGATCTTGTCAAACAGGTAGATCTTGTCACCTTTCTCAATGTTTGGGATGCTGTTGTAAGAGTGAAAACTCAATAAAGCTAGTCCGTAGTTATAGTTGGGGTCCAACTGAATAGGTGGTTGAAAATCAATCGACAGTATTGGGCTGCGACCTTTCAATGTGATTATCACAGACATGACTGAAAATTGGCTGCTTGTTAGCTGCTATATAGGTATATGTAAAAAACAATAATGCAAAATATTTATTTTTTATTATAGAGAAATTTCAAGCATAAATGACCACAATTTGATTGATTGTATGTCTGATAAGAGTCCTTGTTGTAGAGGATTTTCACTCCATTGCCAAAGTAGTCGGCTAATTCTCGAGGTGGTTTCAAACATCCAAAGCTATCAAAGTACTGAACGGTGTTTCCATTTCGCACATAAGCTACCCAATGTGTACCGTGATGACTGCTGGTATCCAAATTAACGATGGCAGACTCCTTTGTTTGTGAATGTTTAGGTAAGGCGTCTCGCATAAATACTCCCCTAAAGTGGGGGATCTTCAAATGTTTGGCATATTGCTCAAGCTCGTGATTGTAAAGTGCTCGATTGGGTAGCTTTATTGGGAGTTTTTTTGCTTCTTTAAGTAAAGCCCGAAGCCGTTGCGGGACTTTTTAAGAAAAATACCGCTTCCTTTCTTCGCAAGCTCTTCCATGGCTTGATTATGGCGCTGGTCCTCCTCCAACTTCTTGCGGGCGTTCTTTGCATCTATCACGGCTTTGGCTACTCCACTGGCTCCCCCGGCAAGAGCTCCAAGTGCTGACAACCCCGCAAATAGGGGTATTAGTGGGAGAAAACTACCAATTTTCGACTCAAAAGGAATGACTCGAGGTACACGGATTTTCTTGCGACCACCTGCCTTCTTAATGACTGCTCGGGCTGCTCTCAACGCCAATAACGATGTCTTACGGACATCACTTCCAGATCCGACAATAGCTCTCTTGATTGGTAGAACCACATTCTGTCGAAAAGATTTTTTTCCACATCGTTTTTTGATTCCAAGCCCCATCTTGCGTTTAGCCTTCATGCCTGTAGTTATAAGCCAAGAAGCTGCTTTTTCACCAAGTGAAGCGTCCTTTGACTTGAATCTCTCCCAGGCTCGATTTTCCAACTCGTAATCAGCCTTATGACGATCCGCCAAAGACTTGTATTTACTGTAGGCGATATCGTGCGCTCGACAAGCAGCGTCTGTCTTATTGATTCCCTGCTGACCTTTGGAGAGACGGTCTAGAAGTTTTGTACCGGGCCCACAAAACTGATAACCAGGTAGATGTAGTTCAAATGGTAATTTATTGATTGCACTATTCAGTAGACTACCTCCTTTGGGAGTTAGCATGATACTGATTGAAACTGAGATAAACTGGTGTATTTAATTAGTATACGCAATAAGGATGATGTCAGTATATCATAAGATGTATATGAAGCAACAAGATGTCCAACTGCCTATCGAAAATTTGGACTTTGTCGAAGAATCACCATCATCAGCAAGTCGACACGGACAATTGTTACCAAATTCCCTACGAGCAGCATTCTGCGGACCTAGTGGTTGCGGAAAGACCAACGCATCGTTATCACTGCTATTCAATGAAAACGGTCTACGATTCGAGAACGTCTACATCTATTCCAAGTCACTCTACCAACCAAAGTACCAGCTCTTACAAGACGTTCTCAAGCTGGTTAAAGGTGTATCGTATTTTCCCTTTAAAGACAACGAAGAAGTAATTGATCCGAGTGAGGCACGCGAATGTTCAGTATTCATTTTCGATGATGTGAATGGTGATAAACAAAACAAGATTCAAAATTTTTTTTCGATGGGAAGGCACAGGAATATCGATTCAATATATTTATGCCAAACGTATAGCAAAATACCTAAGCAACTGATTCGAGACAATTGCAACGTAATTGTCATATTCAGACAAGATGAGGTAAATTTGAAGCACGTCTTTGATGAGCACGTGTCTCCCGACATGGACTATGATAAATTTAAGACAATGTGTTCGGAATGCTGGCAAAATCGTTTTGGCTTTATTACAATAGCTAAGGACTTCAACTTGAATGATGGCCGCTACCGTAAAGGATTCGATAAATATATAAAGGTTCAATAAAGATGATTGGTGTTAGTTGATAAAAATGTCTTCATTGAGTAGCAACATTGCTGCCACTGCTCGAAAGAAAAAGATCAAGCAATTGGCACGTTCTATTCGCAAGAAATATCTTAGTCTGAAGCTGGGAAAGTCGGAACATGATGAAACATTGAATAAACTTTTTAGACCGGTAATGACACCGCTACAAGATATTGCCTCAACTACGGCAAAAGTTCTCACTAAGATGCCAATACAGACCATTAAACGTGAAGTAATTAAACAAGAAGTGCAGCAGCTGCCACCAGTCAAAAAACATGAGTTGGAAGAGACACAATACCTCGATGAAGAACCAATCGCTGAAACTAGTATACATACCAATGATGATGATGATGAGGTGGAGAACGAAACCTTTTACGAGGATCCCGGTAATCTCTCTAAAGAAGCAATAGAGGACTACATGGATCAGTATCCTCCAGTTGCACACAAATATCTTGAAGACTATATCACTAAAAGCGATGATATTGACAACATATATGGACCTATATATGACGCTGCAAGTTCCAAATGGTTTCTGGGGCAAAAGGAAATCAATTTCAGTCGTAGTACAGGTCACATTAACGTTGATGGGTTACAGTTTCGAGGTACTCCAGGGTTATATCAACTAATATTTTACAAGTCCCCTGATTACGCTCCCGATGATTTAGAAGCATACAGAAAAGTGTTGGTAATGACATCAGCACACAAGAATGCAGCAGGTCGTTTGAAAGCTTCAAGTCTATATAAATATACTGAAATTATAAAGCCAATGTTTCCTCGTTTGACAAAGAAGCAACGTTTTGCTGGAACTGGTATGAAGTTAACTTACAATAACAAGCCAATGGAATACGTCTACTGGGATGATCCCAACGAATTGGTTGAACGGTTGAAACTACTGATTGCATCCAAGGAAGCAGGCAACACCTCTCACGACAACGAAATAATTGCCATTTTAAATGAACTTAAGGAAGCTTATATTATACGAGATAAATAAATTTCGAAATTGAAAGTGTATATTATTCCTTATCCTATGGCAAACATATCAGTTTCATGATGACTTTAAACAAGTTTGGGCGTAGTGCCCATCAGCAACTAATGTCATCAACATCACATAACCTAGCTTTTATGAAAGTGCCATTTTCCTTTACCGCGGAGGGAAATATCGATGCTGAGAAGCTGAAAATTACCAATGTCGAAGTACCGACGAAGGCCATGGATGCCGCCAACAAGCAGTACGTTGATAAGAAAATAGCAAACGGACTTCAGCAACTACATAGTGATTTTCAAATAGCTTTCAGCAACTACACTGGTGAAGTTCAGCAAACCTTATCTATGTTTAAGCAAAACGAAAAGGTTAGCGAGGAACGTGGAGCTCAAAACTTTGCTGCAATGAATACTCGCATGGTGAAAACCGAACAAGCTATGGAAACCCAAGTACAAAATATATCGCTTCTCATTTCAAAATTCAATATATTAGAAGCTCAGTTGGAATATGTCCGGAAAGAATATAAGAAAACCATCACAAAATTTGAAGCCTCGTTTAATGACAACCGTATATTACAGGAAAAACGTATAAATGATCTGGAACTTTCTCTGAAACAAGCTCCTAAAGGTGTTGATGCAGCAGAAGTATTAAATATTGTTCGAAAGGATAAGGCTAAAGATCTTTCTGATCTAACTGAACTTAGAGACAAGATGACAAAAGTAGTGCCTGACCTATACCGAGACATGCAAAAACTACATGATGATATTGCAAATCAAATGTTGGACCAAAATCAAAAACTTGAAGCAATCGCAGACAGTATTGCTGCAATTAAAAAGCATCATTAGGGTCAATAAAAACATGCCTTTGTCTATTTTTAAGCAGTATACAAGATGGCTCCTATAGCGAAACATTCCAAAGAAAAAGTTCAAGTCGTTAAGGAACTGCATAGACCTGTGAGACGAAACTTTCCTCGCCGACGTGTAATAATCAAAGGTTTCGATGACTCCTGGCAGTCTGACCTCGCACAAATGGATCTCTATGCAAAATCCAATCGTAATTTCAAGTTCTTCCTCGTGGTGATTGATTGCTTTTCAAAGTACGTGTGGACGAGACCGCTGAAAACGAAATCCGGTGAAGAGGTAACTCGTGCCTTTGAGAGTATTCTCAAGGAAGGACGGCACCCGAAAAATCTCCAAACCGACCAGGGTAAGGAATACTACAATAGTTGCTTTCAGAAACTAATGAAGTCATACGGAATCAACCATTATAGTACATTTAGCGGAATGAAAGCTGTAATAGCTGAACGAGTAATTAGAACGTTGAAAGATCGGCTCTACAAGTACTTTAGTTTGAATGGCACCTATAAATGGGTGGATATTCTACCGGAAATTGTCAAGGACTATAGCCATCAAAAACATTCCAAGACGAAGATGAGACCTGTGGACATTAATAGGAAAAACGCTCGAGATATTAAAGTTTACAATAACTTGAAAATTTTTGGACCAAGAAAATTTAAAGTCGGAGATGTTGTGCGAATAAGTAAAACCAAACACGTTTTTGATAAAGGTTTCCTTCCTAGCTGGAGTACGGAATTATTTAAAATTACACAGGTTAAAATAACTAATCCGGTTACGTATATTTTGGAAGATATGAACGGAACACCGATTCAAGGGAGCTTTTACGAAGAAGAATTGCAAAAGGCAGCCTATCCCGATGTGTATCTCGTCGAGAAAATTTTGCAACGAAAAGGAAAACAGGTTAAAGTTCGGTGGCTTGGGTTTGATTCGAGCCACGACAGTTGGATTGACGGTGAAAACAGACTGTAATTCCAAGATCAACCACAAATTTATGATGTATGCTAAACAATAAAAATGCTAATTTGATCATATTTTGTTTTATTTAAACATATAATACTAGATATGTACAATATAATTGGGAAACAAATAACACATATACTAATGTGCCTATTATACAAATACATAAATTGATTTATTCTAATTTGGTAATTTGTTGGGCTTCGTTGGAAATCTCCGTGGCAACGTTTTCATTCATGATGGATTCTATACTTTTAACCAGGTCAGAATCATACAATGGCTCAAGAGAATGATGCTGATTTCGCAGTGTGTTGCCTCTAGCGAACCACTTTAAGTTCTCAAGTCGGAATTTGAGAGCATTACCTATATCTACAGGATGGGAGACATTGTACCACTCTTTAACTAGTTGAGCATTAGTATTTTTCTTCAGCACTTTGTTTATAGTTGCATGGAAAGACACTCGCTGCCTGCGTATGAGGTACCATTCGCTCTTACTAAGAGCCAACAGAGCCATGCATCTCTGTTTTTTGTGGTTGATGGACTTTGGAGCTACTCGATGGACTACGTCTTTCCTCAAGCGTTTTACTACCTGATGCTGTATTTTGTTAGAGACCACGTTCAGAATCTCACGATGACGTTCCGATGCTTTGACAGATTCCTCTTCTAGTCTAACTCGATGCAGTTCGGCTTTGGCCCTAGCTTCCTCAGCTTGAATACGTTCTTTTTCAGCCTTAACTCGTTCCTCTTCAGCTCGCATACGATCTCGATCTGCTTTGTTTCTCTCTTCTTCCGCTTGTAATCGTTCTTTTTGCATTTGAATCATCTCAGCCTCAGCGGTATTCTTTACTTGTATCATAATTTGCTTAAGTTCATCCAACTCAGTCATCAAATGCTGGTTTTGTGCAGAAATTAGGTCGTTGTGTGCAGAAATTTGTTTGAGACGCATTTCCTCGTGATGTTTCTCGTAAGTGATATATTTCATTGAGATGCGTTTAATTAAAGTGTAGAGGATGCGAATTTCTGTAGCTTTCTTGCTCCGCATCTGCATAAGCAGCATTTCAAAGTCGATGGCGCTCATGCAAATGTATTTCTTTTGAGTTATGTTTGCATCTTGAATTTCTTCGTATTCCATTGTTGGCTGCTGCGTCTTGAGCAAATCCATAAAATGATATTTTTTTTTGTCTGTACTCACCAACGTAACCACACCACTCCAGGACATTATCATCGATGAGCACTTTGTCTGTCCACGTCAGCTTCCAGAAGAAAGCGTTACATCTATCATTTTCAATGTCGAGACCAAATTTGAGACATACTTCCGTATAGGTTAATTTACCCATCGGCGTAACCCACAGTCTAACATCTTGATCACTTTCAACTTTATTGTGTTTAGGTTGAATAGATGCCATCTTGGAATTGTACTATGTTAATCAATTGTTGCAAACGAACTGAAATTTTTTCTTCTTTGTTAAGATGACTAAAGGATGTATCATGTGACGTCACAGAAAAAGGGAGGGAGGCCCGCTAAGAGGGGCCATGATTGTCAGATTTCCATATTTCCCTAGATCCCGGAAAAACAAACTTAGTGCGTATTGTTTCTTTAAACAGCGATGAGAAAAATCCCTATACCTAGGGAAAACACACGATTGAATTGATTATCTTGGCAATGTAGCATCATGATGATAGCTAATGGAATGTGGAATATGCATTGTATGTTGTGTTGACAAATTTAGAGCAAAATGCTAGTTCAAGTTTAAATCGACCAATGAGAGCACGGCTTATGACGTCACAGAAGGGGGAGGCACTCCGTAGAGTGTGTTGAAGTTAAAGAGATAACAAAGTTCGCTATACCATTCGTTCTAATCGGAAGTAAATTTTGAGTAATTATCTATTGTCTATTAAGGCAGTAAAACATAGTCTTGTTTTAAATTTTATTTCAAATAAAGCTACGTATAATATATTATAATATGCCAGCAGCAATATCAAGGGCTGTTATGGCAGTAAAACCAACTCTTGTTTTAAATTTTATTTCAACCATAACCTGTATACCAGACGACAGTTCCAGTTTAACTATCAAACGATCAAAATGTCGAGTGAAGAGCCTACTTTTAGTGATGATGATGATATGGAAACTGTTAATAGTGTTTTGAATCAATATGAAGAAGAAGCAAAATCAGAAAAAGTGTTACTATTATCCCAGTGCTTTCGACTATATAGTTCTTTTTGTAGAGTGTCCTGTGGCTTGAGTCCTGCTAGATGCTTTGACCCAGTAATAGTTCTACAGCGAGAAGATGATGAAAAAGTTATCTTTAATAAATCTGAATGGTTCAAAGTTACAGAAACATTACGAAAGTCTCTGGATATATTTTTCACAGAAGATGATGAAGAGAACGACTTTTTACATAATCCTGTACTATGTGGACAATTCCTTACTGTAAGCCTGTCATCAACCAGTGATCTTGATAAGTCAATAAAGGTGCAGAAATTTCATAACAGTTTGTGGTTGAGTCAATTTGATATTGAAGAAATTTTAAACATAGACACTCATTTACTATCACACAGGGTAAAATTACTTGAAAGTATTAATTTTTATACATATTATTTAAATGTAATAATTACTGTTGATAAATGGTTGAATTCTACATGTAAAATAATAACAGCCGATACTAAATGTTGTAGTTTAAATGTTTATAGTTTCATACATGGAATATGTTATTCTAGCGATAATACATTATTAGCCAATGCTCTTAGAGAATACATATTTTTTTATTCACATGAAATTTATAATAAATTAGGTATTTACTAATTGTTTTTTATTTTCATTCATTTTCCTTTATACATTATATCCCTCAACATTATTCATCATACAATATAACCATACCTTTTCCTAACATATGACAGAAAGTGGAAATAATAGGAAGTAAAACAATGTTCTGTATTTAAAATTTTATTTCAAAGCTACCCCTCACAAAACACAACGTCAACCACGGAACAAGAAACTAACCTAACCCTTCACCTATCACAGTCTCACACGGACACGAACCACAGAACACACGACGTTACAACCTGTCACCACACAAAACACAACGTCAACCATATCATCATCATTTCAGCCCCCTTTACATAACCTCACTTTTCATCAAACACACCAGCCCCCATAACAGCCATCAGGTCCCCCCTAAAGAACGACACCCGCAAGACAACACACATAACCTCACTATTACACACCATCCAGACACCACCAACACACACCGGGGGGCCCCACGAAAGCACACCCAAAGACACCTATAAACACATAACCTATACACACATAGGACACCAAACATCAGCCCCCACACCAATGACACCGGGGGGCCACAGCGGAGCCCCCACGGAAACACACCCAAAGACAACATAACCTATAAACACATAACCTTACACCATACCCCATCGACCACCAATGACACAGGGGACCCCAACGGAGCCCCCCACGGAAACACACCCATAACCTATAAACACATAACCTTACACCATACATCAGCCCCCACACCAATTACACATAACCTATACTCACATAACCTTACACGGGGGCCCCCGCCAACGACATACACACAACACGGGGGCCACAGCGGAGCCCCCCACGGAAGCACACCCATAACCTATAAACACATAACCTTACACCATACATCAGCCCCCACACCAACGACACATAACCTATACTCACATAACGTTACACGGGGGCCAACGACATACACACAACACGGGGACCACAGCGGAGCCCCCAGAGGAAGCACACCTATAAACACATAACCTTACACCATACATCAGCCCCCCCTCGGCCCCCACACCAATCACACATAACCTATACTCACATAACGTTACACGGGGACCCTCCACCGACATACACACAACACGGGGGCCCCCAACGGAGCCCCCAGAGGAAGCACACCTATAAACACATAACCTTACACCATACATCAGCCCCCCTCGGCCCCCACACCAATCACACATAACCTATACTCACATAACGTTACACGGGGGCCCTCCACCGACATACACACAACACGGGGGCCCCCAACGGAGCCCCCAGAGGAACCCTACGGGGGCACACCACACCCAAAACACTAGATGCGCAGCCCTAAGCCACTTCCGCTCCAGAAACCCCGTTGTATATCTACTTACGTAAGAAATGAGGCTGATTATGATTTGTATTTTAAAGTTTCTTATATGAGGGTGGGTATGGGTAAGAAAACGGTCAAAAAGAAGATCCACAAAACTAATAATGGCTATATTATGTGAATTTATAGCAATGTTTGAGAGAAGAAATCAAGCAAAAACAGCGCATTTGGCTAAGAAGAAAGTGTTGTTTTATCAAGACAACGCACCAGCTCACAAATCCGGCCAAAATTAATAAATTAAAGTTTGAATTGCTACCTCATGCACCCTATTATTATTTTCCGTTCTTGAACTTGAAAAAATTTTCAGTAGTAAAAGATTTTACAATGCTGAAGAAGTGATGTCAGTTCATATTTTTAAAAGGGTAGCGAACTTATTGAACATCGCTGGGAAAAGTGTATAGAGGAGGAGAAGGAGATTGTGTTGTAAATAAATATATATTTTTTCAAAATTTTTGTTTTTTTTATTAGGTCAGGTACTTCTGGCATCATCCTCGTAAACACTAAGCAATAGAGCAATGCACCTTACCAAAATTATAGAGGCTCTGTAGAAATATATAATGAAAATCAATTTAAATTTGTTTGGGTTTAATTTAATAATTTGAATATATGTATGTTTTTGGAAGACATATAATAAACATTTTTTATTTTTACATTTTACAGCTGATGTAAACGCAATAGCAACACTGAAAGGAGAACTTGTAGAACATGATGGGAATCAATATTTAAATTATAAGTCGATGGACATAAAAGTTACAGTTGGTGGAGGAGAAGTTAGACTTGAAAATTTATTTAATGGAGATAAACTGCTACGTAAGTTGGTTATGACTTTATGAGACTAAAAAAATAATTATTTGCATTACACATTTCAATTTTAAATTGAATGATATTTTCTTAGGATGAATTCCTATAAAACTCAAAAATTTAATGTAATGTAAGTATCATAGCCACTTAGTCTACGACGGACAGTTTCTAATATAATTAAAATCACACGACGGTAATTTACACATCAACAAAATATAAAAACTCGTAACTTCCAAACAGATTGAAATGGAATTTGGAAGCTTTCCAGAAATAAATTCAAAATTCAAGAATTTCCTACACGAATTACTTTTTTTTGTTTTCAAATGGCACCTAACATATATTTTTTAATTTTATTATTCTTCATTTATCATTTCTTTATCCATACAAATCGTTCTTATTGCTAAATGAGCAAAATTTTTTTTATTTGAAGTAGCCTATTCCGTCCAATTTGACTTAAAACAAGTACATTCAGACAATTGACAGCTTCTGAAATCAAAAAAAAGATTAAATTAAATAGTCTGTATTTATAACTTCTAAATAACATCTCAAATTCAATCTTCCAACGTAAATAAAATAACTTTACCTACTACATATTTTCATTAAATAAAACACTCTGAAACTAAGCATTTCCAGGTTTCCCCATTCGTTTGAAGCATAAGGTTTTTCATTTGCCCAAATGTGTTCATTGTGCCTAGTAAATAGGCGATTTATGGTTTTCTGAAAGATAAATGTGGCATCATAAACATAAACACAAATTAACAAAAAAAATTAAAACTTAAAAGGATTCGTTATGAAAAATTTAGTAAATCACAATGTGACATTAATATTTGACAAACTGATGTAACTAAGAGAATTTACTGTAGAATTTGATATATACAGGGTAGCACTAAAAATTCTAAAGATCATGTGATATACCAAAGCCTCTTTCAAATTGGAAGAATTTGAAAGAGTTATATTCAGAATCTCATTTGGCGCTAAGTACGACTTTGTTATAAGTGCATTGGCCATAAATGAGACCAAAGAAATTCTGATGTTCGAGACATATCATTAAAGTCATACGGGAAAACCTAGGAAAAACCTTATTAACTATCCCGATATAGGATTGTTCAAAACAAAATTACCATTATTAATTTTATCCTTGATTATTGGTAACCAGGAACGGCTGAATTCTATAGAAGTACTAGATATACAATCGCTTTCATTTAATAAAATTAAAGTATGCTCTTTCAGCCAGTTTTCGTTTTGTATTGTGTTCTACTTTGTGTAATATGGTTGAATTTTGTAATTGTGTTATGACCAAGGTCAAGGTCAAGGCATGTTCACAAATGTTTAACTTTTCGATTGCTCTTTCTTTAAATAATTTTTATGTTCATTTATTCGAACTTTATAGAGGTTTCTCCAATGTAAGATTTGTTAGCTTCGCAAGGAATCTTATAAATGCAATATTTGAGTTTTTTGTTACGTCATTTGGTTTAGTTCTGGATAAAATTGATTTCAGTGCATTTCTTGTTTTGAATGTTGTTTTAATATTAAATCTGTTTCCTTCACATGTTTGAACTATTTAAAATATGCAGACTTTCAACTTTATGTGGTGTTATTCCCAACAAAATGCCTTTTATTGGTACGTTTGATTTCCTCCGATCAGAAAATTTTTCATCTTCTTGACATTTGAAAGAAATATTTTTGCAAGATTCTATGAGATTTTCCATGCAGGATGATTGTGAATTTGCAAGATGCTTAAAATGATGCTTTCACCTGAATGTGTTCTTGCCGGGGTATATGTATTTGATTATAATGTTTCCTTTAATAGATTCGATTTCTATTGAAAATTTATACAAAATCAATGGATTTATTTATTTATTTATTATTTAAATCCTTTTAATATTGAATGTTGATAGGCTGAATAAAATTACATTTTTTTTATTTTTTACAGTTGGAATGATCAATGATGTAGTGAACAACAACCTGGATCTATTTTTGAAGGATCTCTTACCGGTTATTCAAACATCACTCTCTAACGAGTTTTTGGGTACAGCGAATGCAATTGTTTCTCGGTTTACCTATGAACAATTGTTCCCTAACTAATCTCAATACTTCTACTAACTGATCGTTAATCATTATCAGAATTTACAATTTTGTACTCCAAAAACGCTGTTATTAAATGTTATCCAAAATTGTGTTTATTTTACAATTTCAATTCTCAATTCCCCTAACACTATTATTAAATAAAAGGCATTAAGACTCTGCTGCCATCTATTGACGAATCGCAATATAAACCAAAATGCCTTAACACGTTAACAGTATCTGTGCGAGTTACCACCGAGCTTTAACCAGATATAATAGATGACACTGCTCAACGATAACTGAATATAGTGAAACTTCTTAAATGGAAAGTATGTCTGTTTGAAGTTTCAGAATTCCAGATAACATATCGTTTGTTTTATTCAAAGGAAAGAGCATAATGTAATGTTCAAGGTAAATCGTATTATTAATCAATGATTGTATATTTTAAATTAGTTTTATATAGCTTGTTTTAGTGTTGTGACACACTATACAGAGTGCGTGCCTAGTACTTACCTACATACAGGGAGATCCAAAAGTATCGAAACACCAGAATAACACGGCATTAAACCGTTTGAGCGAAAGAGTTAAATAAATGAAATTTAGACCTTGGCCATTTAGTCATTTAGTGGTCAATTAGGTTTTTCTAATGGAACCCTCTAATTTTGATTCGGGAAATCGGAAAGAGCAGAAAATTTTACATTCAAAAATCAGCCTGACCTGGTTTCAGCAAGATGGAGCCTTATTAGGCAAGAAATCTGCCTTCAAATAAATTCCTGATCCATGTAAAACTTTCTTCCTTGGAAAATGTTATTCAAATTTCGAAATGATTGTAGTGGAGGTACTTGATTCAGTGTATTAATTTGTAATTGTGTTTGATAAGTACCCGACCTGGCACAGTACTTCTTAAAAATGATTGACATGGTACAAAATGTCGACTATATGAAACTGAAGTTCGAAGGTTGAAGATGCTACGTTGTTTGGTATTTGTTTGACAGTCATACTAAAAGCTGTAAGTCAATTTACAAACATAGAAAGAAAAGACTAATCATCGTTATGGGATTCAATACATTCAGTTCAGTTCAAACAATAACAAATAACTAGAGCTAGAGTCTACTCAGGAGAATCTGCTCGTTCATTTATAACAGATAAATCTTGGATATGAGCTGCCCAGACAAACATTGCACTGATCAGGTTAGAAAGGGAGAAGTAAATCACAATACTGTATCTCAAAAAGTGACGTATATCGCATGACGGTAAATGTGGATTTGAGAAGTAGGCGAAGTTATTGCGCCGATTCATAGCTGTGGATGAAATATAGCAGTGGGATTCCGATCAACAGAAAACAGTTGTAGAATTGAAAGTGGCGCCACTTTGCCGTCATAAGGTATGACGATGATACTATTTATGAGTATGAACATTTCTAAAGTGACGTCACTTTCGATTCTACAAAAGTTTTGTATTGATCGGAGTTCCACTGCATCGATTAGTTCATTCCTGAAGGAGCTGCCAAAACAATAAATCTCGGTACACAGTACGAATCTCGATTTGAGGTCTCCGTAAGTACAAATTACATAACCAAGAATAATTTGGCCAAGTGCGAGTTGGACTGGCATACTAAGGGTTCCGTACCACCTTCAAGATTCTAATATTCCAGTTTCAGACAAGCAGGGAATGAGTGCATTTTCTTATATTTGCCCTAATATCTTTTAAAGGAAGCGTTTTGAATTTATAAAAAATATACACTTTCATTTTCCACACATAGTCTTTTTATTTTATCTGCTTCAGGATTCACTTAATTTTTATAAGAATACATATTTATTTAATTTTCTAATTTGGCCCCCAAAAATTAACATTATAGTTTTATTTTACTAATAAACTTTTAGGGAAGCCTTTTATAATCTACTGTCTCAATTTTGAGGCTCTTTAGCTTGGAAGATATAGGACAAAATAGGTCAAGTTTTAAATTATAAATTATTAAATATATTATTCAAATTATTTAAAAATACAAATCAAATATACATATCTCAAAATTTAAATAGTGTAGTTTCTAAAGTGGAAATATATTTGTTATTATCTTTTAAACAAATGATTTAAAAATATGATAAATTTGTAATTCACATAATAAGCCTTTTGAAAATTGAAATTTTATTTTCCACTTAATTGTATAATTTGTCCCTAAAATTACTATGGGGGTTATAATGTTACCCCTAATTATTTTCAAAATTTTAGGTAGTATGGTTTCGGAAATAAAGCGAGAAATGAGAATTTTTTATATCTTTATGTTAATATCTTGTAAACAATTAATTTTAAAAGTATGAACAATATGTATTTGTATTCCTCATAATAAACCTTTTCATTTGATGCATTGCATGATGCGTTAATTTTTTTTATTTTCCGTTTAATTCTATAATTTGGCCTCCAATATTAATATTGGGGATTTCTACGTATTTTTGCTGTAAACAAAAAAATGTAGGTCTTATAGTTTGGGAAATAAAGGGGGGAAATGGGTAATTTTTAAATATTTTTTTAATATATTTTAAAATATATATTTAAAAAATAATAAAAAAATATATTAGTATTCGTCATAATGAGCCCTTTGATTTGATATATTACTTGATCCGTTAGAAACACTTATAATTTTTTATTTTCCATTTAATTCTATAATTTGACCCCCAAAATGAATATTAGGGGTTTCTCCTTATTTTTCCAGTAAAGTTCAGGTGAGGCGCTATACCTGTATTTTTTTCAAAATTTTACAACTTATGGTTCCGAAAATAAGGGAGGGGGGAATGGGTAAATTTTTTTATATTTTTGTTAATATCTTTTAATTAATTTATTTTAAAAATATGAAATAAATATATTTGTTTTCGTCGTAATGAGCTGTTTCATTTGATATATAAGATGATGGGTTAGAAACAATTTTAATTTTATATTTTCCATTTAATTCTGTAATTTGCCCCCCAAAATTAAAAGTAGAGGTTTTCCTTATTTTTTCAGTAAACTTCAGGTGAGAACCTATACCTCTAATTTTTTTCAAAACTTTACGTTTTATAGTTTTGGAGATAAGGGGGAATGGGTAAATTTTGGTATATTTTCATTAATATTTTTTTAATTATTTTTTTTATATATGAAAAAAATATATTTCTATTCCTCAGAATGGGACCTTTCATTTGACATATTACATGATGCCTTTGAAAAATTATTTATTTTTAAATTTTCATTTAATTCTATAATTTGCCCCCCAAAAATAATATTAATGGTTTCTCCTTATTTTTCCTGTAAAGATCGCGCAACGATCTGTATTTCCTATTTTTTCAAAATTTTAGGTTCAGTAGTTTTGGAGATCAAGGAGGATTTTTTTAGTTTTCCCCCCAGATGTACCCCTAAAATCAAAATTTCTTCTTTCTTTCTATGTACTCCTAATCGGGTCACCAAACTATACATTCATACCAAATTTCAACCTCTTCCGTCCAGTAGTTTAGGAGAAAATTGCTGTGATGTGACAGAGGCAGAAATCCTGAGTGATATTAAAAGGGTATCCGTATATTGTATATACGGAACCCTAAAAAGCAAGATACACCTGTGAATGCGGATTTAGCTAAGTTTTGAAGAAAAATATATGTAGTATACTGACGGCAAAAAATAGGGGATATCAGTTTTATGGTAATCACAAGTAAATCTTTACGAACTGAAGATAATTTAGGTATATTGGTTTGTTTTGAATTGTTGGTTGTGCTTATAATTCAAATTAACTGTTTGAAATTGGTTCGCGTTCGTCCAATGGAAGAAAAAACTGAAGAAACTATTATTTATGCAGAAGTTGGTTGGAAATGTCATGAATTAAGACAAGCGTTTGATAATGGTTATCCTAATAATCCCATGTGCAGAAGGTAATAACTGGAAGTGTACTGCAGAGTAAGGGTGCAGAAAACATTATTATGTCTGTTATTAATAATCTTAAACAATCTGAATTGAAAGTGAAAAGAAATGCTTGAAAAAACATAAGTTGTGAGATCTAATGCAGGATCTGTTATAGTTTGAGTTGTTTTAGAGAGGAATGTACGTATTTTTTAATGGAACTATAAAAAACAGCATCAGACAGCAGATGCCGTATAAACCCACATTTTTTCTGGGGGTAACACTTAGATTCCTCAAAATGTTAATGTATGGACAGGAAAATTTAACGGTCCTCTTTACCTTAATATACTTCAAAATCAAATCTATCTGATGATTAAAGAAATATTAAATGTCAATCCTGACAAGTTTATTATGTATTTTTTATTTCAACATAATGGAGCGCCGGTGCATTATTTTAGACCAGTTCGATTTTGGCTTATAGAAACTTATTATAATCGATGGATTGGTAGGCGCGGCTCACATCGAATGGTCAGCTTATTCAGCAGACTTGACGCCTCTCACTTTTTTGTGAGGATCTTTAAACCTTTTGAACTTCAGGACAAGCTACTATATTATTAGGAGTCTCGAAGACAAAATATTAATTCTTAGCAAGTTGGTGTTAATCATAAGACGTACGTGAGAATTAACATATTAACTCTGTGACTACTCAATTCCATTAAAAAAAGAGAGGCAGTTATTTGAGACTGAACGATGGAAGCGAAAGCTTCTTCCGAAATATACTTCCCTTTTCTCGTTATCTCATTGTCTCTATTTTTCTTTATTTGTATCACTCTTAGTAATGGATATAAATATCAGGTGAATTAAAATAATTGTCAGTATTTTGTTAAGTCTCAAGTATTAATCCTAATGTGTAAATTTAATTTTCAATTTAAATATATATGCAAAGAATTTTTAAATGCATTTTTTTCACATACAGTTAACACGATTTCTTTTAAAACAGTTACGATTTAAAAAATGTTTAATGAAGAAAGATTCTAAATGCTTTTTTTTTATTTAAGATATAACTTTGGATTATTTTGTCTTTACGTCATTTAAAACTATGGAACCATTGTATTCACGATAATAACCATAAGTAGACATCATCTGGCAAAATGTTCTTTAAAAACATTATATATACTATAAACATATGCTGCTCCTTGAAAAATATTGATAAATATTTTTTCATTCTATCTTTAGTCCTCCTACACTAAAGACCGATAACTGATCTGTGCTTTTTTTAGTTTACAATTAGCTTACTGCCCAACGTCCTATCGTATTAAGTTTTAAAATAATGTGATCCAAAAAATATTTACACATTACAATAAGTGAACCGACAACACAAACATATAGCGTCATTCACGTTCTCCGAAATGGAATAGCATGGCTAAACTAATCAAAGATAGACATCTACAATATGTAATTACATTTAAAAATTACTTTTAGTATGTACATGGAGTCCCCAATATAATAAATATCAAATCAATGGTGCATTTTATACATGGGATAGATTTTAATCAAAATTGATTTGGTTTGACGTGATATTCTGTGTGGAATAATGTGAAAAACCCTGTGTCAGCAGTAAACGTGTAGGGATGAGATACTTGGAGCCCTCTGTAGTAGCTTGGTAAAAGTAGGTTAACTTTCTGCAACAGCTTTAGCATTGTGATGCGATTCCTGTCGTTACACCTTTTTACTACACTTATATTAATTTTAATTATTATTCAGAAGTCTTATTGTAAAATATTTATTTTATAATATGAAGCTAGTTAGCTAAGTCAGCACACAATTTAATGGCAAGTAACTGCTCATTTTTGGTATATGGCAAGTTGAGAATTATATCTAGTGTTTATTAGAACGAAAGGCAAATTTTGTACAGGTATTTTATATTAACCGTAATATTTGTTTATTTTGTAGACTTTATTGATATTCTATAAACGAAGAAAATCTTAATATATAAAATGGCCCCTGTTTCTCACACAGAGAACTGAGTTCTATGGGTATGGGTATTTCAAGATCAAGGTAGTGTGGTGTAGAGATGTTAAGGATATGAATTTTCGGATATGGATACGGATATTTGAATCGGTTTCAGTTACGGTTACGAATATGAAATTATTTCGGATTATACGATATTTTCGGATAGTTTCAGTTATGGATATTAGACTTTTTGGAATTGAATTTGAACCGACTAACCACCACACATAACCCGTTATTGCAAATGGTAACTCGTCATCGTCCACTTCGGTAATAGATTGTCAATCGATTATTTTTCGAGTTCGAACAGCATTATAAAGTGCCTGTCTCATTGTGATACAAATCCGTCCTTATCCGAAACTATTCGTAACTTTTATATCAGATTCGGTTACGGTCTCGGATAGATTCTTATTTCGAATATCCGAAAGTTTCGGTTACGGTTACGGAGCTCCATAACATCCCTAGTGTGGTGTAGGAACATGTTGAAGCAAATGCATTTCGTTCTCATACTCATCTGTTCTCATATGTGAAAGTTTGGGACTCCTTTAAGAATCTTTTGCTGCAAAAATTTTATAGTGCCTATTTGCCACTTGCCAATTTTATGTGAGAACTTAGTTTAATATTTTACGTAGTTTTGCTCGAGTTCGATACCTTCGTCCATTCAAAAGTTAATGGGGTTGGGGGAAGGGGGGGCCGCAATAAAAGTCCTATTTTTGTTGCTTTCATGAATTGGTCTAAATTAATTTCACCGAAATCTTCAGTATCTCGTTGAATCTTCTACTCCTTCCTTAAACCATAGTTGTAGCTAATGCTGTATCCACCCTTCTTCTTTTATGTTAACTTTTTCCGTTGAGCTTATACATATGCAGGTAGCCTGCAATGTACAAATATCGTCGTATACAGAGGGCAATAGAGAGGGTACTCGATTTCACTGGATTGGGAACTGCTTCCAGTGAAATACGTTAAGCATGTTATTAATAGGTTGCTTCCACCTATCACCCACCAGGTGAAATAACATATTATTATCTCTTTCTAGCTTTGCTGCGAGATTTGTGCATTGAGGCTAACTCCAGAAGTACATCCTTGAAGTTTCCTTGGACCTGATGACGATAGCAGATCTAAAGCTATTTAAATGTTGTAAGATCAATCATATATGCTCTAAGACTTTTTCTTCATTGCTAAGGGTTTTTATTAATTGGGCTTAAATTCTCGTTTCTGGGCGAATTTACCCTTTGTTTTAAATAAATATTTTTAAAAACTCTCAGACGTTACAAACAATACTATTCATGTCATACTGTGAATCCTAACACTGCAGTAACACAGGCCGACAAGATTATTGTCCAGAAACTGGACTATACTTTTTTGAGGTTTTTGATGGCCTAAATTCTAATCTGGCCGCAGAAGTGCTCTACCACGTCAGGATTTTGACGTGTCCTAACCCAAAAATGCCATATACTTAATACTAATATTAAGTATATGGTTTATGCTCATTTTTGAGATTACATATATATAGACGACAGTTTTTTTCCCAAAGAAGTACGCACAGCACCTTAAAGTATAAGTATTTCTCTTTCGAACGAAGTTGAATTTGCTCAAATATCTTTTTATTTTCGCTAAGATAGAGCGATTTTAAGTTTATAAATTTCTAATTTTCCTACAGCTTTTTACCGCTCAAAGAAGAACCTAGAGTCAAAAATGTGGACGTGGTGGTGAGTACATGTTTTTTTTGTCGATATTTTGGGTTTTTTTATTCTTTTGTTTTTTTTTTAATTTGAAATTTTCCAGCTAATAGAAACATGAGCAAATTTATAAATTTAAGATCACTCCATCTTAGCGAAAAAAAAAGAAGATATTTGAGCAAACTCAACGCTGTTAGGGAGAGAAATACATATACTTTTACATGCTGTGCGTATTTTTTGTGAAAAAAATCTTTTGTCTATGTATAAACTCAAAAATGGACAAAAACAGTGTTTTCTGCATTTTTTGGTTAGTATGTCTCTAAATCCTGACGTGATAGAGTAATTCTATGGCCAGATTTGAATTTTTCTCGCAAAAAATCTCCAGGAAAGTATAATCTGATTTCTGGACAAAAAAAAACATTTTGTCGGCCTGTTTAATTGATAAGTAAATTATTGATTATTAAATCTTTGCCAGGATTGAGCTCTCTCTTGTTATTGGTGATGCTCAACCCATTTGGCCGTGTGGGTAGGGAAATAGTCCTTTCACAATCAGTCAATTAATCAGGCAATCAACTACAACTCTACCTTTTAGCAATTACCTAACGAAAATGCAAAACTAGAACGCCATAGAATGGTATATGTCTAATGTACGTTTCATACTGGACACCCGAGGCGTTAAAAACTTTGTAAAAGGTGATCCAGAAACAGGACCTCCGATTAATTGTGATATATTTCATTGAATAACTGTATCACAAGGTACCCCACTTATCTATAAATCTTGAGCATCAAGGGGTTAATATCTGATTTAACCCTTCCGAAAGAGGAATTGCATAGGATCCTTTCAAAATAAGCATTGTCAAGAAAATAACGTATTATAGTGGACAGACAGTGAACATTGGGATCAAATTTACCGTATATTGTTAACGAATTTATGGGAGCCCAGGTAATCCCTTTTGTGATGACTACTTCTAATTTACGTTATCTGTCAGGCTCATACGCAAAAGGGTTCATGTAAGTATGAATATGTGAGATGATTTAAATTTTGTTTTCACGTTTTAAATCACATTTCTTGTTAGCGTTTTATTTAACAAGTAATCGTGCTCTCCAAAATTGTTTATGACTCGGTAAGTACAAACCATTACATTGAAAGCATTATGTTTAATGCATAAACTATATGTGTTTAGGGGGGACAGCTTAATAATTTTTGTCGCTGTTTCTAGTCATATAGTTTTTTGAGCATAAATTATGCACGAAAAAAGGTCACCTACACCGAAATGTTAAATAGTTGAACATGAACTTCAGCAATAAGGAGATTATATTAATTTAGTAGTTAATAATTTTTTTTACATTGTATGTTCACTTATATTAAAAAATAAAATGTATGATTGCAGGTAATGGCAATTTGTTGCTATTTAGTATATGGACTTTATATGGAGGTAAGTTGAGTTTTAATCTTGCAGAAATGTGTAAATATTTATTTTACAAAAACAGGAAAATTCCCGATACCTAATAGAAAAAATATATTTCTAAACAGAGTTATTACAAATATTCAAAAATGACGTATGACTAAAAAAATATTGTTGTTAATTTTTTCCAACGAGAACAGATGTTATACAATGTTATTTAGTAGTATTTTTACACAAATCATGCTCGCGAAAGGTAATACATTATTGCCTTTCAAACATAATTCAAAATTCTTGATATTTATGAGTTTTACAAATTTCAGATTAATGATCCGTACCAATAAAATACTTAAATTTAATTATCAGCATTAAAATTAGGTAAATATTATTTTATCTTGGGCTACGCCACATTGGAAACACTTATTTTTTATAATATCTAAAATTGTTATAAAACATAGTTTATTACAAATCAGAGGTGCATTCAATTATGTTAAATCACTAAACATTTTATTATACAGGGTGTTTTGCGGTAGGTTCTCCAAACTTGGAGGGTTGATAGGTGAACTCATGTGCTATATTATGTAGCCCATATAACATCTAGATATCTTATGGTTTTTGCTTTTTTTAATTTAATTTTTTTTCTTAATTCTCAGATTTTTACATTTGAACTATTGTAACTTTTTTATTTTTCACTGCATCTTCACCAATTAAACTTAAATCTAATCTATGATGTTTGTTTGCCCATCTGCATTTGATATTTGACACAAATAATTGGTTGAAAAAATTATGAGTCCACAAAAAAAATTAGAAGCACATCGAGAACTTCGAATGCTTACAAAAAATTCTCTACTTTAACCCCTTTCCAACGATATATCACACGTATTGGAAAGTAATCAGTATCGTAATAAAATTTGAGATTGTAACTTACAAGGTTAGAACTACAAAAAATAAAATATACATCAAGTTGCAATAATTTGTTATAAATGTATAACAGTTCTCGATGTGCTTCTAATTTTTTTTTTGTAATGTGATAAAGTGTTGAACTTAATAACTTTATTATGAAACCTCGCCAGTTGTGGACTCATATAATTTTTTCAACCAATTATTTGTGTCAAATATCAACTGCAGATGAGCAAACAAACACCATAGATTAGAGTTAAGTTTATTTGGTGAAGACGCATAGAAAAATAAAAAAGTTACAACAGTTCAAATGAAAAAAACTGAAAATTAAGAAAAAAAAATTAAAAAAATAACAAAAACCGTAAGATATCAAGATGTTGTATGGGCTACATAATATAGCACATGAGCCGACCTATCTGCCCTCCAAGTTTGGCGAACCTTCTACCAAATACTCTGTATATTTTTAGTGAAATAACTGATTGATTATAAAATTTAGCGTAGAAAAGACTATTATATCAATGTAATTGGAATTAAATGAAAATATCTGATAATTAACGTACCTAAAAACGATGGACTCTCTCAATTCATCTGCAATACAGTAGGTCCACCTAAGTTGGAATCATAAGTAAAACTCTCGGAATACAAATAAATATTCAGAAAACAAGTTACTCTATCCTATTCAACAGTAAACGAGGTTGGTCAAAATAATAATGAATGTTCCTTAAAAGTAATAAAACCTTATTTTTGGCAGTATCGAAAAAGTTAATTAGATTCAAAAACTGTGTCCAATTAAGCCATTATATCACTAAAAATTGTAAAATAGTAAACTGAAATGTAAAAAAATGTATTTTTCAGCAAGAGTTTAATACATTTTTTGAGATCGGTGTCAAGCTCAAGAGAAAAAAAAAAGAGCGACAGTCATTTGAGACTGGTCGATGGAAGCGAAAGCTTCTAACGAATTATACTTCCTGTCTCTTGTTATCTCCTGTCTATGTTTCTATTTCCTTGTGTTATCATTAGCAATGGTTATGACTCAAGTAATAATCCTAATGTGTAATTTAATTCTTAATTTAAATTTCTATAAGTTCTATAAAATTTGTTGAATTATTAACTCTCAAGTTGAAGGTCATATTCGATGAATTGTAAATGCGGCAAAACAATTAACAAAAGGTGTATGAAATTAATAGTGTTCTTTCTGACTTCAGACATATGTCAAGTTCGTAATGCAATATATCGAAAAGAGAGAATAGGAGTTTTTATTAGAAAAGTAAATTTTGTGCAGGTTTTCTATATTCATTGGATGTTATATTAGTTTATTTCCTATATGTTATTGATATTCTATAAAAGAAGAAACTCATAATGTATTTTACCAGGTCTCTGTTTCTTACACAGTAAACTGAATTTTTTCGCTTCAATAATTTGGGAAGTACATTTATGAGTTCTAGTTTGCAACATTGCTGTTCAACTTCCGAAAAAGTATTTAATTTTTCAATAAAAAATATTTTTTGCTTCTTACTTAAGTTACTTTTTTGATTTGTTTGAAGTCCGTTTTTGCCGCTTTTAAATATTTATAATTTATAATTTTAGACTTGTGGTCGAAACTATTTATTCTGAAGATCTAGTAGGCCTGAGCAATGTTATTTTACCTTTGAGGAACGTCAACCGCATGGTGGCGCCACTGCATACAAGGGTACAATGGCCGCCATATATACAACATTCTCATGCATGGCGGCCATTGTACCCTTATGCAGTGGCGCCACCATGCGGTTGACGTTCCGTGAATCTTCCTCGTACTAGACACAAATGTATACATATGATAATTTAGTTAACCCTTCGCTTATAAGATTTGTTAAATAACTGGATTGTGTGGAACAATTAACCTATTTCCGGTTCTCATGTAATTATGTTATTTAACACAAACATATTTCATCAAACAAGTCTTTATTTCAACACATTATAAAGAAAACTTTTTTTAAAATCACTGTTGCAAATATTAATTGAGGAAACTTTTTTGCCTAGGGGTCAATTTGCTAGACAGTCATACGAGTATGACGAAAATTCTTGATTTTAAATTTTTCAATTTATGAATAGTTTAAATATTTTAATGAAGCCATAGTTTTTCATGTGTTTCTATTCTTCATTTCCTAATCAATCACAATGCGCTTGAATAACAATTATTTAACCCTCAAAAGTAATAACCCTTAAAAGTAATAGTAAGATTTTCGCATAGGTTTTCATGCGAACATTGAAGGAGACCCTATCTATAAGTCTTTTTTTTAATTTTAGGCTGTATAGTTTAAGATCTAACTTTAAATCTTTTATTTTTAAACTTACAGCTCACCAGAAATCGAAAATTCACATCTAATTAAACAGATAAATATATCGAGATATTCACTCAATAAACAGGAAAAGTAGTAGTCAAATCCATAGAAGTCCTTTATCTTAGTTAATATTGCGAGAGACTTTATTGTATGAGAAGACAACTAGTTGTGGCATCTCTGCTTTATATTTTTCTGAATTTTTGGAAAAGTCTGTATATTTCAAGTAGTCCAAACGTTACAGGGTCTAAATAAGACCTGGTTTTCAATGGAAATAAATATTAACACAACTGAATAAGAAAATTAAAAAGTTGGCAGTAACAAATTTTAACCATACCATACGTAAAGGGTCTTTCAGAAAGACTGAAATGAGAGGGCAACATTTGTAATATTAAAACAACACTCAAAACAAGAAATACACTGAAATAAATTATATGAATAATTAAGACAAAACTCAAAAAATTGCACATATAAAATTCCATGGGAATGTAACAAATTTTATATAGGAGAAACCTATAGACCTATACATGTTTCGAATTAATGAGCACAAAAATTATATAAGTAAACCACAATTCGAAAATTCAAAAATTTGTTAACATGCCTGGAGCCTTGGTCATAACATACAATTTCAAAATTCAACCATATTACACAAAGCAGAACAAAATAGAAAACGAAAGCTGAAAGAGTCTGCTTTTATTTTATTAAATGAAAAGGATTGTATTGCTAGTACTTCTCTAGAATTTCTGGTTAGCAATAATCAAGGATGAAATTAATAATGGTAATGTCCTTTTGAACAACCCTGTATCGTGATAATTCTTAAGTTTCCTAGGTTTTCCCTTATGACTTTAAACATCAGAATTTCTTTGATCTGACTTTTGGCGAATGCACCATCTTATAACATAGTCGTATCTAAGAGTGCCACATGAAATTCTGAAGATAATTCTTTCAAATTCTTCAATTTTGAAAGTATTTTTTTATTTCACATGCTCTTTAGTTATTTTTAGTGCTACCATGTATGTATCAAATTAGCAGTAAATTCTCTTAGTTGCGTCAGTTTTATTGTCAAACATTTAATAGCATTTGTCATTGCGATCCTTTTAATTTTCAATTTTCTTATTCAGTTGTCTTCATTTTTATTTTCAAAACGGGGTCTGATTTAGACCGTGAAACGTTTGGATTATTTGGAATATATAGACTTTCCAGCAATTGTGGTCTTATTCCCAAAAATCAGTAAAATACAAAACAGCTAGTTTTACAACATTTTTATTTTCGATTATTTACCTTACTTGTATGTTTTTCAGAACTCATTGTTGAGATAAAAAAAAACCATATAAACAATCAAAACAAATTTCATTTTAGAGATTCGGGTACACATTTTTTAAACATTTATCACATTTTGCACATTCCACCACCGATTTACTGAAAAAGGTATGTATTACGTTATAAAAAATATTCGGAATCAACTCGCAATATATCTTAATAGAGTACAATTTAAAATATTCATTGTACTGCAGATTCTTGATAACTGTTTTTTCGATTTTCTGGAAAACGATAAATCTTAAGTTATTTAAAATTATACCGTTACCGTTCCGTGATATTTTTAACAGAATGCAGTTTAAAACATATAAATTGATTAAGTTGTTTTTGTGTAATCGATGAGCATACATAAACTAAGTATAAGTTCCATCTTTTTGGAAGTCGGTTAATTAAACAGACAAATTTTTAAATTTCTATCTGAATGAAAAAAAAAACGAATTGTAAATTGCTATTTACAGATAAAAATCTCTCTGAAGAAGATTAACCAGGACTCCAAATATGAAGCTGTGCAATCATCATATCAGATGTACCATATATCTGTTTGTATACACACTTGTTGATTTAATTGTGGATAACGCTTTTTATTAGAACATGTGTGAGGAAGATTCTCTATAATTGAGATTCAGAAAATTAGAAAATTGTCGAACATTAGTTACTACATTTTGGCAACCCGAATAATTATATGTATGTGTTAAGATAAACAGATATATTGTTAAGATGATGATGAAGTATTGTGACTTTCACTCAACAAAATACTTATAGGTAAAAAATGTTGACTAAACGATGTTCTAACCCAGTAAAAATTTAGTCACAAAAAATGTTTTTATAACCCTATCTCAAATTAATTCAAATTATTCAGCACCTTGGATTGATTTCTGCTTAAGTAGTAATAAATTAACATGTCATCTTGAAGTGGTTGCTCTGGTTTTATGACCCTAGCTTTTTCAACATTAATAACTAGTTTCAAGAACTGGCCAAAATTAGGGTAAGTCAAAGTTCATATGTCACAAGCGTGGACACTGGTCAAAGTGGTCAGTGCTGAAATACTTGTCTTGAAATAGACACACCCTGCATTTTTAAGGATTTCCTGTTTATTGCTGGCTTGGTGAATAATAAAAATATAACTGTCATCTAGCTAAATAGGGTAGCTAATGGATTAATTTATTTACAACATATTGCAGGGAGTCAATTACAGTTTAAAATCGGAGGAAGTGTTTAGGTAAGTGGCAAAAATGTATACCTATGAACCAAGACACTTTCTACAATGAGTTACAAACATAAGTTTGCGACATTTCTTTTTGTAATATGTTTATAACAACTCATTATATGGATTTGGAGCTTACATGCTTAATAATAATATTAATCTCTTTTTTTAATATGTTACTAGTGTTTTCAGACAAAACTTACACAATGTCGAAGAATATCGTTGATATTAGTGAAGGCATTGTAATAAGTGATGAAAATTTTTGCTGGAGAAAGTCAACATTGAGCTTGGATTTTCAAAAGAGCAGTATTAAGCCTTACACACAAAATTTAATGACACTAGAAGAGAAAAGCAAATATAGAAAATCAACGTGAAACGAATGTAAAAGTAAAAGTGAAAATTTAACCAACTGATTATTGTTTTTAAATCATCTTAATAATGTAAAAGTGTCAGATAAGAACGTAACGCAACTACTAAAAAATTTAATAATTATCTACAGATATAAACTATTAACATTTATTTATTATTTTTGCCTTAATTGGAAAAATGAAATTAATGAAAAAAGCGGAAGTCAGCATTGATCGACTTGCCTCAAGCTCTCTTTCTCTCCACCTAACAAATCTTCAACCAAACGCATGTATTTTGAAACACCCAGTATGTAGTTAAATAAACCAACAATTTTTGTATGAAAACATATTTCCGAAAAGGGCCATAACGATTTTTATCAAATTACAGATTTGAGGATTTCAGTCTCTAGAAATCGATCGGCCCTTGACTCATCTCTTGCTAAAAATTTGAATACACTAGTGAAACTTGGTCGCACAAGTACTTTGTTACTTATATCTAGGGATGCCAACATTTTTTAAATTGAATATAGTATTTTTCAGAATTAGTGATAAAAAATATAGAACACGTCGATAAAAATAGTATTTTATGTAAACGGGAAACACTATGACTGTTACATATTGACTTTTATATATAAATTTTTGCACTTATTGTTTTTTAAACATTTTTTTACATATAGTAAAAGTACCACAGCTTCAATTATTAAATTAAAGTGTATCAATACTTCTATTTGGTTAAAGAAATATTTGCTCTTTTTCTCTCTTCTAGAATTTTTATCTTCCACTTATTAAAATTTTTACAAAAATGTAGTAACTTGTTCTGAATGCCAGTTTCAATGTCGTAATACTGAACTCCTAATGAAATTAATTTTACATTTTTTCATTTACAACAGTTAAAAAAAACAAGCATGACCATTTATATTAATCAGTAAGGTTTGTAAGAGACAAGATTTTAAAACTAGCACATATTTGGATACACATACATCAGTTAGAAAAAAATAGTTATAAGGGGGTTCATCAATTTTAGAAAGTATCCTATTTATTTGGTTATTAGTTTTAAAGTTGCAAAAAAGGTTCATCCAGTACCTACTAAGCTAACCCGAAATATTGTCCAATACTATGTGTTGTGTGCCGATATAATAATTTAAGCTGACTGGAAGCCGTTTTTTTTTTCGTTCAGCACACATTCGTTAGAAATATCTGTATTTTTAAAATATTACTTTAGTATTTTTTGAAATTCAGATTAAAAAAAATATTCATGTATATTCGTAAAGATCTGTTGTACATACAATTTTCTTGTAGATAAGTTACTTTAGGTCAAAAATACTTATTACTAAGAATTATAAATCGTATTAGTAACCTTAGAAATGAATTCTGTAATATTTCTTAATTATTGTAGCTTTTATGCAATAATAATTAATACACTATGAAAAACATCATATGCAGAAGTAAATATACCTAATAAGTGGGGTTATAAAGTGTGCCAAAAAGTCTTGTACGTTCACATTATAAAATTGATAGGGGCGTAAACTTATGCTAATAAGTGTGCAAGGCAACAGGCGGTAGACCTGGGGTCACTTGGGAATGATAGGTCTTGCCACTTCTAACAAGTTTAAAGAAGTTGAAAATTTCGTTACGGGAACCCTCTAATTCGTTATATAAATAGACTTGTTTGTTAAATGGTAATGATAAAATAATATTCTCAGAACGGAGTTCTAACTTAAAGATTAATAGAACTAGTGTCTTCATTGCAGTGTAAATATTATTCAGTAGTTTTAGTTTTCTGTTTTGCATTTTCTCTGTTGCAACATTGGCAATGCACATATACGACGATTCCAAAATATAACTATTATTAGAAATATCCAATGAATGGGCATATACGTTTAAAAATTTAATGAACAGTTATTTGCAGGATGATTATATTGACACAAAATTTGTAAAATAAAAATATCGTTGTTGCTTTCATATAGTATTTATTATTACAACTAGCACAAAATTATATATGAGTAAAATTTGAAAAAACATAACAAAATACATTTTGTTTTAATATAAGTTTTCAAATAAAAATTGTTTTACATATTAAAGCATACAGTTTTTAATTTGAATAGTATGCAACGACATCAATAGATAATGATTGACGTCGGGTATAAATAAAACCATCATCAATTATAAGGTAGCAAAGTGTATGAAAAAAAACTAACCCCATCATTATTATTCACTTCATGAACGTTTTTCCCTTATTTTATATACAAATCTAATCTAAACAACAACTCCATCGCAAGCAAATGAACTTAAATATTCAATTAATTAATATTTAATTAATATTGTACATATGTGGCTGATTTGTCATCTTGACCGTAAGTCCTTTAAAGAATGCTTGTTTAAAAATAAGTTCATTTATTTATTTCTTTTTGTAAATTTTTTCACTACCTACAAAAAATATTATCATTATTATAGCGATATAATTTGTATGTCCACTTATTCTATAAAATTATAAAAAATGTGAGACACTACGTGGATTTCAATGCTTAAATGGACTTTCAATGAGTTAATTAAGAAATAACATTTACCTTATTGTATAGGAACATTCTAAAACTACTGGACGGAGAAGGTTGAAAAACGTTTTTTGTTGTGACCTGACAAGTGCATAGGGTAAATGAAATAATTCTTGTTTTTGGGGTAATTCTAGGAAGAAATTTTCCTATTTTCCCAAACCGTTGAGTCTAAAATTTAAAAAAAATAGGGAATATAGTGCCTAACCTAAGGTTTACAGAAAAAATATAGGGGCAACCCTAATGTTAATTTGATAGGGAGTAGTTATAAAATTAAATGAAAACTAAAAATTTTAAATATTTAAACTGCTTTGTGTAATAGATCAAATCAAAAGGCTCCTCCTGAAGAAAACGATTGTTTTTCGATTTTTATATTTTGTTTATAAGGTGCTAACAAAATATAAAAAACTACACTTCCTCCCATTTAACACCGAAACTATCTAGTCTAAAAATTTTAACTCAACATGGGAAATAGGGCCTCACTGAACGTATATAGGAAAAATAAAGTCAAAATACTAATATTAATTGTGGGGGCAAATTTTAAAATTAAATGCAAAATAAAAAATTACATTTTTTCCATCGCATCATATGAACTTAAAGGGACATTATGACAAATATAAATATATTTATTTTCTTCATATTTAAAATAAGACAAAATCGACTGATTCCCCATATATCTCCGAAATTACTAACCCTAAAATTTAGAAAAAAACATAAAAAATATAGCGTCTGACTGAAAGTTTATAGAAAAAATAAAGCGAAAATCTTAATCTTAATTTTGGGGATAATGTATCAGATCAAATGAAAACGCTCATGGTGCAATTTTTTATAAATTAAATAAATAAACGCATAATTTAACAGATTTTAAGGAAAATATAAATATAAAATAATTTATATTTAAAAAAGAACCGACTTCAGCTGGCTTAAAATAAAAACCGTTTAGAAATCGTGTGCAATCACTATTTTTGACATATATTCTTTTTTCTCTGATTTAAGATACAATTCTATTGATTATTTTAGCGTATTCTTATCTCTCTCTTTTCTCCCTCTCTCTAATATGTATTTATTTGTATATAGTCCATATATTTATTTTTATCTTTTTTATTCGATTTATTATTTGGACCACTTTCAATAAGTGTAACTTTAATTTACTCTATATTTCAACCACCCTGTATGTGTTTGTGTCTATTGGTCACCCAATATAAATTATTTTTCTATCATTTTCTGAACCACCTTGTACAACTATAATTGAACTCGACACGATGTTGCAACCACCCTTGTATAAGTATTAATCCTCTCCACCCTATTGACTTTTCCTGTTTTTCTATTGTTTAAATCACACTGTATACCTATAATTTTACTTCGTCCATATGTCAAGTATAAGCAACTACTTATGTTCCATACTATATAACATTTTTAATCACCCTGTATAAATGAAATTCCACTCCACCTTATATTTCAATCATTCTGTATACGCAACTGCTTCTAACATTTTTTGAACCCTCCGCCATATAACTCAAATATCCGTACTGTATATGTTTATTTAACAATATTTTTAACGTTTTTTGATCCACTCTATATAACTATAGTTTTACTTCACTCTTATTTTAACCACCTAGCATACGCAACTACTTATGTATCACCCAATACAACATTTTTTGAACCACCTTGTATAACTTTAATTCGATTCCACCTTATGTTTCAACCATCCTATTATGCAACTGGTTATGTATCACCCAATATCACATTTACTTGTAAGATTTTTTGAACCCACATGTATAACTGTAATTTTACTTCTCCCTATATTTCAACTGAGCACTTGCTTGCTGCTTGAATTTCCAGTCACGCATACACACACACCTACCACCATATACCGTAAAGAAAAATCGCGCCCATAACATCTTTTCTTTTCGATACATTTCACTCGACTTTAAGCGCCTAGAATGAAAACCGTTACAAACACCCTGTACAATAAACTTTTATGGCATATCTTGACATTTATGCTAGATATTTATGATGAAAATTTGACTACTACTTTGATTTTTACCGTTTTTTGCACATATTTTTCAGATTTTCAGAAAAACGGTATACTTTACTTAATAGAAAAGTGTACGGAATCCAGCTAGATTATCTCTTTGTAGAATACAATTTAAAATATTCAAATTGATTGAGCCGTTTTAGAGAAAACAGTGAAGTGTAGTCCCTTAATTACTGTGTTTTCTGATTTTCTGGAAAACCGTAAATCTCACGCTGTAGAAAATTATATGGTACCTCTTTGTAACATTCCTTAATGCAATGCCGTTTAAATCATCAACATTGCCCAAGCGCTTTTGAATAATCACTGAGCACACACAAAAAAACTTTTTTGAAGTCGGTTAATAAGGAAAATATAATATAAATTCACTCACTCCCTACGTGTCTGCGAAATTATGAAGCCTACAATTTTGAAAAATATGCAAGATACCAAACCAAATTTTTAGGGCAAACTAAAAATTTAAAAAAATACATCTATTGAAAATAAATCTCAAAGGTGGTATGCGGGTTCAACTCGCACTTGGCCAAATTCTTTCTTTTAGTCTACTACTTTTGCAAGAAGAAAGTAAATTTAAGCTTTAAGCAGTTTGTTGTCATTTAGTTTTGAAACATCTATTGGATAATATTTGTGTTTTTCTATAAAATATTCTAGCAGTTTAAGGTATAACCTAATATTGATCAGAATGATATTCTGGAATATACATACATATTGATTTAGGAATATAAGTTTGTATTATGGGAAACTTATGAGCATTACATCATATGAAAAGTTTCCGTTGACCACCTAAAACGTTACAATTAAAGTAGGGTTCCTAGACGCAATTGACCGATGACCTAAGTAAAAGTTTTATACAATTACCCAAGGAATGTAGAAAATGATTCAGTCAATCGGAAGCGTCCGTAAGAAATTTGATTAGGGTCACATTATTCTGATAGCCGCCGAGGTACCAGGAAGGGCTACGCCATCGGCAATTGTTATTTTATGGGACAGTACGCTGGACGATAACCCTTCTTTAAGAGTTTCTTTGATTTTCCTTTTGTTCATTATAACTATTGTGAGCAACTACGATTGGTTATTTTTCCCATGACTACATTTAGTTACTTCCGTTAAATTCTTATCGGTTACAAACGAAGTTAACAGAAGTATTGTTTGCTTACGAACATCTAGACAAAACTATCAAAATGTCAAGCGTACTGCTTTTCTTTATATTTTGAAATAGATAAACTCGTTATGCAAGTGATATTGTTCATGACAGTGCCGAACAAACATCGTTATTTTTGTGCAGTGTAAGTAGGCATATAATAGGTATTTTCCTAATAAGTAATACTGAATTTAATTTTAACTGACTTCAAAAAAGGATGAGATTCTTAATTCGTCTGTAAATACATTTTTTCTTACAAACAGCTTAACTAGTTTGGATAGTTTAAGCTGTATTCTATCACAAAACTGGACAAACCTTTTATTAACTGACTTCCAAAAAAGGGGAAGATATCAATTCATCGGCATCTTATTCGTATATATGCGTAGCGATTACTCAAACTTACTTAAACTGCTTTGATAATTTAAACTATGGTATATTAAGCAATATCATGGAAAGGTAACATATTCTATAGCATGAGATTTATCGTTTTCCAAGAAATAAAAAAGAACAGTTATTAAAGGACTACACTGCCGTGGATTTTAACTAATTGTTCTAAAACGACTCAATAAAATTGAATATTTTAAATTATATTCTACAAAGATATATTTCGACTTGATACCATATATTTTTTTATAACGTAAACCATATATTTTTTCAAATTCGGAAAAATATGTGCCTAATACGGTAAACCTCAAAAGACAATTAAATTTTCTACACAAATCTCTGAAATTGAATGTCAAGATACGTCTTGAAACTATATTTACCGTACATAGTGTTTGTAAAGGTTTTCAGTTTGATCATTTGAAGTCAGTTTTTTAACTGTTTAAATGTTGGGACGCTAACAGAACTAGACCAAAATTATCGTCCAACTACCTATATATTTATTTATTTATTTGACAGAAAAAATGAAATAAGAAACAAACTTCTTTTATAGAAAGCATATTCGTAGTGAGCCACAGTTAGTCGATATTAGTGTCGAAAATCGTTACATTGCAATGTAAAAGACGAAAACAAATATATTTTTTTCATAATTTTATAATAAATTAATTAAAAGATATTAACAAAAATATTAAAATATTTACCCATTCCCCCCCCTTTTTATCTCTGAAACCATAAGCTGAAAAATTTTGAAAAAAAATGGAGGTATAGCCCCTCACCTGAACTTTACTGGAAAATAAGGAGAAACCCCTAATATTTATTTTGGGGGGCAAATTATAGAATTAAATAGAAAATATAAAATTAAAATTGTTTCTAACCCATCATGTTATATATCAAATAAAAGGGCTCATGATGAAGAAAACAACTATATTTTTTCATATTTTTAAAATTAATTAATTAAAAGATAGTAACAAAAATATAAAAAAATACCCATTCCCCCCTTATCTCCGAAACTATAAGCTGAAAAAATTTTGAAAAAATGGAAGTATAGCCCCTCACCTGAACTTTACTGGAAAAATAAGGAGAAACCCTAATATTCATTTTGGGGGGCAAATTATAGAATTAAATGGAAAATAAAAAATTATAATTGTTTCTAACGGGTCATGTAATATATCAAATCACAGGGCTCATTATGACGAATACAAATATATTTTTTTAATTTTTTTGTAATGAATATTTTAAAATATATTAAAAAAATATTTAAAAATATTACCCATTCTCTCCATTATTCCCCAAACTATAAGACCTCAATTTTTTTGTTTATAGGAAAAATATGAAAAAAATCCCTAGTTCAATTATTTGGCCCCCAAATAATAGTATTAAACGGAAAATAAATTATTAGAAAACCCCCATAGTAATTTTAGGGACAAATTATACAATTAAATGGAAAATAAAGATTCAATTTTCAAACGCATCATGTAATATATCAGATAAAAGGCTCATTATGTGAATTACATATATATTATATTTTTAAATCATTTGTTTAAAAGATATTAACAAAAATATTAAACATCGACTTAATTCCCTATTTAAATTTTGAAAGATATATTTTATTTGTATTTTTTAATAATTTGAATAACAAATTTAATAATTTATAATTTAAAACTTGACCTATTTTGCCCTTTATCTTCCAATCTACAGAGCTTCAAAACTCAGACAGTAGATTATAAAAGGCTTCTCTGAAAGTTTAATAGTAAATTTAAACTCTATTGTTAATTTTTGGGGGCTAAATTAGAAAATTAAATACATATGTATTCTGATAAAAATCAAGCGAATCCTGAAGCAGATAAAATAAAAAGTCTATTTGTGAAAATCAAAGTGTATATTTTTTTTTATAAATTTAAAACGCTTCCTTTAAAAGATGTTAGGGTAAATATAAGAAAATGCACTAATTCCCTGCTTGTCTGAAACTGGAATATTAGATCTTGAACGTGGTACGGAACCCTAAGTATGCGAGTCCAACTCGCACTTGACCAAATTATTATGTCCCAAACACACTGTAATTTTTTTGAATTAAAATATTTATTTTTTCACCTTATTTTGATTTCATATTGAAAAAGAACCCCAATTTTCAATAAAAAAGTCTCACGTCAAAATATCTGCTTTTTTTAAAAATTCTGTGGCTGTTTTGTTCTGATGGTGAAAAAAAAATATATTACTATGGGAAATGTTCTCAGAAAATTAAGATAATAAAATTCATATTTAATAAGAAATCTGCAATATTTTGAGGAAGTTATAGAATCTTCTTTAAATTATATGCCTAGATACCTATTTATTGCTACTTTAAGGTTGTACTTACATAACTGAGTGACCTGCGGAAAGTTTTAGCTCATCAAAAGGTATTTCATTGAGAAGTGAGGAAGGGGCTAGGAGGGTCTGGACCTTACTAGTTCGGATTCGAGTTTCTTTCCTTTCTTTGCATTTTCTGAGAGCATTTACCATAGTAATGTATATATTTTTTCACACCAACAGAAAGTAGAGATTCAAGGAAAAAAAAACCCGACTTTTTTAAAAATGCAGATATTTAAACGTGAGAATTTTCGATTGAAAAATATTGTGCTTTTTCGATATTATGTCAAAATAAGGCGAAAAAATAAATATTTTAAATCAATAAAATTATAGTGTGTTTGGGACATAAGTAAGTTTTTACCAAATTTCCTGAAAAATTTTTTTTGTAGAAGATAAAAATAAAAAACCAAACACTGTTTTTTTTTATTTATTCACATAAATTTTGAGATTATGTGAAAAAATATAAACACAAAAGTTGTAGATTTTTTTTTTACCTACAACTCCGCCATTTAACTTTTTTTTTAAAGAACTTGTAGTTTATTTTATGGCAAAATGTATTCCTAGATCCAGGAGTTTCAGGAAAATCTAGCTCACAAAGATTCCAAAACCTTTGACAGGTTTTAGTAAATCTTCGAATTTTTTTCGTGCGATTTCTATCCTAGGAATCACCGGGAAAAGGCGTTACACATAGTACGATTCCCGATTTGGAGTCTCTATGAGCTAGATTTTCCTGAAACTCCTAGATGTCGGAATACATTTTGCGATAAAATAAATAAATTCAGTTATATGTAGTATATACATAAATAAAGATTCGAGAATTCAATCAGTTCAGGGGAGCGCAACTCATGAAGCTTCTCAACTAGAAACAATATGTTGTCCTGCGTTCAATGGACTGAATGATCTCGAAAAATTAGTACTTGTAGTTTTGCCGGAAATCGAGATAAACCGCTTTTTACTCTTTTCCAATGTGTTTCATCCTATTATTATTTTTTTTGGTTTCAAAAATTATCGACCCTTGTCTATATTTATTGTGACAAAATAGGTCTTTCTACTGACTACCTTCGTGATTGAAAATTGAGCATATGAGAGCAGCTTTAATCTAATAAATGTAGATTTCAGTTATTCAGCTGCTTCGGAAATCGTAATTTTGAATCTAAAATTTGTAACTAATGGGTTTAGAATTTTTTTATTGTAAAAGCTATGTTTCTTATTCGTGTAGACTAATAAGAGCAAATACGATAGATGCCTATTTGGATTAATTTGTTAATCATGTCACTTAAAATATTTGTGAGTGTCAATTAAGTTCATATTTATTTTATAAGAATAGCAGCACCAATGGAGCATAGTTTTATGTCGTAGGCACAAAAGTTTGCACTATATAATGATCAATGCTTGAACCATGTATATACATCAAAGTTGTAGACAAGTTGTAGATCCCTGTGGCACTTCAGATGTTACGGACCTTATACTGGAAGTACCTTTGGAGTGTTTTAATAACAAAATTCTTCATAACAGTTAATTACCGCCACAAAAAATTCAAAGTAATGTCAGCTAATCCACAATAATCCACAATGGTTCTTCTTGTTTATGAAAATCCTGTAGATTATCTGATCGAAAGCTTTTTGAGAGGTCGATAGTAGATCTATATTAAGAAAGATGTTGTCTTTTAAATGTAATTCAGCTGCTTCACTGTTTTATGAATTGGAATAGTATTGTTTACAGAGATGTATCCTTTATTTTTTAACCAGAACGCAATAAATACTAATTGGTCTTAAATGTTTAAGTAGTTAATAGTCATGTAATCAGAAGTTCAAACAGACGGATACTAGGACAATGCGAAAGAATATTATGTATTTAAACCAAATGTTGGAAATGCCTTTTGTCAGTCCCTTGACAATAAACAAATTAATGAAAATACTCTTCTTATTGGGAATAATCTCTAGGCCTCCGGGCTCTACTACTCCTCTAAGTTTTAGGCTCTTCTTAACTGATTATTGGTTATATTTCCTTTACTATTAAAAAGAAATTTATTATTATTTATTTTTTACTTGTTTATTGCAGTGTTGATATTTTCGACCTTTCAACTACGAAACCATCAAGTCGTGCTGTAGAAGTTACCGACCCTGAATAAAGTATTACCTAACAAAAGTAAAAATTGGTCAATATTATTCTTCTTCCTAAAATTTTGGGTAGTTGAAAGAGTATATGTAGAAGAGAATATGTGTAGGTACATGAACAAAAAACACCATTTGGCATGGTTTCGTTAACTAGTGTGCATCACTTTTTTACACAAAGTGGTCTAATCATCCTATATCGAACACTATTCAATATAGAGACATGGAGTATAAAAAATCTGTATTTTGACTTTTCTGTAATTATTAATAGCGTACATTGTGTTTGTTTCAGTGATACAAATTCGTATATTGATGAGATCTCGAAACTTCTGGAAGAAAAAAAAGGAGAACAAAATTTCTTATTGAATGAAAAAAATACCCCATAATCGATATTTCAAACAATGAAGCTGCGTAGTAGTAAGATCAAAGGCTGTTATGGAGACATTAAAACTTAATCCTCACGCTAAAATTATGATGATTGTCGCTCTAAAATTCATTTGTCATATAGAGAATTTCAAAGAAAATTCCAAGAATTAATTAAGAAGAAGAAGAAGCCTTGATTAACATATTGTTAACAATTCCTGACAGTTTTAGTTCACTGATAAAAAATATATTAATTTTATTACATTAAGCAAAAACACTGTAGTGATTTTGACTTATTTAGGTATACTGGCAATTATTTTGCTTTATAACTTATATATGACAGAACAGAACATGTCTAAAGAAGACAATCTACTAAAGATATTCAATTACCAATAAATACTTAAAGAAAAGAACTGACTAATCCAATTTCAAAGTTAAAGGAAGGTTGAAGAGCTGTTACTGATTTTTGACAGTGATGCAATATAGAAATAGCCGTTTGAGAAAAATAATATAAAACAAGCTGTTATGCCCGAGGGTGATAAGATATTCTAGACAACTATTTCATGGCCACTCTACTGGTAATTTTTCAACAAAAAACTATTCACCAAAATAGCGCCAAACTCACAAATCAAGTAACGGTTATAATAGGTAAACGAAACCAGAACAAATTTATAGTATAACTTTCTTGACAGAGACTAATACAAAAACGATTAACCGTTTGGCTCTTTGAGAAATGACCCCCTTCATTAAAATAAATTTTGTGTAACATTATAATGTAATCATTTTAATTTTATAACGTGTACCGATTTCGACCCTCGTGCCTATATATAAAAAAGTAACAACTGGAAATATATGTACAAATTTTGTAGGCCGGTCAAGAACCGTTTTAATTGTCATTTATAAACCAGGTAACACTTTTTTACATACATTTAATCATGTTAAGGTTGTCGAGGGTTTGGTCAAGAGCCACCCCAATAGGTCAGCGTTTTACAGGTAGATTAGACCCAACCTCTGACCTTGGATAACGCTCACCACACTTCACTTGTTTTCTTTTACTTTCTTCGTGAATGCTTTTCCGTTCACGTTTACTTCCTGAAACCGGCAACTTTTGCTTTGGATACATTCCATTTAAATCAGAGCAGAAATATATCTCAATTCAGATATAACTAATCAAATAAGTGTTGTAAATATTTATCAATACGTCTTGCTGTAATTTAAAAATACATTTATACTTATGGACTAGGTCTGAAGCTTAAAATAAAATTTCACATTTCAACTATACAAAAGGAAAATTATTGAGACTGCCTTAATTCTGTAAAATGAGGAAGATTGTATTGCTTCTACTTTCATAAAATGAAATCGTAATTGGTTACAGATAATCACCGGCTCACAAAAAAATGGTCTGTAAATTTGACCATCTAGACCGGGTTTATGTATTTTGATGCGCTTAATCCGATTCCAAGGACCGTTTGCCTCGTACACCTCCATATTTGAGTAAATTACAAATAAACAGTAAAAATGCCCAAAAAATCTTAAATAATTGCAGTCATGCAAACGAAAAATAATTGTCGAACTAAATGAAATATATTTCTGATGTATTTCTATGTGCTGAATCTGAATCTGCAGTTGGTTTAGCTCGCTATCGCTCCAAATTTAAAAAATTACAAAACACCAAATCGCAAAAATGGCAGTAATGCAAATGAAAGAAAATTCTCGAAATATATCAAATATATTTCTTATACAGTGATGGGCAAATGTGTGGAACCAAGTAAATATCTCTGGAATTATTACAGATATCAAAATGAAATTTGGAAGGTGGATACTGCAGTAGATCGCCTATTTGTTTCCATTTTTTTATAATTTTGAATTTCCTGTTTTACCGGAAGTAATGTCGATTTTAAAATTTGCAATGAAACACCCTGTATAGTATTTTAGTTTCTGATGAAAAATTTTATTGCGAATACAATAATATCGGATTTGATATTGTTTACTTCAATACCTACCGAGATATTAACAGAAACTTAATTAAGGAAAGGAAAAATCTAAATCCATTAAAGAAATACATAATCATAATTATTAACTAAATCTAAGTGATTTTCAAAATATTGAAACTTAACTTAACTAAACTTAATGTATTAGATGTTCAAACTGAGCACCGTTTACTTCTTGATAATAAGCAAGTCGGTTTTTAAATTCTCTAGTAACATTAGCTATTACTTCTGGTGTAATTCTCTGGATGTCTTGAGTTATTCTTGCAGCCAATTCTTGCAAATTATTTGGTCTATCAACATAAACCTTAGACTTTAAGTAACCCCACAGAAAATAGTCTAGTGGATTAAGGTCGGGACTTCGTGCAGGCCATTCATAAATACCCCTTCTTCCAATCCATCTGTGATGAAATGTCCTATCTAAATGATCTCGAACAATGCGAGGGTAATGGGGTGGTGCTCCATCCTGCTGAAACCAGATACTATTTGGTAATTGTCCATTTACCTCCAATGCCGGAATAACTTGTGTCTCCAAGAGCTGTAAATACCTATCTCCGTTTAAAGTTTCTTGTAGGATCTGTTGTTATAAATGCCGACCCAAACGTTCAATTTTTGGGGATGTTGTGTATGAGCCTCTTGTATCCAATTAGGATTACTTTGCGACCAGTAGCGGCAGTTATGTCGATTAACCGTACCATTTAAATAAAAAAATATCCATCATCGTTTCACAAAACTGCAAACGTCTGTCGAAATCGTCTGCGGAGAGTTCTTGAACGAGGCGAATTTTGCATGGA
Organism: Octodonta nipae; assembly: GCA_034190945.1. Classification (NCBI taxonomy): domain Eukaryota; kingdom Metazoa; phylum Arthropoda; class Insecta; order Coleoptera; family Chrysomelidae; genus Octodonta; species Octodonta nipae. Next base: position 110,418,226 of record CM067220.1, read on the forward strand.
TGATATTTTTTTCGCCTTAATATCCTTCCTACTGAACGACGGCTAATTCCATGCATATTGCGAGGTCGGTAGTGCATAAGTGAGGATTTTCTTCCAAAGATAAAGCAACATTTTGAGCTACACCTTCATTACTTGCACTTTTTAACCGTCCACTTTTTGGTAAATTGCTAACTGTTCCACTTGTGTCGTACCTTCGCAAAGTTTTCGTAACTACTGAACGCGATATTTGTGTATTCGGATGAACAATGTTAAAAAGGCCACAAACTTCTTGATGCGTTCTTTTCCTTTCCCCATACCCAATCATCATTAATATTTCTAGTCTTTCTCTTTCACTTAATTCGGTCATTTTACGATCAAATTAAAACAATACAATCTTTTTACGTTCAAATAAAAAAAAACTAATAACTTATTTTGACAACTACTGTCACTTCTGCAATGAATTTCATGGACTACTAAATTTGATTCAGATTTAATTTGAACCTGATTTAAACAAACGCACCTGTATTCGACTATGGAACAAGCAGTGCTGTTGGCTGTGACGGTATAATGCCACCGATTGGCCAATAAAAATACAAATCCTTACCGAGCGGTTTGTTTATATCGGGCGTAAATGAAATCTGAACCGAGTTTACCTACCATCGAATTTTTCCTTTCCTTAGTTACTTTTCTGTTAATATCTCGGTAGGTATTGAAGTAAACAATATCAAACCTGATATTTTTGTATTTACAATAAAATGTTTCATCAGAAACTAAAATACTATACAGGGTGTATCATTGCAAATTTTAAAATCGACATTACTTCCGGTAAAACACATTCCACACATTTGCCCATCACTGTATATTTTGATTCACTGAATTTCAGTCTCGTTGATTTAGTTTCAAATTTGGAGTAAATCCCGAAAAACTGCTTCAAATTGCTAAAAAATCCTGAAAAATTCCAATTATACCAACGAAATTTTCGTAAAACTAAATCAGTTATTACTTTTATGTATTTTAATGCGCTGAATCCATTATCTGAATTCGGTTTGACTTATTCACCCACCAACTTTAAGTGAATTGTTGAACATCGCTAACAAAAGTAAAAAATCGTAAAATATAGTTATGAGGTACTAGCAATTTACCTACTTTAAATTTGGAGGGTTAAGGAGCTTAACCACTTTTGGATTCGGATTCAGTAAATGGAAATACATAAGAAATATGCTTGATTTAGTTCGAGAACAAATTTTTTGTTTGCATAACTTATTTTTTTACGATTTTTTGCCATTTTTAGTGCTTTTCTGAAAATTTGCTCAAATTCAGAAGGTGTACGGGTCAAAGTGATCTCGGAATTGGATTCAGCGCATCAAAATACTTAATTCTAGATGGGTCTGGTCAAATGCACAGATCACCTTTTTTTGTGTTGGTGATTAAGAGGGATATTAATGCTCATCTGCTTTTGAATGTTGTTATAAGGAGACAGTTGATAAGGTTTTTCCTAGCGGCACACCTAAATTCTGAAGACAACACATGTAAGCTTTCCGAACTTGAAAGCAGCTTTACTATTATATATGATTGATGTTTTTTTGTCCTACCCTTTATATCTAAAAATCTACAAATTTCCATAGTTATGTCACCTAAAATTGCCAAAACGGTAGTTTTCAATTTCATATTTATATTTTATTCAGATTTTAACGTCATTGACAACGAAGAAAAAAAACATTGGTGTACTTTTTAATTAATGAAATATTTTTTATATGGATTCAGTGTATTCAGACATTACCCTTATATACCCCTTACATAGAAACAATCAAAATTTATTATCATTGATTGTTTCCGTATCCTTTGATGAATTTAGTTCGAAATATTTATCATTTGTAAATCACCCTGACAAATAAAGTGTTCTTGTCTAATTTATCGGCGTGCACTGATTATATAGTTGGGTTATACGTGAAAGTCATAAACTACAAAAATATTAATCATATCTAGACTTAAAAAAAGTCAATGATTTTATTTATTTAGCTTTCCTAAAGATTTTTTTTATAATCTTATTTCTCTTATAATGTTTAATTAAAATCTTACAACTTGAACTGGCGCATTCACCATTGCATACACATGTACACATGTTATCTTTAGCTGGCATTAAATTTCAACAGCAAACCGCTTACACCATCACGTAAACGACAGTTTATAAGTTATAATTGACATAATTTTACGATAAAACTCTTAAAAGTGTAGTAGTTGAACATTTAAAAACACCCCAAAATATAGATTTTTATTGTTTTTCATTATATTATCTATATATAAATAGGCAAAGACAAAACGATTAGGAACCATTTTCTCCACTGCCTCTCAACCGATATTCTTCATTTTTGTTTTGTTTAGTAGCTACTGACGACTTTCAGTGCAGAATGCTAATATTAATTTATAATATTGGTTCATTTATTAAATAAATATAATAAACGTCCATATGTCAACGCCAAACAACTGAATGTGCCGCCGCCGCCAGACTCAAAACATATATAGAGGGACAAATGCTGTTATATACTTAGAGCATGTACTTCTGGAAGTGGCATGCAAGCGTTGTTAGTGTTTAGTGGTAAAGTAATCGTTGTATATTATAATTATACGGGGCGTTTCCAGATATGTTAGAAATCATTTTAGGTGGCACATAAGCAGTTGCATATATAGGGTGTTTAAAATATAGAGAAGAGTGCAAATATAACTGGGAAGCCCATTAGCGGTTGATTACAGGGCTCTTGGAATATGCAGTAGAATTACAGTTATACAGGGTGGTGCAAAAATATTATACAGAGATGCATATACAGGGTGGCGAAATGGAAATGCAACATTTCGTAACCCATAAGCAGTTGTTTATATAGGGAAGATGAAATATAGGGTGAGAGGAATTACAGATATACAAGATGATGATAAAAAATGTTAGAAAAGGAAATGATTTATAGAGTAGCCCACGGAGAGTTCCATATATATGATGACTGAAATATGGGTCGGAGTAGAATTATATTTACAGAAGATAGTTAAAATTTTCATAAGCAAAAAGAGTAAATACGGTGGCTCATAGGCAGTGGCAGATACAGAATGGTTTACCTGGTTGTTCAAAAATGTCAAAAAATATTATGCGTGGTTCATGAGCAGTTGCATATACAGGGTGGTGGAAATATATAATGAGATGGAATTATTATAATGAGGATTTTAATAAATGTTAGAGAATAGAGAGCAATTATAGCTATACATGGATGTTAGAAAAAATAAATATGTAGGTTAGCCCATTAGCGATTGAATTGTTGTCATATTGAATTAAGAATTACGAATTTGAACACAAATAAAGTCTTAAGAATTATATCTGAAAAAACTTGAATTTCGTTACTTATTTGTAGAATCGAGATGTAAGACCGATATCTAGGATTTTCGAGGCAACTATCACACAGAGGTTCCGAATCTGGATCCGTTCCGTGTAATTGCTGTTCTCCTTAGAATAGAACGTCACGATAAAATTTTCAGGTTACTTAACCTGCCAGAGATATGGACACAATTGCTCGAATTTCGAACACTGGGCGACAGCTAGTATTGTGAAAAGGGACAATGCGTCAATGGAAACGTTATAGAGAATCAGAAAATATTGAAATGTGTTTGTAAATGTTGTTCGCAGCACTCTTCATAGAGAAAAGCCGAAAAATCGATATAAAATGATTGTTTAAAAAAAACATTACTTGGTTCTAATAAAAACTTTAATATTCCTCTTAATGACAGCTTATAACGTTGTTCTTTCTGTTTTAGAAATTAATCGATATTGGCCGTTAAGTAGATCTTGTAGACTTGGAATTTAAATAATTTGAAGAATTAGTTTGAACATCCTATCCTAAGTTCATAAAATGCAATTCACTTTACATAATTTGTATTTTTGTTACAAACCGTAAAATGTAATAACAGTGTTATTTACTAAGGGTCTAAACGACAAATTCTTACTTTAGATGTCTTAACAGTGGCGAAGCCATCAGGTGGAAAAAAAAAATTAAACAGTATGTAGGTAACCATTAACATAATAAAACATAATAAACTGTGAAAAAAAGAATATATAATAATACAGTTAACCATCTTATACCCCACCTTCAGAAATTCCTAGATTCTCTCTTGAGCTTTGACAGCTATTGTTAGTGCTGTGCTAACTGGCTGCCACATATTGGTACTTTAAATGTAATATTTACTATTATTTATAAGCAATTTCCAGTATTTTAACGAGAATCCGAGATAGACAAATATGAACTGTAATATATGAGCTTTCAAAAGATTTTTAGTGTATCCCGATCAGACTAGCCTGGTTGATACGTGCGCTATGCAAAATATATCTCTAAATTATTTAAATTACAATTCTTCAAAAGTTGTTTATTACACAGTATCCATCGTGAGCCCGTATAAACTTGATATTATAAACTAAATAGTTAAGAAATTTTCACATAAAAAATGTTTTACACTACAAGTGTTTCAGCTTTGTCAGGGGTACAATATATTTTATTAAACAATTTTTGTTGTACCTCAAATTTATTCTATTTATAGTAATCTCATACAGAACCATTAAAGAGATTAAAGAAAGGGGGGAAATTTGTATCTAGTTGGTCATTTAACAAAAGGTCTTAATATTTAAGGTTATTACTTTCTAAAGTTTTTAAATAATTCAATTTTAAACTCTTGTTTTCTGATAATGGGACCATTATCAGAAACACAATTTTCGGTAGAATTAAATTTAATAAAGCAAATAGCTTATAATAATGGGTACCCCCAGAAAAAAATGATTTAATTCTTCGGAACAAACAGTTACAAAAGGCATTAAATTTAATTTACTTGTTAAAAAAGAACCTGAGAAAATCTATAAGAACTTAACGTATATTGATAAACTAAGTCACAAAATTAAGTCCATCTTATGTAAACACGATTTAAATGTTACATTTAAATCTTTTAAAAATGTAGGAAAGTTTATCAAAAATAAGATAAGATAAAAATAGTAAATCAGGGGTACATAAACTGAAATGTGGTACGTGCTCCAAAACCTACATCCGTCGCACATATAGAAATTAAAAAACGCATCTCTGAGTTTAGAAGACAAATTTATGAGACAAATGATCAAAAATCTAACTATGCCGTACATTTAGCTTCTGAAAATCACCAATTTAACGAATATTTCGAAATTTTGCCTACAGAAAACAATAGTTGAAAATTGAATTATTTAGAAACTTTTTGTTAAATGACCGCAACTAGATACAAATTCCTCCCCTCTCCTTAATCTCTTTAATGAGTTCTGTGTGAGATTACTATAAATAGAAGAAATTTGGCGTACAACAGTAGTTAAAATATATTGTACATCTGACGAAGTCATAATATGGTGAAACATGTGTAGTCTGAAACATGTTTTATGTGAAAATTTCTGAACTATTTAGTTTCTTATTTAGTGTAGGATGCATTTTCATCAAGTATAAGCCTCAACGATTCAATTCTTAACATCATAAGCTATCTATATCATTTTGACGATGATTAATAGGTGTTCTAGTATTAGTTACCAAGTTTTGAATGAAAGCAATTTTTACTAGTTTCACTGACTTTTCCCATTGAACAATGATCCCATGAGGAGTATGAGCGCTCATTAAGCAGGATTTTTAATTCTCTACAAATTCTCCATTGACGGCATTACAATTCCTTCATTATTTTTCATTATATAAGCAAAAAACAAACGAAAGTGTTACATTTGCGGATTTTTGTTATTAACCGACTTCTAAAACGGAGGAGGTTATCAATTCGTCGTCACGTTTTTTGTTATGTATGCACAGTGATAATTCAAAAACGGCTTGGGCAAATTTGATGATTTAAATGGCATTATATTAAGAAATATTAGAGAAAGGTACTATATAATTTTCTATAACCCGAGATTTATGATTTTCCAGAAAGTCAGAAAAAACAGTAATGAAGGGACTACATTTCAGTGAATTTCAATAAATCTACACTGGTTTCTCTAAAACGGCTCAACCAATTTGAGTACTTTATATTGTATTCTACAAAGAGATGTTTCAGCAAGCTTCCTTATAATTATCTATAACCTAAAACATACCGTTTTTCCGAAAATCGTAAAAATATTTGCAAAAACATAAATGTCAACATATGCCATGAAAGTATCGTACAGGGTATTTGTAACGGTTTTCATTCAGTCGCGTGAAATGGCACAAAATATTCCATTAGTGTATCGAAAAGAAAATAGGTCACCGAAGTTTTCTATATGGTATACGGTGGTGTGTACATCGAAATTGATGCAGCAAGCAATGCGTCTGTTGAAATATTGGGCGAAGAGTAAAATTTCAGTTAGACAGATAGGTTCAAAAAAATCTTACAAATAAATGTGATATTGGAACATAAGCAGTTCCATATATAGAATGGTTGAAATATAAAGTGAAATAGAATTAAAGTTATACAGGGTAAGGATATTCAGGTTATAGGGCGGACGGTAAAAAAATGTTAGATGCAGTTGCATATACAGGATGATTGAAATATAAGATGGAGTGGAGTTATTATAGATATACAGGGTGGTTAAAAAAATGTTATATAGTGTGGAACATAAGCAGTTGCTTATAATTGGCATATTAGGCGAAGTAAAATTTTAGGTATAGGTATACAGGGTGATTTAAGTAATATAAACGTAGAAACAGTCAATAGGGTGGAGAGGATTAATACTTGTACATGTCGGTTGCAACATCGTGTAGAGTGGAATTATAGTTGTACAAGGAAAGAAAACTAAAAGAGTCTACTTTAATTTTGTTAAATGAAAACGATTGTATCGCTACTACCTCCGTAGAATTCAGTCGTTCCTGGTTGCCGATGATTAAGGAAGAAATTGCTAATGGTCATGTCCTTGTGAACAACCCAATATCGGGATAGTTCATAAGGTTTTTCCTAGTTTTTCCCTTATGATTTTAATGGGATCACTGAATCAACAAAGATCTTTGGTCGCATTTTTGGCGAATGCACCTAGGAGCCCCACATAAAATTCTGAAGATCTCCCTTTCAAATTCCTCCAATTTGAAAGGAACTTTGTGATTATATGATCTATAGAAATTTCTGTGCTACTCTGTATATTACAAATAAAATTCTCTTAGTTACGTCAAAAAATCAAATAATACACATTGTCAAATATTTTAATTTACATCTTAGAATTGTGCCTTTTTAATCCGTAGTTTCTTAACCATTGACAACGGGGTCTGATCTAGACCCCGAAACGTTTGGAATATACAGCAATTTTCTTCAAACTGTGGTGTTATTTCCCAAGAAGCACTTAGAAATTGCTGAACAACCCAGTATCGAAATAGTGTATAAGGATTTTCTCTAGGTTTTCCCGAATGACTTTAATGCGACCCCTGAAACATCTCAATTTACAAAGTGGCACCTAGGAGCGCCACATAAAATTCTGAAGATAACTCTTTCAATTTGAAAAGAACTTTATTATTATATGATCTTTAGAATTTTCTTGTGCTGTATATTATCAAAAGTAAATTCTGTTAGTTACGTCACTTGCGCCCCCGTATTATAGTCACAGATTATAACTGTTAAATTTTACAATTGTGCCTTTTTATATAGTTTCTTTATTACCAATGACGATTGGGTCAACCAACAAGTTCATAAAAAATAATTTGGGCAAGTGCGAGTTGGACTCGCATACTAAGGGTTCCGTACCACCGTCAAGATTCTAATATTCCAGTTTCAGACAAGCATTTTCTTATATTTATCCTAATATCTTTTAAAGGAAGCGTAGACTTTTTCTTTTATCTGCCTTAGGATTGGCTTGATTTTTATAAAAATACATATGTATTTAATTTTCTAATTTGGCCCCCAGAAATTAACATTAAAGTTTTATTTTACTAATAAACTTTCAGGGAAGCCTTTTATAATCTACTGTCTGAATTTTGAGGCTCTGTAGATTGGAAGATAAAGTGCAAAATAGGTCAAGTTTTAAATTATAAATTATTATATCTGTTATTCTAATTATTTAAAAATACAAATAAAATATATTTTTCAAAATATAAATAGTGTAGTTTCTAAAGTGGGAATTAAGTCGATGTTAAATTTTTTTGTTAATATCTTTTAAACAAATGATTGATTTAAAAATATGATATATTTGTTATTCACATATTGGGCCTTTTATCTGATATATAACATGATGCGTTTGAAAATTGATATTTTATTTTCCATTTAATTGTATAATTTGACACTAAAATTACTATGGGGGTTTTCTAATAATTTTTCTTATAAATTTCAAGTGAGCCCTAGTACCCAAAATTATTTTCAAAATTGTAGATAGTATGGCTTCGGAAATAAAGGCAGAAATTAGAATTTTTTATATCTTTATATTAATATCTTGTAAATATTAACAATTAATTTAAAAAATATGAAAAATATATATTTGTATTCCTCATAATGAGTCTCTTCATTTGGTGTATTGCATCATGCGTTATTTTTTTAAATTTTCCTTTTAATTCTATAATTTGGCCCCCAATATTAATATTAGGGATTTTTTCGTATTTTTCCTGTAAACAAAAAAATTTAGGTCTGATAGTTTGGGGAACAACGGGGGGAATTGGTAATTTTTTTAAATATATATTTTTTAATATCTTTTAATTAATTTATTTTATTATTAATAAAAAAATATATTTGTATTCGCCATAATGAGCCCTTTGATATATTATATATATATATATATATATATATATATATATATATATATATATTACTTGATCCTTTATAAACAATTATAATTTTTATTTTCCATTTAATTCTATAATTTGCCCCCCAAAATGAATATTAGGGAGTTCTCCTTATTTTTCCAGTAAAGTTCAGGGGAAGCGCTATACCTTTTTTTAAATTTTACGGCTTATGGTTTCGGAGGTAAGGGGGGAATGGGTATATTTTTTTATATTTTTGTTAATATCTTTTAATTAATTTATTTTAAAAATATGAAAAAAAAAATGAAAATATTGTATATACGGAACTCTAATAACTTTTTAATTTAAGTTTAAGCTACGGACGTCACTATAACTTGGAATCGGTAAAAACCATAAAGTAATTTTTCATGTCAAAAATTAGCAATAAAGTAAATCAAATTTTGCTGCTTTCAGTATTTTGATATCTCCAGTTCTTAAATTGTTATAGCTGTAACTTCTTTAGTGTTACACATACCCTTTTTTTAGGAAGTGGTGAGCTTTATAAAATTACTTAATAACAGCATAACAAATTAGCAACAAAATAATAAACAAACTGTTGAATTTAGAATTTTTGGTTAAAAGTGTTGGGACACTGTTACTATCAATCGGTAGGAGCTTATTATTATTTTTTTATAACAGTTTTGCAACAAAATAAAAACAAAATATTACACTGGTTCAGATGTAGATTTCTTAAATGGCGCCACCAGCTTAAAAGATCTAATATTGTACAAACCTACGCACCATGATGTTTTACAGTTAACTATTAAATTTTAAATTGAAATTTTCGTATGTCACCCTGTATGAAGTAATGTTATTATTTACGTGAAATGTGTTTTATGTTCAACACTCATTTCCTAAAAATTATCTTGTATGAGCATTGAGGATAGTCCAGTTGTAAATTAGAATATTCATGACAATAAGAATTGGTCACAAATTTCTGGAAAAAAATTGAAATGTTTTCATGTCAATAAAAAAATATCTGGAATCAGTCGTTCTCAACCGTTAACAAATTCAATAAAAACTTCCTAATTAAAATATTTTTGAAGTTTTCGTCGAAAACTGCTGTCCATCCGTGGCGGATGACCCTTCAGAAAACATACTTTTCCTCTTCCTCCACGCCCTTGAGTCATACATTAGGTTATCCAATATTCCACTCTGGTGGGCGAGCGCTCTAGGCATGCAAATGAAGTTAATGTCGTTGGGGGCTCGAAAGGGGGTAGTAGGTGGCCATTTGACGAAGGGAAAGAAGGGGAGGAGGACGCACACACGACTTGGCTTGTGCTATTGATTAAAGACGGCCGTGGTCCAGCGCGTAATTACCCCCTTATCTCGACTCTCCTGCCTCATGCTTTGCTCTGTGTGTGTGTGTGTACTTCTCTCTACTCTCTTCTACGTTCTACTAAGGTTTGTAGTTATGTAGCCCACCGCCGATTTATACCTAAATTTTATCCATATCTGTACTCAGATAAGAAAGTTAATGGAGAGTGAAAAAGCTTCGTTTATCTCCCCTAGTTCTGACGCTGAGATGACTACTAATTTCAATGATTTAAAGTAATTACGAAAAAAATCATTTACAATAAATATGAGCTGTTTATTTTGTGAAATAAAAATATTATAAGTATTTTATCTTTGTACACTTTGTACAAAAATAAGAGTGTGAACATTACTATACCTAATAATATTAAAACTTAAGTGAATACAAGAATGTAATTTATTCACACGCTTTTATTAGCTTGACTTGTCAACGTAACCGAATATTTAATGTAATTTTTACAAGAATTAAGATGTCTGGTTTTGGAAAATTTGCACATGACAATACAATAACTTGGTAACTAGGTTCTAATGTACTCATCATCAGGTAAATAATTTGTAAGCTAGGCTCACATACTAAGGGTGAATGGCTCGAATTTTAAATATGTTCATTAATATCGTTTAGATAAACTATTTTAAAAAGTCAAATAAAATACATTTTTATTTTTCGTGAGTCCTTTCATTTGATATAGGTTACGCTTGAAAAACATTTAATATTTTCTTTTCCATTTATTTTTATAATTTGCTACCTAAAATTAATTTCAGATATTTTGTTTTTATTTTACTGTGAACTTTGGGATGAAGTTCACAGTAAAATAAAAGCAAAACTTCTGAAATTTATATATATATATATATATATATATATATATATATATATATATATATAATTTCAAATTTGAAAAAAATACGCCAGCATTTCTCCATTTAATAATTTGCTCAAAAAAATTAAGATTTGGATTTTCGCTTTATTTTTTGTGAACACTTAAGAGTGAGGTTCTATATTAATTTTTTTTTTTTCAAAATGTTGGGCTCAGAAATTTGTGAGAAGGGGGGGGGGTGGACCGAGTTTTGTAAATTTTCGTTAATATCCTTGAAACAAATTAGTTTTATAATATGAAAAAATATTTATAATTGTTATAATTAACATTTTAATTTGATATATTACATGCGCTTTAAAATAATGAATTTTTACATTTTCAGTATTTTAAAATTTACCTTTGCTTTATTTCTTGAAAACTTTTTGGGTAATAAATACTTTATAATCCGATTTTGTCAAAATTTTTGGGCCAATCTTTACAATAAATACGAGCTGTTTATTTTGTGATATGAGCATATTTAGTTAAAAATAAGGATTTTGTTTTCGTACGTTTTGTTAGAAAAATAACAATTAGAAAATTACTACATATTAAAATTTAAGTAAACATGAGAATTTAAGAATTTAAGCAATATTTATTAAGTCAAGTGAGAGTTAAGGTGGAAACACATTATCGTAATGTCACGTGAGAACACATGCTATTACGCCATGTCACGGCACGTTCGAAATATATGCAATACAATTAACGCATGCTTTTTAATCAGCTAGAAGTACACTATGGTCACGGCAAGTTATACATGACAACGTGAGTTTGTTTCTGCAAATTTACACAACGTAAAGTAATAAATGTGACGTGAGTATAGTGTGTTTCTAAGGCATGACAGCATGTGAGATTTCGCCGATATTACAACATATGGCTTACGTGAGGTGACCATAATGTGTTTCCACCTTTAGACTCGCATACTAAGGTTTCTGTACCAGTTCTGGCACATTGTTGTCTAAATAGTTTCAAAGTTAAGTCGGGAATTCGTAAATAAAAAAATAAAAATCTTATATTTTTCTTAATACCATTAAAATTATGCATTTGGAAGTTATACCAAATATTCACTTTTATTTCTCACAACGAGTCTTTTCATTTGATCTGATAGGTACATGATGTACTTGATATTTTAAAAATGTTTATTTAACTATTTAATTTGCTTAATAAAATTAGAATTAGGATTTTTGCTTTATTTTTAGGTGAGCGATCTTTTCTATATGGAATACGGTGGTAGGTGCGTGCATAGAAATTCAGGCAGTAAACAAAATGGGCGCAGTTGAAATATAGGGCGAAGTAAAATTTTACAAATAAATGTAACATTGGGTGTTACATAAGCAGTTCCATATATAGGACGGTTGAAATATAAGTTATACAGAGTGGTTAAAAAAAGTGGTATTAGGTGGCAAATAAGTACTTGCGTATACAAGGTGGTTGAAATAAGAGTGAAGAAAAACTATAGTTATACAGAGTGGATAAAAAAACTCAAAATAATGGTTAAATAAGCATATGCAGTAATGATATTCGAGTTATAGGGCGGAGGGTTTAAAAAATGTTAGAAGCAGTTGCATATACAGCATGAGATTGAAATATAAGGTGGAGTGAAATTATAGTTTTACTTGGTGGTTAAAATATGTTGTATAGTGTGGAACATAAGTAGTTGCTTATATTTGGCATATTGAGCGAATTAAAATTATGGGTATACAGGGTGATTTAAATAATAGCAAAATAGGGTGGAGAGAATTAATACTTATACAGGGCGGTTGCAAGATCGTGTAGAGTTTAATTATAGTTGGACAGGGCGATTCAGAAAATGATAATAGTAGACAATAATTTATATTGGGTGATCAATACACAGAAATATATACAGGGTGGTTGCAAGATAGGGTGAATTAGACTTACACTTATAGAAAGTGGGCCAAATAATAAACAAATAAATGAATAACATAATATATACAAATTAGAGAGAGAGTAATAAGAATACGCTAAAATAATCAATAGAATTGTACCTTAAATCAGATTAAAAAATATGTCAGAAAATAGTTATTGATTGCACACGGCTTCTAAACGGTTTTTTTAAAGCCAGTTGAAGTCGGTTCTGTTTTACATATAAATTATTTTGTATTCAAATCTTCAATTTATATATATATATATATATATATATATATATATATATATATATATAATAAATAAATAATGAGATAATAAGACTTAAGGCGGAAACACACTGTTGAAACATGACGTCACCCGAAATGACGTGACGCCTGTTAAGTCAAATCAAATTTTACTGTCCTTTATGGCTATGTACTGTGTTTCTAGATATAATAAATATTATGATTTGATCTGTCTTAACACGCTGACGTCGTTTAAGTAGCATCGGAATAGGTTGTTTTTTTTTGCGGGAAATTTCAAGAACAATTAATGCCAATCATCAAATATGAATTTTGAGAAGGTGGTCCAATAATTAGACTCATCGGTATTGTGTAGAATCTGAGCGCCCTAGTGTATGCCAAATAAGACTTCTACAATATTCCCTAAGATGTTAATCGAAGATTGGAATCTGGCTGAGAGGCCTTTTGGCAAGCATTGACACCACAATTTAAGAGATTTGAGGTGAGAAACGAAATACAGATTTGGATGTTTGAACTTTATACTGCTGGCTTTTATACCTGAATCTGCCATAGAGAAAGGCCAACAATATCACCTGATTTGTCCCCAGCAAACTTAGATGACCTGTGGTATGCCATAAGTGGATTTAGATGAATATTTCTCAATATAAGATAGATCATTTAATTATATCAATGCTCCATGGAATGAACGAGTGCATTAATAACGAGGTAGAAGCTTCTCATTTTTCATTTATTTGTTAAAATCATTAGGGACATTAGTACGAGTATCATTAAAGTATTGCTATAACATTTAATTTTACATCTTAAAATAAAGAATCCTCCAAATTAATTATTTGTAACAAAAACCATCTATCCGAATAAACAGAGATGACTAAAGTTTACTAGAAAGAACAGGAACAATCGAGAGTGACTGCAAATGATTATTAAGAACGGCGTACACTATAGTTGAGTTCAGTATATATAAGTGGAATAACTGATAATAAAAGGTGATATAGTATAAAAAAGTAGTTAGTGAAATTTAGTTGTGAATTTGTGAGTACATAAAGACGACTTATTTTTGGTGTAATTAAATTGTTTGAACCTGAAATTTTTAGGAGTATCATAAGATAATAAGCTTATTTGATTTTTCTTGGTGTTAGATTTATGTAGTGTCAGTAGCGTGATTTCTTATTTGAGAATCACTATGTGAAAGCGTTACATCTCGTACCACTTCCGATTTGGAGTCTCTTGTAGTTCGTCTCCTTGAAATTCCTAGATGTCGCTTCAAGAATGTCGCTTTTAAAACTATTTGGACTAACACTAATGTAACATAAAAAGAGTGGAATTTTAACTTAATAAATCATTAATTCCCCGAATGTTTAGTTAAAAACCTAAATTCTTTTTTAATTAACAAATACGGTAAATCAATAGATTTCGATAAAATCAGTTACCCAACACGATAATTAAATATTGGCATATTTGTTTACTTTCTTCCAGGATATTTGTAAACTCGTTATGAACGGAATTCATTTAGAACACATTTTCTATAACCGTTCAAAGGTCAATTCTGAATCGTTTTAATCCTATTTATTATCTGTATTGCTGTTATAATCCTCTATAACACACTGTCTAAAATTCCGTTAAACCCCTTGAATTAATAAAAGTTACATATATGAATGCGAACTCGTTACTTGTATAGAATTTGTGTCGTCTATTTAAAGTAATTTGCTGCTTTGTTCTAATTGTGTTTTCAATTGAATCGGGATATGATTTCGAATAGTTTGCGTGAATTTTTCAACTGTGAGTATAAGTAAATTAGTTGTAATCTTGGAATCAATGAAGTAATGGGAAAACTATACTACTATACACAATCTGTCCCAAAATGGACGCTATATTGAATGTAATAGATATTTTGAAAAACTGTTTTAATGAATTTGGAAGTACCTACAATTGAAAAAAATCTTTGAAAAAAGGTTTCGGTACGGAAAAAATCATTTTACTTTGAAGTTTGAGATGTACATCAGATCGCTTGCCATCTAGGTCTGACGTCAAGTCACACACGTACGATCTCTGTCAACAGTAAGCACTGGGTATGGGTGATAATGCAATAATTTGGTTATTTTGTGAATATATAAATTTTATGTTTTGTATGTTTGTGTGTTACCGCAGTACAATAATATGACCATTTAAAATCTGATTAAGTTATTTGTTAGAGTTAATCGCAAAAATTGAAATAAATAACTTAATCTTGCCTGGCGAGATCCAACATTTGTGTCTCAGTTCTCCAACTTAATTCTGTCAAGATCACTTTAACGTAGGTTTTTACATTATCCTCTACATTCAAAGATATTCTGTACATAATTTTAATAAAAAATCAATCTTTTTGAGGTTATGTTTTATCTTGAATGATTGTCAAAGTTATATGGGATTCACAAACGTGTCCAGTTGAAAGCCATAAATAACAATGCAAAAGTGACCAGATTGGCGCTAGTGTTGAAAGAGGGAATGATATGAATTTGGTAAATATAAAGTAAAATCAATATTATACCGCAGTTATTGTCTTTTAACGAACCAAGAGTATATTAAACATTTATATTGTGCCTAAATTTCTATAATAAGTGTTGGAACGTTGTTTAAAATCACCCCTCTTGCTGTGGTAGCGTCATCCTAATTTAATGCTCTTTAACGGACACTTTCCATATACCGAGACTTATATAAGGTACGTATTTAATAGCTTTGTTCGCGGAATACAATTCTGAACCAATTCGTTATCAATTCAGTTCTACTCAAGAGCGCATGCCTGATTCAGAACTAGTAAAAGATACTTGTGTACCGCGAATGCCATTGCAACTAATTCAGTACCCTAAAAATCTCATATACCTACTCTTCCATGCTCTCAATACGTATTTGTCAATTAAATGAGCCAGTCTGCATTCTGCTAGTGCCATTTATGGTAGAGGTTTGAATATTCTGACGGGGCGAAACGATTTGCTCCCACCCTTTCACGACTAATCCGAAAATGAAACTCAAATTGATGATTATTACATTATGGCACAATATGTTCAAAATAATCAATTCTGTTTGGAACACTCACAATTTCCAAAAGTTCTTCCAAATCCCCGTCACTTGAAATTAAATGGTCCATCTCAAGAAATATTTTAAACAATTTTAAAGTCCAAACACTGTTAACAATAAGTAAATTTCCCGATGTAGGCAACACAAAATAACAAATTACTAAATTCCAGTAAAATTATTCAAACGTACATGTCAGAACGAGGAATCCTAGCTATAATTCAAGAACTGATAATCTGGTTAAGAATCAATAATGAATCGAATTTTCCTTCACCACAAACACATAATTATTACTGCCTGTTCAGTAATTTCTATACCGCGAATGCTTTTATTGCAAATGCGCATGCGATCAGTAATGAATCAGTAACGAATTGTTACCGCGAATAAAGCTAAATACATCTTATTTTTTATAGAACTGTAAGAAAATGTGTACAACCTAATGTATGTAAAAATATTTTACTGCAGAACTAATAAGACATGAACCAAACTGAGACATAACCAAAATTAATATTACAAATATAGTTCCCTGGGTTACTAGATATTATAATAAGATTCATACTAAATAATAATAATAAATAATACTTGTACAAAGCAAACCTATCTACATTTTTATCAGATTTGGACTGATATAAATTTTGCAATATTAATAAGTATTTCCTGAATGATTGAGAAAGTAAATCATATGTGAGGTTTCGATTCTTGACAAGGTCGAACAGTACTTTTTTTAGTTTTCCGAAGCAATACTAATTTACTAGATGACAAATCTATAGACCTAGTTTCTCTTATTTAATGCTACGAGAGAGTTTTTCTATAAGAAAGCTTCGGTACTACTCTTTGATTTTTCAATTATCTAAGTTACCTGTTTTTTCAAGAATAGTGAAACCCAAATGCACAATCAAAATTGCAGTAATCATGTTTTAAAAAAATATAATCTGTGCCTACTCATTTATGGAGGTGTGCACGTTTTTATACTTTAAAATACAAAGTTTTTAGGGAATTGATCGTTCGGTAGAATATCTAATTCAATAGGTAAATCGGAAAATATTTGAAATCGGTAGATTCAGAAAATAAAATAGGGTCAGCAATGTTGAAACACAATATAAGTTGTGTTTACTGGCACGTTACGTTATATGCTTTGACTGGTGTTTAATCCTTTATGGCGGATTGTTGTATTTTGTAGTTTTCTTTTATTAAAAGAAAAATCTCTCTCAAAATGTATCATTAGATAAATACATAATTTTTAGAGAATTTTGATCACTGTATTCTTGCTTATTGTTAAAAAAATGGAGTTAGATATTAATTTTTTTATTCCGCTCCCTTTTATTTAAAACAAATTCAAACCGAAAGTATGAATGAAATTCCCTTATAACACCCTATATGTTAAAAAATATATATATCCATGAGTAAATTAACTTTTATTTTTAAAGGTACAGAAAAATATTTAAAGAAAATTATATACAATTATGTTTAGGGTAGAATATAGAAAATTATTACTCCAATCATAGATTAAATAATTAACGAGAATGGGAGGAACTAATAGGAAATTGGAAAAAAATTAAGTTGCAGATTGATTTTTAGAGTTTCACAAAATTAATTCACCACAAATGTAGATGAAATTGCAGGCACGAGTATGATAGCCTATCCTCAATAGGGTATGTACGCACATCTATTTTATTTCTGGGACTGATTTCTGTGTTCATTATAACAAGTTGCGACCTCATAATATAATTAACAGACAAAAAAAAACAAATTTTGCTGGTACATATTCTTTATATAATTAACTTTTACAGCGTATAAACTATTATTCAAGTGATGATACTTAAAAATAACTAATATAGAATTAATATTATTATATTCTGGAATAATAACATCAATACATTTATGTTTTAAGAGTTTGTTGCAATTGATTCTGTCATGTGTTGCAATCGTTTATTTTTGAAAGCGAGATTTTCTATTGCTGAGGAAAACTATATCGTAAGATCGATTCCTTCACATACTCCTGTCATCTTCCAACTCAGTCTGGAGGGTTATCGCCACTACTCTCCTTTGGGAAAATAAGCGAATTGTATAAAGCAAAGGACAGGAATCCCTGGTGGGTAAATCCATGCCTAAAAATTGTAGTCGACCCAAGTTATAATTTGTACCTTGTAGCTAAGGACACTAAGATTTCAAGATATTATTCACTTATCAGAGCTCGGAGGAAAAAAAGTAATACTGGACTTACTTTCAGTTTGAACGTAAAAAATGCAGAAATATTACAATAAACATATAGAATTAGAACTACTATTTAAAGTAAGTATATAAGTGTTTAAATAGAATAAAGATATGAAACACCAAGTAGAACTAATTTAAAACAACTAACAATTAATCTCTCTTTATACTAAATACAAAGTCATGTTCCGTGATAGCTTTTCTTACACATAACATAATACTCGTGGCAAGAGGTATGTTTTGGTTATGATGGAACTCAAGAGTTTTTGCCCGAGATTGTGTAAATCTTGCAATTCCTCGCTAATGAAAATTGGAGCTTTGACGATCAATAGTGTGGAACATTTGAATTCTTGGAGATTTTGTCTTTCTCACCTGTTAAGTGTTCGAAATTTGTTCCTGTGAAAACATGAACTTTCGAAGTTCTTTTGATTTAGAGGCTTTATTCACACTGACTGTGCTTTAAGTCTCCATTTGTTTAATCATTTAAAAATTATGTGGTCGCTAGTTTGTACAAGTCCTGATGGTGGTGTTTCGGTATTTCAGCATAGGATTGCATTCTGATTAACAAATATTGCTATCGTTATACCAGCTCCAAGTGTATGTGCGGTGTCTTTGTGTGTCTCAGGACACTTACTCAAGTAGTCAGTGTTGAGTAAATAGATAGATGGGAAACACTTCAAATGCTGTCTGCCTGATCATATCAAAGATCCCGGCAGCACATGCAGTTATAGTCCTTGTTTACAAGGTGCTGTGCCTTGACTTTGGATTTGAGACTCATGCAACATCCCAGTTTCCGACCATTACTGGAGACAAATATTTTCAGTGACTGGACCTGACCTAACAGTGAACCGAAGTTTTCTAACTTTTCCAAAGTAGTAAAGGCTACTTTTCCCATCGCCCATAGTAACGTCGAAATTGAAAAAGGCAACTGAATCTGAATTAAACTTGTATAAAGAGCGTATCTTGAATTTAAATCTCTCGGTTCCAGATGGGCTTAAAATGTTTGACGATCAGCCAGATTTCGTCCGAATGATAAGGTGGCTTCCGTCAACTTGTCGTACACTATATCGAAAGCAAGAAGACTACATACAAGAGTAGGCGACGAAGAGGCGGTACGTGAAAACAGGCTGAGGATGAACCCTCTAAAAGGGACGCAAATGAGGAGCAACAACTAGCAGACAGACAAACAATCTCGAATTTCGGAAAGAACCTCAACAGGGTGCAGAAGGAGATAAGAGGAATGCCGTCAACCAACTATTGGAAGACACAAGGAAACAGTTGAAAATGCATTGAAAAGGAACGATATAATAGCGGAAAAGGTTGCTCAAGGAATGTTAGCATGGGCGATGCTATAAAAGAGAGAGCTTAGTGGTATTACAAGGAAAGTGTGCCACTGCAGAAGAAAGCAAACAACAACAACAATTTTAGTTGACAAGTTATTTCAAAACCACCTCAACAAGAGAAGAAAGAGCCCCGAAAACACTAATTTTTAGAATTGATAACTTGAAATTGTGATGTTTTCCAATGCATAGCTTTCAAAGCTAGATAGCATTTGCAATGTAATTTTATTTTTTGAGTCCAAAGGATAGCTCATGATGTTCAAAATAGTATAATTTTTATAAATATTCTTATGTTATGGTAGCATTTGTCTTGTTCTTTATTTACTGCCTATATCCTACAAATTTCTCATGGAGATACTCTAAATGAGTTCTGAAATGGAAATGGAGAAAAAATTTTTTAAATATTCGCCAAAGTTCCTAAATTGCTAGGGAAAATGTCAATATTTTGTCTCTATTTAAAAAAAATATTATATCTCTGAAAGGCGCTGGCAAGCCTGGGATAGAAGTGTCAGCTGGTGATGGTAATATTCGAGTGACGATAATCATCCCAATACTGAAATGTTCAGTGTGTTCCAAATATTTAGAAATCATCGGAATATTATTCGTTTTCGGTGACATAAGACATAATGTTGTATAGTCATAGAATGGATGCTCAGACCATATTGACATCGAATATTGGATGTCCAAATAATATTCGAGTTAAAAATTATCAATTTGTTTCTGTCATAATCGAATACAAACGACATAAGGCTTTTGTTTTATGGCCACATAATGGGTAATAATGGGACATCAAATATTGAATGTGGCATATATTGGATAGTTACAGAATAGGTTTAAAGAGTATTGATGTTCAATATTCTATGTTCGAATATTCGCATTTAATATATAAGAGGTTGTTATTCGGTAAATAAATGTAAATAAATTTTTTTATGAAAATTTAATGCAGAACCTGTAAGAAGAAGAACATTTACGAAATATATATACAGATATATATCCACATATTTAGAACTATATCATTCAACGTATGACAGCCGTTTCGAACCAGGACTTCTCGTCAGATACGCTTCCTTGAATGACAAGTTCTAAAGTGAAATACTTGGATGTTATACACATCGGTAAGACAACATTCAGTGTATTGAACCTAATAGATGTCGGTGACATCTACCGTCTAGTGAGTAATTTAAGTATATGAAGGCATACTATGCTATAACATATACCATACTCTTGACAGATGGTTCGAGTGTTTTATATAAAAACACATAAGTAAATATATATACAGATATATATCCACATATTTAGAACTATATCATTCAACGTATGACAGCCGTTTCGAACCAGGACTTCTCGTCAGATACGCTTCCTTGAATGACAAGTTCTAAAGTGAAATACTTGGATGTTATACACATCGGTAAGACAACATTCAGTGTATTGAACCTAATAGATGTCGGTGACATCTACCGTCTAGTGAGTAATTTAAGTATATGAAGGCATACTATGCTATAACATATACCATACTCTTGACAGATGGTTCGAGTGTTTTATATAAAAACACATAAATATGTGGATATATATCTGTATATATATATTTACTTATGTGTTTTTATATAAAACACTCGAACCATCTGTCAAGAGTATGGTATATGTTATAGCATAGTATGCCTTCATATACTTAAATTACTCACTAGATGTCACCGACATCTATTAGGTTCAATACACTGAATGTTGTCTTACCGATGTGTATAACATCCAAGTATTTCACTTTAGAACTTGTCATTCAAGGAAGCGTATCTGACGAGAAGTCCTGGTTCGAAATGGCTGTCAAACGTTGAATGATATAGTTCTAAATATGTGGATATATATCTGTATATATATTTACTTATGTGTTTTTATATAAAACACTCGAACCATCTGTCAAGAGTATGGTATATGTTATAGCATAGTATGCCTTCATATACTTAAATTACTCACTAGACGGTAGATGTCACCGACATCTATTAGGTTCAATACACTGAATGTTGTCTTACCGATGTGTATAACATCCAAGTATTTCACTTTAGAACTTGTCATTCAAGGAAGCGTATCTGACGAGAAGTCCTGGTTCGAAACGGCTGTCATACGTTGAATGATATAGTTCTAAATATGTGGATATATATCTGTATATATATTTACTTATGTGTTTTTATATAAAACACTCGAACCATCTGTCAAGAGTATGGTATATGTTATAGCATAGTATGCCTTCATATACTTAAATTACTCACTAGACGGTAGATGTCACCGACATCTATTAGGTTCAATACACTGAATGTTGTCTTACCGATGTGTATAACATCCAAGTATTTCACTTTAGAACTTGTCATTCAAGGAAGCGTATCTGACGAGAAGTCCTGGTTCGAAACGGCTGTCATACGTTGAATGATATAGTTCTAAATATGTGGATATATATCTGTATATATATTTACTTATGTGTTTTTATATAAAACACTCGAACCATCTGTCAAGAGTATGGTATATGTTATAGCATAGTATGCCTTCATATACTTAAATTACTCACTAGACGGTAGATGTCACCGACATCTATTAGGTTCAATACACTGAACATTTACGAAATAATGAGTACATTATAAACAGGTAACTGTCTAACGAAGTTCGTTGATATTAGATTTAATATAAAATTAATACAAAAAATACCTTTATGTAGTTATTTTTCCAGTTATAAGTTAGCTTGAATAATTTAAATTATAGAATTTATATCACACAAAAGTTTGCAGTAAATTTTTAGAAAAACCCGAATGATGGAAAATTGAATTGAATTGATCCACCTACTTGGTGAAAGTCTAGCACTTGTAATTAATCTAGCTTTTGAAAATATTGTGTCTGATGCTACCTCCAGTATTTAATGACAATTTCATATAATTCAGGCATTATATTTTTACAGTTCTCTCAAATCATTTGACTTTTAGGCCTTTCAAGCATATATGGTCGTTATGCAAACATATATGTACACGTCAAAATAAATATTAACCGAATATTATTCGAATCGGAAATAACCGAAAGTCGAATATTCCCATCATTAGTGTCACCAGTCGTGTTTCTGAATACATGGACAATTGCTGATTGTTAAAATCCAAAATTTGCCTGCCGGAAAATATTGTCATCAGTTCACATTACACAGCACCTACCAACGCACCGATGTACTGTCAGTCAGTTCTCACTAGCAAACCAAAGCTATCGGTAAGAGTCGCAGTCTCCACCCCTCGATTGCCATTAACCAATCAGGACGTTCCACTGCTCGGTGGTTCCGTTCAACTTCAGATTTGTACGAGGTTAACCAACGTTCGAGCCGCTGAAGCTGTCTGCGCGTTGCAGATGAAACGTTCGCAAGATAATAAACATTTCTTAATTTGTCACGTATCTCAGTAAATCAGTCTATTTTCGCGATGCACTGGACTTACATTAATCATTTTTTCAATATGTCTGGGGTAACATTTATCTAGGCGTTTCGTTTTTTCATCTTCCTTCGTAGGTAAAACACACAAGTAACATAAGTAAAAGGGAAGAAATAATATTTTTCTGCAACAATTAAATACTTAAAATTTGAAGACGCGAGATATAAAGACCGACATCTAGCATTTTCGGGGAAACTAGCACATAGAGGTTCCAAATCTGGAGCCGTTCCATGTAATTGATGTTAGAATGTCACGATGAAATTTTCAGGTTAACTTCACCTGTCAGAGATATAGAATACTCTCTTCGAGGTGTCATTCTTTTGTCGGTCTCTACATCTCGCGTCTTCAAATTTTAACGAAATGTATCAAATACATAAAGTGCTCGAGAGGACATTCAATTGTGGGAAGCGCAACTGATGAATGTTCCTTAACCAGAAACAATATATATTATATATATATATATATATATATATATATATATATATATATTGTCTTGCGTACAAAAGAATGACACCTCGAAGAGATTATTCTATATCTCTGACAGGTGAAGTTAACCTGAAAATTTCATCGTGACATTCTAACCTAGGAATTACGGGTAACAGCAATTACATGGAACGGCTCCAGATTCGGAACCTCTATGTGCTAGTTTCCCCGAAAATCCTAGATGTCGGTCTTTATATCTCGCATCTTCAAATTTTAACGAAATGTATCAAATACATAAAGTGTTCGAGAGGACATTCAATTGTGGGAAGCTCAACTGATGAAGGTTCCCTAACCAGAAACCATATATTGTTATGATTGTAATGAATTAAAATTTTTAAATAAATTGAAATAGTATTTTATATCTCAGTGCCTTTTTTGCTTATTTTATACTTCTCTTGTTTATCTTACAAATATCTATTTCTCTTCAGGTTTTCTTACACTTCTTAAAATTTGAAATTCTATTTGCACTTTACTTATCCTACTTTTTAATTTTTAAATTACTGATAATCAAATTGCTAATATTTCAATTAAAATACAATTTATTTAAATTTTCCACAATACACTATTGATACAAGTTTTCTTTCAAAACAAAATAAATTTCCTGTTCATTTAACTACTCTTAAATTTCTACCAAATATGTTAAAAAATATTTTTTATCATTCAGTTACAGCTATTTATTATTCTAAATTTGTAAAATTTTTATTATCACTGATTGACTACCTTTTTATGATTTTCTTATTTTATTAATTAAACTTTTTCAAAAAAAATCTTAACTTTCTTTTAAACAATGTTTCAAAAACTCACTGTTGTTGGTTCTCCAACTTCTTCTGATTGTTGGTCTTTAACAATAATTCCAAATTTCAAAATTCTTTACTGGTAAAAATCAGCCACTCAATTTAATTTCTCGTGCTCTTTATTTTCTTCCAATATTTTTGTTTTTAAATTTTCATACAATTAATTCCCATTATCTTCCTTTTATCGAATATTTATAAAAATATTTTCATTTGTCTCTCCAAATAAATTCAAATTAAATTTTAGGTTACTGTTGTCTTACTGACATGGAACACTAAACTTGTTTTATATTTCAGAGAACATTGATTTCGTTGTCATGAAAACTGAATTTATGAGAACGAAATTTTTAAACTGCTCTGCCCGAAGCTTCACGATGAAAGAGAGTTTGTCACTGTCAGATTTCCTATTTATTCTATTTATTTTGTCACCTGCTATTTCCATTTCCGTTTATATTTATTTTATTAATTTCCAACTATTATCCCTTTAAATCATGTTAAAAAATCTAAACAAATTTCAACTCAAATTTCAATACCTTCTACCCTTATTAATTTTACCCAAAACATTTAATTATATTTTTAAAAACATTAAGTTGAGATTAGTCACCTGTGGGCCACCAGTCATTTAACAGGTACTTTATAAAAATTGGATTTTATTAAAAATTTAGATTTTATAACTTTTGAACTATTTGCTTATTTTATAATATGCTCTACGCTCCATCTATTACTATAAATTTCTTTACTGTTCCGTCAAGTTCTGAAAACTTATAACGGTTTTTATAATTTGACATTTCAATCCTCTGTTTACTAAAGAATTTATGTATTTAAAATTTGATTTTGATCTAAAATATGTTTTATTTGGTGTTTTCATTGCCTAACTTGTGTTTCTATATGTGTTCTTCAAACTCTACTAACATTTTACAACTGAATTTAACCTTTTGATGTTTGACCTTATTATGAGTTTTTTCATATATTTCTTTATGTAAGTATCAATCTTTTATTAAAATTTGCATGAT
Organism: Octodonta nipae; assembly: GCA_034190945.1. NCBI lineage: Eukaryota > Metazoa > Arthropoda > Insecta > Coleoptera > Chrysomelidae > Octodonta > Octodonta nipae. The sequence continues at coordinate 110,443,587 of CM067220.1, forward strand.
ATAATATCTAACTTTTCTATGCCACCTTTTATCCTTGCAACAATTTGCTTTTGAAACATTTTTACATTGTTAATATTATTAGTTTATCTATATCTTATAATATGATTCCTTATTTATTTACAAATACTTGTCACTTCATTTTACAATTTCGATTCCTGCAATTTCCTTTTTTTATATATGTATGCATTTTATTTACATTATCCCATTTATTTAACTATTCAAATTGCTAAAGTTCTTATATGATTTCATGTCTGTTTAAATCCATTACAATATATTATATATATTGTCTTGCGTACAAAAGAATGACACCTTGAAGAGAGTAATTAAATAGGTACTTAGTTAATCTAAACAATTTCTAAATATATTTGTTGACATTATTATAGTGGTTCGGAGTTGATTTGTGCCACATTTTGTATTTTTTAATAACAATAATTAGTACTTCAGTAAAAAAGTATTTTTGTATTTATGAGAAACTTATATTGCCATAGTAAGAACAATAAAGCTCAAATTGTATGAAAATGGAGTATTTATTAAGATACGTATATGTTCAGCTTTAGCATTATTTTCACTCAGTATGATCTTATCTAAAACGAGATTTTTTTTCATTCTCGAATTCTCAGAATCGAAATACTTTTGAACAAACGTTCCAATTTATCAGAAACTTTTTCCTTTTTTGTTTCAGACATCGTTTTCAACTCAAATATCTAGAGTGAAAGTAAAAATCTGAGTTAAGTCCGGAGCAGCGGCTCTGACACGCCTATTACTTGGATTAGGGAGAGCGAGAGAACGGCAACGAAGGACATCGTTGAAGAATAGTAGTTAGAATTTGCATCCTGACCGTATTCCGTGATATATTGCTTGGCAGTGGTAACTAAGGCCTTATCTACTCTGTCCACCCCTGCCTACTAACCAACGGCCACCGTACAGGCGAGTGCTAAAGTTTAATTTATGTTCCCGGCACTGCATTGTCACGTCTTACAGATGACTGAGGCTAGTTCCTGCCACCTTTGTTGACTTTCCCCTTTCCTTTTTCACATTTCTCGCAACTACTCGCTCCCTACGAACTCGCCAAGCGTAAATTCAAAAAGAAATAAGAGCTTTAATCCAATTTATCGAATCATATATGATAATATTATGCTTCATCGCTATTCGAGAGAAGATATTTCTCCGCAATTAACATGCAGTGCAGGAACACTGAAATTTTACCAAAGGATTGTAAAATTAGTAGTATATCAATGAATAACCTTATTAACAGTGTTTTCAATGTGTTGAATTGTATGTAAGACAGATGATTTGCAGAAATCTATCATTTGAGTAAACAGAAAATCTATACCTTTTAGAGATTTAACAATTTATTGAACGCAAGACGATATCTTGTTTCTAGTCCAGAACTTTAATTCAGCTGGGGTTAGCTGAATTGATTGAAATCTCGAATACTTCTTAATTGAGTTTGGTCTTACAATTAACTAAAGCCCACCGCTTTTCCTTATGAAAAGTGGCCCTCAGTGGATATGGCTGAAAATTTCATATTTTAAACCGACTTCAAAAAGGAGGAGGTTTTCAATTCGCCTGTATCTATGTTTTTTTTAACCGACTTCAAAAAGGAGGAGGCTCTCAATTCGTCTGTATCTATGTTTTTTTATGTTTTTTCGGCGATTACTCGCAAACGGTTCAAGGATTTTCGATCGTTCATATTGAATCTTGTTCCGGAGGATCGCGAAGTGGTCCCATATTTTTTTCATTAACATAGCTTGTACCGTTTCGTATACAGTATACTTTGGTGGAGTCATCGGTATTAAAAATATGAAAAGAAAAAAAATGGAACAAGGAATAAATTGGAAAGAAATTGGATTAGTTCCGGGATATCCGGAAATGGTCCCATATTTTGTTCAATAGCATAGTTTGTAGCGTTTCTTAGAAAATCGGGGAAAATCAACGACTATCTTATACAGTAAAATTTGGTGGAGTCGCTGCATTAAATTTAACTGTTCGGAATTTGGGGTAAATTCTAAATAAATTGAACGAATCAAAATAAATCTCAGCTAATTTGTATATACAGTGTGTATTCATAAATCAAACGATTTCTATATATTAATAATTTGAATAGAAAAAGTTATTCTTTACAATCAGATTTGCATGGTCTAAAACGTAAACAGTAATCATTCCATGTCACTTTTTTAATTGTTGACGAGGTTTGTCATCAAAGAGGAATTTTGATTACAAATTAAAGTGTCTTCATTTTTGTTAAGATCTAAAATTGTTATCAAATAGAAGTAATTAGAATTAAAAACTACATCTACTTATGCCATTGCACTCAAAATTGTATAATTAGTATTTCTGTAACTTTTCCAACTAAATACTAGGTTTCAAAAAATATATTAATTTTGTTTAAAAGTGAGTTACATTTATTTTTTTTATAATATCTCAAATTGTAATCAAACAAAGTTTCTTCGAATTAAAAACTGCATCCAATTGTGCTATATTATTAATAAAACATTTAAAAATAATATATAACCGACTTCCACCTATAACTAAAAAGCTAAAAATAATTATAACAAAATACAACTCTAGCAAATAAATAACAGATTCAATGTTGTTAGGTACCTACCCAGGAAGTAAAAAATCTGAACATTAGAAGGTGCTCATTCTGTACAAATTATTAATTACCTACCAATCTAGTATATTTTTGTAGTCGGTGCCAAGCAAATCCAAAATCCTTCATTGCGTACTTATCTACTACTCCTTCAAACTTGATTGTTGCTTGGCACCGAATTTAAAAATATACTAGATTGGTAGGTAATTAATTTGTACAGAATGAGCACCTTTTAACGTTAACAATTTTTAGTTCCTGGGTAGGTACCTAACAACATTGAATGTGTTATTTATTTGCTAGAGTTGTATTTTGTTATAACTATTTTTAGATTTTTAGTTATAGGAGGAAGTCGGTTATATATTTTTTATTTTATTTTCAACTTTTTAGTTTTTTTGAACTCAGGTAGTTTTCATTCTTTATTTTTTATGTTGTATGTATAAACTCAATAGACAGGACCAGGTAACATCGAAAGCCTCAACATTACACAATGATACATTTTCATTTAAATTGACAGGTAAATGTTTACGAACAAAATCTACTAGTACGCGTTGACTGAATAAGCCCAAAATATATTTATGCCTTATGGACCACGCCATGTAAACTTTTTTCAACTTTTTTTGACAACTCTATATAACTATATATAATTCCACTCCACCCTATGTAACAACCATCCTGTACATACGACTGCCCATGGACAAACATAAATGTCTTAGCTGCCTTCTGTCAACCATAGGACGGAGTAGAATCCATCCCATATTTACGGAGTCAAATCCGTCCTATATTTCAACCATAGTATAACTACCATAACTTCTTGTGGTCTACCCCATAAATTATTTCATTTATGACATTTTTTATTATCGTCCTGTGTAACATTAATTCCTCTCCACACTTTATGCAACTTCTTATGTGCTATAAAATAAATAATTTCTTAATCACACTGTATAAATATAATTTAACTTCAGCATATATTTCAACCATCCTGCATATGATTTGTTTACGTCCATATCATATAACAGTTTTTTTATCACCCTATATAACTTTAATTTCACATTTTTTCCAACATTTTTATACCACCAATCGTCCACTCCACCCTATATGCCATACATCCTGCATATACAGATAAACGGCCTAACTTATATTTCAATCATTATATAAATGCAACTCCTTCTATCACTTTACTTTGTGATTTTGTTTGCTATAAATAAACATCCTGTGTATAAACCCACCAAATAGCAGTTTAGATTGACATGTGTTGTCACTGAATTTTCTATTAGGCCGGGAGAATGTGTCAACCAAAATGGAAAAAATGTCATTTAAATAGGGGTATTTGCCGGGTACACAAACAAAACGAGCTTGGTACTCAATGATTTAAACACCGTGATTTAAGGAGTCGAAAATACTATGCTTTACTACCTATATGCTTGAGATGTACATAGAAAATTTTCAAATTGGCAATTAAAACTTCCAGTGCCTAAAATTACCGCACTATTACGTTGGAATTAAAATATTTATGAGGAAATGTCCGTTATGTCATTTCGATGAAATTTTTGATAAGAATTTTGGAATTTTCGGAGATTTTCTGCAAAACTGCAAGTTGCACGTCTCAGAAAAGTATATGAAATCACCTAGGGATCTTCATTAATAGATTAAACGTTAAAAAACTATACACATCCATAAGGAGTTTTCGAAAAATAGACCAATATGTTAGGGATATTGGTCGATATCCATGCACGCATGGGTTCATTCACAAATTTCTTCACTTTACCAATAGAATTCTTTTCCCAAATTTGAAGTTTCACCAATCCGGATATATACTCTATAAAAAAAGACCATATTTATACAAAACGGTTCACCACAGGAGAAGAATTCAGGTAACATACATACAAAAAAAAATACGCAACGAATTGAAAACCTCCTCCTTTTTGGAAGTCGGTTAAAAATTGAAATAAATTGAAATTTGATTGGAAATAAATGTCAATTAATCAATCAACTTCAAGGTGGAGGTTCTCATTTGGTTTCTGTATACAGTGTGTCTTCATAAGTTGAATTCAAACGGATAACGTTCTTATGAATATTATTTAGAGAAAAACTTATTCTTCATAAAAATATTTGTATGGTCGGAATTGTATAATGTAATCATTACGAGGTTTGTCAGCAAATATGAATTATGCTTAAAAGTTAAATACCTTTATTTTTCATAATATATAAAATTCTTATTAAACAGGGGTAATAAGAATTATAAAATGCATCTAATTATGCCACATTACTAAAAATTGTATCATAGATCTTCATGTCACTTTTCCACTAAAGTTATTCTACATTGTCATGTTATTGACATAGAACTCATAAAAAATTATATTTCGGAATAAGCGGCTCTCCCAGTTTCCAACTTTCTTTGTATTGTTACGAAATTTACCCAAAGCCGACCCTGTTTCATTTCAATACGACAACAAACGCTTTCAGATAAAAAAATGGTTCTCGAAAAGACTCGGCACCGGTAGGAGTGATGATGATTTTTACTGGAGAATTCGACGCTGGTGATATAAAGGAAGCACGCTACGATCGCAGTTCAGTTATACCGCGACGACTAGCGTATATGGGAATATTATTGTGATATTTGAATCAGCTGTTTTAATGTAAATAAAGTTCTAGAAAAGTGAAAGTGAATAATAGTTTTATAATTGTAAATTGAACCCACGGACCTTATAGCAATTTGGTGTCAGAAGTGGGATTCGAACCCACGCCCACAAAGTGGACTGCGAACTGAACGCAGAATTGCTATAGTCTGTGGGTTCAATTTAAAATTATAAAACTAATATTCACTTTCACTTTTCTAGAACTTTATTTACATTAAAACAGCTGATTCAAATATCACAATAATATTCCCATATATGCTAGTGGTCGCGGTATAACTGAACTGCGATCGTGGCATGCTTCCTTTATATCACCAGCGTCGAATTCTCCAGTAAAAATCGTCATCACTTCTACAGGTGCCGAGTCTTTTCGAGAACCATTTTTTTTTATCTGAAAGCGTTTGTTGTCGTATTGAAATGAAACAGGGTCGGCTTTGGGTAAATTTCGTAACAGTATTATAATGTCAATTAAAATCAGAATTATATTGCACCTGATCAATTTAGTTCTGAATATATTTTATTACTTTTAACCTTATTCTTTGAATTTAGATTTTTTGTTATTTTTGCGGAATAAGTTTCACATCATTTGACTAAGATTACAAAGATCGTGAAATTATGCACAGATCGGAAGATTCAAGATAAATAGGTAGATTTGGCAATCTTTATATTCATGTCCATCTGTAACGAATTTGATTTAAGATTTGACATTTCATTACTTTTTTAGTCACTTGGTGAAAGTTTTAATCCCCGACGCAATAAGAGGGGTGTTATAAGTTTGAGGTGTGTATCTGTGGATTTGTGTGTTTGTCTCTGGCATCGTAGCTCCTAAACGAATGGATCAATTGTGATTGGGTTTTTTGTGTTTGACAGCTGACTTAATCGAGATGGTTCTTAGCTATAATTTATGAAGATTAGTGCAGACGTTTGAAGATCCGCAGTTCATTTTCTACTTGACGAAGTAAGATTTTTTTTAAATGACTTGACCGATTTTTATGAAATTTATTGTGTGTATTTGAGTGGGTCCCTGAATGGTTTAGATTCACAATTGGAAGGTAGGGGGCGCAAAAATTGTGAACTCCGAAATGGCTGGACCGATTGTAATGAATTTTTTTGGGTGTGTTTTAGCGTTTCTCTGCACGGTTTTGATTCACCATTGAGTCTGATTTGATTCCAGGAACCTATAGTTTTTGAACATTCAGAAAGCTGGACCGATTTTGCTCAAATTTTTTGTGGGCATTTGAGTGGATCTGTGGTAGACTATAAACCATAGAGCTGCTCCAGCGGAACAGGTTGGCAAATATGAGTAGTAGTCTCAGGCATAAAATTTCAAACGGAATATGAGTTTTTTTAGTTTTTAAAGTTTTTGAGTTGGGGGTTATTTGAATTTTGAATTTTATTTTGTTTCAATTCAGTCAGAAAAGTTGTCAACAAAATTAGATATATTTACCTAATAATAATTAATAGAAGGTGGGTTGTATTTCTTTATATGTTGGATATAGAAGAGAAATCGTCATGGTTTAGTAAGTGTGTTTCTCACATAAATGAAAATGTACTGAATCGTAAAATATACTGTATTTTAAAATTTATTATTTTACTTATCTATTGTTAGTAATTTGAGTTAGTTTCCTCCATTTTCTTCTAACGAGTTGTAACTGTAAAATATTATTATACTCATTCACTAGTGAAATTTTTCTGTCTCAAGTTAAATATATTATTTAATATAGTGTTGGCATTTTAAAATGACATTGAAATTTTTCTATATTACAAGTCATACTGAAGATTATAAATTATATTTAATGCCAGAAGATTTTAATTATTTTTGGATACATAATATACCAGTCAGTTACTGTTTTCTGAAAATGTGGGTATTTTATAGATACTTTATTTTGCATTACAAGGTCCCATTCCTGCAAAGTCGTGACTTTAATACGAGTTGATTAACTTTTACTAAAAAATATATTATTGACATTTTATTGTTAGTTTACAATATAAGTAAATTCCATGCACCTACCTAAGTTACGTTAGATATATTTAGTCTTGAGTAAAATAGTTATTTTGATTTCATATATTTTTCCTTGAAATCTTACATAGTTGGTAACCTAACAATGTTTAAAAATTTTATAATGCAAATCGTATTACCACGACAAATAGTATGTGATCAAAACACTCAGTAATTATATATATATATATATATATATATATATATATATATATATATATATATATCTTAGATTGGTTTTCTACACATGGCAGTAATTTGGTAACGCTCTTTCAGATCATGTAATGACCATCTTTTACTGTCCAGTGTTTAACGTTGAATATATTTCAATAGGACAACAGAGTTGTAGATCAGTACTGATTTTCCGGACAAGCAGTACTAACTCTCGTATAAATTAATGTTTTTTTGTAGGTTTTTGTTGTGATTATAATTACTTCATTAAGATAATATTATTTTCACAATTGTCCAAAGGTGTTTGGTAACAAATCATCAATCAGCGGACAATAGAAAAGACATTAACGATTAGAGTTTTATTAGGTTGTTTGTCATCTCTATTTATTTATTTGATCTGTAAGTGACGGACACTTTTAGGTTACAAAGAAAAATCCGCCAGATAATTACATCGAACATGTTGAATAGACGCTATTAGGTACATCTGTAATGTATTGGACATATTTAAATAAAAATAAACCTACAAAAATATACAAAATAATTTGATTCAATTATTTCTATAACTTTAATCCAAGTGAAGTAATAATGATCCTCAATTCAACTGCATTTCTTATAGAGCTATACTCTTCGACAAAAAAAACCCAAAAACTTAATGAACTCGGGTCGAATTTCAACAACTGGGCCATTGCTAGAATTATTAAGTGAGAAAAAAAATTTTAGTTGAGTCCCAGATGGTATTTTCAATTGTAAAACAAAATTCCATAGATGTTTAATTGGTTTAAAGTTGCAACAAATTTTTCAGCAACTGAATGAAAAATTTTAATATGAATAGTTTGTTTTATACATATTTTCAATAGCTACTAAATGATAGGCTCACGTAGCCGATTGAATAGTTAGTTAGTATTGAGTTATTTGCAAAAAAATGTAAGAAATGCGCATTTTTCAATCACACTAGTTATTGTTTAAAACAAATTAGAAATAAGAAACTTTCCAAAAAGTGATGAGGTAAATTACGAGTAAGAATCTCAAATTCGTGGCTTTGAAGGCTTTTTCGAATATCTGATTTTTTTCGAGGACGTTATATTTTACTTAATTTTTAAACAATCTGGTAGGAACATATTAATTATCAATTCTTTTAGTACAATCCTTCGTAGATTAACTTTCTTTTGCTTTTGTGTTATTGTATGTAAATTCAGTTTGAAAGCCTGTGTCCAGAATCAAATTTGTCTGGTATTAAACGACGAAGTATATTTTCTATTAGGACCTTATGAGGAATGTTTCTTTAAGGAAATCTTCGATAATAAATGTCTACTTCTTCTACTTCCGTATAAATAATGTCGTTTAATTCATGTGAAGATTAATTTGTAATTTATACACAACTGAAAAACTTACATTCACTTCAAAAGTATCTATACTTACAAGAAATAAACAAATTTTTTTATTGGTCAGTAGATCAGAATCTGTAAATCTTTGTTTCTGAAGCTTATTTGTGGCCTTTCTAGTTACTATTTATGTTTTGATTGGAAAACAACAGCACACTTGAGACCTAAATACTGTGTATTCAAATATCTATAAACAAAAAGTTTGAAATGTTTTTGATTGAAATAGCAAACCATTACGTGGTATACTTATATATTATTGTTCAACAACCTGTATATTGAAAACTAAACATTTTCGGACGTTCATATGAACTTATTTTCTAATTTTTTTGGGACTAATTTCAAGCCGAGCGCTGACGCATGTTTTTTTTAAATACATATATATTTGTTTACTAGATTATGTTATTCCATGTATTAAATTTATTAATTATTATGAATTACGTTGCAAAAAGGTTTAATTAAAAATCAGAACTGTCATTATCTGCGCTTCGCTTGGTGTCAAATTTTCGGACACCCTTTACAGAAAACATTGACACACTATTGCTATTCATCCATTAATTGAATACAATTCTTGCGAATTAAGTAAAACGGTTCATCCCAAAAAAATATTTCAAACGTAACAAAGAGGCACTGAATTGTGTTTTATTTCGTTTAATAGTGCTCTTTAATAGTTTGATATATTAACGGATTCTTCGTTGAAACGCGGCTTGTTGATATATGAGATACAATCAGCGACTTCACCTTCGAATTCGCTCACCCCATTTTATCTCTCTCACCCCCGCAAATTTAACTCTTGATCTGCAGGCGCAAGGTAAAGTACAAACTCATCTAACGAACACTATGAGACAATGAGATACATACAGGAGGCCAGTAAGACCTTATGGGAGCGAGAAGAAGGGGTTGGGGGTAGAGAATGCGTGTCAGCACACACACACACATTCACACACCCTCCTAGGCCTCTAGATCAATACCTCAGGGCAGCTTCGCTGGACCCAGGTCCACCAGCCTACTTTACATTTCCTTACCCCTCCCCCACGCACCCCTTAAGTTCACTGCTCGCCTCTCCTGCCGCTTGCTTTTCGGTTTTGCGAAGCACAGAGTCGCCCGCCGCAGATATACGGAAAGGGTATTATGTACGTTTAAATTTAGGCTCTGCTCTTCGCGTTCGAACCGGACTGGATGCTGGAAATTCTTCGAGGGGAAATTATAAGTTTGCGGTATGATTTAAAGTATGAATTTTTATTGGCGTTGAGTTTGTTATTTGAAGTCTTTGTTTGAAACGGGACGTTTCAATGCATTTTTAGATTATCTTATTCAATGTGACTACGGAGACATCTTATTTTCAACTGACATCTAAAAAAAATATGTTCTCAATTCGCCTGTATTTTTGTATAGATGAGCATGGGAATGAAATGCCTAACTTTATATTTCATTTGTTTTGACAAAACACGACACTAAACGACCGACACCACACACTGCTTTGATCTTGAAATACCCATCTAATTCAGTCATCTGTGTAAAAAACAGGGACCAGGTAATATATTAAGAATCTCTTCTTTTATAAAAAATCAATGGTAAATAGAAAATAAAACATTATAACATCCAAGTAATAATACCTGCACAAAATTTGCTTTTCGTTTTAATAAACACTCCAATTCTCTCTTTGTGATATATTAAATTGCAAACTTGACATACGTCAGAAATTAAAAAGAATACCACTCAAAAAGGCAACTTGGCATTAAATTTTCATATTATCAACACTCACAGAAGGATACGCATTAAGCATGTCCTTTGTTTACATCATTTTGTTGTCGTAGTAAACAAAGTACGTTTACCACTCACTAGAGGCAATGATGTATTTATTACATGGAGCCGGAACTTTTATATTCTCTAAAGAACGTAATTTAAAATAATTTGGTCAAGTGGGAGTTGGACTGGCATACTAAGGGTTCCGTACCATCTAATATTCCAGTTTCAGACAAGCAGGGAATGAGTGCATTTTCTTTTCTTATATTTACCCTAATATCTTTTAAAGGAAGCGTTTTAAATTTATAAAAATATACACTTTCATTTTCCAGACATAGACTTTTTATTTTATCATTTTATCTGCTTCAGGATTCGCTTGATTTTTGTCAGAAGCCTTTTATAATCTACTGTCTGAGTTTTGAAGCTCAGTAGATTGGAAGATAAAGGGCAAATTAGGCCAAGTTTTAAATTATAAATTATTAAATCTGTTATTAAAATTATTTAAAAACACAAATAAAATATATTTTTCAAAATTTAAATAGTGTAGTTTTTAAAGTGGGAATTAAGTCAATGTCTAATATTTTTGTTAGTATCTTTTAAACAAATGGTTTAAAAATATGATGCGTTTGAAAATTGAATGGGGGTTTTCTAATAATTTTTCTTATAAATTTCAATTGAGCCCCAGTACCCCTAATTATTTCCAAATTTTAGGTATATGGTTTCGGAAATTAAGCGAGAAATGAAAATTTTTTATATCTTTTTGTTAATATCTTGTAAGCAATTAATTTTAAAAATATGAGAAATATATAGTTGTATTCCTCATAATGAGCCCTTTCATTTGATGTATTGCATGATTGATTAAAGAAATATTTTTTTATTTTCCCTTTAATTCTATAATTTGGCCCCCAATATTGATATTAGGGATTTCTTCATATTTTTCCAGTAAACAAAAAAATGTAGCTCTTATAGTTTGGGGAATGACGGGGGGAATAGGTAATTTTTTTAAAATATTTTTTTAATATATTTTATAAAATATTCATTTAAATATATATATATATTATATATATATATATTATATATTGTATTCGTCCTAATGAGCCCTGTGATTTCATATATTACATGATCCGTTAAAAACCATTATAACTTTTTATATTCGATTTAATTCTATAATTTGTACAGTTCAGGTGAGGGGCTATATAATAACCTCCATTTTTTTTTCAAAATTTTCCAGCTTATGGTTTCTGAGAATAGGAGGGGGGTTAATAGGTATTTTTTTTATATTTTTGTTAATATCTTTTAATTAATTTATTTTAAAAATATGAACAAATAGATTTGTTTTCGTCATAATGAGCCCTTTCATTTGATATATAACATGATGGGTTAGAAACAATTTTAATTTTACATTTTCCATTTAATTCTATAATTTGTCCCCCAAAATTAATGTTTGGGGTTTCTCCTTATTTTTCCAGTAGAGTTTAGGTAAGGGGCCATACCACCATTTTTTTTTAATATTCCAGCTTATGGTTTCGGAGATAAGGGGGGGATGGCTAAATTTTTTTATATTTTTCTTAAAATCCTTTAATTAACTTATTTTAAAAATATTAAATAATATATTTGTTTTCGTCATAATGAGCCCTTTCATTTGATGGATTATAAACAAGTTTAATTTTATATTTTCCATTTAATTCTGTAATTTGCCCCCCAGAATTAAAAGTAGAGGTTTCCCCTTATTTCTCCAGTAAACTTTAGGTCAGACCCTGTACCTCAAATTTTTTTCAAAACTTTCCGATTTATAGTTTTGGAGTTGGGGGGGGATGGGTAAATTTTGGTATATTTTCGTTAATATCTTTTTAACTATTTTTTTTTAATATGAAAAAAATATATTTGTGTTCCTCAGAATGGGACCTTTCATTTGATGTATTACATGCGTTTGAAAAAAAAATATTTTTAAATTTTCATTTAATTCTATAATTTGCCCCCAAAATTAATATTAATGGTTTCTCCTTATTTTTCCCGTAAAGTTCGGGCAACGTTCTATATTTCCTATTTTTTCAAAATTTTAGGTTCAGTAGTTTCGGAGATCAGGGGGGGAACGGTCGATTTTTTTAGTTTTTTCCCCCAGAAGTAAACCTAAAATCAAAATTTCTTCCTTTACGATATGTACTTCTCATCGGGTCACCAAACTATACATTGATACCAAATTTTCCTCTTCCGTCCAGTAGTTTAGGTCAAAATTGCTGTGATGTGACAGAGGCAGAAATCCGGAGTGATATTAGAAGGGTGTCCGTATATTGTATATACTGAACCCTAAAAACGTTACCTGCTGTCAAATCATGTGTTGTCTTCACATGATCTTTGATAGTTCAGCAGTTGTTTATTGATCAGTAGTAAAATAGTTAATGTAGTAGATCAGTATTGACTTTTCGGACAAGTAGCACTAACTTTCATCTTACTAAAGTTTTTGTTGTGAATTTAATTATTTTATGACTATATTATTTTCACAATCTTCCAAATTCCGAAGGTGTGGTGTAACAAACTGACAGTTAGTGGACAACAGAAAATATATTACAGTTGGTAGTTTTTATAAGATTGTTGGACATCTATTTTTTTATTTTTTGAACTCAATTGCAAATGACGAAAACTGGGGGTCACGCATTTATGAAAATTTTTTGAAATACCTATATTTAAGTAAATTGTCATATACATTTTGTGTTTCATTAGATTTGTTAACATGCATGATATGAGGGGAAGGAAGGGGGGGGGAGGTTCATGTCGCCTTCTTCTTCGGTTTCACCTCCACTTTATTTCTGATAGACATATACTATTGACGAACCTCAATAATGTTCACAATTTGATGAAATATGATCCTATTTCGACTACTGGGAGACCACTAGTTTAATTAAATAAACAAATATAAAATCCAAATACCAGCTTACAATTTCTATTCAGTTCCAATAAACATTCCAATTCTCTGTTTGCGATTGTTTAAATTAGAGACTTGAACTATATTAGTAGTCAAAATATCACAAAAAAAGACAAAGTTACTAGCTCTGGTTACCACTTACCAAGTTATCAGTACTTTTGTGTGCTGACCAAGTTTGTATTAAAACGTAAACATTTTGCACTAATATTTCTTGAAATCTATTAGTAAATTTCTTAATATCAGAGCACATACGACATAAAAGCATCCAATACTTAACCTCAAAATATACTGCCTATAAACAAAAACAATTTACAATTAAAGAAAAGAGTGGTAATTGATTGTACAGCGTTTAGATTTGTGGTACCATCAAGTTTAGATAATAAAGTTATGTGTTATTCACATCATAAATAACGGTTACTGGAAAACTTTAGGTAGGAACGTAGGAATCACAAGAGATGGGTTCGTTTGAAAAAGTGACTCTTAAATTAGTTTACTAGCTGGGTTTCTTTATTTATTTGGAAGATCGTAATGTAAATGTAAAAAACACAATTTTGTACCCATCAAACCTAGGGTGCGAAACTGCATTTTTTTACTTTTGTGACACACCAAAGGTTCCACAGCATTGCCATTACGGTGATATCGTTTTGGCTGATAAAGGTGGGCGGCTCTGAATTTCCTTTTAGTGAAGTTGATGATAGCTTTTCAATTGCGAAAGTAAGAATCCAAAGTGGTTTTATTTATAAAATAATGTGTTTGACTACTTTGTGAATTTATACACTTATTACCATAATTATAATAAATATTTCTTAGGTATTAAATTATTTTCTGTTGGGTAAGTGAGAGGGGGTTTTAAAAAGTATTCGCCTCAGGATAAATACATTTACATACAGCAAACTTAGTGAAATTTCTAATTCCGGAGTTACCCTTGGTTGCCAACACATACTTGTTTTAATATGTAATTATTAAACTATATTACAGCACCTATTTTGAAAAATAGTCTGGAGATGCTTTGATATCTACTTAAATGATGCTCCTATAATTTAAACCGATTTAATTAAATAGACCTTGTTATATATTGCTATAATATTGAATAAGTGAAGTAAGTAGGTAAGACTTATTACAATTCAACGAAATTTATAATTACTTAAAAATTAATTTAAACGTACCTAATATGATTTAGGATTAAAATTCGAATCTTAAAAGATTAGTGACAATTATTTTAATTACCTGAAAGTTATATCCATTGCTAAGAAAGACACAAAGAACAAAGAAAGAGAAACAGAGTCAAAGAGATAACGAGAGACGGGAAGTATATTTCGTATGAGGCTATCGTTTCCAACTTTGAGTCTCAATGACTACCGCTCTTTATTAAACAAAATTCTTTATAAAAAGATCGGCATAGTCTGAAAACTAGTAATGTGTCTTTATTTCTGGTAGTATGGGAAAATATTATGATAAGAGTTAATTAGAAATGAAATTGCATATAATTATGTAAACTATATTTATCTACTACAAAAAAAAACTGGTTTTGCTAGTGTCTTACAAATGTGGGCAGCACTATACCTTTATGAAAATTGGGTTTCGTTCAAATTTGTTGTAATTTTGTTGTATATTGCCCTTGTCACAAAATATGAGAGATAAAAATGCTGAATTCAGTTCAATATCTCTTAATTTCATTGGTAGGTACTAGATCTCAAACTTCGAACATAAACAACGAAACTTTTCTGAATCATGAATCATGAAACTTACGAATTAAGCACGGTGTGCATGAGATTCCTTTCCTAAATTATAGCAAAGAGCAATATTGACGACCTTCTTGACGATCCATTCCTAATTATTCTAATATTTCTGCTTCCATTTGCTCCTTTACGTTTCGTTTTTACATCTTCCGTTTCTAAAAAAGAGCCCACTGCAAAAATACAAATGTAATAACTTAACTAAAATATTATTTTCTAACAACTAAATAGTACTAAATAAGTCGCATCAAAGTTAAACATGAAATAAATAGATTTTTAATAACTTATATGTTCTACTATACACCGACTTCAGAATAAGTATTTATTTGTAGCAAAAAATATTATTTGTTGATTTTTACATATTACAAATTTTAGAATATTTCTTTATTCAAATAGTTATTTTCAATTAATTTCACTTTCAAATTTGAATAGTCCACATATTTTCTTCATATATTATTTTTTACATGAGCCACCAACACATTTAATAATAAACATAATAATAGTTGTCCCTGAGTAATGTTTGAAAAAAATATAAACATGATTTCTCAAATATTTAAAATCGGTGAATGACAGCTTATATAGAAAAAATGTTTTGAATTACGAGTATACAGAAAGTGGCGGTTTTGCAGTAACAACTAAAAATAGTTTAATAATTAAAAAGAAACTCTATATTAAATAGTGACAAAGTTTTTGGATAGACAAAATTTGGTTTCCACTAAAAATCATTTTTAGAAAATCTTAATCCAATAACTTTCAAGGTGGGGATAAATAAACATATTTACTAAGTTGCTAAATGTAATATCCATGTCACTAAGTTTTCAAACATTTTTCTACAGTTGAACTCATTTTTCAGAAACTAACTTTTCTAGTTTCTTTAAAAATATTGACGTTTTTTAAGTAATTCTTCTGAGCTTTTTACTTGCCACGAATATGACGATAGGTTCATTTTTTTGTGAACAGTTTAGGAAAAATAAGATTAGCTCAGTTATCGATACTTTCCAAACAACTTTTATTGTTACTGTATAACGCGGACAGCCCAGAAGTACAGAATAGGCACTTTTGGTGATGGTTTCGCCGTATATATCAACCATTTATTGAAATGTTAATGGTGTACCAAAGAATTCTAATTATAAATTACATTTGAGATTCAAATGATAATTTCAAATTATTTATTCAATAGAGTTACATATTATGTTGCACTGCGTGTTGCATACGTTTGTGACTGGGAGGGGGAGACAAAGGAATCTTTATACATAAATATGCTATAAGTGCTGCATATAGGTGCTTAGGAGATACTTATACGAGTAGACGAATCTATGTTACATTAAGTAAATGAAAACTAAATGTACTAAAATGAAACAAATACGACCTGTCTGCCCAAACTTAACTCAATACTCCACTGGAAATCACGTCTAAATTTGTTTCTATAGAAATTAGAAAAGAAAAAGATCTAAAAGTTATTACTATATTTTATCCCTCTCTAGATGCGCAAATTCTAAGACATCGATGATACTCGCTGGCCAAGCCCCTCGATTGCAATTCGCCAATTAAATACAAGTGCTTAATGGAAAATCAATGATACCTTGAGAAGGAGTTTAGCAAGGTACGGCATTGATCAAAACAAGACTTGTAACTTGTAACCTCTCTAACTGTGAAAAATTGTGTGCTGAAGTTAATGACCGAAAATGACTGGTTAATTGCGAATTGAAAATCTGTAGGTTTACCGCGGGTCCTGCTTGGCATTCGGTCCGTTGGAGAATAAGACTCAGTTTGAGAACGAAGGATTAAATGACTGAAGAAACGCAGAACACCCTCAGCATAACAAATCTGCGCGTCAAAAATCTAGGATACGTAGTTAGAAGTGAAGTCCAGATTGGTGAAGAAATTATTTATTGGAGCATCTCTTTAAGATGGTCTTGCTATTATTTAACTGGGATATCGGCAGATCTAAGAAGTTCTGTTTATGTTAATGTATAGTCCCGGCTTGGAATACTTTATAGAACTGGAACCATCTTTTTGTAGAAAGTAAGAGTTTGAAACTGGAATGGGTTGTACCTGTTACGTAAAAATACTGGTTTATCTCACCTTTACTAGGAACTGACACATCTATCATATAGTTCACAATCATTCTCATTACGGGAAAAAAGTGGCATTATTAGGACGATAGTGAACAAATAATAAATTTACAATTTGATTGACAGAAAAGTTGTAATTAATGTGTTTGAGAACAGATCAAAATTTGTATATTATATTGGCCACTAATGATTAATTCAGAACATATATATAACGTTTTATTACTTAAGTTTTACACAACTAATTTCAGTTTTTAACACTTGCGTCTTAAAAACACTGTGTCTATCGTTCCAGAAATGTCACTTAACTATAATTGTTCTCTAAGACACATATTTTTTGTCTGTGTAAAATATCAAACAAACAACATTATATTCGCCAAATCTCGTTCTGTAATTTTGGATAACACAATTTTTTTGTTGTAAATAAAAAGAGTAAATTAACCAATCGCGATGTGAATTTGAAATAGGACGGAACAGCAAGCAAGCGTCAATTTATATTTTCATTCCGCGATTAAGATCAGCAAATATCTGTTTTTTATCGCAAAAGTTTTCGTAATGTATAAATAGTGTGCCCTATACACTAAAGCGTTTTAAGAGGTCAATTTAGGCAAAAGAAAATGACTGATCAATTCAGAACACACGATCCGTCCTTTGCGAAAAGAAAGAGTGGGTTGTCACATACACACACACGACCGACCTTCAGGAACTAAAAACAAACAGTGACTGGAATATTCAATCAAATCAACCAACTTACCCTTTTTATGTCATCAGGCAAGTCGCAGGATAGGATCCGGATTATGTGACAGTTTCACTGAACCATGGAATTGTCTCTAACAGCGAGGAAATGAATTTAGAAATTGTAGGTATAAAACAGCTAGCTTGGCTGTGCTGTGTAATTTCATCAAATATCGCGTTACAAACGTATTAAGTTATGAATGACTAATGCCAAAAAATCGCACCAGAAAAGTGGGTTATTAAAATTACATTCGTCTGTTAAATTAAAAGAAACACAATTAATGGTTTTAAAAAATTAGTTGTTAACATTCAAATTAATACGGATTATACACGGATATTTAATATTTACTGAACAAATAGATTTTATTTATAGGAAAATTGAATTCTTGAATAATTTTTGTCGACTGCAAAAATGTATGTTAACATAAATTTTGTGTTGTTTACATATTTAGAACTTCATAAAACTTAACTGTTGCTTCTCAGTGACTTCATATGTAGGCTATTAATTTGTACATAGTACCATTTATTGATTGCATTTACTAGTTTGTGTGTAGTGAATAGTAGTACAACTGTGAATGTGCCTTTAGCCTTGTGTTCCTCGATACTCCGTTATTGTTGAGTTGTGTTTTCTTATTTATTTTCATTTTTTCCAATTCTGTTTTGTAACTGCCTTTTTTAAATTGTCTTTGTGACCCGATTTACGCTGTTACGGTATATTTTTGAGAAAAATAAAGAAAGTAGTAATACAAGTACTAAAGTAATAATAGAAGAAAATGAATTGTTGAAAGAGAAAATGAAGATCTTTATGGAGGTGCAGAAACTTGATTGAATTAACTAGTGAAGTAAAAACAAATAGTCGATTTTTTTTGGGCAGCAAGATGAACAGAGATGAGGTTTGTGACTATATGCCATCAATGAATTTTGAGAATTTGCGCAGGTGCATAAGACAAATGTATTTCTATAAAGATATGAATATCACGATGAACCATCTATGACATAAATGAAGTTTAATGTGGGTTAAACTTCACTTATGTCAGATTTCACACGACATACGTTGAAAGTCGAGTGGTAGAGCGGTCGAAGGGTTTCATGAATCGGCGCTCAGGGGCCCGATTCTCGAACCATTCGACAGCTCTACTATACGACTTTCGACGTAAGTCGCATGAAAAGTTGAGGTACAAGAAGTTTAACCCATATATTAAACTTCATTTATATCAAATTTCATACGACATACGTCCCAAGTCGAGTGGTAGAGCCGACGAAAATGGTGGTATACGGCCTTGCAGTCGTACACGAAGTTTGTTCTATTGCGGACCAAATTGAATTGGTAGACGAGACAATAGAGTCTTTGGACATATAAAATTAAAATATGGGGAATTGCCAGAACTTCTTCAATATCTTCCATGTGACCTAGAAGTTTTAAAATTTATAGCGCAAATAAATTAATTCAGTGGGCCCAACAGAACAATACAAAACAAAACTAACCGACAAATTTTATTACTATAAATGTCAAAATTTCGTATACGTTTGACCGTTAGAATTTCTTGTCGTACACGACCTTCGAGAATACCAAATAAACGTCATTTATGTCAAAATTTATTCGTTTGACGGCATCTTTCGAGTGGCAGAGAGGGCTAAACTTCATTTACCTCAACTTTTCATGCGACTTACGTCGAATGTCGTAAAGTAGTGCTGTCGAATGGTTCGAGAATCGGGCCCCTGGTTATCTGAACAGCTGGTATCAAAGTTAACTCGTGGTATTTCATGAGATGTAGTTTGACAAATAGCCGAAACGTTGTTTTGCTGTGCCTAGATCCGAGTTCTAATTATTCTATATTTCAGATAAATAATTTCTCAACAGGTGATACTCATTATCAGTGTCCTAACAAAAACTAGTGGATGCAGAGTTACGAACAATTTCGAAACAAATTCAAAAGTAATTCCAAGAGACAACGTTGATACCAGCCGTCTTGGAGACGTTGTTCAGGCCTTGACCCGACAAAAGTTCTTCTACCTATGTTTCGGTAGACTTTGTTTTTCCCAGGGCTCGGCCTAAGTAGATCAACCCTTGGCCCGGCAGATGCTGCTCCACCTTTGGCCTTGGATCAGCTATTAGCCCACCAGACGTTACTCTGCTCCTGGTTTGACAAAAGTTGTTTAACCTATGGCCTGGCATTTAACTGACTACAACGCCTCCTGTGGGATCCTAACACAACTGTAAATCATCGTATAGATAAAACAAATGTATTGTTATACCATCATTGACATCCGCACAGCTCCATCTATCTGATTCTTGCGAAACTATGAACCGGTCAAGTAATTAGAAGTTACACAATCACTAATACATTCAAAAGAACTCAAAAACAGAAAATACAAAAATATTTTTTCAAATCCGACTAACTAAGATTAGCATGTTCATCAAACAAACTCTTCAGCTTTATTCCTGTTCAGCGACCCCAAAATAAATAAATGAAAAATTGTTCATAGAAGTTACTTCCGAATGTAAATACAGGAACTCGAAGAAGACTTTCAAAAGTTAGATTTTCTGAGAATTTAAATAATAAAATAAAAACAACAAGTACCGTACAGGTTCAGAAATAGAAATGTATACATATATTGGAAATTAAATATACGAGCAGCGTTGTATAGCAAATGGAAGAGGAAGAATGTGTCTTAAGAAATGAGGCATGGTATGAGTAATCTGTCTTACAACATGCGGAAGACTAAATAAATTACGATGGAATCACGCTTCTAGAGTCTGCATAGTACACAATTTAACCCAAAATATTGCCAATTATTTATTGAGGCCAGTAATATCAGCTAGAAGACAGGACAACTGTATATATAAAACGAGACCAAGAACCACTATACAGTCAATGAATGGCCTATAAGAAAATTATATGTTATTAAAAAATATACTCAATCGACTAAACCCAATAAAATGTGTTCAGTTCGTTCCAAATTGGGGCGTATGAATAACTGTACAAAATATGTCAAGTCAAGCCTTGAATCCTTTAAAAGAAATGTTACCCAAATAGGGTGAATTTCCTGAGAGAAGCTTCATCTGTAGAATCACAACCGAAAAGATGATGTCCATTCTGAGTCATCTATTGGACAACTACAACAAATGTCGGGGTGATCGCTTTCCTTTAGAAGGAATGCAGTTTCAAGGTCTCCCTAAATCTTCGACGAATAAGAATGGTAAAATGGTAAGCAAAGAATAATTCTCCTAACCTGTAATTCCTAAGTTATAAATTACGAAAAATTATTTCTGTATTCCAATTATATGTTTGGAGGTACAGCAACTAAAAGTTTCAAACTGAAGCTTGCTTTCAAAAGCCTTTAAAGTCTCGAAAGGCTGGAAACAAAGAAGATTAGTTGAAAATAAGTTGTCAATCCTATTGGCATCATCTTCATGCATAAGTATAAAAATATATAAAATTCTAAATACGAACATATTTTTTAAGTATAAAGGTTTGATATATAAAAAAGTAACTTTATTAGGTATTTTTCTACACAATTTCCACCAATATTAAGGCACTTATCATATCGAACAAGTAGTTTTTGTATTCTATCGTCATAGACGATTGCTGCCTGATTAGACAGTCACCGTAGTATGACCGTTTTGATGCTGACCTCGTTATCGTGGCGGTGACCTCTGCGATGTGAGTGTTAAATCGGGGCTGCATGGAGGATAATCAAATTGCTCTTAGCCAAATGATGTGATGAGGACTGGAGTTCGATGCAGTTAAACGATGCTTTTATTCAGCATGCCATGCCTTTCGTTTTGAATTGTGAAAGTGAAGGTCTCATAGTATGTTTCAGAATTGATTGTCTAAACGTTAGGTTTTGTTCGACAACAACTTTGGTACCCATCGTGAGCACAATGTTCGATAGTTTAAACGTCCAGTAACGATTTTATGAAACTTGGGGGAACGAATCTGATAACAAAAAAATCGTAAATTATCTGTTCTTGTTCAAGCTTTCGTCCACTTTGTATATTAAATCCTCAGTGATCACTGAAGGTTGCCCAGTCTGTTCCTCATCATGATCGTTCGTGCGGCCCTCTTTGACAGCGCGTACCCATTTTTATATCATGCCATCAACTATAATGTTTTGTCCATATAGTTCACAAAGTTGACCGGGGTTATCAACTGCCAGTACATATAGTTAGGTAAGCAGCGGACATGCGCGGAAAACCGACCACAGTGCTGCAGCGGTAGAAATTGAAAACTATACTAAAAGAACACGCCTATTATGTATTGCTTGCTTGATTAAATTCTGTCAATATTAACCTGTAGTGGTTTTGATTTTACTCTGTATGTACTACTGAATAGACTGTAAAAAAAAAGAAAAAAAATCTACTAGTAAATATATGTAAAAAGTTTCATTGACACAAAAAAAATCTCCTAAAAGTTGAGCTCGATATCTCAAAAATTCAGCTGGCGCAAAGGGGGTCCATTTTCCCATTTAAAAAACACTAAAATCTCTTTCTTTTATTTTTAAAATAACTACAGGAATAAATAAAATTTGGTAAAAAATATTGCTTGCCACTATTGACGTATTTTATCGAAAAAACTTATATATTAACTTTAATTTATGAGGATATTTAATTAATCTCACTTGTAATAAATATTGTCATAATCGAGAAGAGTGAACAAATACAATTTGAATTTGAGGTTGGTTGTTTATGAAGTTCACACGATGAAAAAAAGATGCTATCCCATAAAAAGTGTTATTTTTACCTGTTAGTTACTGATTGATAAATAATAAAGAAAATCCTCTTTATCCACTGTAATATTTGATTTTAGTTTTTTTCTCCAATTCGGCCCTCTGTAACTTCGTTTGTGTTGAGAAAATAGACAATTTTGTAGAGAATTTAATTTCTTACAGAATAGTGGCAAGCACCATTTTTTAACAAATTTTATTCGTGTAGTTATTTTAAAAACAATAAAAACGAAATTTTACAGTGTTTTTTAAATGGGAAAGGGAACCCCCTCTTGCGCCAGCTCAATTTTTGAGACATCGAGCTCAACTTTTAGGAGAATTTTTTTTATGTCAAAGAAACTAGTAAATTATCCCAAATTTGTTATCAAAAGTTTCACAATATGATAATAAGTTCAAAATTTTAATGGATAAGTCTTGTGTATGATCAAAAAATGAATAGGACACAAGCCAGAAATCTCAATTTTTATTAGAAGCACAATTTGCATTTCCATACTTATCCGAACTAACAAACAAAGATTCGAAAATTGTCTCACGTCTTTCTACTCTTGACAACGCAATAGCAACACAATAAAGTCTAAACATTTCAACGGTCATAATCCGAGTCTCACGCGAAAATAACAACAAAAAAAAATAATAAAAAAGTCATCAGCAGAACAACTTTTCGATGCATCAGTTGAATGCGCGCATATTGTGATCGGAGCCAAATTTAATGATGCATATTGCAATTTACGATTCACAAGGACATAAGTGCATTTACCTTGTCTTCTCTTTCTTTCGGATAGACGCTTCACAATTAATAATCATCCATTACTTGTCATGGTAAAATGTGTCCGTGCCCAAAAAATTGGATGGTAAATTAGTATTGAAAAAAATGCAGCACCTTCCAAATTGTCGGTCGTGTTAGTTGTTTGTGAAATAGAAGAGTAATGGGACTCAATGGTAATATTTTATTAAAAATACGTTACTAATCTATATAGTGAACGGTGATCAAAAAAAAACTTTCTCTATTATTGACACTGATCTCACTGATCAAAAACAAATAAGTCTGCTATAGGTATCAAATTCAATAATTAAAGAGACAAACTGATGTGGAAAAAAACTGTGTATTTTTACTAAAATAAACAGTTCAATAAAATTTCTACCAGTATGAATATGTGTTGAACTACCCCGGATACAGAAAATTCTCCCACAAATTCTTTGGGCTCCTCTTTGTTGCTGAACTTATTTCCACGTATGTCCTCTTTAATTGAACCAATCAAATCAAAATATGAGGCAGTCAACTATGATATGGTATTGGGTCTGTTGGGGTGATAACAATATTAATGTCAAAACTCTGTCCAAGGACTCACACAGAGCTTTATCCTCTTGGCATCTAGTTCAACTGGGGTTCAGTGAATTTTGCCGTAAAGGTATGCTATACACTTTATGACAAGTAGTTGAAAAAAATATATATATTTTTTGAGAAACAATTGCAGTACCTACATAATACAATAACCTTTAAACGATATAGTCTAACGAAAAATTAAAAGTAATTTGGTCAAGTGCGACTTGGATTCGCATACTAAGGATTCCGTACCACCTTTGAGATTTATTATAATGCAGGTAAATAATAAGATTTATTTCTCAGTTTCAGGAAAGCAGGGTATGTTCTTATATTTTAATTAATATCTTTTAAAATATGCCTTTTAAAGTTATAAAAAATATACTCTATTATTGCTTAAAACGTGCCTTCTCATTTAATCTACCACATAATACGTTTGATTTTTGATAATTTTTTTTGATAAAAATAGATTACAAGATGTTTTTGAAAGAATTTTATTTTTTTATTTAAACTGTAATTTGCCTTCCAAAATTAATATTAAAATGAAATTTAATTTTGTACTCTTGAAAGAGAGGCCCTGTAATTCTATTTTTTCCAAAGTTTAGGTCTTATTGTTCTCGAGGTAACGGAAGGAAAATAGGTCTATTTTTGTATATTTTTGTTAATAGCTTTTAAACCAATTAGTTTAAAAATATGAAAAAAATTGTAGTCCTCATTTGATATATTATGAAGTTGGAAATATTTATTTATTTTTATATCATTTCATAATTTGCTCCCCAAAATTCATATTAGTGTTTCCACCTTATTTTTTCTGCAAAGTTCAAGTAAGGGCGTATATTTCCATATTTTTTAAAATTTTAGGTATTTTAGTTTCGGAGATAAAGAGCAGGGGAATTGGTCGATTTTTGTATATTTTTGTTAATATCATTTAAACAATTTATCATAATGATATGGTCATTTGATATAGTTTTAGTTTTTTAATTAATTTTATAATTTGTCTACAAAATTAATATTAGGGAGTTCTCCTTATTTTTCCTGTAAACTGTGGGGAACGTTCGCTATTCCTTATCTTTTTCAAAATATTAGGCTCATTAGTTTAGGAATAAAGGGGGGAATTAACGATTTTGTATGTAAAATTTCCTCTAGAAGTACCCTTAAAATTAGAATTTTTTCATTTATGTTATCCTGATCGTATCACCAAACTACACACGGATACCAAATTTCTACCTTTTCCGGCCAGTAGTTTCGGAGAAAATTGGCTGTGATGTGACAGTCAGGAGGGTGTGGGATTTTGTATATTGAATGTATGAAATCCTAAAAACTACATCGAAACTTAATCATAAATCATAAAAATATATATAAATGCAACAGTTAGCAATGCTATTTCAACAAAAGGTCGATGTGGGTGACTTAATGCTCTATTTTACTGTGAGATCTAGAGTATACATATTTGATAATTGTTATCAAGCCATTTTACAGATTAGAATTGCCCATCATAATATGAAATATATTTCACTAGAATTCCTGTGTTCAAGATAGATAGCACAAAATTGTGTAGGTATCTATAATTTTTCATAATAAAATAACTGATTTGGATCTTTTTTTGTTATTGATGTTATATTTATCAATGAATGAATGAACGCATTCATTTAACTACTTTGCCATTGAAAAGGTTAAATCAAATATTGATTTTTGCTAGTTAGTTTGGATGTCGTTATGAAGTGTTATCACATATATTAATCTCAAGAAAAAGTAGTCCGAAGTGCCTTGCGGTTATGAAACCTGAATACTCTCTTCGAGGTGTCATTCCTTTGTACGCAAGACAATATATATTATATATAAATGTAATATATATTGTTTCTGGTCGGGAACCTTCATCAATATATATTATATTTACATATAATATATATTGTCTTGCATACAAAGGAATGACACCTCGATGAGAGTATTCAATATCTCTGACAGGTGAAGTAACCTGAAAATTTTATCGTGACATTCTGTCCTAGGAGTTAAGGGAGAACAGCACTTACACGGAACGGCTCCAGATTCGGAACCTCTGTGTACTGATTCTCATGAAAATCCTAGATGTCGGTCTTACATCTCGCGTCTTCAAATGAACCCTGAAGTCTAAAAACCTATTTCAAACGAAAACTTTAAGTTACCAAGAAATGCATAATCGCATTAACATAGAGGGTTCCAAAGAGAATACAGTGGATAATTAATAAGAGTAGTAGATGTGATCTGTAAAATACAATATCTGAAAAAGCGGTGAACAAATTTTTTAAATATTTTTTCGTAGTTTTGGTGTTTTTTTAGTCGTTTGGCATGGTTGGCCCTGTATGTAGTTTTTTCTTACAAAACGCCTGTGTATGAATGACTGTTATATCTTGACGTGTAAATCTGGAAATATATATATAAGTGATTTGCTGTTTTTTTCTGAAGCTGGTAGACTATGTTACTCGTTCCTCGAAGTTTCCTTGGACATCCATCGTCTTAAAATCATTGATCTCACAACGTGAACTTTGGATCTGCTATCGTCATCAGGTGTATGATGGTAAATTCAGTTTATCCGTCGTATTTATACCCTTAAACGGTCCCTTAATTTCTTGTATCTTCGACCAGCGTCGCCACTAATACCAACAATATGTTCTTCAAAGTAACCAAACTGAAAAACAAAAAATACTAATTTTCTGCAACCATTAAATACTTATTCTGAATTTGGTGCCAAGTTGAACAGCAAAGTCGCAAACCAAAACTTAGAAATGTACTTACCAAATTATTCTGTCTTTAACTTAACACCGACTTCAGAAAAAGTATTTAATTACTTCAGAAAAAAAAATTTTCTGCTTTTTAGTTGTTCAGTTTCTTTTAGGTTTTTGTGAAGTCGGTATTTTTTTTAATGAACTAAATTATAATTTTTAGTGATATAATGAGATAATTGGAGGCACTCTTCAAATCTAATTATTTTTTTAGATTATGTTAAAAATAAGGTATTTTACTTTTAAGCGACTTTCATTATTTTGAGCAACCTCGTTTACGGTTGAATATGACAGAATAACTTGTTTGCTAAATATTAATTAATTAAGAAAGTTGTGCATATAATTCCAACGTAGGTGGACCCACTGTATTGCAGATGAATTGAGCATCTCCGATTTTTAGGTTTATTAAATTATCAGCCATTTTGATTTAATTCCAATTTGATTCATTTAATAGTTTCTCCTTCCTAGTCTTTTATAAAAAAAGTTTTTTCAATTAAAAAATAATAATTGGTATACAATTTTTAGTGATATAACAGTTTCCATTAATTAACTTTGATAACAATTTTAGATATTATAAAAGATAAATGTACATCACTTTTAAGCAAAATTCATAATTTTTGACAAACCTCGTGTAGGGCAAAGTGGGGTAATTGAGAACGGCGGGTAATTGGAAACAGCTAGATAACTAATACTCTACCCGCACTATACCGTTACAAACCTATTCAAAGGCTGCAGATAGAGCCACTTGTTACGTACTCGAGAGAGAGTGTGAAAGGGCGCACGCGTGCAATCACGGAGAGTCGAACCATTTGTTTTGCATTTTTGCTATATTTTAGGTCGTCTGTTATACTAGATGTAAGTATCACATTTTTGACTTGAAAGACACCATATTTTGTTACTAGCATGCATGTATTATATGTTTTGAAATCATACGTAAATTGAGTTTAACCAAAAGTGCTGTTTAGCGTAGCGGCCACTTTTATGTAACTGAACTTCTTCGGGCAATTAGGAACGCTATCAGGTAATTGGGAACGTTCCCACTTACCCCTTGCGTTCTTAATTACCCATAGTACGGCTGGTTGATGGTGTAAAAATGTTTAAGCAACAGATTGTTTCAGATGCCTCGAAATTACGTTCGAAACACTGAAACAAAATATCAAATTGAAGATCTTCATGCAGTCGAAGATGTTAAAAGTAAAAACCTCACATTGGGCCAAGCTGCTACCAAATATTCACTACCAAAAACAACATTATTTAAGCAAATCAAACAAAAAGAATTGAAGACACCAAAAAAGGTCGGCACACGGTATTCAATAAAGAACAAGAAGACCAACTAGAAAAATAAATACTTGATTGCAGCAAGTCTTTTTGCTGCTTTTGCTTTCCGATTTGGTGAAGCTCACAAACTGCAATTTTAACAAAGAGACCCAGTTGGCAGGCAAAGACTGGTACTATGGCTTTATGTCCCGACATCCTTCCATCTGCTTACGGATTCCAGAAGATACTTCACTTAATAGAATAACAGAGTTTAATGCCACCGAAGTGAATCTGTTTTTTGATCATCAAGTCATATCAGCCTGGGAGCATACGAGCTTTTCCGAAAACACAACTTACAAGTTCTGTCTTTGCCGCCCCATGTATCTCACAAGATGCAGCCACTGGATCTTACAATCTTTAGTTCAATGAAGATGACATACAATAAAGAATGTGAACTCTACATGGTTAACAACCTTGGCAAACGAATCAGCCACTATGAGGTTGGAGAAACTGCTGTCAGTGGAATTAGAGCTGCTGGAATTCATCCTATTGATCTTGACAAATTTAAAGACAACTTTGACAATACGGTATCTAATCAGTCTCACACCAGTCAGACTGAAGAGTGTGATGTTCATGAAATTGCAGCTGAGGAAGGTTCTGTTCCTGAAAATGATTTCAGCGTTACCATCAATACCACTCCTTCATCCAATCATGTTCCTCTTGCTGAAATCATCAATGTACCTGTCATTCCTAAAACTGGAAGCACTTCTAAGCGGCAGGATAAGAACCACTCGCAGATTTTATCCAGCACACCAATAAAAATTCAACTAGAGGAAAAACAGAAGAGACGTAGTGAGATAAATGCCAAAAAATAGGAAAAGAACTCCAAAAGATCATCAGAAATCATACCAAAGAAGCCACAAGTTAAGGGTAAAGGAGTCAGAATTTTGAACAAAGCTTTACAAGAAACAGAAAACGAAGAAGAGTTTTACTGCATAATATGCGGGGAAAGGCAGCTCTCTCCACCGAATGAAAACGGGATCATGTGTGACGTTTGCAAACTCTGGGCACGTGAAGAATGTACTTCCGGTGAGACCAGTAGAGGTTAAGTGTGCGATATATGTCGTGATTAACAGTCGTTTTTAATTACCCTACAGCGTTCCCATTTTCCCTGCGGGATGAACTGAATTGCCCCATAGGGTATCGGGTAAATAGGAACGGCATTGCTTTTTGTTTTTGTCCATATTTTTATTAAACGTAATTTTTTTAGATTTTTTTATGATTATAAAGTAAATACATAATCGAAGTCTATGTAAAATTAAAAATTTAATTAGTTTATAACTTTTATCTATTATTTTTGAGCGTTGGAAATTAAGTGTTCCCTATTGCCCCACTTTGCCCTACTGTTAAAAAATTGGCATGTAATGATTTCAGTATAGTTTTTAGACCATGCAATTCCTTTTATGAAGTTTTTTTTTTCTAAATATTATCCATAAGAAGGTTTTCCATTTGTTTCCAACTTATGAAGATACACTATAGAGACGAATTGAGAACATTTATTTTGATTAATTCAGGTTTCGAACAGCGACTATCGCTGTCTAAAGACGGGGATAGTCGCAATAGTATTAAAATACTATTGCCCTCGTCAAAGGTTACAATATAAGAGCCAAGGACAAACATTTGCAGATTTTCAAAGCAGTATTAGCCATGTCATTTTAAAAAATATGGAATCACTTAATTGAATATAGTTCAAACAGTCCAAATTCGTTGTGCCGGTTTCGAGTAATCCCTGAACACACATAAAAAACATATATACAGACGACTTGAGAAACTATTGATTTTTTTAAATCGGTTAAAAAAGCAATATCAGTTGTGTTAGTATGGGATTGTTAAAATCTTATTGGCTATGTTTTATGCTATAGAAAAATATATGCTTATACTATAACCGGTTTAGCCGTTTTTACGCAATCAGTCAATTTTACTTTTTGGATCTTCCGAAAAACGTTATGTTTCACATTATAGAACACGTATGAGATATCTTCGAATCTACTAATATAGATTATAGTTTAATTTATATAAATCAATTTCACTATTTATGAAAATTCATTAATTTAAATCATAAATAATAAAAATCTAGGCGCAAAAGTGTTAACAAGTTTTTACGACAAAATTTAATAGTGTAGAATAATTCTTTCTTGAAGTATCTAACACAACAAACCACTTAATAATTGAAAGCTTTAATAATAAAATATTCTTATGTTTAAACCAATTATAAACTGTGGGAACATCAAATCATTCCTCTGAGACCTTCCAGTTTTTTCTATATAAAAACTTGTAAACAAATTGTGTACAATTCACCTTCTATGTAATTACATGTTTATCTAATTCGTGCTAATTTATGCGGCTACATCAATGTATATTTTTAAAAATTGGGTAACCTTGCGAGTCAAATTGGTCTTCTTGAGAAATCGATTTCCACTGAGCAGACTAGAGAGACTATTATTTCCACGTATGCAAATTAAAATTATATTATTGACCAGAAAAATACTGGGAACAACTATAAAAATATGTATTATTTCGAACGACTAGTCTAATATAAATATAACAACATTCTTCCAAATAAAAGAGATCCATTAAACAATAGCCCAGCCGCAGGACCTTGAATTCTGCATTGGCAGCCAAATTCAAGAATGCCTTGAGGATGCAATTAATGCATGCAGACGGAGTCTGGTCAAAAATAACAAAAAAATTCATCCGAAACCGAATAAGTTCATAAGAGTTTATACAAACGCCGAACTCTCTCACCTTGACTTTGCACGTATAATTATTGCAGTTCGTCTATTTTTTTCGGCGATTTACTCTAATCGCATTTACGTTTTGATGTGATACATTGATGTATATGTTTTTAGATGATTACACAGAATTAATGTGTTAAGTTATTAAACGGGCTATCCCTTGTGTGAGTGTGTGTATACATGCAATGAGCGGTAAGTTCATTATTCTTCAAGACCTTGAAGCGTTTTTTTTCGCATCCACTGTGAGAGATTGGGTCATCAGACCGGGTGCTATTATTGTTTGTCGATGTATCAAACATCAGATTTTAAATTATGTTGTTTACTATGCAACAAAATGACTAAGATAAATTTTAAATTAGCAAATATTCCTGATAATAAATTGTTGTCGAATTTAATTACGAACGATGATATTGGATTTAAAAAACATCTTTCATTTATCTTCGACGAATTTCTTTGTTACAGTATACAGTCAAATGGAATAAATTCGATAAAAAATAAAGGAGGGCATGTTGGGAAAAACGGGTTATCAACAAAAATACATTATATAGGGTGTGTCATGTGACAGTGGTCAATACCAACTTTCTTATTTTAAATGCAAGCCCCTGTATATTATTTATTTTTGGATTCTCCAGAAAATTCTACACATAATTCATGTACAATGTCCTACACCAATCTTTAACTGTTTCGGAAATATTAAGTATTTTCAGATGTATTACAAAAATTAAAAAAAGAAAATTATTTTATTTCACAAAATTGCTACATTACACTCAATACTGAATTCCCATTTAGCTCTTGATATTGAGATAGTAAGCATAAATCATTCCTGCGTTCCTTTTTACTGATTTGAAAAAAAAAACGTTTTGTTTATTTTCGTCAAAACTCAGCCGTAGCAGTGGTGATCCTTGGCAATGCTATTGTCGTTCGAATTTCGTTAACTGACGTAATAATATCAGAAAAACGAGTCATTTAACAGAAATGCACAAAATAACCATTCTACAAATGATTGGTTATTGAGATAACACAAGGGCACAAATGGAAGTTTCTTGCTTATTTCACGAAAATTTTCCAAATTTGCAGCCTATATCCTAAGGAACAATTAGCAAAATATAAAAGCAGTTTCGCGAGCTTGGTCATGTAAGACAGATAAAAAAGTAACTGCCAATGCTCTAATTGATAATACGAAATTGTATATATTATTCTTGAGTTTCAAGAAAATCCACACATCAATTTTTCGAGTATTAAAGTAAAGTAAAATGCATCCCTTTAAAATGATGCCGACTCAGGAACTCATGGAAGACGATTTCGATAGGAGAACGTATTTCTCTGAACAAATGATGGTAAGATTCGAATGTGATCCAATTAGAAGATGTTTTGTTTTCTGATGAGAGCACATTTACACTTCACGGACATGTTAATCGTCAAAATTGTCGCTATTGGTCTAATGAGAAACCTCACTGTATGACAGGAAAACATACGCAATCACCTGAAAAAGTTAATGTTTGGGCATGAATTGTTGGAAATCATATCGTAGGTCCCTTTTTCATTGATGACAACTTGAATGGAGATAAATATTTAGAACTGCTGGAAAATAATACCATGCCAACTTTGTCAAAACTTATATCCTGATTCAATAAACCCACAAGTTCATGTCAATACAATATGGTTTCAGCATGATGGAGCACCGCCGGCAGAACCTGAACTAAATTATTCCAAATCTGTGAATTGGGAGGCGCGGATCGATGGAATGGCCGGCACGATCTCCTGATTTTGTGGGGATAAACCCCTCAACTTAGATGATCTAATCACGCTTGCGATTAGATCAGTCACCCCTGAGATGTTGAGTAACGTTAGAAGACATTCTATACCAGGTTAGCATGTTGCCAAGTCCTTTAGACCGAGCATTATGAACATTTCCTACATTGACATTAATGGTTTTTTGTTTTTTTTTTGATATTATTAAGAAATAATCACTATTACTTATTATGTTTTTAATGTAATTTAGCGAATTTCTGAAATAAAATAATTTACCTTATTTAACGTTAATTTTTTTTAATAAATCTGAAAACACTTAATATTTTCGAAACAGTTGAAGATAGGTGTAAAACATTGTACATGAATTATGTCTAGAATTTTCTAAAGAATCTAAAAAGTAAATAATATACAGGGACTTGATTTAAAATAAGAAAGTTGGTATTGGCCACTGTTATATGACACACCCTATATAATTTTTTATGTTGAAAAAATGCGCATTTAAAATTCCATTATAAATAAGTGTTCACGATTTCAAGAGGTTCTTCCTCGAGTCATTTTAACACGAAAAGTACCTATGAACGTATGTCCGCAAACGCTTTATTACGGATGTACAAGGTGTTGAAATCTTATTTTTTACACAAATCTCATAAGAGATTCAGTTATAATTTTTGACAATTTCTAGGGGCGTACTGAAAAAAAGTTGTAGGGGCAGAAAGAACACGTAACCCTAGAAAAAGTACCACCCTGTAGATTTTCATGACCTTTTCTGTGATCTTATTATGAGACATTATTCCTCCAAAATTGAACTAAATATACATATACATATATTCATGAGAACTTTTGGTTATAAAATGACTCGAGGAAGCACATGTTTAAATCTATCGAACTTATTTATTTACCCCCTGTAGTAATCTAAAAATTTGTTATATAGATCACCAAATAAAGAACTTATGAATAATGATTTAAATCTTATTTTCCAAGATAACAAGCCGAAGATACTAGAAGGAGACTTAAACGCCAAACACAGAAACTGTAAAAGCCCAGTATCCAGCCAGAAGACAATAATGAGAAGACGATGGAACTTTCATCAGACCAGAACCCAGTTATGATAACAGAAATCAGGACACTCACAAAGACCAACTGGGAGGGATTTAGAAGAACGCTAGCATCGAGGATTGAAGAAGTACCCACAGCGAGGATAGAAGAAGAAGCAAGACGAACCCGGGAAGAATCATTGAAGAACACCGAGCCAACGTGACAACAACAAACAGGAAGCCATATCCACAGGACTAAAGGAAAAACTGTGTGAAAAAAAAACAGCAAAAGAGGAGATACAGAGTAAATAAGGAAATAAAACAGGACGGGCAGAACAAAGTAGCGAGAACTGAAACAACTATCTGTAAAGACTGAACATCCTCAATAACAGACACTGACAAATAATGAAGCGAACGAAAAGGAAGAAGAAGAAGAAACGCTGCTATATCACTGTAAAACAGAAATGGGCTAAAATACAGAAGAGATTATATTTAACAACATACAGAAGAAGCAACGATACCCTAGGAAATGGAAGCATACAGAAGTCATAATAATACCGAATCAAGGAAAAACCAGGAAACTCCCACAAAACTACCGATACCGATAGACCTATTGAGTCCCACTAGCAAGATTATGGAATCATTTTGAAGAGGTTCAATGAAAAAGAAGAGCAAGCAGCTAAGGATCATACCCCAGGGAGAATGAGGCTTTTGTGATGTGTACCAATTTTGAGACGTTAAATGTTTTTTGATATATTTTTTGTATGTTTATCTTTTTTCAATCGATATTTTTCATGTTTCCTACATTTTTTTAATTATTCTGTGAAAAGAGATTGAACATCATATCACATGAGCCATATTTATAGGGGATTTTTTTGTGTACGACAGGTCCCAAGAATCCCGAGATGTAGAAAACATCAAATACAGTATTTAGTTATTTATTTAGTAGGCTTAGACATTTTAATATTTTTGAGATTTTTTTCATATTCCAGTTATTTTAGAGATTTTTTTGTATTTTGAAGGTTTTTGTCATTTCTTGATATATTGTTTTATTTAATTTATGACTTTTCAAGTTAATTTAACGATTTTTTTATTATTTTAACTATCTTGGGGTCTTAGAAATTATACACATTTATTATCATACAATAATAATATTCTGAAAACACGATAGCTCTAGATTCGGGGCCTCTGTTTGCTTTATTCCCTGCATTCTTACACGATGCGCCGGAAGAAAATATTCTTTTTATTATTGAGTTTTAATTTTATTATTTTGGAAATCTCTGAGTGAGATCCTATATTCCCCTCTTTTCTCAAAATTTTCCGGTCAGTTTTTTGGACAAAGCAGGAATGAGTCAGTTTTTATATTTTAAATTATTTATTTTATAAATATGTAATAAATATAATTGTATTCCTAATAACGAGCTCTTTCATCTGTTATATTGCATGATGGGCTTGAAAAAATAAATATTTTATTTTTCACTTCACTTTATAATTAATTAATATTAACATTCTGTCTTTACTTTTCCTGTAAACTTATGTCAAAGCTCTATATCCCTATTTTTTAAATATTTTGTGCTTCACCCCCCGAATTAGATAGAATGCTTTCATTATTTACTTTATGGATTGTGTCCCTAAACTGTACGAAATCTCAACCTTCACCGCCCAGTAGAAAAAACACCTAAAACCTAGAAAATACTTAACAACATTAAAAAACACGCTTGGAGAAAACAAACTAAAAGATTAGAAATAACTTATAAGTATATAATAGTTAAAAAATATTTTTTACTTTTAGTTTATTTTGGTATTAAAGCTTATTCCATTTTCAAAACTATAATGTATATTCAAATCCCATTTTAAAGTTTTTGTAGTAAACCGTGAAAATAATTTTTGATTACTTAAATGAATTATTAATTACTAATTGATTTTACTTTGTATAAAAAAAAAATAAATTTTTAATTATTTTTATATAATTTACTCTTCAAACGATTGCAGTCTCAATGTCTGGAATAATTATTTTGAAATTAAAAGTTCCAAGAATTTCAGTTAAATACCAAATGATCCTTTGAGCTGTATTTACCCCTAATACTTTCAAATTGTCCTGTAAACGACTATATAGTTCTTAAAGATATTACTTTAATACTGTTTAAGTACCTATGTTATTATTAAGGGATTTTGTAGGTAAATGCGGAGAATATTTTAATACTTTTTAATAATTTCAATCTGGGTATTAAGAGATTACCCTAGAAATACAGGTTAGATTGGTATGAAGTAAAGATTAGAACCAATTTTTCATAATTTGTTTATGCATTACGTGAAAATAAAAAAAAGTTTTCATCAGCATTTAAAAATACAATCACTTTCCAGGAATATAGGAAAAATAATGACAAAGGAAGGAAAATTAGGAAATTAAATAAATTAAATTAAAATTAAGCCAGACACAAAAGTTTTTTTTTGTATGAATCTCTGAAACTAGTACTTTATGAGATGAGATCGAGTATTTGATGGATCTCATCTCAATCTCAAACAAATCCAAAAACTCAAATCCCCTTTCATTCTCTATTTCGAAAAAGTCTCCAAAAATTTGGATTTCACGAATATGATACAAATAAAAATAGATGATTTTTTACATTTTTTTGACCTGAAGAAAGAAACTCCTCGAACCAATCTTCCTTTGTAGCAAATAAAGAAAAAGGCTCTAACTATAAATGAAATGAAAAAAGGCATGACCTTTATTACAATTGATTCAGTATTGTAAAAAAATATGTAACATATGGCATTTTGTAAATTATGCACGCAAAAATATAAATACAAATAAAACTATTAATAAAATTCACAATTTAATAACAAATAGACCAAAAATTAATTATTCTGTAGAATCAAAAAGTATATGCATTATTGTCTAAAAAATTATAGTAAAAAACCGGGTACGTATTCCTGGGGAAACCGCTATTTTGATAAAAACATAAATATATTTTTAATGCCTGTAAAAGGTCCTAACAGTATAAAAATACTTTGCTAAAATCTATAAATTTCTATTTAATATTAAATATTTTGTATTATTTATGTTTCAAAAATTAATATAAAATAATTTCATTTCTTTCTGAATATATATATTTTAAAAGATTTTTATTGTGATTGGTTAAACAATGATTAACTTCAATGGAGTAAAATGTATATTAAAATATTTTTTACATTTAAATAATTATACTTTGTGTGCATAATCATTCTAAATACTAATTAGTGTATTTCTAACAGTCTAAAACTAGTGTTAAAAAATAAATAAAATTCAATAACCTCTTTAATTTTTAAATAAATAAAAAAATCTGTTTCAAATTTTTTTGTTTTTTACTATTTTTCATGGAGTATGAGCTAAAATATAAACAAATCTATCTGGACATTGCTAGTACAAAATTTAGTTATTTAATAACAAATAAATTGAAGGGCAATGAAAATAGTTCTCAATAAACAACCAAAGCGGAAAAAAGTAATTAATTTTATTGAAAAATCTAAAAAAAAAATAAAAACAACATTTAATAGCCGCCCTATAACTCGAATATCCTTACTGCATATGCTCATTTAACCATTTTTTTAAGTTTTTTTATCCACTCTGTATAACTATAGTTTTACTTGACTCTTATTTTAACCACCTTGTACACGTAACTACTTATGTGTCAGCCAAGTCAACATTTTTTGAACCACCCCGTATAACTTTAATTTTGTTTCGACCATCCTATATATGGAACTGCTTATGTACCACCAATATCACATTTATTTGTAAGATTTTTTGAACCCACCTGTCTAACTGTAATTTTACTTCACCCAATATTTCAACTGGCATATTGCTTACTGCTGGAATTTCGATACACGCACACACCTACCACCGTATACCACATAGAAAACATGGCTTTCCCAAATTATTTTTCTTTTCGATACACTAATGGAATATTTTGTGAAATTTACTCGACTGCAATGAAAACCGTTACAAACACCCTGTATAATATATTTTCATGACATATCTTGACATTTAAGCTAGATATTTATGATGAAAATTTGACTTTTACATTGATGTTTACCGTGTTTTTGCAAATATTTTTACGATTTTTTCAAAAACGGTATGTTTAACGTTATAGATAATTATAAGGAATCAAGCTGGAATATTTTTTTGTAGAATACAATTTAAAATATTCACAAAAAGATCGGATTTTATTTTTATTTTTTTGGTGAAAGGTTATTTAATAGACTAGTAAATCGTGACATATATTTGTCTCCAGAGATACATGTTTGTTGAAATAAGATTACTTTTTCTCATGTGTATCCACTTCCAAAAATCAAAAAGAGCCTAAATTTTTGATCAGATAATTGAAAATCTTTTTTAAACGCCAGTATCACACGCTACCCCTGTTCATTTAAATAGTAGTTATTACCCCAAGGGGTGTGAAGGAGCAAGTGACTAACTTTAATCAAAAAGTGTAGTTACATAAAAAAAAATTGACCCGTTACACACTTTTCATTTACATTTATAATTATGTAGAAAATAAGTTCATCCGTTACACTTTAGGACCTCACTGTGTGTAGGTAATTTTATTTTAAATGAGATCAAATACCAAAAATATATTTATTTTCAACAATTTCAAGACATTTTTTGCCCAAATCTGTTTATATTTTCTGAGAATTCACTGAAAATATTAAATCGTCTCTTGATTATCTACAAATTGAATTTAATTAGTTTTTCACATCCACCATTTCTACAATCATTATCTCAAAAATAATTAATTTTTACTTACAAGAAGAAACACCTTTTTCCTGTAGTAATGAGTAAAAAAAAATGGGTGATTTAGTATAACATTTGGTATGTATTAAAAGTTAGCTAGATTTAAATTTCTGTTCAATTATGATATTGAATCACAAAAATCCTTGTAAGCTAATATAAATATATTGAAATTTAAAATAATAGGAGTTTTTCAATAAACTGAATTTGAACTTAGTGCTGTGTATATTCCTTAAAAGTATCAAAAATGGGATCAAGATAAAAAGAGATAAATCCTAAAATGTTTACTTGAGACAATTACAATGTTATGTCTTTCATTAGCAACGGACCACCCCGCATATATAATAAATTTAGTTACAACAAAGCATAAACTGTCAAAATCATAACATTAAAACTTACCACTTGAGCTAAGTTCAAAGTTTTTATAATATCTAGTAATAACTTCAACTGATGAATATCTCGTAAAACAAATCCAGATAGTATTTAGCCCAGTTTAAAATAAAACAGGAAACAGTTTATTTTTCTTTATACCAATTCAATAAAAACGTAGGCATGAAGAAGCATAAAGAATTCTGCGAAAATTTCGGACCGAACATATTTAAAATCTGCATTTATCATTTTTTACAACGAATGTTGAATTGTCATAAAATACTCTGGTCAGCTAATATGGAGAAATCCTTAGAACGTACTTAGCTAAAATCATATAAGCTAAGTAAAAGACACTATTAAAGAGCCAACGTAATTTTGAGTTCAAATTACAGACAAAAACAAAACAAAGGATTCATTAGACAATTTTGGAATTTGGAAGTAAAAGAAGAAAAACAATTATCACAAAATAATGTAAGCAAAATAAAATCTCCAAAAAATCTCATCTTCAAAGGAAATTCAAACTATACAACATAAGCCTCATAATTCGATGTAGAATGCGTGTTGAAAAATGCAGAATCTTGCCCCTACCACCCCAAACACATTTCGGATCGGCACGCCATTGGTTGAATTCTAAACGACTGGCCTATGCGAACTCGCAAAACTTAACGCACCGCACGCTAAACTTGGACCACCAAATTCGAGAGGAATCAGAGAGTCACAGTATTAGTTTAAGTTTGGCAGAGGCCAGGCCGTCCGGTGTTAAAAAGAATCATACCATCGTTATCTCCTCGTGCTTATCTTGTGAAGTTTGAAATGCAGTCTTCGTCTTACATTTCGTGTACGGACCGATGTGAACCGCTCAGATAATGGGCTAAATTCATACTGTAAAAACTTTTTTATTTTTTGTTTTATTTTTTATTTGAAAGTGATATGCCGATCAAAAACAAATGTGCGTTTATATTTTTTGTTGACAATGTTATACCACCGGGACTAAGAACTGTTGAGATGTTATGACATTAAGGAAGTGACTGTTGTTTTTTTGTTTCTGAACAGTTTATTTGTGTTATTTAAAGACTTATTCAAGTGCAATGGCAGGTAACAGTGGTGTGCAACAACAAACCCATCAGCAGTTTCTGCAGACAAACAGCCCATTCCACTGCAAGGAATGTGGCATATCCCTTAATTC
Organism: Octodonta nipae; assembly: GCA_034190945.1. Taxonomy (NCBI): domain Eukaryota; kingdom Metazoa; phylum Arthropoda; class Insecta; order Coleoptera; family Chrysomelidae; genus Octodonta; species Octodonta nipae. Next base: position 110,483,543 of record CM067220.1, read on the forward strand.
GGCCGAGTCTTTGGAAGTCCACTTGCAGTACCACAAGGAGAACCTTTTGAAACACTGGGCAATACAAGCAGCTTCTTCCAACGGCGAGGAGACAAACAACAACACCACCAAGGGTAATATAAAACGTGAGTTAATAACTAATAATACAGTAGCAGCTGCTGATAGCTCTGATTCGCTCCAGAAGAAGAGCCCCGAATATAGCAGGGGTACTCCAGAAACAATGTATGCTCATCCTCCTACACCTCAAAGCTATCAGAGTGCCTCTTCTCCTTATCAAAACAATGATACTGCAAACTTTTCGCCAAATTTTCAAAATTTTCAACAAATTAAAAACGAAAAGAGTTCTCCAACACCTTCACAGCAAACTCAGTTCCATCAAACCAGTTATAATAGTTTTGCTGATCCACAATATTTTTCTATGGAATCAAATCAAAGTCAGCAATATCCCCAGGATGCCTTTATGCCTAAATCAGCTCAACCGAATCCCCCATACGCCAGGTATCATCCATATCAGAATCAACAGAACACCTATGAGCGGCAATCTCAAGCGCAGGTGTCATCTTCAAGTCCAGCCTACCCACCTCAGCCGACGCCGTCTCCCAGCCCTAAGGTATGTGATAAATGTGGTTACGTATGCGAATCTGCCGCACAGCTTATAGAACATTTGAACATGGCCCATCCTCCCACTCCCGCGCCGCATTTAGCCTCATATCAAAATAATCAACATTTCATGTTTGACCATCATACTATTAAGCAAGAAGAGCCTTCTGAGAGCGAAATTCTGGATTTAGATTCGCATAAAGTAGTTCATAACATATTTACAGAAGATGAAAAACGACCGGAAGGGGATTCCAGTAATCCACATTCAGTTCCTGGGATGCTTAATTCCTGGCCCCAATCCCAACAACAAAAAATGTATCCCGGTCCTGACCAAAGAGGGGTTTTTATGAGCGCAGCAGAGCAAAAAGTTTTTGTACAACCGATTCCAGATAACATTCCTGAAAATAAAATGTATCCAGGAGAACAAAAACTGTTTCAACCACATCAAATACACAATCAGGATTTCTTGGGTAATGGAGTAACTACTACGAGCCAAGACAATTCTGGAAATATGATGAACCAACCGCCTCAACAATCTTACAGACCGTTCGAACATATGCATCAATCACCACCAAACGCTCCAGTTATATCAAGTACACAGGTGCCTCCGAATCCATCGCAACCCCCTGCGGGTGGTTCTCAGAAAAGCTCCACTTGGAAATCTAACGAGGCTAGGCGACCAAAAACTTACAACTGTACAGCATGCAACAAGTGGTTTACGAGTTCTGGGCATTTAAAACGACATTATAATACAACGTTGCATAAAAATGCCGTTAAATCGAGCGGCCAACCTGACCCCGCTTCGCTACCAATAAGTGCTCACCATCATCCAGCTAGGGACAACAATTTGTCGAAACAAATGGATGATCGACCCCAATCAAATTCTGGTGATGATATGAGAAATGATGAAAGCAATGGTTTACCTCCGCAGTTTGACAGACTGACTGCAATGCCAGGCTTACTTCAGCAACCACCCAATGGTCCGTACGATCGGCAACCGGCGCCAAACATCCATCACACACCTCCGTTGCATTCGCCCATGGGACATTCACCTATGGCACATTCGCCGATGGCACCTCAGCTACAAAGTCCGATGGGGAATCATCTGAATCCAAATTTATCCAATGGGAGTCCCCCAAACGGGGAAGCAGGCCTCTCAACCACCAACCTAGATACGAGGGGCCTGCTGTCAATAGGTACCCCACCCATCAATACGGGCAGTACTCACCATGGGTTCAACATGGCGCCCCAACATTTGATGTCAATGGAGAACAATCAGTTTCAGATGTACCCAAACGAGTTGGCCCCCCACGTTACGCAGGCTATGGCTATCAACAACCTCAATACTACTGGTGATTTTGCATTCGCTAGTACACAAATCAGCCAAGTCGAAGATAACCAGCCTTTGCCTAGTTTTGCGCAATTCCACACGCATCGTTACGGCATGATAGGCTACGATATTGCGAACGTGGGGGGCAGGGGTGCGGTAACGACCCCTTTTTCTTATTACTCTGATCAACAAAACTTATCGGAGTTTAGGACTGTGATGTATAGAGATAACGGCGATGATTATAATAAGGTAACAGTTCTTGCATCAGAACCCACCGAAATGCAAGATGAGTACATCTTGGGATATTCTCCTCACAATAACAACCACGAAGAAGAACTTACCATGGTTTCCATGGAATCCGAATCGGAATCCAAAATTCACATAATGGAAGAGACGAAAATGCAAATTATGGAAGATATCAAACAGAGATTAGAGGCACAACCTAAATCTCCAGAGAAAGCACACACCAAACGCGACTATGAGGAGACAACAGGAAGTCCATTGATTTCCTCGACGGTGAACAGACCAGGGTTGCACAAATGTTACGACTGTGACAAAGTTTTCAACAAAGCCTGCTACCTCACTCAACACAATAAAACATTCCACAGCGGTGACAAGCCTTTCAAATGTTCCAGATGTGGAAAACGATTCTCTTGTGAAATTACGTATCAAGAGCACCTTTCAAAACATGCTGGCGAGAAACCTCACAAATGCGAGCTCTGTCCCAAGCAATTTAATCACAAAACAGATTTGAGAAGGCACATGTGCTTACACACTGGACAAAAACCTTACGCTTGCGATACATGCGGCAAGGGATTCATCAGAAAAGATCACATGATGAAGCACTGCGAGACTCATTTGAGAAAAACCCAGTCCAAAATTGCTGCGATTCGTTGAAGACATCATCTCGTATAATCTAGAAGTTGTTTGGTCGTTTTGGCATTTTTCTACTTAAGTGTAATAATTCTATTCACAAAAAAAACATTGTACAGCTATTTTTCCCACTATTTTTACGTAATTTCAAAGAGAAATAATCATTCGTATCAGTAAATCTACAATGGACAAATAAAATTGCTCAAACATAATTCACGTATCCGATAATAATCAATACTCAGAACAGCAATACCTCAGAATCTCAGTTAATATATTTATATAAATATTTATACCAGATTTTATTATAAATAACTTGTGAATGTACAAACTAGATTCGTGTTATCGAACGTGTATAGAATTAAATAAATAAGTTGTTTTTCAGTCGCGTTTCCAATCAATTTGGAAAAATGTCGCAAGAGGTATTTTTGCGCAATAAAAAACATCTAAATATCATTAATTACAGGCTGCATGAAATATTTGCAGGCGATATGTAAAAAAAATGTGCAGAAATACCCCTCGTGGACAGTTTGCAATGCAATAATATTACAACGCAAGTTTTGATGTTTGATTTCTATGAAACAAAATTGGATTTTGTGTTATTGTACATATATTTACGTTAATTAGTTATACATAAATATAGGAATTATTTTTATCCATGACAAATCTACCTCAGTTTTGATGAATTTTATGTGCCAATTGAACTAATTAGTTTTACCCGAAATGATGAGAACGGGTATTAGATAATACATGTGCCAAATTTTCTAAGCAAAATTTTGCTATATTTTTTATAAAAATATGTCAATTTTTTGCCAAAGTGGCATGTCGTTACTATTATTAGTGCAATGTTAAATTTAAATATCACCAACTTCGTTTTATATTAAGGACAAGTTACCAAATGAATGCATAAAGTGGTACACCTGAGATGAGGCATTTCTATAGTCCAAAGGCAGCTACTTTTACGGCATTGTGATCAAAAAGACATTCCACTGACGACATTCTTGCGTATTTGCCCGGTCTTAGGTGTCTCACTTTATGGGGTTGATTGTTTTGTTATGTTATTTGAATATCTTTGTGAGTGTGATGTCATGTTATGTTTCCTATATGGACTTTCTTCCTGTGGCCCCTTTACGTTTTTTAATGTAGGGTCTTTTATTATGTATTATTGATTTAAGACTGATTGTATCTAAATGTTTTGTTTATAATGATGCAACTTGTACATTTTTCATTATGTTACAGCTGTTTAGCTAATAGGTTGAATATGTTACTTTTACCAATGATACAAATAAATATACATATATATTTCCTTTTGTTTTATTTCAACATTCTATTTTTCAGAACAATAAGTCATCAATTTAGTAGCCTTTTTATCGCTTTTTACGATTTTACAGCCTCTATGGAATTTTTCCACTTGTCAGTTGTTTCCACTATATTATTACACATTAGTGTGTAGTACAAAATAATTTTGACTAGAAGCATTCAAATATGTAATTAAAATAAAATATTAAAAAGTTTATTAAGAAATATAAAGCTGATTCTCCGCCACATAGAAAAGATTTACAGGTAAGTTGTTAAAAATCAGTTTATATTATTAAAAACAACAAATTATAAAAATATGTAGTTTTACGGTATCTAAATTATGGTTATTATAGCTTTCTATTAAAATAATTTTATTAAGTAGAGTTAGGTTTTCTTTGTAATTAAATTATCGGCAAAAATATTTATTATTTGGATAAATCAAGAAGCTAAATTTAGTTCGTGTGCATGGAGAATTGGTGCTGTTAATTATCAATTTATTAGAAAAATAATTTTCATGTAAGTTTTTATGGACCTAATTTTGGGTAACATTAATATTATTTTGATTTCAACTTGAGAAAATAGTAAACAATTTTTATTTATTAAATAACATTTTCTATTGGTTTATTTAAAGCCTGCTATTTCTGTATATTCTATTTAAGAAATAATTTTAGGAATAAAATATTTGAAAAAATAAAATTGGTGCACTTCAAAATTTAGGCTGTTTATTTGTTGAGAATATATAAAAATTTTATGAAGGTTTTGGGTTTAAGGAATTTTTGAAATATTTTTTAATACTTTGGTTTGCAAACTATTATATATTATATTACTATTCTACTAATTTTTACTAAATATTAATTTTGGCAACTGATATAATTGTATATTATTTTCAGTTGAACTCGAAAAGAAAAGATTATTTATATATGATGTTTTTTAGACCAAGAAGAAATATTCACCCAGCTAAATTTAAGGTTTTTGTGGAAAATCAATATGGCCCTATATTTTTCTAAATTTTGTAGTATTTTCGGATGTACGGGGAAATGATCGATGTTTGTATATACAAAAATATATTTGTATTTCCCATTTGATATGTCACATAAAGCTTCTGCTGTTTTGTTTTCCAATTTGCCCGAAAACCTCCACCCCTCCCAAATGTACTATAGGCTTTTTGCTTGGTTTTTCTAGTTTCGGAGTTAATAAAGATGTTCGATGATCCTTTAAGGTTTCTATTCATCGAAAGTACAGAAACCTGAAAATTAAATTTTAAAAATAAATTTGGTATGAAAACTATACAACATCCTCTGCAGATTCAAATATTTCGAATTGTACTACGTTAACTTTTCTTACAGAAAAAGTATTCTTAGTGTATTTTTATTTGATTTGATTATACTTTTATTTATTTACTTACTACGGACCTAAAGTAATAGTAGGAGCATAATTTTTGTCACTCAGGGTGTGACAGTTAAATAATTGTTGGAGAAAAATTTATCCTGTTCTGTCAGTTTAGATGTCATTGAATTAAGGATTTATTATTAACAATAATAATAAAATTAACGATAATAAAAATATTGAGTAATTTGTTTTGGCCATTTTTGTTACTTTTCTATACTACTACTATCACGTGTTATATTTTGCTTAATTAATAATAATACTTTTCTAAAGTAATATTAGTTAGTTTTTATGATAAAATTAAATTCAGTTGATTTGGTTCTATTTAAATTATGGACTGATATTGAGAATTTTTAAATTTTTCTATGGGGGGGGGGGCACTTAAATATTGAAAGTTCTATAACATGTGGTACTTTTAAAAAATATTATTATTGGATGCAATTTTTTTGCCAATGCTGTATTAAATCTATCATTTTATTCAAAAATAATTTTCCTGTTATTTTCATGTAGTTAATTTTGAGTAAGAGAAATAATTTCTGATGGAAACTTAAGAAAATATTGGTTTACATACTGGACAAAAAAATCACATGTTTGTGATACATATGGCAAGGAAGTCGTCAGAAAAAAAATTATAAATAATAATTCTCATATAAATATATCCAAAATCGAGCCTATTCGTTGAATACATTTAGTACAATTTGGAAATTGTTTGATATTTTTGGTTATTTTTAAGTAATTTCAATGATAAATAATTATTTGTATCTGTTAATTTACAAATAAATTTGTTTCAACGATGCGATTTTAATAGCCTATTTCTCAGAACCGCAGTTAACAATGCTAAAATTATTTTAAATATAAACTGCTGGATACCTGGAATTTTTAATTAATAGTTTTGAGTTTGACAATTTTGCATTATTATTTTAACAAAGTATTTTTGAACCAATGGCAACGGACTCTTCTGTAAACTTCTTTATATCTACTTATAAATTATTTTAAAAATCAAATAATTTTCGTCAAATCAAAAAAAAAAAGAATTTAGTTGGTATCCATGAGGATTAAAGTGTTAAGTATCATTTTGTTATTACAAAAATAATCCTCATATTTTATTATTTACATTACTTTGACCAAAGCTGATATTATTCAGACGGCAACTTGAGGGTATTCAGGCAAAAACTACATTTTATTATTTTTATTATTTAACAGTACCTATATATTTTTTATATCATTTTGTATTTACCCCTAGGATTTTGATTTAGGTTTTACTGAATTTTGAACATTTATCATATATTTTATCTAATACTATAATACGAGCAATGTTTATATATATATATATATGGAATTGAGTTCTGGAAATCGGCTCTAACAATTTCGATGAAACTCTCCCATTTGGAAGTTTCGATGGATAGAAATCGATTGGTGAGGGTCTCATCTTTAGGAAAAATCGTTTTACAGAGAAATTAAATTATCAAAAAATTTATTGACAGTTTGACAATCAAGGTGGCTGCTTTGTAATTTCAAGGCGTTCATTACAGGGGAATTTGGTAACCTTTTTTTAAACATTCTTTCAATAAAAATTGTGTTTGTATGTTGCGAACATGTAACTATTTTATGCCTCCGTCATATTTTCCTAGCTTTATATTTTTATACCTATCCATTTCAATTTTTCAAAGAGACAAAAATTAGCACGGTAGGCAATTTTTGGATGAGTAAGATCTCATGATTTCGCATATAATATGAATTGGTGGTGTAAAATTATAATTATACAGAGTCTTTCAAAATATGTTAGATGGTACATAACAGTTGTTATGCAGGTTATGGTTAAAATATAGGGTCAAATGGAATTATAGTATAGTTAGAAAAAAAGCGAGAAAAAATAATTTTATAGGGTACCCCATAAGCAGTTGGAAATTAATGATAGCTGACATACAGGGCGAAGTAAAAGTATTGTTATGCAGGGTTGCTAAAAAAATGTTAATAGAATGTTATACCTATAGGGTAGCTTATTAGCATTTGCATTTACAGGGTGGTTGCAATATAGGATGTACTGGAATTATAATATTGTCATATTTTCCTAGCATTACATTTTTATTGCTAGACATTTCAAGTTTTCAAGGTGAAAAAATTGGCATGGCAGGAAATTTTTGGATGAGTAAGATCATCACGATTTCGCATGTTAGTTTGAGGCATATAATATGAATTGGTGGTGTAAAATTATAATTATACAAAATATGTTAGATGGTCCATAAGAGTTGCTATGCAGGATGGTTAAAATATAGTGAAAAAAATGGTGTAGGGTACCTCACAAGCAGTTGGAAATTAATGATGATGACATACAGGGCAGAGTAAAAGTATTGTTATGCAGGTCCCTAAAAAATGTTAATAGAATCTTTTACCTATAGGGTAGCTTATTAGCATTTGCATTTATAGAGTGGTTGCAATATATGTATTGGAATTATAATTATATATGGTGGTTCAAAAAAAATTACAATAGGTGGCCATAAACAAATGCATATACAGGGTAGTTAAAACATTTGTTGGTTGGAAGTTATAGTTATACAGTGTGATTTAAAATATATTATATTAGGTAGCCTGTAAAAAGTTGCATATATAGGGTGGAGCGGAATTATTATTATATAAAGTGTTTACAAAAATGTGACAATATAAATGAAACAATTTGGAAACAAAAGTGTTTGTAGAATGGCCAAAAGTGGTCGCATATACAGGGTTGTTGGAATATGCAATCGAATGGAAGTGTAGTGGTGATTAAAAATATGTTAGAAAAAAATGTTTTGATGGGTTTTTCATAAGAAGTTGTACATATAGGGTGGTTGAAATATAGGGGGGGAGTTGAATTGTAGTAACATCATGTAAATAAGAAATGTAAGAAAAAAATATTATGTTAGGTTTAGATTAGTTTACAAATGCCCGATTATTTGGAAATATGTACGTTTATGATGAAACCTTGAATTTACAAGTGAAGCTCGGTCAACCAGGTACTCATATTAAAATATAATTTCCTCCCTGTTAACATATCTTATGATATTCCCTTTCCCCTGTTTAAGAACGATTTTATGAATGGCCCTTAATAAGAATTTCGTATGACAAAGTCATACACCTTTTTCCCAATTTCTAATATTCTACTATAGTAGAAATAATATTAGAAATTGTGGTTACATTTTTTTCCTGTCTAGGACAACGGACAACAGAACATAAACATTTTTACTCTAAATATTTTCTTCAGTCAAACAGGAAAAACTGATCGATGGAATTTTTAATGGGGAGTATCTTTTCAAGATTTTATTATCCATTGGACGCAAAATAATATATTGTTTCTAGTCGAGGACCTTCATCAGTTGCGTTTCGCTCAACTGACTGAAATTTCTAATTATTTATGTATTGATATTGTAACGAATTCTTACATGCGATTTGTATCGTAGGAATCACAAGGAACCGGCTTTAACTACAACATGACTTCCGATTTGAGGTCTCTGTGGGCTCGTTTTCGCTGAATCTCATAGATCTCGAAATTCGTTTCACTTTAAAATATTTAAGGTGGAATTTATGTTGCGTTCATATAGGGATATTTAAAAAAAATCAAAGTTTCAGATTTTAATTAATGTGAAAACTAAAAACTGCCTTTCAATAACACAGGTTTACAAAAAAGTGTTCTGTACTTTACATGTGACATATGATATCCGAAGTATTTTTACCTCCTGAACACGAATTTGCCGTCAGATTTGGTCTATCACCCTTCAGTCTTCTGCAAATAGCTTCATAAAAATGAAGACTTGTGGGCTAGTCTAATCTGCACATGTGATGTATAGGTTCAGATGTATTTTCACATGCTGAACATGTTTTTGCTATCAAAACCGCTTCATCTCTCGTCAATCTTCAGAAAATCGCTAAAAACCGTTAGAAAATTGAAGACTTTGGAAGACTGGTCAAACCTGCACATGCGACATTTGGTTTTTGACGTAATTTTGAGTGCTGAGCAATGTTTTGTTGCTAAAATTGTTTCATCCCCCGTTGGCCTTCAGGAAATCGCTGAAAGGCTGAAGACTTTGGAAGACTGGTCAAACCTGCAAATTTTCATTGCCTAAGAAATTAAATAATGACTTCGGATTTCAGTTTATATATAAACGATTGAACATTGAATACGTCAATATATTAATATAATATGAACAGTTATAAAAGTAACACGAGACTTAAAAATACGTGTTTAAGACTAGACTAAGAAATAAGACTAGATAAAAAAATAGACATAAGACTAGATAAAAGGACTAAATGAGAAACATAAATATAAGTTCAACCCCCCCCCCCCCCCCCCGAAATTTTGGAATATTGTGTTTCAAGATTCAATTTTAACCAATTAATCATATTTTTCATAAGAATAAATTTTATATTATACATTTTTATATATCCTGGATACATATGAATACAAATACAGATTTTGCAGTAGCAATCAGCCCACTACCATTAAAAAAAATACACCCCCCCTAAAATAATGTCCAACCCACCAAGAAACAATTTTGTGGCTACGGCCTTGGTTAGATGAAGAACATCTGAAGGTAGGTCTGCAAATAAATCGAATAGAAAATTTAGAAATCAATAAAAAAAGTATTAGCATTTTTTATATTTTAGGGCAGTCACAGTAATGTGTTAGGGCAGGTTAGGTTGTAACTGTTTCTATAAAATAAGTTCTTGATATTTAAATCGTAATTTTCTGAGCGTCAAGGGTAGGTTAATATCGATAGTATAAAAAAATTTAATTGAATATCTGTCCTGAATACCATAACGCAGTATGCAGTGTCAGCTGTTAAAACTATATAACTAAGCATAACATACCCAAAATAACAATCTTACTTCCATCTTCAAAATCGTATATGCCAAATCATAAAGTCACGAAGTTTAGTAGACATATTAGATTTCGTTTGCTTACTTCAGATTAAATACACTCTTGCAATCCAATCGTTTAAATTATATGCAAAACATAGCAACACATGTTTAGTGAAGGAAGTGATTATTGATAGTCAGAATTGCACAATATTATGTAATTTGTAACTTCATCTTAATAAGTTTGATTTGCAATAGTGAATAAGATCATGTAATCTCGTATGGGGTACAACAAACATGTGTAATAGTGTTAGTTAGTTAATAGGCATATAAATCTGACAAGGCCCTTATGTTGAATGATCACAAATTGTTATGAGGAAACAAACAATTGACATAAGAATTTTATTTCCCGAAAAGCTAGCATTTTTACCCACAAACTCTGTATGTGCAAATTATTTCTTGTAGCTCTTTAGTGTAGTTAGTGAGTATCTCACTGCCCTAATGACGCATTTCATTAAAAAGTAACCCGTTGGTATTTTACTAAAAATGTTCAGCGGTTTTGTCGAGTAGTGATCATAATAAACAACAACAATATTATTGACATTTAGTCTGAGTAATTTTACGGCACAGCATGAAAGGATAAAGATATACTAATTGCAAACAAAATTGTCAAAACATATAAACAATAGAGATGAAGTAGGCGGTGAAACTACACTTGAACAGAGAAATCTAATAACTACTCATTAAATACATCGTTATAGTTTCAGAAATGTAGCCAAAATGGAAACAGAATTCAGAAGTCAAGAAGAGCCGCAAATAAAAAGGGGAAGAGATTGGAGAGGGATAGAAGAATATCTTGAAACAATTCGACAAGTTCTGTAGAAAAATAATATAACATCCAAAGGGCAAGAACTAAGCGATTTATCAGCCAACAGAATAAAATATTAAATCTGCCAGAGAATATTTTAATAAAAATATGGACATTTGGAAGTAGTTATTTTAGCAGAAAACGAAAATTAATATATGAGGATCTGAAGGCTGGCATATGAAATGGTGAAACGGGTCTGTGGGGAGTCATGTCCGAGCTCTCCATTCCAGGAAAATTTACAGCACTAACAAATATGTGCGTTAGCTGAAAAATTGTATTCCGAATAGAAAAGTAAATTATCAATTACCAATTACAGGGAAAAGTGTGTATGATAAACCCATAATTATTACTCACAACGTGTATAAAGTAAAACAATTGAGTGACACTTTTCACATCTCTTAAGCATCAGACTAAATCAGCTGTTCTTAGATTGAGCAGGAGTATCTTCTGTTAGGGCAGTTCATGGCAATATTCTGGGGCGTTTGAGAGGTATCTCCGTAGCTAGAGCTGAGATTGCCAACAAGTCTCTATTTGTGCTGCTAGTAGTCCTACCGTTGATGGTTCGGATGCGGTTGAGGCTCGTCCAATACACATTTTGCTGAAATATGTACGTTAAAAAGCAGAGGTGCCAAGACTGACTCTTGTGGTAGAAAGTCATATAGTTAAATTTACCGGTACTTTTACCATTAAAGTGGATCTCAATAAATCTTTTGGGCAGCATATTGTTCAGTAACAATGACATACGACAAAGTGATGCATTGTCTATCGCCCTAGAGAAGGTTCTCCGAGACGCAGAAGCGAACCTAGAAATTTTAACATGGGTCTCAGAGTGAAATAGTGGTGTCGGCAGGCACGTTAACACAAACCAAGTAGGAAAAAAGTTTGTAAGATAATTGCAATTCCGAGAGTTTCCGATATCTAGGGGTAACAATAACATTCCCATCCAGTAGTTTCGTAGAGTATTACGGTGGCAGACGGACAGCAACAGGAGTGATATTATCAGGGTTTCCATATATTGGATGTATACGGAACTTTACTAATGATTATAAAACATTAAAAAATATATATAACCGACTTCTACCTATAACTAAAAAGCTAATAAAAAATGTAAACATTAAAATGTGCTCATTCTGTACAAATTAATTACCTACCAATCTAGTATATTTTTGAAGTGGGTTCCAAGTAAATCTAAAATCCTTCATTGCGTACTTATCTACTAATTCATCAAACTTGATCGTTGCTTGGCACCGACTTCAAAAATATACTAGATTAGGTAATTAATTTGTACAGACACGGACAAGCATAAATTTGTTAGCTGCCTTCTGTAAACTATAGAACGGAGTAGAATCCATCCCATATTTACGGAGTCAAATCCGTCCTATATTTCAACCACAGTATATAACTTTTTGTGGGCTACCCCATAAATTATTTCATTTTTAACATTTTATATTATCGCCCTGTGTAACATTAATTCACATTAATTCCTCTTCACATTTTATGCAACTTCTTATGGGCTATAAAAGAAATAATTTTTTAATCACACTGTATAAATATAATTCAACCATCCTGTATTTGATTTGCTTATATCCACATCATATAACAGTTTTTTAATCGCCCTATAAAATTTTAATTTCACATTTTTTCCAACATTTTTATACCACCAAACGTCCAGTCCACCCTATATTCCAACCATCCTGTATATACAGCCTACGGACCACTATCATTCTAGTCCGTCCTATATTTCAATCTTCATATAAATGCAACTCCTTCTATCACTTTACGTTGTGATTTTGTTTACTATAACTAAACACCCTGTCTATAAACGTACCAAATAGCAGTTTAAACTTTGACATGTGTTGTTACTGAATTTTCTATTAGGCCGGGAGAATGTGACAACCAAAAGCACCGTCTTCGCAAAATGGAAAAATTGGCATTTAAATAGGTATTTGCCTGGTATACAAACAGAACGAGCTTGGTACTCATTGATTTAAGTAGCAGAAAATACTATGCTTTACTACCTATATGAGATGTACACAGAAAATTTTCAAATTCGCAATTAAAACTTCCAGTGCCTAAAATTACCGCACTATTAAATTGGAATTAAAATATTTATGAGGAAATGTCCGTTATGTCATTTCGATGAAATTTTTGATAAGAATTTTGCAATTTTCGGCAATTTTCTGCAAAACTGCAAATTGCACGTCGCAGAAAAGTATATGAGATCACCTAAGGATCTTCCTTAATACATTAAACGTTAAAAAACTATACACATCCATAAGGTGTTATCGAAAAATCGACTAAAATATTAGGCATATTGGTCGATTTCCATGCACGCATGTGTTCATTCACAAATTTTATCACTTTACCAACAGAATTATTTTCCAAAATTTGAAGTTTCACCAATCCGGACATATACTCTATTAAACAAGACCAGATTCATTCAAAAGGGTGCACCACAGGAGAAGAAATCAGGTAACATACATATCAAAAAAAAGTGAAAAAAATACGCGACGAATTGATAACCTCTTCCTTTTTGGAAGTCGGTTAAAAATCGGCTCTCAGTAGGCAAAGAAATCGCTTAACATAAATCAGGTAAGTAAACAATAACAAAGAAATACAGATAGCTAAACTTCTTGGTGTTCGATTTTTACAAGATTCGAGAATTTTTTTATTACAGTATGTTTGACCTCTGAGTGGATAGGTGTAAATATCGAGTCATTATGCATGTCTTTGAGAACGAGTGGGGTGCCGGACAGGGACGCTCCTAATTGGACAAGAGACCACTGTCTGGAATCCGTGAAAAATCCTACTCCCATCCGCGCCTGGGCACTGTGAATTGCCGTCTGAACTGTTATATGGGGATCATGGACCGGTTCCATCGGATATATGTAGATAGGATTCACAGAGTTTCGGTGGACTTAGATTTCCAGTACAGATATGCGCTATAGAGGGCTCCTGTAATCTTCGGGTGTGGGTTTGAAAGTTATACTGGACTAACTTCGCAGGGCTAGAGACTAAACACAAAGGCTCGATCACACCAACACAGTGATGATTCAAGATCAGAGGCCGTCGTCATACTTTGGTGTTCTAGGGTGCCTAGCGGTTCCCCTAACTCCCCGCTGCGGTCGTAGCTGTGATTCTCTTAAAATTTTGATAGATTATTTCGACGCAGTCGGTTTTTAAAAATATTTTTTTATTAAAAACTATTTTTGCTCTATGTATGAAACTAATAAATAATTACAAAATGATAATACTAAATTACAAATTATACAGCTGTTTTTTAGGGTTCCGTATATACAATATACGGATACCCTTATAATATCACTCAGGATTTCTGCCTCTGTCACATCACAGCAATTTTCTCCTAAACTACTGGACGGAAGAGGTTGAAATTTGGTATCAATGTATAGTTTGTTGACCCGATCAGGAGTACATATCGTAAAAGAAAAAAATTGATTTTAGGGGTACTAAACTAAAAAAATCGACCGTCCCCCCCTTGATCTCCGAAACTACTGAGCCTAAAATTTTTTAAAAAACAGGAAATATAGAGCGTTGCCCGAACTTCACAGGAAAATTAAGGAGAAACAATATTAATTTTGGGGGGCAAATTATAGAAATAAATAAAAATTTAAAAATAAAATTTTTTTCAAACGCATCATGTAATATATCAAATAAAAGGTCTCATTCTGAGGAACACAAATATATTTTTTTTCATATTTAAAAAAATTATTTAAAAAGATATTAACGAAAATATACCAAAATTTACCCATCCCCCCCTTATCTCCGAAACTATAAAACGTAAAGTTTGAAAAAGAATAGATTTATAGGTTCTGACTTGAAGTTTACTGGAAAAATAAGGAGAAACCTCTACTTTTAATTTTGGGGGGCCAATTACAGAATTAAACGGAAAATATAAAATTAAAATTGTTTCTAACCCATCATGTTATATATCAGATGAGAGGGCTCATTACGAGGAAAACAAGTATATTTTTTTCAAAATTTTAAAATAAATAAATTAAAAGATATTAACAAAAATATAAAAAAATTTACCCATTCCCCCTCCCTTATCTCCGAAGCCATAAGCTGGAAAATTTGGAAAAAAAAATGGAGGTATAGCCCATGACCTGAACTTTACTGGAAAATTAAGGAGAAATCCCTAATATTTATTTTGGGGGGGCAAATTGTAGAATTAAATGGAAAATTAAAATTAAAATTGTTTCTAACCCATCATGTTATATATCAAATGAAAGGGTTCATTATGACGAAAACAAATATATATTTTTTCATATTTTTAAAGTAAATTAATTAAAAGATATTAACAAAAATATAAAAAATTTTACCCATTCCCCCCTTATGTCCGAAGCCATAAGCTGGTGAAAAAAAATGGAGGTATAGCCCCTCACCTGAACTTTACTGGAAAATTAAGGAGAAATCCCTAATATTTATTTGGGGGGAACAAATTATAGAATTAAATGGAAAATTAAAATTAAAATTGTTTCTAACCCATCATGTTACATATCAAATGAAAGGGCTCATTATGACGAAAACAAATATTTTTTTTTCATATTTTTAAAATAAATTAATTAAAAGATATTAAGAAAAATATAAAAAATTTTACTCATCCCCCCTATCTCCGAAACCATAATCTGGAAAATTTTGAAAAAACAATGGAGGTATAGCCCCTCACCTGAACTTTACTGGAAAAATAAGGAAAAACCCCTAATATTTTTTTTGGAGGGCAAATTATAGAATTAAATGGAAAATATAAAATTAAAATTGTTTCTAACCCAGCATGTTATATATCAAATAAAAGGGCTCATGATGCAGAAAACAAATATATTTTTTCCATATTTATAAAATAAATTAATTAAAAGATATTAACAAAAATATAAAAAAAAATTACCCGAAACAATAAGCTGAAAATTTTTGAAAAACTGGAAGTATAGCTTCTCACCTGAACTTTACTGGAAAAATAAGAAGAAACCACTGATATTCATTTTGGGGGGCAAATTATAGAATTAAATGGAAAATAAAAAATTATAATTATTTCTAACGGTCATGTAATATATCAAATCCCAGGGCTCATTATGACTATGAATATATTTTAAAATGAATATTTTAAAATATATTTAAAAAATATTTTAAAAGAATTACCCATTCTCCCCGTTATTCCCCAAACTCTAAGACCTCATTTTTTTTTGTTTATAGGAACAATATGAAAAAAATTCCTAATTCTATTATTTTGCCTCCAAATAATAGAATTAAACGGAAAATAAATTACTAGAAAACCCCCATAGTAATGTTAGGGACAAATTATACAATTAAATGGAAAATAAATATTCAATTTTCACACCCATCATGTAATATATCAGATAAAAACTATTATGTGAATTACAAATATAACATATTTTTCATATTTTTAAATCATTTGTATAAAAGATATTAAAAATATTAAACATCGACTTAATTCCCACTTTAGAAACTACACTATTTAAAATTTTAGAATATTTAGAAACTACACTATTTAAAATTTGATATATATATATATATATATATATATATATATATATATTATTTATATTTTTAAATAATTTGAATAACAGATTTAATAATTTATAATTTAAACTTTAACCTATTTTGCCGTTTTTCTTCCAATCTACAGAGCCTCAAAACACAGACAGTAGATTATAAAAGGCATTTCTGAAAGTTTATTAGTAAAATAAAACTCTAATGTTACTTTTTGGGGGCCAAATTAGAAAATTAAATACATATGTATTGTGATAAAAATCAAGCGAATCCTAAAGCAGATAAAATAAAAAGTCTATTTTTGGAAAACCAAAGTGTATATTTTTTAGAAATTTAAAACGCTTCCTTTAAAAGATATAAGGGTAAGGTCTGAAACTGGAATATTCGAATCTTCAAGGTGGTACGGAACCCTAAGTATGCGAGTCCAACTTGCACTTGAGTAAATTATTTCTGAAGCGATTGCTTCTTAACGTAGGCCCTCATGTTCACGTAATTGTAAAAAGATCAGTATGGTAGTGAAATGCAAAAAACATACTTTGTTCCGAGAGTTTGTTACGACATTTCTTTGACCTTGAAATACCCATTCAACTTTTTTTAGTGTAAGAAACAGAGACCAGGTTATACATTAAGAGTCTCCTCGTATATCAAAAATCAATAAATTAATATACAGTAACAGCACAATTTTTTTTCGTTCATCATATTTTTAGGGAGGCAACTATCGACAATGCTGACTGAGCACATATTATAAAGTAGACATTTTACATTAACACTTCTGAATAATATTTGAGTTTAGAGTAAATACCCTATTCGTAATTTCTTTAATGTCGGATTTTACATCATATATTTTTGGAAGTAGCTTGAAATTGTCAAATAATACTTTGAATTTGAAGCCAAACGAAAAGTTTGTTTCTTTCCAGGTTTGTCTCTGTTTCTGTGTCAAACATAGCTAACTTGGTGAATTTTCGAATTCCAGGTACTTGGTAACTCAGGTACTATTCAAGTTTGCTCTAAAACAAATATTTGTTTTAATATGTATTAGATTGAAGTATAATACAGTAGCAATTTTAAATAATAGTCTGGAGATGCTTGATATTTTAAAAATTTCTACTTAAACGTCCCCATAGTTTAATATGTTAATGTTAATTAAAGTGGCCTCGTTAAATAATGCTACAATATTAAATAGGTGAAGCAGGTTTAAATTGTTATAATTCATCAAATTTTATATTTTAATTAGATTTTAATTTATATTTAAATTAGGAACTAAATTACACATTAGGATTAACACTTGAATAGTGACAATCATGTCCATTACTAAGAATGACACAAAGAAAGAGAAAACGAGAGACAGGATATATATTTCGTAAGAAGCCATCGCTTCCATCGTTCAGTCTCAGATGACCGCTGTTCTTTTTATAGACTTCCGTATATACGAAATCACAGCTTTCTCCTAAACTACTGGAAGGAGAAGATTGGAATTTAGTATCAGTGTATAGTTTGCTGACTCGATCAGGAGTACATATCGTAAATGAAGAAAGTTAGATTTTAGAGATATTTCTGGGGGAGGGGGTATTAAAAAAATCTACTGTTCCATCCTTTTTTCTAAAACTACTGAGCCTAAGGTTTTGAAAAAAATAGGGAATATAGATCATTGCCCGAAGTTTTCAGGAAAAATAAGGAGAAACTATTTATTTGAATTTTGGAGGGCAAATTATAGAATTATAGGAAATTAAAAATTAAAATTTTTTCAAACCCATCATGTACTAAATGAAAGGGCTCATTTTGAGGAATATATATTTTTTTCACATTTTTTAAACTAATTGTTTAGAAGATCTCATTTCCCCGTTTTTTGTTCCGAAACCGTCCTAGCTAAAATTTTGAAAATAATTAGGGGCCTCTCTTGAACTTTATAAAAAAAATTAGTAGAAATCCCAATATTAATTTTCGGGGCAAATTCAAGAATTAAATGGAAAATAATATATTTTTTCAAACGCATTACGTAATATATCAACTAAAGTGGTCATTATGGGAAATACAAATATATTTTTTTCACAGAAACTACACGATCTAAAATTTTGGAAAAATATTTTATTTGTATTTTCTAAATAATTAGTTTTATAATTTATCATTTACAACTTGACCCTTTTTCTCCTTTTTCTTCCAATCTGCTGAGCCTAAAATTGAAACAATAGATTATACAGGATTTCACTGAAAGTTTATTTGTAAAATAAAACCCTAATCTTAATTTTGGAGCCAAATTAGAAGATAAAATAAATATTTTTATAAAAATCAAGTGAATCATGTAGCAGATAAAATAAAAGGTATATTTTAAAAAAATAATAGAAGTGTATGTTTTTATAAATTTAAAACGGTTAAAATAAAATATATTAAGGTAAATATAACAAAATGTATTCAATTCCTGCTTGTTTGAAACTGTAATATTAGAAAACTTGATACTTTGATTCACATACGTTGTATCAAATCTTAAAGGTGGTACGGAACCCTTAGTATACGAGTCCAACTTGCACTTTACCAAATTATTATTAGTTCATAAACATGCTTGACAATTTTCATTTACTGAACTATTATAATCATATAAGTTGTATATCATTGATACCCACTCGATAAGATTGGACGAGTCTTCGAACCTCATATTCTGGTGATTGAAAAACCATATCTTGATCGTAAACATTCATTACCCTTTTGCAGATAGGTAACAAAACATATTTACTCAGAAAATACTATTTAAAGTTCACTTATCCAAATTTTTTCGAACCCAAACTGTAATTCTATTATTATTACCATTACTTGCTTCAAAATTTCATTTGAATTTAACAATATCGAGATCTCTTAAAAAATTCAGGCTTAGCTATTTGACAATTAATCGAATTCTAGTGATGCAAGCCAGAAAATATTTAAATTCACAGTCCCCATCTTAAATTCAATCGAAACGATCGTTCTCACATCTTTCGAATGAGTTGATGCATCATCGTCTATAAGCGCGTACCACCTGTTCCACCTCGTTACGACACTTCCGCTTATAAATCAGTTCTTTCATATCTGGCATCAAGGGCTTGAATCCACCCTAATTAGGGTTTACGATTTTCTTTCCCTTTTCCAATGTTCACAAAACAATTACTTCTTCTTAAAAAATCATTTAAAATACACTACAACTGGAACGGAATCTGCAACACAAATATCGTGTTCTTCAGAATTTTCACTTTTGATAACATGAAATTAAATGCGCGTTTTACCTCCCAATAGTTAAAGTTTATAAAAATTCGTATACATTATATTCATGGATTTTTCTGGGTTTAACTCAGACGCCGTTATCAATAGAAATTATATGACAATGTAAAAACTGAAATGTAAAGATCATATAAATATTAAAGCTTATTTCAAGTTGAAAGTAATTGAACTAATGAACTTTTGAATTTTATATGGGGTCAGGTGCGACTTTATTATGAGACAAACAAATGAAGCTAATGTGGCGTAGGGTTAGTAATTAATAGAAAAAAAGATATATCAAACAATTTTACAATGGATGAGAATGAGTAACTTCCGCAATCATTGAATTCTTACCAGAAAACAAGTCGAAAATAAGAGTGTTTGTTATGCTGCAACATTAACCCGTGCAAATGAAAAAAATGGAATCATAATGAATACAAAACGAAAAACACAACTCAAAAATTTCTATCTTAAAATCCCTAGAGAATCTAATAATGTTATATTGGAGAAACGTCTAGGCTACTAAGTGTAGGGATAAATGAACTTATAAATTACATGAAGAATCGATAATTGGACAATCCAATATTACTAAACATTATCGGAACAGCATAAGAAGAATCTTGAGGTTTTTCCGAGGATATGTCTTTAATCTTTATACATATTTTATTATAATTCATTTCCTTTGTCAGCGAGGTGGGATTTATGCCTTGATACTTCTTGATTTTATACACATACCATAAAAATATTGCTGTTGTAAAACTGCTGAGTTAGAAGGAGTGGAATTCAAATGATATAGACACAATAAATGATAAAATTATAAGCGCCATGAAGCAAGATGGATCAATATACTAAAAACAAAATAAAAGAAAAAGGTAACTATTTAAGATAGCTAAATATGTGGCAAATGACAACTGTTAATCAGAAAAGATCTACTACGAAAGTGATGTGCAAAATTAAATAAGGAGATAAGGGAATAAAATATTTTAGACAGAATGAAAAGCGACACATTACTACAATTTAGGCGAAAATCGAAGCGAGACATATTAACTAATGAGAAAAACGGAAAAATCAATAAGGATTTTTAAGATGCAAAAACTAGACAACAAAAAGAAACTTCAATCAAGGTAGAAATAATAATACGAATGAACTAAGATAAACATTGAAACAAATCAAGAAGTGTTAAGCACCAGGAGATGACGGAATATTGATAAAAATGATAAACGCCTGCCACAAAGAGAAATTTTAAAGGCATATAATAATATCGTTAAAGACCTATTAACAACAAAAATACTGCACCAGGAACTAGCACTGAAACTGGAACTATCACAGTCGGTGAGATTTACCATACTATAAATGCAAACCAGAATCTGTTTTAGAAAATAACAACTACAACCTGTACTGGGACCGCACGATACTGACTTATCGGACTGTTGCTCATAATAGACTAGATATAGTTTTGGTAGATAAAGTCTTTCGGAAAACAACTTTAATTGAAATAGCATTTCCTAACAACAATAATATAAATATCAAGCAGGCCGAGAAAATAACCAAATATAGGGATTTGGAATTTCAAATAAAGACTCAGTAGGACATGAAAAACACACGAGCTGTACCAATTGTTATGTCAACGACAGGAGTAGTCCTAAAACATCTATTAAACAATTTAAAATACCTCGGTCTGGACGAACATCTTGACCAATAAATGCAAAAAGCCATCCTGTTAGGAACAGCTCGGACGGTCAGGAAATTCATGGGAAGCTGTCGTCACGACTCCAACCACGGGCCTGAAAAACTTTCAAGGGCTCCTATAGAGCTAAACCCTTTTGATATCTAGGACATCTGGGGTTTAGTGAATTTTCCCCTAAAGGCACGCATAATGCGTGCCTTAGAGGGAGTGTGTTGCTATACATCGTATGGTCAAGTCGGGAGATTATTATTACTCTGACAGGGGATGAAATAAACCTTGAAAACTATAGATAGTTTCTTGTGAAATCGGTGTAATAATGAATCAAACAAAAAAAAAACTGAGCGTTAGTGGACAAAAAAAAGTAAAAAAAATTAAAAACCAAGAACCGAAAGAAGTGGACAATGATAGAATTTGGAAAAGACAAAGAGAAATGGAAATTAGCGTAAGAAGATGATCTTAGACTGCATTTGGGAGGTAAAACAGGACACGGTGAAACAGTTACACGTGTATATAATCAACGGTATAGTAGGGAAATGTATAAGGTGTAAAAATTGTGTTTAGAATTACAAGGTGTATGTAGCAATTTCTTGATTTATACTAGAAATAAGATGCTCAAGAAGTTGACAGACGCTTAAGAAGGGTCAGTAAAATAAATGTAATTAGTTACCCGGAAATCCAAAATTGGTTGGACTGTTAGTGTAAATAATAATAGAGTTCAGAAAATCAAAATATATTAAACAAAGTGATGTTCTGAAGGAATTGATTTAAGTAAAAATCAACTAGAATCAACAGTATTAATGTAAGTCTTTAAAAACATACTGCAAACAGTAGAAAACTTTTAAATTTTCATTAAGGCCTAGAGACCAAGGACACTAAGTCTCGTAATACATTTTGAAGAAGAATAATAATTAGAATTAGGCCGGCAATGTGGTAAGAGTTAAGGGATAAAATGGGCCAACAGCACCCCGAAATGGAGGTCCTATTTGAGTGGGAGATTCAAATTGTACGAGCTAGTTACATATACAAGGCGGTTGAAATATATTATTAATTATATCATGGAAAATTTAGTGTATATATTAAATGTTGGATTATTTTTTTATGAAACCTTGAATTTACAAGTGAAGCTACCCAATATAATATTTTTTAACTACCTACTGAAAAAATGCAGTCGTGTTGAAATCTCCATTAGTGATTTAATGCCATACAGCATCTGATTTTTCATAATTAAATTATCTTCCGACCTTGATCTTTTCTATCTGAAATGGTTTAAGGTTCAGACACATTAGTCTTGAAAGTAGTGAAATCTATGTTGTGTATTATGGTACCATTACTGAGAGCAGCATTCATCCACCTTACTCTTCATCTTCGCTACTACCCATTCTGGGCAACCAATAGTCTGAAGAGATCAAGATAACACAATTATAATTCACTCTGAAGATTAACCCAAAAACCTTTGTAAACGTAAAACCAACACTAATAAAAACCACCAAAATTCTTCCTACACTCCGACACTACCTTTAAGGAGCATTTTATTAAGAACGCTCGTATCTCCCAATACACGTAGTCGATACGGACACCTAAAATCCATTTAAACAGCATTCTCAATAAAATAACAACATCCAAAACATCTTCCATATAAGATCGGCCACACAATTTGGGCACACTTTGAACAAGACTTTATCGGGCGAGATCCCCAGAACTCGGTTTCTCTGGTTAAAATTGATATGCGTAGAAAGTTTCTTAAAATGGAGTCTCATCTGCTACAAGGTATTTTGCTGTGATAATTACCGGGTTTTCATGTTGGTCATGCCCAATATAGTGCTCCGTTTAGCTATAATAAGGAGTGTTTTTCTTACTCTTTTATTTTGTTTTTGTAAAATGCTTTCGTTAGAGTACATACTTTAAATATGTTTGGTTCTTATTATCTATTGTCCTTCGATTGTAGGTTTGAGAAGAAATTTATTAGAGATACATTTTTGTTGACTTCATTCAAATGGTACCTAATCGTTTTGTCTTAGCCTATTTATATATAGATAAGTATTGACACGAAATGACAATGACACAATACTCGGCATCAAAGTGTCTCAAATTAGCTTGCGAACTCATAAGATTGTACATACTCAAAAATCGCCAAACCTGTCACTTTTCAAGACTTAAAGGTAATGCTGGAAAAATATGAATCGGTTGGAAAATCCAAAAGTGCCTGCCTCACACCCATATTATAATAAAAATTTAAAGAAAACTAGAGAAGAAACAGGCGTGGAGACACAAATAAAAGCTGTATATTAAAAGAATAAATAAAAATTAATTCTAAAAGATTTAAAACAAGAAATTATGTTTATGTTCTTAAAACGTGAAGACAAAAAGTGCACAGACCAACTGATAGCCGTACTTATATTTTTTTATTTGCATTTTTTGTTACGTATAATAAAACAAATTAGTTTATTTATAATTTAATATTTTTAGTTTCAGAAACCCGTTTTTATATTGACTTGACGTCTAGCTTGGGATATAACAACAATTTTATGATGCAAAATCGTCACATATATCGAGAGTAGCACAACCACAAAGCTGGCCCGTTGTGAGGCGTGCATGAACTACATCAAGGATCTATCATTAGCAGAATAAAAAAGAATTAGTCTCTGTGAGACTGTTTGTAAAAAACGAATTATTGCAAACTCTATTTTTACAAACAGGCGGAAACCGGTTAAAATTACAAAAATCCTTTAAAATCACAAGCAATGATATCACTCCAGTGATTTTGTGAACCTTTTCAATCAGTCAAATAATTAAATTCACCCACAACTCCCTCAATCATCTGACTTTCTATTGGTGTCACAAAATGAACAGACCATTACGACATTTACGATGTTTATCATTAAAATTTTACCAAGTCTAACACACAATTCAGCTGTACGACTATAAACCTGCAATATAAAGAGCATGGGAACTTTTATAATGTTTGCCTTATTCTTATTTGCGTTGTATAGAAGCTTACTGGAGAGTGAATCGCACAAATATGTACCCACCTGGGATTCTGTTGTCTCTCTCAACAATGGTTCTGTAATTCCATATGTGCCTTCCATCATCCAAAGACTACTACTCTTTATTCTTCACTTCAATCTCTTCGTCCGCCTGAACCCTTAACGGAGATCGTTATCACCGAAAAAATATTATTTGAATTAGTTTTTAGGAAACTATTGTAATGACTAGGGATATACCGTTTTAATTGTTTTATATTTTGTTTCAGCGATCCGTTTTTGTTATTTGTTGGCAGGGATTTTATGAAAAACACTGTTATATTAACGAATTATTAGGATTTTCAAGTAGTTTTAACCGACTTCTAAAAGGTGGAGGTTTTTTATGTGTGTTCAGCGATTACTCGAAACTAGCTTAACTAATTTGAATCTTTTGAACTGGATTTTGTTAACGAGGCTCCCGAAGTGGTCCCATATTTTTTTCAATGATATGACATAGGATTTTCGACAAAAACGATAGTATTATAGACAATAACAGTTTTTGAAACCTGGGGTGCAAAATTAATTGAAAACATATTAGAATTAAATCAAAATAAATATTAATTAAACAATTTCATGATGGAGGTTCTCAATTAGTCTCTATACTCATCTACATAAGTTAGAATCAAATAGAAAACTTTCTTAGGAATATTATTTAGCAAACAACTTATTCATTATAAAAACAGCCGCATGGCAACCTAAAACTGGAACCATCACATGACACTTTTCAAGTGTATACAAGGTTTGTCAAATAACATTGATTTTACTTAAGAGTGAAGTACCTTTATTTTTGATAATATCAAAAATTGTTATGAAAGAAAGTCAGTTAGAATTGAAAAATGCATCCAATTATGCAACTACAATAAATTAATATATATTTTTTTAATTTGAAAAAAAACTATTTATTATATAATTTCGCCATGAGATAGTATTAAGTGAATGTATTTGAAATTAACTTGAAATGAGTGATAATTAACAGAATTCAATAACAATCGAAATCTTCATTGGTGTATATATAGAATAGATCCACTCAATTTAGAATCATATCTACACCTTTTTTGACTACATGTGTAATAACGAAATGAATTGCGATATCTAGGATTTTCTGGAAATACATTTTGCGATAAAATATTAAATTCAGTAATATATAATAAATACTTAAAAAAATAGTCCAGATTTCAATCAGTTGAAGGGAGCGCAAAT
The DNA here is from genome assembly GCA_034190945.1 of Octodonta nipae. Taxonomy (NCBI): domain Eukaryota; kingdom Metazoa; phylum Arthropoda; class Insecta; order Coleoptera; family Chrysomelidae; genus Octodonta; species Octodonta nipae. Next base: position 110,509,387 of record CM067220.1, read on the forward strand.
CATAAAGGTTAGTGTCATAATTCTTTAATATATACATTAATATAATTTAGAAAATCTTATTCTATTGTATTCAACAGTAAACGAGATTTGTCAAAAATATTTATGTTGCTTATTTTTGGCAATGTCGAAAAAATAAAGATTTGATAACTGCATCCAAGTAATAATAATAATAAAATAAATATCTAGGATATCTGGGATTTAGTGAATTTTCCCCTAAAGGCACGCTATGTGTGCCTTAGAGTCGAGGGATATATATCATTATCAAACGACTAAACATAAGTTAACTAATTTGAAGACGGGAGATGTAAGACCGAAATCTAGGATTCGGAAACTCTGTGCGCTAATTCTCTCGAAAATCCTAGATGTCGGTCTTACATCTCGCGTCTTCAAATATAACGAAATGTATCAAATACATAAAGAAGAGTTCGAGAGGACATTCAATTGTGGGAAGCGCAACTAATGCAGGTTCCCTGACCAGAAACAATATATGTTTCCAATATATATATATATATATATATTGTCTTGCGTACAAAGGAATGACCTCGAAGAGATTATAAGTTAACTAAGTTAAAGTTAACTTATGTTTCGTCGTTTGATGAAATGACACAAAGTTTGTGTCGAAACTATAGTCACGTTTATATGTATCTAATCAAGTGAGTGATAGAAAAGAAAGTAAGTTTTTGTGTTTGATCATCATAATGATATTTATTTCATAAAAAGAAAAAACATCATACAGTTATTTTTTGTAGAAAATAAATCATAATTATAGATCACAGTTGTACTCTGTAAGTTTTAAATTATAAATTAACTTTACGTTAACAATGTAATACTCCAGTATAAAAAAAGAAAGGAACAGAAAAAATGAAAAATTTATGTTTTTACAAAAATTTCGATTTTATTTATACAATAAATGTTGTACATAGTTTTAATATCTAAATATCCATGCATTTGTACTCTTGGAATTGACTCTATCCACTTTTTGGTTTTCTTGTTAAATAATGAAACTGAATTTATGCCTTTAATCTCATCAAGCAGTAAACTGAATATAGGGCCCAGAAAGGTAAAACATCTTTAAGCTATCCTTTTTTTTTTGGAAGGTACGATGAATGTAGTTTTTTCAATGTATCACTAAACATGATAAAATAATTACATTAAAAAACATATATTTTTCTGTATCAAATACTTTTTTTGAAGTGATTGTCAAGTTAAGCAGAAAATAATTAATTAGCTAAGTATATTCTCAAGTTCTACTTTACAGTTTTGATCTTCATCTTGGCACCGACTTCAAAATAAGTATTTAGTGGCTGCAGAAAATTATTTTTTTGCTTTTTAGTAAAGTTAGTTTTGTGTTTTATGAAGCCGATTTTGTTTTTTAATAAATGTATTTATGCTGAATCAAAATACAAAACGTTCTTCTCCATTATATTTTGAAATTTAATCAAAATATATATGCCAATCATTGCTTCGTAAATTAGTAATTTACCTTTATAAGCCAGAGAATATGTAATTACAAAATAAAAGCTTTCGTATAAATAAGAAGTATAATATCCAAATAAAACCAAACAGTAGAATGAATCGGAGTGCTTTTTTAGTAGCTCAGCTTATTTTAGTCGAGGCGGGTTCATTTTTTTAATATTTCTTATTTCTAGTAGAAATGTTTTTTATTAGTAAAATCAAACAATAAAACTAAAAAAGTGGTGGTTTTGCCCCACAGCGGAAGTAAAAAGTTTTATCGACTTTACTAAAAATCCCCAGAGTTCAAGTTTTTTAAAATAATTTTTTTATTTTTTGTTCTGTGTTACTGATCAAATCTCAATTTGTGGGCAATTTTATTACATATAAACCCCATGTGCAACATTCTTCTCTACGACCTGTAGTCTCCAAACATTTTAGAAGAAATTACTTTTCCAACTTCTTTGGGTAAGTAAAGAAATGAAGAGAAACAAAATTTCAAACTAAATTTACGCAAAAAAGTGTTGTTGGAATTCTTCGCTTTTTTGGTTTTTTTTTGATAATTACCTTGGACCATCAGGGCCTAACATTAGGAGCGTTAAAATATTAAATTGAGAAAAATAATAATTATTGGTAATATTGCATTTATTATTATTTAGTTTTAAAATCCACTGATTTCAAGTATATTTAAAACACATACCTATATTCTGTTCTGTTGGCTGACTTTTTGAAAATAGGCTCCATTTACTATTCAAGGTAAAAAAATAAAGTACAACATCTGAAAATAAACCATTTTTGTTTTAGATTTTTTCCTACATATTTTTTGTTACTTCAAGCAACATCTAACAAATATTTGTTATTAAAGAATGTTTAGTAAACATGTTTGTACTCTATATCCATATTAACATATATGAATAGTTCATTCTTTATTAAATTTAGGGGTGCCTTGTTTCATTCATCCCGCCACTTAGCCTTCTTCAGAGAAAAAAATATCTCTGTAAACGTCGAAGTGGCGGGAATTGAGAGCAGAAATGACACTATTTTATATATATTTATAAAATCATTACCTCTTAAAAAATGTTAGCACTTCTGTATAGTTCTTAATCATAAACATTTTTAGAATGAACTTTAAATGAAGACATTTCTTTAGATAGAACATCCATATTAATATTAGGTTTTTGTAGTTTTACAGTTTCAACTATGTGAACAAAGTATTCATTTATGTTGCTTAATAATAAGAATAAATTTGTGTGACTAAAATCAAACCACTTGTACATCACGACTTTGTCAACGAAGAATATGAAATTTATTTTCTGACTAACTTCAGGTGATTATATCTCAGTTTCTTTAATAATTTTTCCAGTTCGATACCCAAACAATAGATTTTCTATTCCCTTAATTAATTCTTTCCTAAGATTGTACATAATATTTTCTTGTATTACCATATCATTATTATAAGAGTTAAAATTTTACAAAATTTCCTTACTTTTACCCTCTAATACAATTTAATTCCCTACGTTTTTTCCTATAGTGTTACAATGCTAATTCCCTACGATTATTTCACGGCCTAATCTATTTTATTTCCCTAAGATATTATGTGTTCTATTCCCTAATATTCCTATCCTATTTACAGTCTTCTTCTCTTCACCATTAGTTCATTTTCTTGTAGTAGCGCTTGTCATGATATTTTCATCTTGTATCTCACATGTTCATCATAAATGTTTGCCTCTCTCATGAGTGGGTTCCTATACTGTTCCATCTTGACTTTCTTCGCTTTAGGTCTTTTCTTAGTTGGTTGTTTCTCAGGTACCATGGTGTGTCCGTCATCCTTCTTAGTGCATTGTTCTCTACTTCCTCTAATGTTATGATCTGCGTTGCTGGCTCATGTCCCCAAATGCTGACTCCATATGTGATGATAAACTTTACTGACGCTTAGTAGATGTTTCTGTTCGTCCTCAGTTGTAGTCTGCTTCTTCTGCCTGTCATCGAGTTAAGTTGGCCGATCCTTGATTTGGCTTTTTTTACTGTTTCTCTTATATGTTTCTCCCACGTAAGTATCCTGTCTACGTGTATTTCCAGATATTTGACGTCTTGGCTCCACTCTGTGATTTCCTCCTACAGTTAGTCTCGTGGTTGGTTGGTCCAGCTTCGTCCTCCTTCCTATGGCTATTGCTTCCGTTTTTCCCACGATCCTGATTTTTCATTTCTTCGCCCATTGCTCCATGTCCTCGATTTCTTGTTGCAGGTAGTTTACCGCTTAGTCCACCTTCCTTGATGTTGCAGCTTTTGCTGTGTCGTCCACATAGATGCATTTCGTTGTGTGCCTTGGTCCTCTTGGTATGTCGCTAGTATATATAATGTACAGTGTCGGTCATAGTGCTGATCCCTGTGGCATTCCTCCCCGTATCCTCATCTCAGTCGATGTGGTGTAGCTGATCCTGATGCTGAATGTCCGTCCTGTTAGGTATTATCTTGATGATCGTCTTTCCATTTTTGCTACTAATCTACTCTGCCATATTTTGTCGCAAACTTGCTCCACTTCTAAGTATATGATGCACCTTCTGGTTCTGTTCTCTATGTTGATCATTGAGTCTTCTATCATCCTCATTACCTGGTTTTCTGTGAAAGGTCCCTCTTTGAATCCGCTCTGCTCGTCTGAAATGATTAGGTTTCTCCTTGATTTTCCGCAAAATGATCTTGTCCATTATCTTGCTGGGGTGGGTTAGTAGGCTTATAGGTCTGTAGTTCCCTGGTAGTTTCGTGTTCTTTCATTCCTCTGGGTATTTCTGCTGAAACAAAATATGATTATATAGTGTTTTTAGTCTCTTACCTATGTATACGTTTAGTAGTTCCTTTAGCTTCCTTTTTCAAAATTTTATCCCATCCTGGTGTTCCAATGTTGAGAGAGAGAGAAGAGAGAGAGAGAGAGAGAGAGAGAGAGAGAGATCATGAAAATCTCCATCTCCAGATTCTTTGATTTTTTTTTTAATCTTGTCTCCGCACAGCCTTGATATTTGTGTTAGTAAAAAAGAATTAAAATCTTAAATAACAGATAAAATAAAGTATTTTAAATACTTTATTGCCTTGATAAAGTATACAGTACGTTTTTCTGAAATAAAGTACAATACTTTATTATAAAGTACGGGTGGAAACCTAGTTGAGAGACCACCCTGTAACAAAACAAGTATACCTTGAATTTAAAGATCCTGAAGGTACAAAATGGAACTTCAGTTAAAGTTGACAAAACCGTGGTTTGACCAAATTTAAAAAAATAATGAGATGTGTATAGCGGCACATACACATCTCATTATTGGTAGAAATTTTGTTATAAAATGCAACATAACGAACAGTTGCACCAAAATAACGCTGCTCTGAAATTTTTATCATGCTGAATAAATCAACAAATTGCTGGGGTAATTGTTCGGTTGGAAGAAGATGACGAACAATGCACTATACACTGAGTTCAATGAATCACATGAAACTTTACTTAACAATGAAGGTGATCCTCAATCTTTGTCTTTGCAAATGCCATTACAAAAAATAAGAAATACTTAATTTTCATATTTATTTTTATATGAAGCCAATTTATTAATTCATCTCTGACGATGACAACTACTAAACTAGGCAATTTTTCGAAATTGTCCAGGTAGAACGCATTTTTACATACAACTAGTCTAGTCCACATTTTACAGAAAATTTTTAAAATCTCATTCGTGTTGTAAAGGCAAACTGAGCCATTTTTTCAAGTGTCTCAAAAACTTCTTGATATAATTTACTTTTAAAATTAATGGTATTGTGTTTTGTCTCGCTAACATTAGGTGTGAGAGTATATAGTTATTTCAAATATGCTTTTATATCAATATATAATATCTATCTTGTATACCTGAACGTTTCCATAATAATTAGATTACTATGTAGTCAGTAATTGGGGTTTTTCAGTTTGTCCTCAAAATGCCGTATGGAGTTATTGCTGATCTTCTATTTGCAAACAAACAGATCAGCAATATATGCTCAAATAAATTGGAAAGAAAAAACTATATATTTAAAATCAAAACGTTCCAAGGCCTAAACAAGGCCAAGTTGTCACTAGCATTACGATCTATATAGTAATATATAAATTTACAATTAATTATTGGACAATTTTAAATTCATTTAGTGAAAATTGAGTAATGAACTTCTTGGAATAAAAATTGAAACCGGCCTAACAGCTATTACTAGAGCGTGACTATAAACTGGCATTAAACATAATATAACTTTTGTAGCCTATGGAAGTTAAATAAACTTTTTCCTAGCTTACTTTATCTAAAAACAAGCTTTTGCAAATCTGGAAATGAAGCGTAAAATCAGGTGAAATCCTGTATGGACTGGCTACCCAGTTCGTAGGGGTAGGACACATACTGACTAAAACATCTCCCTTGCCCTCTGAATACCCCGAAATATCGTAAATTATATCTTCTGGCACCCCGGCATAGAAACTGAGATCTTTCTATTACAATCCTGATTTCATGGAGCTCCCTTCACTTGCACCTAAAACCAAATCAATATAATTACTAATGACCCATCAATTCTCCTTAGTCTCCATCATGCATTCTATCCCGTTTTCCACTCTCATTCCATTCCCTACTTCTCTTTCCATGCTTTCACTCTCCACTCGCCATCTCTCACACTCGAAGATAGTAGGTGGCGGTGTGTATTCCATTCAGCAGTGCACCATTAATAATCTTTCGCCTGGTTCATTCTATATAAATAAGACGGAACCTCCCCATGCCCTGAGAGAAACAAGGTTGTGTGATAGTTATGCACTTTTTCCTTTTCTCGGCTCCAGTTTTAACTTCTCCTCTGAACGTCCTTCTCGGTTCTTCCCCCAATAATAGTTCAATAGGACTAATTGCATACAACGCTTCAGTGAAGACTGTTTTGGTGACTTGGTCACAAGCCAGTATCAGCTGTATATCTTGGTCACAAACTTCTTGTATGTACCAACTTTCATCACTTCCACCCAAGTGCGTGTTTCTTAGAGTAGCCTTGACTTCAAAACTATTTTTTGTTTTCCTAGAGAAATCAGAGGAATTACAAAATCAATCAGATAACATTGATAGGCTAGGAAACTATTTAAAATATAGCTCCAAAACTATCATTTAGTTAGTACTATTCAAAGCGTTAATTACTCTATGAAAGTAATAACCCCAGTAAAAATTTTCAAGAAAATAAAAAATGGTACCGAAATGGTAGTTGAACCCTGTGAATTAATTGCTGGCTGCAATATAGTAGTAGAATGTGGTCATCGTGCACAATAATTGTTGCCGTTTATTATTGCGACCAAAATTCTGCGGTATAAATGTTTTATGTACAACTGGAAGGAATCAATTGTGGTGTTAAAAGCTATTTGAGTTTACTGTTTCTAGTTTCAAGATTATCTGTAGGTTTTATTTGTAAGCATGGACTCTAAGAAAATTATTCCAGCTAAACTACTGAATAGAGCGACCAGCTTGTTTATCTAGGATCAAGTTGCTTTTTTAGACTTCAATACGACCATTTGCTTTTAATGAAAAAGGCTCCTTTTGCATTTGATAATTAATATCAAAGCAACCAATAAACGTACAGTAAACGAAAATGTAATTTCATATACTAGAGTAAATTCTATACAAGAATAGATAATGATTTTTTCAAATAATGTTTTTCATCGTTACCAGTAATTTGAAAAAAAAATTTGGTCAAGTGCGAGTTGGACTCGCATACTAAGGGTTCCGTACCACCTTCAAGATTCGCTTGATTTTTATAAGAATACATATGTATTTAGTTTTCTAATTTGGCCCCCAAAACTTAACATTAGGGTTTTATTTTACTAATAAACTTTCAGGGAAGTCTTTTATAATCTATTGTCTGAATTTTTTAGGCTCTGTTCATTGGGAGTTAAAGGGCAAAATAGATCAAGTTTTAAATTATAAATTATTAAATCTGTTAATTAATTAAAAATACAAATAAAATATATTTTTCAAAATTTAAATGATGTAATTTCTAAACTGGGAATTAAATCAATGTTTAATATTTTTGCTAATGTCTTTTAAACAAATGATTTAAAAATATGATATATTTGTAATTCACATAATGAGCCTTTTATCTGATATGATGCGTTTGAAAATTGATTTTTATTTTCCATTTAATTGTATAATTTGTCCCTAAAATTACTATGGAGGTTTTCTAATAATTTTTCTTATAATATTCAAGTGATCCCCAGTATCCCTAATTATTTTCAAAATTTTAGGCAGTATGGTTTCGGAAATAAAGCGAGAAATGAGAATTTTTTATATCTTTGTTAATATCTTGTAAACAATTAATTTTAAAAATATGAAAAATATATATTTGTATTCCTCATAATGAGCCATTTCATTTGATATATTGCATGATGCGTTAAAAAAATATTTTTTATTTTCCGTTTAATTCTATAATTTGGCCCCCAATATTAATATTAGAGATTTCTTGGTATTTTTCCTGTAAATAAAAAAATTAAGGTCTTATAGTTTGGGGAATAAAGGGGGGAATAGGTAATTTTTTTAATATTTTTTTAAATATATTTTAGAAAAATTATTTTTCCAGTAAAGTTCAAGTGAGTCGCTGTACCTCTATTTTTTTTTCAAAATTTTATAGCTTATGGTTTCGGAGATAAGGAGGGGGGGCATGGGTAAAATTTTTTATATTTTTGTTAATATCTTTTAATTAATTTATTTGAAAAATATGAAAAAAATTATTAGTTTTCGTCATAATAAGCCCTTTCATTTGATATATAACATAATGCGTTAGAAACAATTTTAATTTTATATTTTCCATTTAATTCTGTAATTTGCCCCCCAAAAAAAAGACTCTATACCTCTATTTTTTTCAAAACTACGTTTTATAGTTTAGGGGATAAGGGGGGGAGGGTAAATTTTGGTACATTTTCGTTAATATCTTTTAAATTTATTTTTTTTAAATATGAAAAAATATATTTGTGTTCCTCAGAATGAGACCTTTCATTTGATGTATTACATGATGCGTTTTAAAAAAATTTAATTTTTAAATTTCCATTTAATTCTATAATTTGCCCCCAAAATTAATATTAATGGTTTCTCCTTATTTTTCCTGTAAAGTTCGGGCAACGTTATATATTTCCTATTTTTTTCAAAATTTTAGACTCAATAATTTCGGAGATCAGGGGTGAAAAGGTCGATTTTGTAGTTTTTCCCCCCAGAAGTACCTCTAAAATCAAAATTTCTCCTTTTGCGATATGTACTCCTGATCGGGTCACCAAACTATACATTGATACCAAATTTCAACCTCTTCCGTCCAGCAGTTTAGGAGAAAATTGCTGTGATGTGATAGAGGCAGAAATCCGGAGTGATATTATAAGGGTATCCGTACATTGTATATACGGAACCCTAACAAGGAAAAAGGATTATTTTGTTTTATAAAATGAATTACAACATTACAAATATTGATAAATCGACTAATATTGTGTGACTCTTACAACTCTATTTACTTACAAAAACCCCAAATATGTTCAGTAGTACCTACAGTAATTTTAAAATTACTAAGCATATAGGAATTCCTTTGATGGCTTATTTTTCAACCTACTTCCAAAACGGAAGAGGTTATCAAATCGTCGTCATCTTTTTATATATATATGCTCAGCGATTACTCAAAACCGGTTTAAGAAACTTTAATGATTAATTTTCTACTTTCCAGCAAATCGGAAAAAAAGTTCTTAAGTGACTGCAGTGTGCTGATTCTTCACTGATTTCTCTAACTCTACTCAACTAATTTGAATATTTCGAATTGTACTGTACAAAGATATATATTCCCACCTAAAATATGTTCAAAATACGGTTAAACTCAAAATAAAAGCTTTATCTTTAACATTAAATGTCAAGATAGATCATAAAAGGTAATTTAACAGTTTTCATTTTGAAACATTTGAAGTTAGTTTTTTTTAAAGATAGATATTAAAGTGGATTCAGAGGTGATTGCATACATTTTTCTATAAAGGAAAACATACTAACTTTCAGCAAATCGAAAAAAATAAAAGCAAGTCCATAAACGTCACAGTAAATATCACAATATACTTCCTAGTTTAAATGTCAAAATATGACAGAAAATAGTTGTTGATATTTAGTTTATATTTAAAAAAGAACCGACTTCAGCTGACTTAAAATAAAAACCGCTTAGAAACCTTGTAATCAATCACTATTTTCAGACTTATCTTGTTTTTTATCTGATTTATGGTACAATTTAATTGAAAATTTTAGCGTATTCTTATTTCTCTCCCTTGTTCTCCCTCTCTAATTTGTATTCTTCGTCTACATTTTCCAAATATAGTTTAACTTTTTTATTTGTTTTATTATTGGTCCAAATAATAAGTGTAACTCTAATTCACTCTATTTTGCATCCACACTGTATATGCGTCTGTGTATTGGTCTCCCCTATATAACTTATTGATCTATCATTTTCTGAATCACCCTGTACAACTATAACTGAACTCAACACAGTATCACAACGGTCCTGATATCTTTAAAACCACCCTGTATAAATATAATTCCTCTCCACTCTTTCTATTTTTCTATTGTTTAAATTATTCCTGTATACCAATGATTTTACTTCGCCCTATTTGTCTAGTATTCCATTTCTGCACCTGCTCATGGTCTACCCTATATAACAAAATTCACCTTTTTGAACCAAATTCATGACTATAATTTTATACTCTCTCCGAGGTGTCATTCCTTTGTACGCAAGACAATATATATTATATTTATATCTTCATCAGTTGCACCTCCCACAATTGAATGTCCTCTCGAACACTTCTTGATGCATTTGATGCATTTCGTTAAATTTGAAGACGCGAGATGTAAGACCGACATCTAGGATTTTCAAGAGAATCAGTACACAGAGGTTCCGAATCTGGAGCCGTTCCGTGTAATTACTGTTCTCCCTTAACTCCTAGGACAGAATGTCACGATAAAATTTTCAGGTTACTTCACCTGTCAGAGATATTGAATACTCTCTCCGAGGTGCCATTCCTTTGTACGCAAGACAATATATATTATATATAAATATAATATATATTGTTTCCGGTCGGGAACCTTCATCAGTTGCGCTTCCCACAATTGAATGTCCTCTCGAACACTTCTTTATGCATTTGATGCATTTCGTTAAATTTGAAAGCGCGAGATGAAGGTTCCCGACCAGAAACAATATATATTATATTTATATATAATATATATTGTCTTGCGTACAAAGGAATGACACCTCGGAGAGAGTTTTCAATATCACTGACAGGTGAAGTAACCTGAAAATTTTATCGTGACATTCTGTCCTAGGAGTTAAGGAAGAACCGTAATTACACGGAACGGCTCCAGATTCGGAACCTCTGTGTACTGATTCTCTTGAAAATCGTAGATGTCGGTCTTACATCTCGCGTCTTCAAATTTAACGAAATTCATCAAATGCATAAAGAACTGTTCGAGAGGACATTCAATTGTGGGAAGCGCAACTGATGAAGGTTCCCGACCAGAAACAATATGTATTATATTTATATATAATATATATTTTCAAACTATAATTTTACTATACCATTTATTTCAACCACCCGGTATATGCAACTGCTTCTAACTTCTTTTTGAACCCATGTCTATAATTTTACCCCGTTCCATGCCCTATAATTCAAATATCCTAACTGCTTATGCTTATATAACAAGTTGTTGATACACCCTGAATAACAATAATTTTACCCCACACTGCAAACACCTTGTATGAGCAAGTACTTATATTCCAAACTATGTAACTTTTTTAAACCGCCCTGTATAACTGTAATTCTTCTCCATCTTATATTTCAACCATCCTGTATATTCAACTGCTTCTGACAATTTTTAAAGCCCTTTGTATAACTGTAATTATTGTCCGTCCTATAACGCAAATATCCACTCTGTATAACTATAGTTTTGCTCCACTCTTATTTCAACCATCTTGTATTAGGGATGATCGATATTCATCGATGTTGAATAATCATCGATGTTTAGCGCGAAAACATCGATGTTTTGACATCGATGTTAAGATATCGGTAACAACGATACATCGATGTTATAAGAATAAACATCGATGCAGTCTAGGCCATCTAGCGGGAATTAGGTATAGTAGATTGTGTGCTGTGAGAAATAAAGTTAAAGCACAGAATAATCTATTCTGTGGATGAAGTTAATAGATTACAGCCATTGCTTACAATAGAATAAGTTACACATAATAATTGTAAGTATAACATTTGCACATTGTTGAATTAGTCTTGTTTTCTGTGTGTAATCTACCAAATTCTTCACAATCATGCTTGTGACATAGAACACAGTGACCTCATTTTCCAACTACAACGTTCTAAAATTCATGCTTCTGTTGGGAAACCTGAGATTTTTAAGACATTTGGTTCTTAGTAATGATGGCCAACAGTTTTTCCCGAAATTTTGTAATGCTTATGTTTCTCTGTCAATTTTCCGAACCACTTTAGGAACGTTTTCCGTTGGTCTGATAGGTTCACGTATAAACCTCTTGCCGTTTCCAGTTTTTAAAGAAAATTAAAAACAAATTCCTATTATATGATTACAAAGTATAATATAAATATGTAATGAAAAGGGATACCACCTAGGTCTCGACTTTTACGTTCAATGGTGGCGGTCGTGTTAATAAATAAAATAGATTCTTTATTTTGCCACCTAACTAAAACATCGATGTTCAAAAACATCGATGTTTTTCTTTCGATGTTTATTGTACATCGATACTTTTGATTCGATGTTAACATCGATGTCAACATCGATGTTTTTCTAATATCGATCATCCCTATCTTGTATTCGCATCTACTTATCTGCCACCCAATACAAAGTTTTTAGAACCACCCTGTATAACTAATTCAATTCAAATTTATATTTCAACCATCCTATGTATACAACTGCTTATGTACCACTTCATATGCACGCACGCACACACCTACAACCATATACCATATAGAAGAGTTCGCCGACATAACAAATTTTCGTTTCGATAAACTAACGGAATATTTTCTGCCATTTAACGCTACTATAAGCCCTCTAACTTAACTTCATCTCTAAAAGAAACTTACTTCAATTTAATTAAAATAAATTTCATAAAAATGGTATGCTGTACGTTATAGAAAATTATACGGAATCAAGCTGGAACATATCCTTGTATAATACAATAAATAATAGTCAAATTGCGAGAGCAGTTTTAGAGAAAAGAGTGAAGATTCATTGAAAATCGCTGAAATCTAATCCCTTATTTACGTTTTTTTCTGATTTTGTAGAATACCGTAAATCTCATGTTATAGAATAATCGCTCGTAATACATAAAAAAAGTTGCAGACGAATTGATAACCACCTTCATTTTGGAAGTCGGTTAAAAAGGGTGTTTATACTATTTTGGTTTTGATTCATTTGAAGTCGGTTCTTTCAAAATTGTGATTATTGATGTGCCGATTCGAGTATTTCAGTAATCGATTAATCGATTATGCATATAACAGTAATTAATCCATAATAATTTATTAAAATGAAAACAATGAAATTGAGATTTATTACAACAAGCAGTGTTTATATTAATATAAAGTTAAAAAATATTAATGAATAAAAAAACTAAACATGAGTATAAAGTTAAAAAATTACAATTATTAATTCAGATACACTTATACATTTTCAAGTAGTGTCTAATTACACCAGTCAATAGAGATTTTTAAGTGTCATAAAATTCAAATCACGTAAATAATAGTTTATAAGCCATATTTGAGATAATTTTAACAGCAAACACGTAGCAGTAAATTCCCCAATAAAAATATTCTAGAGAATCAGAAAATCTTCTAAATCAGTGAATCAGTGTTTATAAATTTTGATCGCAGCATTTTTCTTAAAAAAAGCGGGAAAAAAATGTAGTGAGTGTTGGAATAACAGTCTCCTAATGATACCTTATAGCGTTGCGATTAATTGGGCTCAAAATAGATATTGTACTATTATTTTTACCCAATTTCTCGGCATTATAGCCAAAATCCAAGATAGACAAATTGAAGTGGAATGTATGAACTTTTGACTTTCGGACCAGTCTCGTCAATCTGATGGTATGTGTAGAATATTTCACTCAATTATTTGAATTTCGATTTTGCAAAAACTATTTAGTCAGTAGAATTCATCATGAGCTATATAGGCTCATATACTGCTGATTAATATTCCAGTTTTAATTACCGGAATCAAACAATGTTTGAAAAAAATCTATTTTTGACTAGTTTTTCTCATTTTCTCGATGAAAAACGATCCAGTCGGGATGTATAAACGCTCACTAAGAAGGATTTCTGTGTCTATACAACTTTTATGTACACGGCATTACGATTCCTTCAGTACTTTTCATTATATAAGCAGAAACCAAAAAAAGGAATTTTGCTGGTTTTTAGTATTTAAATAGTTTACTTCTACTATTTTAAAATCTTAAAATTATTTGATTTTAAAATTTTAGCAATTATTCTTTATAAACCGTTACTGACGTGATAGTATAAGCAAATTGTTGTCGAATTTTTTATTTCCGAAAATAAATTCAATTTTAGTCTACAAACTGGTGTGAAATTAAATTAAGAAATATTACAGAATTTGGGAGTAGTCGGTTCCTTCTTCAGATTGCTTACTGGCGTCAAACAACGAACCTAATAGAGAAATTCATACTGTTCATAGATAATATCAAGGGATTCACATTTTTGCAATGACAGGGTTGCGACGTTGCCATGCTAAACCACGTTAAAAAAAAGAAGTTGGTACTATGGTAGAATATTTTGATAATCCCTCATTATCGATTATTCAAATTGTAATCGATTGCCCTCGATAATTATTGACAATGGAATCGCACATCACTAATTATTATTTTCAGAGTACTACAGTATAGGTCGGTAAGATAGAATACATTTAATACATTTTATTCATTTTTGTGGTAATATTAGCTGAATAGTTACCGAAGAAGAATATAGCAATATAAGTACAGTATTTTACGAAAAGATGTAACTAAAAATAACAGTGTATGGTGAACTCACATTAAATTCACACATAGCAGAAAAAATTGAGAAAATACGTTTTCTGCAGTTGAATTCAGCTTTGTATAAAAATTCTTTCCTCACAGTTTCTTAAAAAATATTGTAATATTGTAACTAATGCTTATCTTTTATTTAAGAGGCTTGGTACAAGTCGTTTTACTAGGTGGTACACATACATACCTTTACCCTAATTTATCCAATTGAATTAGAACAACCTTCTTGCTGAAATTCTATTAACTAATAATTTTTGGTTTATATTACCAAATATCTAAAACATTGTTGTTTGTATTGTGCCCCACAACGGTTAAAATATATCACATTAAAACAATTTTGTTTAAAAATGAGTACTCAACTAAAAACATTTTTATTTGATTATTTTAAAAAAACTTCATTTTTATTTCTAGGTTTTAATGTTAATACTTTTAAAGATTTGTAAAAGCCTAACTGAATTCTTGGTATCATTACTATCTATACACCTTCATAATAATAAAATATATGTTAATCTTTTAAGACGACTAATAGTTTATTGCTAAATTGAACCTTAAGCCAGCTTTGCATTTTAAGTATCGCTATAACAAAACCTAATGACCCAATTCTGTACAGGAGCAATAAATTCTCCTTACTATTTGAGTAAGGAAAAATTCGGATGGTTTTGATTTGATCCCACCTGACCATTTTGTGGTGATTATGAGATTTGGTTTCTAAGAACAATAATTATAAGAGCATAAAAATAATTGAGGTTATATGTAAACGTTTATTTGATAACTTCTATACTATTTTGGATTTTAAGGAAGTTATCGTACAAATACACATACAAAACAATGTTTTTTAATATTCATTAATATCATTCAATGTCTGTTAAATATTAGGTAAAATTATTACGAAGTTTAAAACCAATTTCGTTTAAACTCCTACCATTACTTCAGTACCAGTTTATATAATTGATAAAATTTTAACAACAGATTGATACAAGTAAATTATTAAAATAAAAACCCGTAAAAACAAGAGTTTTTTCTGGTTTTCATTATATTATGAAAAGAAATGGAGGGATTGTAATAATGTCTAAAATTGTAAAGTAAAACCTTGTTAAGAGTTTATAAGCCCACATTCTTTAATTTCCTTTCTAAGAAAACAGTTTTTATAGGTAAGTTTATCATTAATAAATTAATTAAAATTAAAAACAAATTAAAAGACTACGTATCACACCTACCTGTTTACTTCATAAAATTCTTTTACTTGATATAGATTTATTGACCAAAAACTTCATTAGATCTTTCCTGAAACTTGGTACAGTATCAAGAGATTTAAGTGTTAGTTATAATAAATTGAATACTCTTAGTCCAGTCGAATCTAGTTACCAATATTTTAGATTTATTATAAGGAAACTGAAAGTCACTTTTTTCCTAGGGTTCACATGCGAAACTTCTACATTCCTAAGGAAACTATGCCTGCGATTATATATATTTAAACATATTTTAAAAATATAAATTGATGGTAAGGTTAGAATATGATGTTTCCTAAAAATATCCTTCCAAGTTTGTCTATTTGTCAAATAAAAATATTCACAAAATTTTCTTCCAAATTCCATAACGGAGGCGGCAATCCACCTGCGCATAATGTTACATCATCAGTTGCTGAAAGTTTAAAACATTTCTCAAACTTCCAATTTGGTATGCGACAGAGTTTAGTTTCCTAGTCAACCTGTCACATTGCTTATTGTTATAAAATTCATTCGAATGCCGCCAGTGGAAAAATTAAGTAAACTAAGTAAGTTGATCATTCCGACAAAAACAACGTAAACATTTAAGCCGGCTAAGTAATAAAAAAGGGGATCCAACGCAAGTTCGACTGAAAATATCGACAAAATTCGGGCAAAAACGAAATAACCATCGATAATAAGGGAGAATTCCACGCTAATTATAAAAGGACGTTGTACATTTCGTGTAGTTTAGTTTAGTTTATATTGAGAGTGAATTGTAACGATAGAAAATAAATAGTGGACGATTTTTGTGTATATCTGTGTTAAATTTCATTTTGAACCCACGGAATTTATTACAGCTTAACAAAAGTTAGTCAGTCGTCAACAATGCGTACCAGAAAAATTATTTAGTTGTTAGAAGAAATATTTATACTTTTGTGACTTTGTAAGTCTAATTTGTTATAAGCTGATTATCTGTTATAGCATCTTATTGTTTTTTTTCATGGATTACGAAAGCTCATATTCTTCGAACACATAACACATCTTTTTGAAGGACCAAGTTGGAATTTGTTTGTAACGTATATTCATCTTTATGCGATATTATTATTGAGGTGTCTTCAGTGAATTTTGCTAGAACCGCAAGGCTATCAAGGTCGTTCACAAATAAAACAAAGAATTCGGGGCCATCTATCGATCCCTGAGGCATGCCAACATTACACATAGTAATATATACATATTGTTTATAGAAAATTAAATATTGAGTTATGAGATATTCCCTTCACGCTATATTTATGTAATTTATCTAATTGAATTGGATTTTAAAGTTGATGCAATCGAACGCTCTCCATGAGGAAGACAGTCGGAACTTTAACGAATTTTCTGCTAAATTATATCGACTACAGCTTAAAACCTATTACTTAAGTGATTACATAACTGGTTTGCTAAAAAAATGTCACTTAAAAATCTCTATAGTTTGGAATAATACTTTATTTTGGGTATGGAAGCAACTGTAATTTTTAGTTTTTCTGTAACATTTATTTGGGTTAAAACTAAACTTAGTTATGAGAAAACCGATAGACAAATTTGCTACCTTTTTTCATACTTTTCATTGGCAGACAAAAATAAAAACTATTTTTTGCAAATTTACCGTGATATTCTATCTTTCGGTTATTTTTTTGGAATACTTTCAACTAACTCGTATTATATCCAAAATGGCAAACAATTTAAAATCTCGGCAATACACACATTTTTTGTAAAATGAACATTTAATTCCCAAACATTCGATGAAGTTGCTTCTGCTCTTATTATTACCCTCACTCCCTATTTAAAACCGAAAAGATCAAATACAAAACGTCCCTATGACAAATATGTGAGGTTCTCAAAGCAGCTCCATTTTCATTGCAGAACCATTATATCAAATATTGAAGTATCACCTAAAAATTAAATAGCAGAGTGCTTTGAGAACATTGTGTACTACAAAACTGACTAATAAACGACTAAATACTTGGTCGAGAAGATTTAAATTTAAAATGAAATTCACCTAAGTTTATGCTTTACCAGATAAGACACCAAAAGACAGTTTGGTAAAAAAAAGGAGGAGTTCCAAAAAGACATAAAGGGAAAACCAGAGCTAACGAACTAAACATGTTAGAAGCAGCCCAAAACCGTTACAGATCTAGAAGTTTTAGGTGCTCTAAATTTATTTACTGACTACTTGTGTATTTTTAAAACATATGTGGATTAGATATAACATTGAACGATTTTTCTACTACGGGGCTCTCTGTTGTACCTGCCATTATCACTCGAAGTTAAACATAGTTATCTCAAACGGTAAAAATATCTGATCTACAGAATTTTTGAACGGGATTAAAGTTTCTAGTTATCAAGTAGGCTCGTGGAGCCAAAATGCTGGATTGATCTCGGTTTCACAGTTTTCTCTTATTAATATTGCTGATTTGAATTATTAAACTACACACCTATTTATTTGTTTATAATTGATACTACACGTATCTAAGCTCATTTAGTCATAAAATATATGTACATTACTACTGGATGTCATTTTCTTTTATCGCTATTGATGTTAGCCGCTCTGAACAGTTCTATTGTTGGAAATGGAAATGCGTTTGCTTCCAGGTCCTCTCTTGTTGTTAATTTTGCCTGACAAGATCAGCAGCACCGGGGGAGGCAATGTCATGCTTCAGAGGGGGAGGGCGATCCTATACTAAATTTACCTAAATCTAATTAAAAATCCAGATTTCTTGGACTATTATATTAAAAATAGCCATTCTTCTAGGCTCTTGGAGTTAAGATTAGCTCGTTTTAATCGCCCCCTTGCCCATGCCAGTATGTTCTATTACGCATTATATGTCCAACATAAGCCGCTTTCCTGCATTTAATCACTTGAGAACTTTTCTGCTTTTCCTGAGTTTTTCTAGAATAGCGTCATTATGAATGCTTATAATCTCTTACAGATGTTGTTGGTCAGTTTTCAACTTTCTGCATCATATAAGAATACAGAGAAGATGCAGAATCACATAACACTGATTCCGTACATTTATGTTTAAAGAGACATTAAAAAGAACTTTTCACAAGCGACTAAATGCATTTCTAGCCTCATATCATGTTTGCCCTAAATAATTGCTCATTATAAATGAATGCACCAGTACTGTAAGATAATTAAAACCCTATTATGTTTTTAACAAGAAGTTCACAATACGTTTTCTTGAAAAAAGATCGCATTACACAATTTCTAAGATTCCCTTAAAATCTTTTCGTAATATACCTGTCTCTGATAATTATTCCACCTGCTTGAATAGCCTTTTTCGGTTCCTTTAAAAGGTAGAGAGTTCACTTTATTTCAGTAAAACCCTCAATTAAAGCATCTCATGTTATTAAAATCAGGAAACTGTTTAAGGCAAAGGGAAAGTATGAACAGACGAACATCTATATGTGTATTTATTATTCAAGGTGCACACCACCTTCTTCTTCGGAATAAATAAGTATTACGAAGGGATCATTACTTTATATCGTAGGAATAAGATTTTAATTTTGTATGTAAGTACTGAACTTAAAAACTGGTTCAATATTGAAGAAAAAATAATTATATATATATATATATATATATATATATATATATATATATATATATATATATATATATATGCGAGGGTGAATCAAATATGAACCGGACTTTTCTGTTTCTCGCCCTGTAGGTAATTCGAGTGGTGTGACGTCTCGATATATGTTAGGTAGGGAAGTCAAGAATCATCGGTTTGGCGAGGCGTAGTCGATGCGCTGTTAGTAGCATTATGTCAGAACAAGAGGTGCATACGTCTGTTGCGCAACGTGTTGTTATAAAATTTTTGGCGCGGGAGGGCGTTAGACCGTTTGAAATTTTGTGTCGACTATCTGCACAGTTCGGCAATAAAACACTTTTAAGGACCCAAGTGTACGACTGGCACAAAAAGTTTTCAGATGGCCGAGAGACAGTGGAAAATGAGCCTCATGCACGCCGTCCCAGGACAAGCATCAATGAGGCGAATATCTACGCAATTCGTGAGCTGATTGAAGGCGTACTGCTGACCGATTTTCTGCACGAACACCGTACAATTAATGCTGAGTATTACTGTGAACTACTCCAACAAGTGAAACTTGCCTATCGGCAAAAGAGGCGGGATATGTCTATCCGAAGTGTGATTCTGTTGCATGACGACGCTCGGCCACATACAGCTGCATTGACTCAAGGAAAATTGAACAAAATGCATTGGGAAACCCTTGAACACCCGCCTTACAGTCCTGATTTGTCGCCATGTGACTACCACATGTTTGGGCCACTTAAAGAAGAACTGGGAGGCCACCACTTTGAGGACAACGAAGGTGTAGAAATGTTTGTGCGTAATTGGTTATCGACACGACCAGTTTCATTCTTTGAGAAAGGTATTAAAAAACTTCCGATTCGGTGGGAAAAATGTATACATAAGAGAGGAGACTATGTAGAAAAATAATATGTATTAAAATTTGTATTGATCGTACCAATAAAATTTTTAAAACAAAAGTCCGGGTCATATTTGATTCACCCTCGTATATATATATATATATATATATTATATATATATATGTTAGATTATAGTCCTTCATGGATGGAACAATGTGATTTTATTTGTTGTATCTGGTGTACAACCGTTTTTCGGTTTGTGCTCTGAAAAGAACATTTTACCTGACGTTTCGCCAAAATCTGATTTCGCATTTCCAAAAGTTGAAATCTGAAAACAGAATTTGTTTTTTTTTGAGTGACATAATTTTTGATTCAAGAATTATAGTCGAAAGATATTTTTTTTAGGAATGGGGTTCAAGTGGTCCCTCACTGAAAAAATATTGACTCCTTAAATAGTCCTGCTATATTATTGAAATTCTGTCAAACCTTTCTGAAGAATTTAATTGAGACGAAAGAAAAAATTGAGTTGTGTGTTTAAAAGTTTCAAGTAAATTTTAAAAAATCACATGTATCAGGGTGTACACTATTCCTGAAAGAGTGAAAATGATTGATGATCAACATTATTTTATAACTTGTGTATGTGGGAACAGGCGCAGATTTGTTCAGTCAAAGGCATGATGATAGGCATGTTTTTGGTAAAATCTCTTCGAGCGAAACTACGAAAAAATGGTTTTGTTCACATGAAAATGCGTTATAAATGAATCTGTCGTAGTTACAGTTGTAAAAACACAAAACGTCTTCATTCCGGACGTTTATGCCACTTTAAGACGATTACAGATTACTGCCACAATGGTCGCTAGTCAGGAAAAGTCAATTTAAAGGTAGTCATCTACAAGCTCTAAAGTTAGTAATCAGTTAGGGATTCTGGCTTCTGCTAAAACAGCGGTAGTATAGTCATCCACAGTATTATCAATGGCAAACCAATACACACTATATTTGATATGGGTGTTACATTTGGTGGCACAGATTTTAGTCGAGTTTGTTTCAAGTATGGACCTCATTAGCCGGTAAGGATTCACTTTTAACACGAGATACAATGTACAATAATCTCAAGGCTTCAGGGAGAATTTCTGTAAAATCCTTATTTAGAAAATACAAAGAGATAATCAAGACGGATTAGAATTTGGTTAAATAGAGATAGTGATAAGGAAAGTGTTGAACAAATTTTTTGAAATTATGGTCGTCTATCCAAGAGGTTTCCACGATGACCGCGTCAAGCCTATTGGAGATGACTGGAGGTCGAAAATGATTTGTTCAGGAGGCATTGGTGGAAAATTGGGCAATGAACAGAGTCATAGCAGTAGTAGACGTTAAGCACGAGAGTGCTAATGTCTTCGAACGGTATATCTCTAGAAAGAACCATACTTTTAAAAGGTGTCCTAGCAACAACCTCCTAACAAGATAGCAGATGGTGTAAATCAAGTAGGACAAAGGAAGAGTGTTGATCTAGATCAACTAGCTGATTTTCAAGATGATAATGAGGCAGTTCGGGTAGAGTTGAATCAATGGATCAGTGTTACGAATGACGTCTCTGGCACGCTTCCACGTGGAATTTAGCAATGTAGAAAATTCAATGAGCTATATAAATACAGAGGAGTGTTGTACATGGGGGTAGTTTAATAAAAAAGTAGTTTTATATAATTATTGAATGGAAAAAAAATCATCCAAATTCCAGATATCGTTTATAGAAACTTTAGAGAATAAGTGACATCCTCTAAGTATAAGTAGACTAGTTTCAGTCCTCCAAAAAAAAACTCAATCCTATAAACCAAAGAAATAAATTTTAAATAATCATGAACTTAATCAAAATACTATATACCAATTTCTCTATTGCCAGAATGCTTATAAACAAGCAGATAGTTCTTATTAGTATTAACAGACATATTAAATTGTTTAAAATATATCAAAAAACACTTTAGAATTCTGTTAATTAATATTTCAAGATAATACTCCAGTCAATGAAGGCAAGAAACGGTAATTCTGGGTAATTTGTCGAAGCAGTAATGATTTTCCTAAAAATTTGGATTTAATTTCTACTTACCCTCTTCTCCAAAGTTGATCCTGCGCTGAGGGTTGATTTTTTCCCGAGGGGGGGAGATGCTACCCCTCCTCGGGGGTGAAAGATATTATATGAAATAAAACATTTTTTAAAAAATATAACCGACTTCCACCTATAACTAAAAAGCTAAAAATAATTATAACAAAATACAACTCTAGCAAATAAATAACACAATCAATGTTGTCACCCTATATTATTTTAATTTCACATTTTTTCCAACATTTTTATACCACCAAACGTCCACTCCACCCTATATTCCAAGCATCCTGTATATACGGCTGTCTATGGACAACTCCGTCTTATATTTCAATCATCATATAAATGCAACTCCTTCTATCACTTTGTGATTTTGTTTGCTATAACTAAACACCCTGGGTATAAACCGCCTCAAATAGCAGTTTTTAGAGTTTGACATGTGTTGTCACTGAATTTTCTATTAAGCCGGGAGAATGTGATAACCAAAAGCACCGTCTTCGCAAAATGGAAAAATTTTCATTTAAATAGGTATTTGCCTGGTATACAAACAAAACGAGCTTGGTACTCACTGATTTAAGGAGTCGAAAATACTATGCTTTACTACCTATATGCTTGAGATTTACATAGAAAATTTTCAAATTCGCAATTAAAATTTCCAGTGCCTAACATTCCCGCACTATCACGTTGGAATTAAAATATTTATGAGAAAATGTCCCTTATGTCATTTAGATGAAATTTTTGTTAAGAATTTTGGAATTTTTTTCCGATTTTCTGCAAAACTACAAGTTGCACGTCGTAGAAAAGTATATGAGATCACCTAGGGATCTTCCTTAATAGATTAAACGCTAAAGAACTATACACATCCATAAAGAGTTTTCGAAAAATCGTTAGGGATAATGGTCGATTTCCTTGCACCCATGTGTTCATTCATAAATTTCATCACTTTACCAATAGAATTCTTTGCCAAAAGTTTCAACAATCCGGATATATACCCTATTAAACAATATACCATATTCATTCAAAACGGTTCTCCACAGGAGAAGAAATCAGGTAACATACATACAAAAAAAAAGCGACGAATTGATAACCTCCTCCTTTTTGGAAGTCGGTTAAAAAGTGCAGGAATGAATAAATAACTAATTTTCCTTAAAGTGTTTTTTCTGGAAGTCAATTATTTTCGAAATAATCACAAGTGAAAGTATCGATTTAAAAAAAAATTCAAACGGTATTTCGTAAATAACTTTTAAAATATGCACTTTAAGAAAAAAATCATTTGGATCAAAAATATAGCTTATAAAAAAAAAAACAAAAAAAAGTTGGGGTTATAGTTTCTGTAGAACTAATACAAACGAAGTGAGTGTTGAAATTTTGTTTTTATTTGTCAAAACAAAAATTGAAAGGTTTATCGTGAAAAACAATGCACCGTTTGGGAAAATTTTTAACGTGCTTATAAAATCTTTTAATTTGGTTTTCTATAAAAGTCTCTAACATGAAAATTAAGCGAGTCATGACATAAATAAAATGGTTTTTTTTTGTTTTTTGGCAAATAAAATGTACAAATTACCCCCTAAATACCCCTAAATACCCCAGTTGAAATTAATTGCTACCGGTGCACAAATCACCATTGTGTAGGTTTTCTTATAAGCTAAAAGCTCATGTAAATTGAAAATGTATTTAACCCTTATTATTACTTATACAAACTTTAAAGGGTCATATCTAACTTAATTTTTATCCTACAAAAAAAACATAAATTAATAATACAAAACCTACAATTTTGTACTCTACATAATTTTGCCTATTCCTTATAGTTTTTCAGTTATTTTGAAAAAAAGATAATTTTTTGCAAAATTACAAAAATACAATATTCAATTCAGGCTCGAGTTTTTTCAAAACTACTTACTTCAAACCGGGCAAACTTTTTGAGCTTGTTGAAATAAGTAAATCAAGTGATTTGTGAAGTGGTAGCAATTAATTTCAACTAGGGTGGTATTTAGGGGGTAATTTGTAATTATTTTGGGGAAAAAAACAAAAAAACTT
Source organism: Octodonta nipae (assembly GCA_034190945.1). Taxonomy (NCBI): domain Eukaryota; kingdom Metazoa; phylum Arthropoda; class Insecta; order Coleoptera; family Chrysomelidae; genus Octodonta; species Octodonta nipae. The sequence continues at coordinate 110,533,697 of CM067220.1, forward strand.
TATTTATGTCATAACTTGCTTAATTTTAATGCTAGAGACTTTAATACAAAAAATTAAACGTTTTTTAGGCGCTTTAAAAAATATTTATAAGCTTTTCTAGAAAACTGTATTGTTTTTCAGTTATTTGAGGATAAACAATTAAATTTTTGTTCGGACAAATAAATAAAATTTCAACAAGCTGTAACTCCGTTTGTATTGATTCTCAGAATCACAAACCCAACTTTTTTTTTGTTTTTTTTTATAAGCTACATTTTTGATTGAAATGATTTTTTTCTTAAAGTGCATATTTTTAAGTTATTTATCAAAAACCGTAAGAAAACATGTTTTTTTTGAAAAATCGATAATTTCACTTGCGACAAACAAGAAAGGAATTGACTTTCAGACAAAACTTTATGAAAAAGAAGTTGCCTAAAATTAGTTAATTTATTCATTGCCGGACATTTTTTTCATATAATTTTTTTTTAAATATCAGACAGATCAATAAACTTTTTTGTGACATGTTTACAGAAAGTTGACTTTTTCTGTATCTTAACATTATAAAATTCACATGCGTTGTCACAATGTTCGTTTCCTTGATATAACTGAAAATGCGAAATTCTCATGCAGGATGAAGCCCCTTTGAGGTGAAACGAAAAAAAATGCATCAACGAATGCATCTCTCTCAGGCGTTTCCCTTTTCCGATCATAAATAAATAGACATGCATCATCCACCTTAACAACGCTAACAATGATAATAGTAAAAGGTGTAAGTTTAAGACGCGGAAGAGGAGTAGATAGTTGCGGAAGGATTCCGGTAAAAATAGGGTTGCTCGCAGAAATATTTCAAGGGTTGGGCCGTGGGAAAGCAAAGGGTAGCTAGTCGATCGACAATCAGATGTCTGTAAACACCGGCAGCTGCATCTTTCTTCTGATTCCGATGATGATGATGCCGTGAACATGCTTTCGGTTAACAAACCACACCGTGCGGATATACTAAGATATTAATGAGAAAATCCATGCCTCCATTGGATCAGATGAGCCCAGTAGAGATCTGGGACGGTCTATTATGTTATGTAGAGCAATATTAATAACGTGCATTTCGTTATGGGATCCTCCGAACTCTAACGATTTTCTCTTTGATACATTTTTGTAGTATTTTCTTAGGATGGGACGTTATTTAGATACTTATTTTAAAAATAATGGTTTAATGACTAGAACTGTTTTTTATATAAAAGTTATAGTCTAGAAGTTACAGGTTAATTTTGTATATTAATAACTTGATATATAAGAAATAAATATATTTCTTAATTAACTTTCATTGGTTGTATGTAGAGGATTCGATCCCGGTCGATTTTTCTATTCCCTGGATTTCGGGATTATCTACAGTTAAATCTTTAAAAAACAAAATTATACTTTCTTCTGATAAAATTACAAACTAGGCACTTCTGTAAATAATTTATGAAATATTGTCATAATTGCCTAGTTTGTTTTCCTTATTTTACAATAAACTTAAAAAAATCAACTTGTTTAGTTACTATAAAAAAGACTATTATACTAAAAAGATCAATTTTCATAGGTACTGAAATTTTAAAATAAATAGACCAGATACCTTATAAATTACTTATTTAAGCCACGATAATAAAATCTAAGGAATATCAACGCATCCAACGTCTCATCCGCATACTTCTCAATTTGTGGCACAAATATGAAGAGGAAGTTATAGGAATCGTCAATAAATTTTTATAAGCTTTCTCCAAATTACAACCACGTGAAGAACTATTCTCATAAAGATTCATTTCTTGTTTAATGATCTTAGAAAGATAAGTTTCTTTATATACTTCTGGATTTATAGTTTTCATGCTTTTTTCTATTTCGTTTTGGAGCTTTTCTTTCAATGTCAAATAAGTTTTACTAGTTATATGCACAGATTCAATTTTCATGTCATTTTCTTCACTTCATTATCATTGTTTTCCTTCCTTGCAGTTAATGAAATAATATTTTTTTTATTTCTATCGTGCTTGGACTTGAAAATAACTCCTTTACATTACAATCAGTATCCAAATTGTTACTCTCAGTAGTCTCAGTCTTCTCAGTATAAGGATTTTGTAGATAATTTAGTACTCCACTTAACTCATTTCGTCGACGATCTTTCATGCGGTTCAATAAATGTGTCTTTAATTTGGAAGCCAAAATTGAGTCCTTTTCACGTAATTGTTGAAAAATAAACCGGAGTGTCGCATCAGCCTTGCACAGATTGGCATCAGTACAACAAAGTGCTTTTACGGAAGATAACCTCTTAGAGCTACAGAAAATATTTTTCATCTATATTTACTCAGACACATTAATGCATTGTTGTTTTTTAATAAATTCATTAATTATCACCAATTACCAAAAAAAAAACAATACTTACACGACGAGAAGCGGATATTTTCACAGTTTTACACATAACTCGGCACCGGTCGTAAGCAAAAACAAATGAAATCAGCTGTGTAAACAAGATGGCCGTCAAAATGTCAAATGAAAATAAGTGCGTTTCGTTTCATGCAGGTTTTTATTGATTTAAGTAAAAAAAAAATATTTTAATCCCGAAAATCCCAGGATTCTTTAAATTTAATCCCGAAAATTGCCGGATCTCGGGATCCCGGGATCGAATCCTCTAGTTATATGCCAAAAGTGGTGTTTCGATAAAAATGACATTGATGTCAAGATGATGTACATTTTTCTATGAATTAACAATTAGTTATTAATTATAAAAATTAAATATAAATTTATCAACATAATCTATGTGGGTTAAGATTCTATAAATTGCTATAATTGTATTTTAAAGTTTTGGTCTGTTTTAAAAATGCCGTAAATTAATAAAATATATAAATAATATTTTATGCTTTTTAGTCTTTTGCAACTGATTGTAAATATCGTTTCCTTCTTATTTTGGGGTCGGACTAGGACATTTTTTACATCATTCTGCTCAACTGAAAGATTTTAGTCAGCTGAATTTATAACTAGTTCATCTTTTTAGATTTCTGAGATTTTTGATTTATAAACCATTATTAAATCAAAAATATTTCGTAGTCTGGGAAGTTAAAATAATAGAACTGCATATTTTTTCCTGCACGATTTTACCCCACGTGTTAATACTCATCTGGGTTCATTTACAAAACTTCAATTCAGCCATCTAATTCGAATTCGACCTGAGCTCCGGAACTTGTGAGACTCGAGAAGTAGGCAGATTGAGACCCCGGGTTTGAACTAGAGAACTTTACTTCAGTAGTCTATTGAGCCTTGGGGTAGGCACATTGAGGCTCCAATTTTTTTTTGCACATGAGAAGAACACTAGATGGGGATTTCCGAAACAGGTGTTTCGAAATTAAAAATATCTACTGGTTTGTTCAAAATATATTCGTCATCTTGCAAACAAATTTGATGAAATTTGGTAGTTATGTGTTCCCTACTACGGCCAATCGACTGACATTGACGAATTTTTTGCAATCATATCCAACTTTGTTGTTTCTTATGACCGCCATATTGGATTTATACCTCATTGAGTAATAAGTAAAAAGAGCTTTTCAACCATGTATAACACTCCTATCTTTGGATGACAGAATATGTAAATTATTTTAAATACAGTAATTCACTTAGTTGGCTGTGAAACAAAATGTCGTGTTTGTTATGATAGCTATGTATCTATGCGAAACCTTTTTTTCACGGTTATCCGGTTGACGTTTACTATTGTCGGCCTATAGCATTTTCTATTTCTCTACAATTCTATTTCTCTACAATTAACACTTTCCTTATAATGCTTATCCTTATAATGCTACATGTTGACAAGAGGGCGGCCTTCTGTATTTGGTATTTTATTAGGGACACATGGTATACCGTGTGGATAATTTATCTTATGACGAGGTAATGCCTCGAGTGCCAGTCTAAACAGAAATTTACTTTTTTCGACCAGAAGTGATGGTTTTAAGGGACCATTTATTACCTTGTATTTCAAAAGAAAAATAAACAAACCTTTTTATTCTAGCCTGTTTTTCTATCCAATGCGTATTTTGGCCAGAAATTAGCTCTAAATGGTTATTAGTACTTTATTTTGAGGCAAAGGAAAAAGGCCGAACTCTAAAAAAGTTTCACATAAGAATTGTAGGGTTTCAAATTTAGCCCATATTACAACTCCGATCGGAAGTGTTTTTTTAATGTAAGCACCCAATTTTGTCGTGGATTTCGAAAGATAAATTTAAAAAAACTCAACCTGGAAAAATATGAATCCAATCGAAAAACGTAAGAGTTTGTTTCTCAATTTTCTTCCGAAATTCGATGTAAAATTGAGTACATCTATTAAAAAAACCCTTTATTCGAAATATGGGAATCCACTCCAGAGAGTAATTTGTCACAACCATTAGTTATTCAAACTTTTTAATTACGAATCAGACCACTAAATAACAGTCATAGTATAAAAAAGTTAATGTGGGTTTGCTAATGGTAAAATGTAGGCAGATTCTCGGACCTACAAATTCCCTTTAACCAGGTTTTTCCTGAAAGAAGTTGGTGGCTACACAATTTTTTTGTTTGGCTAAATCCAAATCTATAATGGATTCTACTAAACAAAGTAAAACAAAACTACTACTACTACTAAACTCTCATTTTATAGACCATTATTTTAGGACAAGGTTGTCCATCGAAAGCAAATTCACTTGTAGTTGAGGAAATAAAGCACAAAAATAAGCCTCATTGTCGATTTTTTTGTATAGTAAAATGGATCGAAATGCAGTTTTTTGCGTTCAATTCGTGAAAGCCCCTACAAAGTTGGTGACCATATGTGATATATTTTTAAAATTTGCCCTGGGCAAAAGAAAAATGCATTTTTATAACTGCATCTCGCAGTGGTGACTGGTAATTATAATTCAGTAAATAATAACGGAAATGGGTCCAATTTTGTTAGGCCGGGGTTGCTGAATATGAATATGGTAGGGAAATGAAATTCGTAGTACTTGGTGCCCAAATGGCTGGTGTTAACATTAGACTATGGGTCAAATGACATTTTTACAATATCTATAAAGTCTTTTTCCCTATTGTAGGGGTGAAAAGGAACATCGAATTTGTTTATCTATTGTTTATGATATATCTCCAAGGGAAATGACATATTGACAACTATTTCTCTAATACCGTAGGGTAGTCAATCTAGATTAAGGAAAAAATTATCAAACTGTAGAGTGGAAATAACTCTAGCAATTATTCAATTTATTTTTATCAACATAATAAAATAATTATAGATGTAAATACATTAAATCAAATAAATTTTATCCTTCAACACTTTGCATGATCTGATATACCTTGATTACTTGGTTATTTATCCACAAGGAAACGTACCTTAGTGGAATATTGTGTAGGTTTTAGTCAGCTAAGTTAAGGGGGTTTAAGTAAGTAAATACTTCATGTGTGTCTTTATCGAAATAAGTACTGGCAACGGTGGTGTCAGGTATATCTACTTGATACGTGAGTACAAAACCTTTATCAAATATAGTAACGGATTATTAAAGTTGGCACAAAGTATTCCTTACATGGTGGTCGGAATCGTGAACAGTACCAACAAAAACACATCACAATATATTTTGGCAATTTATTTATTTTCATACTTTTCTACGGGTGGAAGTACCAAAACCGAACCATCATTAATATTTCAACAAATTTTCATTTTTTGCTACTCGTACAGCAATAATACTTGTAGCTGATTTTAATTCCGGAAGCATGGAGCAAGTTTCCGAATACTCGTTGGTGGCCATCGCTGATCCAAAAGTGGAAAACTTGCAAATTAATATTTTTGACGGATTACGACCTGTTCAAGATGCCAAATTCTATAAAACAAAAGGGATTATGAGCTTTTCTATAAAAGTAGTTAGTTGTGATTCTGTGACATGTTTCTGGTTTGATATACAGTGACTTGACTTAATCTGTTGACTTTTGTTGTTCTTTTTACCTATATTGTTTGTATTTTTTTGCTTCGGTTTTGTATGTGTTTCAATTTGTGCAACTTATTTGCATATTTTTTCTTATTGTTTCTCTGAACTATGGTTTTTCCCTTATTGAATAAGCAATACAACCAGTAATTACGAAATCTATTAGCTTGGTCTACAAAAACTGGTAAACTAAAATCAGTACCTACACCTAATGAAGTGAACATATTCTTTACTAGATTCTTTAACTTTAGAAGTTTATCCATTTCCTCTGAATTGAGATCATTTTTAGTAACTATCCGTTAATGAGACTTAGGCATTATTTTCGAGTTTCCTCCGCAAATTTAAGTCTGACAGTGAAAAGAGACAATGCAAATGGAATGAATTAGAACTCGACAAACGTTATAATGGGTTGAACATTCTTCGTGTGTTATGCACCAGCTTGTGGTGAAAGAGCTGGAGGAACACAATAACAAAATATGTCGAAAAAAGCTGTTGGCTTTCATCATACAATACTGAACAGTAAAAAATCAATAATGGCATTTTTTGAACAAACTTTCATTTAGTTAATAACAAAAAAGTAAACACAAGTTTATTCTAACAAAAAACCTTCCACTTTTATCTTAATTAAAAAAATGTGGGGGTTCTCAATTCGTCATATATCGAGTCTGTGCACTTAAGCTGGGATTATATGTAAATTTTTTTTATTATTCCCAACATGTCAATCGTCATAAAAGTTTTGCAAATGTATACGAATATCAAAAATATGTCTTGCTTAAGAGCAGCTTATTTGTGGCGAAATCGCAAATTAATTGGTGGTGAAAATAAAATAGTTTTAGTTTTAGTGGTCAGTGTTTTATTTTTTACTGCAGTCAGGTCTTAAAAAACTGATAAGCGACTGTAGTAGTCCTGTCCTCTTTATCAGAGTCATTGAATGGTTGATTTATATACTTTCAAATCTTAAAACTTCATATTATTTACTTACATATGTATGTAAAAAAGTTTATTGCCGTATAAGTAAATTGTATATTTCTTGTTAGAATAAACGATTATTTAAAAAGAGCGGAAATGAAGGATTCTTAAATTATATATTTCTTATTCGCCATGTGATGTGATTAATAGCACCTGACTGTAGCTAGATTTTGGAATTCAACAAATTTAAGTTCAGATATTGGGCAAAAATCTTAATTGGCAATTTTGTGTTCTAAGTATGACCAGTTTTGTTTATACTGATATCCTATTAACAACTCTAAGTTTGCTATGCTCAACTTTCTTATTTTTTAACTAATCTCCTTAACATAAAATGTGTAAACCATGGATATTTCAACATAATTTTGAATGTACCAACCAAGTAAATAGATAGAGCTATACGATTCAATACATGAAATAATAAACAAATCTGACAATAACCATTTTCAGTCACAATTAGTTTAGTGTTTATTACTTAATATGTGGCGTTTGTTACTATTCCACCCCTCGGTAGAAAGCAGGCTTTGATCTCGTACGGAAATCATGTTTTTTGTAAAGGAAATGAAATAATATACCGGTTCCAAGTGCACTGCTTCATCCCTTTTGAATGAATAGAGGACTACTTCCTGTCACTCAACAATATACGAAATGGTGTTCAAAACAGGTTAATTCCTTTGCAATTTAGGGACAACTGGCTGGCTTAATAGAAATAATAATAATCAAACCTGTTTCATGAAAAAAGTCTCGTCGCAGAGGAGATACGTAAAGTGTATTCCATACGTGGGACATTTTATTCTGCAATTATCTCTTAGTTATTTTAAAAGTCTAAGAAATGAAATAAATAGAGTGTAAAATCGATTATTGACAATGATGTAGTTGGCTCTACCAATATGGACTATGATAGGAAGAAGGATATAACAGCAAATAATGACTTTCTTCATACCAATTATATTAGCGACAAGAATTGTTTCAAAAACCAAGAACAAGATATGTTTTGTCTACTTGGTATTTTTTTTCTTCTCACAGAGATTTCTAAAACACAGACAAGTTAAGAAATTGAGCATCGAAGTGTGCTAGCTTATAGAAAAGCTCTCACGAACTGGGAACAAAGATTGTCTGTATTATCGATCCTGCCAGGGACTTTTTCTATTGCAAGGCAACTAGTGTTGCGAGCCATTTCAACAAATTGCCCTTGCACATTTTGTTTCTCAATTATTATTAACTATTTTTCAAACAACACTGTGCGGAGTGGAAACCTGAATTAACAATCAAAATAGCAATTTAGATCCTCACTCATTACGACACTACTTAACGGGATATAATAATTATTAAACTCAATTATTTATACTTGATGGTGTCGCTTACAAATTCTTATCTACTTTGTTCCTCTTGTCTTGTCGTCTTGAAAAATGTCCTGCTTATTTCTGTGTCAGAAATCTAAATCATATATATTAACTAGATCTTACTACTTACCTAGTGTTGGTTCTCTCGTCGTCATTCCCGGAATGCATCTTTCTATACACTTTTGTGTAATTTGAAGATTTTATGCAATTTCAGTTTTCAAAATCCACGTTTCACAACCATGTGTTTGTAGTTGTGAAATACATTCACATGACTAGTATTTTAGAAGAATATTGATTTTTTTCCGAATATCATCTATGTAAGTTTGTTCCATCTATGCAAACCTAAAGTCCCTTGTAGTTCTAGTCTAACATCCGAAAGTCACTTTCTAATTCAGCTGTGAATAGCTTTGGTGAGACATGATATTTATCTAAATTCTGGCTTATCTATATCTTTTTCACTTCTTATATATGGTGTGAAATGCCTTCTCGAAGCTTAAGAATGCCAATTCACATAATATTTGATATATTTGATATTTGGTGGAAGTGGTAATTTCTCGATTTAAAGTGCTGTTCTGACGTTCTTATAACACTTCCAATTGTATAAAAATACAGTTTTGCACCAAAAAAAACATCAAAGCTTTTTTTTTAATTTCTAATCCACACCATTTCAACAAATCTAAGTTATCATCTTCATGCAGTAGTTTGGTTTACTCCATGACAACTTAGAGTTGTTGAAACTGCGATGAGTATTGTAAATAAAGGTTTGGTGTCAAGATGCAAAACTATGTTTTATACATTTGTGGTACAACAAAGATTCCACATTATTTCCAGTAACACTCTTAATATTCAGTTACAGATTATCTCAGTTCTTCGTTACAATTTGTTATATTTTCTACAATCTCCTATTTTTTTGTTGTCTTGCAAAATTCGGTGTGTTCTACACGTTAGGTGTTTGCTATTCTTTTCAATTCCATTTTTGCTTCATTTGGTATCTTAGTTGTAAGCCTCCTCCTGTATTTTTCGCACATATCAGTATTCATTACTCTTCTTTCTAACTTTTTTTTTCTATGGTTATCGGATATTCTTTCTGGTGAAGTTGATTCTTTCTTATTAAAAATAAATGTGTGTCGTGAGATTATTTAGCGTGCTTACATCTTTTATTGTCTTGACTGACTATTTGGAGCTTACCAGATGTACTTTCTCTTGGAAATATTTCTGAGAAAAAGTTTGATATTTATATATTGTCACAACTTTTACCAATATCTCTCCTCTTTCGTTTCGTTTTCGAAAGTGATAATGTTAGTCTAAATGTAATGGAAAATGTTCCAACCCAATATCGTCTTTTCACCTCAATCCCGAAGGAAAATGAACCCAACAATCATTTGTAGTAAAGCTTAACAAGTCCCTTCATCTCAATTCCGAACGAAATATTCCCGTATGTAAAGTTTTGACAAGTCACACTGGAGAGACAGAACCCTCACCTTCTCTATTTGCTTACCAGAGTCATCAGGATGACTGGATTTGGCTCATAGACCAATCAATAGAGCAAAAATTAACTGACAATCTGTAAAAAATACTATCAGGATACCGACTGTACCATCACATTAAAAAAGAATCCTAGCGATATTTTGCTATGTTTTCCACTCGCAACTATGGTTTTTTACTTTGTTATAAACAATTGAAGCAAGAAAATTACGTTTTTTTTCTTAACATGTTTATAAAATCAGAAATAATAAACTAATCTCAATGGTGTCAAAAGGTCAATTGTAAAGCATGAAAATACCAATGAAATGAGCCCAGGCTCGATCCGATTGGATCATTAGTAACAGGGAAAAAGAAAAAATACTGAAAAATGTAGCATTTTTAAAAAAAAATCGTATCTTCGTCACTTTAGAAGCTGTAGAAATGGGCTTTTAGGAACTGATAGTAATTTACATCTATTTTATGTATGCCAAAACCAGATGCTACCGGTTTATTAGTTTTTGAACAATTTTGATATAAACTTTTTTGTACACTATTTTTGCATTATATCTCCATGCGTCATAGATAATCAAATTTCAATTTTGGAAAAAGTTGTTGAAAGTAGAGGTGTCATTCTACAAAGCCTCTATTCTCATTTTTCACTAAATGTCTGTGAAATATCTGAAAAATGTTAGCAAACATGACAAAAAATGGGCGAGCGTATGAATGTATCCAAGGAGTGGGGGAAACACCGTTGTTGAGGGGAAGCGTATAGTAATATATGGTAGAGGCACATATATAGATCGTTTTAATATTTAAAATCCTCATAAGTAAGAATTTTTCTAATGACCGCTCTCTTTCGATGTTCCGTAAACCCAAAATCCACAAATTAAAGCAAATAGGAGAAACCATTTACATATAAATATATTAATAAACAAACAGTTCTCATTTGATATAATAAAATCGAACAAATCACTCTGTATAGAAGATTTTTTTAACGATTTAATTCTTTCACCATCTGTCAGAGTGACAGTTACTGTCGATAATAATTATTGTTAGCAGTTCCCCTCAACAACTGTGTTCCCCCACTACTCGAACACATTCATACGCTCACCAAATTTTGGTCATTTTTGCTAACATTTTTCGTATATTACACAGACATTTAATGAAAAATGAAAATAGAGGCGTTGTAGAATGATACCTCTACTTTCAACATCTCTATTCTGAATTGATATTTGACGATCCATGTCGCATGGAGACACACTGCAAGAATAGTGGACAAAAAACTTTAGATCCCAATTATTCAAAAACTAATAAACCGATAGCGCCTGGTTTAGTCAAGCATAAGGTAGATATCAATTACTATCAGTTCCCACAATCCCAGTTCAACAACTTCGATAGTGACGGAGTTATGATAATATAAAGAAAACCGCTAAATTTTCCTGTACTTTTTGTTTTTCTCTGTTACTAAAGATCTTATCGGATCGATCCTGGTCTCATTTCATTGGTATTTCCATGCTTTACACTTCACCTGTTGACACTATTGAGATTAGTTTAGTATTTTTCATTTTATAAACATGCAACGAAAAAAAACGCAATTTTCTTGTTCCAATTGTTTATAATAAATTAAAAAACCATAGTTGCGAGTGGAAAAGGTAGCAAAATATCACTACAAATCATTCTTAATGTGATGGCACAGGCAGTATCCTGATAGTATTTTTTGCACGAAAAAATCTCTATTGATTGGTCTATCAGCGTTTCGGGTGAAATTCTAGACTGTCGCATGAACCATATAATATAAGAATACTACCTGCTACCTGATCCAACTTGAGCCTTTTGAGGAGATCAGGACTATCATATTTAATTCTATTAGTTTAACTATACTTCATACTGTTTTAACCGACGATCCAGTAGCACTAAACTCATACATGAATGACATATACAAGACATGAGCTAAAGCAACCCGAACACCACTATCAAACCTGATAACCACACAGCCTTATGATCATGAGACATTCCCTCCTTACCGACTAGTAACTATAAATATACAAAGTCCAGATTTTTAGATTCAGTTCGGTCATCTAGTGAGAGTTGGGGACTACCAGGATTGAATCCCCGAGTTAGATCTTGATTTGAAAGACTAGTCAGCATTCTAGTGAGATTTAGGAAGTAGACGAATTAAGACCTCGATCTAGATTCTGAGACTCTGTCCAGTCAGTTTTCTTGGGAATAAACTGGTAGATTCTGTAACTAATTCAGTTAATTTTTTTCTATTTATAATGGAAAGCATTAGGAGCAACATTAACAATTATATTTTAATTGACCTGATATTTGTACTAACAGCAACAGAAATTCAACGCAAAATTCACATTTACCATAGGCTAGGATTAATAGGAATAATATTGATGAACCATTGGCAATGTCCACTAAGAAGAAACTGAAATAACTTAAGACAACCAAGCAATGATTATTAAAGCTTAAACTTAGGTTAGGTTATAACAACAAGTACACAAATACTTATATTAACTAACAATTTTATGGAACATATTGAATTACTTCCAGAGTCATAACTTTATAATTTATTGTAAAAATTGAATCTCATTTTCATTGCAAATAAAACAATATTGTAACACTTGTTGCCAATCTGCGATTAAAGGCCGTTTCAAGCAACTAGTGATGACCTGCTACAACTGTCAACCCTCTTCCGATGCCAAGAGGTCACTACCCAAAATAACTTTAACATATGAAATGCGAAGAAAGAAGTAAACATCATGTGAAATTGTACCCTGTTTATCGTTTTTAGAAAAAGAACAATAAATTAGTTAAATTATTGTTATTTTAGTTACGATAAACAGATATACCACATACAACATTTTTTACAAGTAATTTTCGTTTTCTCTGTTTATGTTATTTTAGTAAACAGGAACTAAAACATTCTGGAACAAATAACTACTAATTGTTTTCTGAAGCATATATGTGGCAATTTCTGGTCTAATGCCATCAAAATCTGAATATAAGATAATAATTTTAATGATATTGACAACGAATTTTTTAAAATAATGACATCAAATTTTTTAAATACGTTTTTGGGTTATGTTGAGTATGATATACACAGTATGCATACATTAAAATACCATAATATTTTAGTGGAGAATTAAATATGTCCACGCATTACGCTAAGGGATAAGTGAATCTACTCCACGCTTCAAGGTTTACTGAATCAGTGGTGTAGTGGACATTTATTATTAAATATTTTTCTGGAATATACAAATTCTAAAATAAATAAGTATTTCAGTTTGTAGGCAATTAAAATTAATTATTTGAGGGGTGCCAATTTAAAAACTTACAATGTTCACTAAACAAAAGAAAGTAGAAAAATGCTTACGAGTGAATATACATATACAACAATAAAAAAAGTTGAGTGCACGCCCTTACTTGTAATAAAAATCTGCTAATCAAAACTGTAATATGACATTTTTTTGTTGAAACGGCATTAGTGTGAAAAATAAAGGGTTGGTGTTAAAAGTACAAAAGATTATGTTTATTTATCTATTTGTTTTTGTAAGTTTACGTAGTCAATAAGAACATTTAGGAGAGGCGAGTAAGAATTTAAAACCTTTATATGAATTAAGATAGAGAGTCATTCAATTATATAAATTATACCCGCTGAACAACAGCAATGAAAATAAACAAGAAGAAAACGAGTAGTATATTAGTAGGTACTAATGTTCGACTTCAGGAAAATAAGCGCATACAGGTTCCGAATATGGACCTGCTCCATGCATTTGCATTTACCTCTTATGTCCTAGTTTAAAATTCCATGTCAAAATTATCAGGTTAGAATTATAGATATATTTGAATATGTTGGTGTAAGATATAATGTTCGATATTTCAGAAATAAACACACAGAGATTTCCAATCTGAAGTCGTTCCATGTTTCCACTAACATCATATTTTATACGGGGTGTGCCATAATGGGTGTGGATCTAAGATTGCGCTTATACTGATGTACATTTTAAAAATCTGCCTCCAGAGGATAAGGAGTGGTAAGAAATGCCAACTAACAATAATTTCACTGGAGGTCCGAGACATATGCAAGGTGAGAAATATTAAAGTTGCATTTGTTTAAATAGAACTCCCTATATATTATTACATCTTTGAATCATACTTAGTATCTAAAACGTGCTTTTTATTGTACCAGATATTTTGAAATAGAACTCTCACATTATTTCTTTTTTTTTTAGTTATGCGTATCTATTCCCACTAGTTTCTTCAGAAATGAAGAAATCAAAGTGATTTATACCAATTTTTATTATTCACAAAATATTTTTTATCATAGAATGTGAAATTTCATTGTTTTGCTGACAATTTAAGATATATTTTACAGTCTTTTAATACATTCGTTCTAATCCAGATTTCCTTTTTACTGCAGAATTTGTTCACACCCAGAAGTCAAGTTGGTTATGGAAAACAGTATGGTTCACTATTTATTCTTTATTAAATAATCAAATAAATAAACAAAAATTACCAATAACTTGGCAAATAACAAAGTAGATCGGTAAATAAATAATGTATAACAACATAAATAAGATAAAATGGTGGTCCTTTTTGAACGTAAATCTGAATTCTTTAATGAAAAGATTTCTGATCCCTCATTAATATTTCTTGTGTCATAGTTGCGAAAGCCTTCCTTATTTTTATTTTCATATATTCAGTTGTCATTGGTTCTTCAGTGTATACTCTTTGTTTAAAGTACTCCCCCAGAAAAAAACAAAGGTAATTACGTTCGATCATTTCGCTGGCTAAAGTTTTGGTCCATGCATTCCCATCCATTTTAATGGCATGCTTAATTAAGCCATGCAGACACAACACAGGACCGGTGAGTATGTGTCTATGTCAGTATCTCCTGTTATTAAATAAAAAAATGTTAAGTTATTTTTACTTAAAATAGCCAATTTAGTCAAATTTGACTTAAAACAAGTGTGCCATGGACAACTGACAGTTAGTGAAATTGTTAAAAAGCAAATTTGTTGATTTAATTTATTAGAAGTAAAATCAATCAACTTCTGATACCGCACATTTAAAAAAACATTGTGAATTCTGTTAATATCATGTGAAACTATTAATAAGATAGTGCATCAATTAATAAACAAATAAGGAAACAATATAATAAAAATTGGACACCTTATCTAGAAGTGAAACAAATGAAACATATGTCAAATTAATTGATAATAGGTTTGAACAAATTCAAATTAAATTGGAATAAATTGTCTATATTATAACACTGAAATAAACCCACAATTAAGGGGCCGCTTAGAATTATCTAATTTTTAGAAAATAACAATTTTCTCTCTCAGATGGAAAATGAACAAAACAGACTTTCTACATTTAAAGACACTTCCTGATCCTAACCATATTTATGAAGTGCTTCGTTTTTTCAAATAATATGTTAAAGGGACTTTGTATAGTATTATAATATATCAACAAGTTTTGCAAAAAACTTAAATCTATATATTTATAAAGAAAAAATCAGTTTTAACAGGAAACTTACATAAAATCAAGGTTATTAAAAAAGACAAAACCCAGGTTCATGAAGAGGGTGAAAAATAAAAGAATTAATTATAAATCAAAATTAAATAAAAATCGGATTATTATGACAGCTATATTAGTTTTCTCATGCATTTTCGTAAATAACATAGACTAGAAACCTTACTAGATTGTGATTAATTAACTAATTGACTTTAACATTTGAAATGTCTTTAAAAGTAAGTTTAAACATTAGTATCTACTGTTAAAGATGCTTTTTTATGTTATAACAGTTTTAACTTATCAATTAACATAAATAATAGGCGTTGTAAAAACTAACAATCCATTTTTCTGAAGTAAATGTTTTAATATTTATGAAAAGTTCTTGTTATATGACTTGTAATAAAATTAAATCCGCTCAAAAGGCATATTTAAAGAACCAATATTATTTCTCTTTTCAAAGTTCTATGTAAAATAAATAGTTATTGGACTTAAATATAATCGTCTTTTAGTAAACTAAGCGGCTTATAGTTTTATTGGTGGGTCCTATGCACAGTAATTGCACCGAAACCCTATGATAAATTCTTAAACCTTCTAAAAGTATTGTTAATGTTATTAAAATTTTTATATTTATACTAGAACTGAACCTTTTGCTTATTTTATTGTTCTTGAAGAGTGTCGGTTAAAATTTTTGCCATGTTTTATGTAAATTATATTTTATAATGTACATAGTTTTTTAAAATGTAATTGTAAAACATTTAGTGCAGTTAAGGCATACCCAAAATTTAGTTTGTTTTTTACATTGGAAAAATGTGGGTAGTATCTTAGAAAATGGAAATTGTGTCAAAATTGAGTATGGACATTTTTCCATGTTTTTCCTCGATGATCGAAATGTTGAATATTAATTGCTTTTTTGAACTGTAACATTTTCCTTTACTTTCTAAGACTTCGATCAATGTGTTAAATTTTGTTGACCATTACATTTTTCCAATTTTCACTCTTTTTTGACCATATAGATACCAAAATACACTGCATAAAAAAGGGGAAAATAACAAAAATTCACTAAAAAACATCAAAAAGGCGTTTTTGCTACGTATCTGTTGTTCCTGGATCCCTACAATTTAGACGGTGTTGACTTTAGTAGTGTTAAATTTTATACAATTAAGATTAATCAAATAATTCTTTTGGGTAATGGTATCATGGATGGGTACCGATCATTACACGAAAAACATTAAGGATGAAAAATATAACTTAGATAGCCTTTAACATTTGACTAACAAATACTTCTACCAAAAAATCTATTACCTATGTTTTGTTAATGCAAAAACCCAATATCGAATTATGTATAAGGTATTATACAGCATTAGAACAACTTCAACAGAAACCCTTGGGCTATAAGAATATTTAAATAGTGATCAATATTAAAGAAAAAGCTAGTAAATGAGAAAAAAGAGGAAAAAGAACTAAGATGGCAGAACGAAAGCGAGAATAGTGTACAGAAAATGTCAAGAGAATCCTAAATTGGAGGGAGCAAAGGAGCAAATAATGTAAATTATAGACAGTAAAGAGAAGGAAAAAGAATATGGGAAGAAATACAAAATGCCAGCGTTTGTGAGGGTGTGATACACTCAAATTTTGTCCAAAACTTAAAGAAACGAAAGAAATTTGAGTTACACTAGGGAATACAATACGAGAGTCAACAAGAGTTTTAGACAAGGATGCTGCATTTCGCCAGCTTCTTAAACTAATAGGAACAAGAAATATAGTGAAATGGGCATTCTAATAGATGAATACACTTAGCTACACATACTCTAGTTGGCAGATCAAGTAACATGTTAAATGTCATAGAATACATGGCACACAAACTGAGAAAATTGAAAGTTCAGATGAACTTAGAAAGGACGAGAAGACCCGGTAGATCGTGAAAATTAGAACGAATTAAGAATGAATTACTAAAGCAAGAAATTGCCTGAAGGAAACATTTATTGAACATACTGAGAAACAACTTTTAACTTAGTATGGGCATTGTTTAAGAACTTTCTGGGAAATACCCGAAATTTCTGTATATTTCCAAACGTTTCCCAGAAAGTGCTTAAACAACAAAATATTCCACAAATTACTTTCAGAAAACAAGTAGTAACAGATTGTTAAAAATAATTATGAACTGAATGAGAACAGAACAAGAAGGAAGGATGCCGAAAATAATAAGTGTACAAGGAATAAGCAGATCTATGAGTGTAGGAGACCTGAATGTTGGGGACAGCAACCATAGGTGACATTGACAAGTAGGTATCGAACAACGACGTAGCAGTACTCTCTAAACCGAAACACAGTTTTGCACCCTAACACCAAACCTTTATTTTAAACACTCAACGCCGTTTCAACAACTTAGAGTTGTTCAACAGTTTCAGATTTATTACAAAAAATAAAATTAAAAAAAATTATTTCACTTCACAAAGTCGCTACATTACACTAAAAATCTAATACGTAATACTGATTATTTCTTAATATTAGGTACATAAATAAAACATTTAAAAAATATATAACCGACTTCTACCTATAATTAAAAAGCTAAAAATAATTATAACAAAATACAACTCTAGCAAATAAAAAACACATTCAATGTTGTTAGGGACCTACCCAGGAAGTAAAAAATGTAAACATTAAAAGGTGGTCATTCTGTACAAATTAATTACCTATCAATCTAGTATATTTTGAAGCCGGTGCAAAGCAAATCTAAAATCCTTCATTGCGTACTTATCTACTAATTCACCAAACATGATTGTTGCTTGGCACCGACTTCAAAAATATACTAGATTGGTAGGTAATTAATTTATACAGAATGAGCACTTTTTAATGTTTACATTTTTTACTTCCTGCTTTTAGTTATAGGTAGAAGTCGGTTATATTTTTTTAAAAAATGTTTTATTTTAAGCTTTTTAGTTTTTTTGAACTCAGTTTTCATTCTTTATTTTTTATTTTGTATGTATAACCTTAATAGAGAGAACCAGGTAACATCGAAAGCCTCAACATTACATAATGCTACTTTCTCATTTAAATTGACACGTAAATCCTTTCGAACAAAATGTACTAGTATGCGTTGATTAATAAGCCCAAAATATATTTGTGCCTTATGGACTACGCCATGTAGCATTTTTTCAACTTTTTTTGACAACCTTGTATAACTATAGATAATTCCACTCCAACCTATGTACCAACCATCCTGTACATACGACTACCCACTGACAAGCATAAATTTGTTAGCTACCTTCTGTAAACTATAGGACGGAGTAGAATCCATCCCATATTTAAGGAGTCATATCCTTCCTATATTTCAACCATAGTATGTAACTCCTTGTGGGCTACCCCATAAATTATTTCATTTTTAATATTAATTCCTCTCCACACTTTATGCAACTTCTTATGGGCCTTAAAAGAAATAATTTTTTAATCACACTGTATATAAACGCACCAAATAGCAGTTTAATGTTTGACTTGTGTTGTCACTGAATTTTCTATTAGGCCGGGGAATGTGACAACCAAAAGCACCGTCTTCGCAAAATGGAAAAATTTGCATTTAAATAGGTATTTGCTTGGTATACAAACAAAACGAGCTTGGTACTCATTGATTTAAGGAGCCGAAAATACGATGCTTTACTTCCTATATGCTTGAGATGTACATAGAAAATTTTCAAATTCGCAATTAAAACTTACCTAAAATTACCGCACTATTACGTTGGAATTAAAATATTTATGAGGAAATGTCCGTTATGTCATTTCGATGAAATTTTTGATAAGAATTTTGGAATTTTCGGCGATTTTCTGCAAAACTGCAAGTTGCACGTCGCAGAAAAGTATATAAGATCACCTAAGGATCTTCCTTAATAGATTAAACGTTAAAAAAAACTATACACATCCATACGGAGTTATCGAAAAATCGACTAAAATATTAGGGATATTGGTCGATTTCCATGCACGCATGTGTTCATTCACAAATTTCATCATTTTACCAATAAAAATGTTTTCTAAAATTTAAAGTTTACCAATCCGGATATATACTCTATTAAACAAGACCATATTCATACAAAACGGTTCACCACAGGAGAAGAAATCAGGTAACATACATAGAAAAAAAAAGCAAAAAAAAACGCGACGAATACTCCTCCTTTTTGAAAGTCGGTTAAAAAAAAATAAATTTCAATGTAGGAAATGTTCAAAATGCTTGCCGCAAACGTTTTGGCATCATGTTAATCTGGTATGGAAAAGTGTTCTAACGTTTCTCAACATCTTAGGCGTGACTGATCTAATCACAAGCGTGATTAGTCTTTTTAGGTCATATAAGTTGAGGGATTTAGTTTTGTGTACAGTACTTTTGACATATTCCCACAAAAAGTAATCCAATAGCGTCAAATCAGGAGATCGTGCTGACCATTCTATCGATCCGCGCCTCCCAATCCACCGAATAATTTGGTTCAGGTACTGCCGGACACTGATTTCGTAACGGGGCGGTGCTCCATCTTGCTGAAACCATATTGTATTAGCAGGAACTTGTGGGTTTACTGGATCAGGATATAGTTTTGACAAAGTTGGCATGACATTATTTTGGAGCAGTTCTAAATATTTTTCTCCATTTACGTTGCCATCAATGAAAAAGGAACCTTCGATATGATTTCCAACAATTCCTGCCCAAACATTAACTTTTTTCTGGATATTGCGTATGTTTCTCAGTCATCCAGTGAGGATTCTCATTAGACCAATAGCGGCAATTTTGATGATTAACATGACTGTGAAGTGTAAATGTGCTCTCATCAGAAAACAAAACATCTTCTAACTGGATCACACTGTTATGTAACCTTACGAGCATTTGTTCACAGAAATACGTTCTTCTATCGAAATCGTCTTTCATGAGCTCCTGAGTCGGGATCATTTTATAGGGATGCATTTTACTTTTCTTTAATTCTCGAAAAATTAACTCAACCATAATACCCAATTTCCTATTATCACTTAGAGCATTGGCAGCTACTTTTTTACCTGTCGTACATGACCAAGCTCGCGAAACTGCTTTTCTATTTTGGTAATTGTTCCTTGGGATATAGGTGGCCAATCTGGAAAATTTTCGTGAAATAAGGGAGAAACTTCTATTTGTGGCCGTGTGTTATCTCCCTAACCAATCATTTGTAGAATGATTATTTTGTGTATTTCTGTTAAATGGACCATTTTTCTGATATTATTACGTACATTTAACGAAATTCAAACGACAATGGCACTGACTCTGATCACCACTGTCATGCAGGTAGACAACAAGATGCTAAGGCTATGAGTTTTGACGAAAATAAAAAAAAACTGTTTTCTTTTTCAAATCAGTAAAAAGGAGCTCAGGAATGGTTTTTGCTTACCATTTCAATATCAAGAGCTAAATGGAAATTAAGTATTTAGTGTAATGTAGCAAATTGGTGAAATAAAATCATTTTCTTTTTATAATGTTAATTTTTGTAATAAATCTGAAAACACTTAATATTTCCGAAAATAAGTGTAGGATATTGTACATGAATTATATCTAGAATTTTCTGGAGACTCAAAAAAAAAGAATAATTTACAGCGGTTTGCAGCTAAAATAAGAAACTTGGTATTGGCCACTGCCACATGACACACCCTATATAATTTTATTTTGTTGAAAAAATGTGCATTTAAACGACGTTTTCCCCAACACCCCTTCTTTTATTCGTTATCGAATTTATTCCATTTGATTGCTTCACACCGTATAAAAGCTCTTTCGTAGGATTAACTAAAAGAAAATATGTCTATGAATCTGTCAGCTAGTTTTCTTGTATGATATGGATATTGTCTTATTCTTACCTGTATGCTGTGTTTAAAAAAAATGGTTAAACAAAGATTCCAAATAAGGAATCTAAAGGTCACATCATAGAAATAAGTACAATTCAATATACATTCAAAAAGTCATACAGAAAAACTAGATTCATAGACCTACTTTCTCCTAGTTAATCCTTCGAGAGAGTTTTTCTATAAGGCAACTAGTGTTCTGGGCCATTTCACCAAACCTTAATTTTAACTTACCTAACTTTCTGTATTTTTCGGAAACTATTCTGAGGAATGAAAAATCAAAGAACAAACAAAATATTTTTTGAACATTATGCTATTATATGTAATGAAAGTACATATGTATCGACTTTTACAAAAAGCGATTATATATATAACGCAGTTAAACGATTCTGCATGAAACAATACACCAGTTTTTGATAGTTTCCAAAAACACGTATCATTATTCATTTCGTTTTAATTTCCTTCTTTGAGGTAAATCCCGACCACGCAATATTCACAGCCCAGAGTTTTTGTTTTTTTTTACCGTTAGTTTATATTAACTTCATTTCCTGCTTAGCAACAGATGAAAACATAAAAAAGGGGTAGAAACGTGATTAATCTGCGAGGAAGAAGTTTAAAGCTCTAGTGAATAAAACAAAATGAGTGATTCGTTTTGGGTCATACGGCGATTCCGAGGGTTGCAGTTGTCTCAAGTCGACAAACAAAGCAAGTGAAACATCTGCCCAAAGCGTGACTTGCAATATCTCAAGAGATGACAGTTGAACCATCAACTTGCATATTTGGTTTATATTGGTGCATTTTGTTTGTAACTCTAAATTGCGAACTAATGTGAATATCTTTTTGCCACAAATTAATCCATAGTTAAAAATTTAATTCTTGAAACAACGCATAATTTTTTAAGCAAAAGCTTCTTAACGGAGGCCCACACTTACACATGCACATATGAAAATAGTATGGTAATAAAATGTAAAAACTAAAATTGCATTTGTTTGGACACTTCGTTCCGACCGGCACTACAATATCTTGATCTTTAAATACACATACATACGTCTTAGTTATTTTCTGTGTAAGAAACGGGAACCACGTAATATAATAAGAATCTCTTTGTTTATAGGAAATAAACAACTTGTAGTAAAAAAACAAAAATAACATCCGCTTAATATACAATACCTGCACACAAATTACTTTTCATTCTAATAAACGTTCCAATTCTCTGTTGCTATATTTTAAATAGACACTTGACATAGTCAGAACAGCAAAAAAAAAGAAACTCCGCAAAAAGGTTAAATTTATAGATGGTAGAGACAAGCATGATACGCTTATATGGGAAGCTGAAAACATTAAATAACAAGTTCAAGAAGTGACCATAATGGCTTTGGGATAGAGACAGGGTATGATATGAATTGCTAAATGTAAGTCACCTGTTTTGTTTTTTCAACCATGGTAGGTAAAATATATCTTTTTTCTAAATATCTAAGATTTTCTAAAATGTTTGCCGTTCTACTTAGAAATAACCTTCTTGATAAATCAGCGACACCCTAATATGATGCATTTTGAGGAGGTAGTTTGGAGATGTTCTGATATTTTACAAAAATATATCTACTTAAACAATTTAATCTGTTATAAAGACTGTTCCAATTTGAGGTTAATTTTTAAATTTACCGCCATTTATATTTTTTGTACTAGAACATCATGTTATTTGGCAGATGACAAGTAGGAATATTCCGGTTATTAGAAATGGAGAGATATACGATTGAGCAACTAGTGTTTATTATTAAACATTATTTTAAATTTGGTGAAAGTTGTGCAGACGTTGGAAAAAAATTTCGTAAAGAATATAGAAGAGAAAATTTTCCGTTACCATTGGAAAACCTGTTCAAAAATTTGTGGAAACTGGTTCAGTAAAAGATGAAAAAAGCAAAACATATCATCATAGTGGGCGTTCACAAGAAAATATTGCAGTTGTCACTACTAGTGTTGTTGAACAACCAAAAACATCAGTTCGTCATCGTGCACAGAAATTGAACATTCAAAAAAACACTTTATTCAGAATTTTGCACAAAGATCTTCATTTAAAGGCTTACAAGATTCAGATAACGCAAGAAATAAAGCCAACAGACTTTGATTTACGTCGTCAATTCATTAATTGGGCCATACAACAGAAACTGCAAAATGTGAATTTGTTCAACAATTATCTACAGCGATGAAGCACAATTTGAATTGGGTGGATTTGTTAACAAGCAAAATTGTCGAATCTGGGGTGAACCAAATCCACGAGAAATAATGGAAAGAGCGATGCATCCACAAAAAAGTAAGTGTTTGTTGTGGTTTTTGAGCTGGTGGAGTGATTGGTCCATACTTTTTTGAAGATGACAATGGAAATGCTGTTACTGTGAATGGTGATCGATATCGAACAATGATTACTAACTTTTTGTGGGATGAATTGGAGCATTTTGATGTGCAGAATATTTGGTTCCAACATGTCATTCAGCAGCACAAACAATCAATCTGATGAAACAGAAATCTGGTAATCGAATAATTGCTCGAAGGGGAACCATTAATTGGCCCATTAGATCTTGCGATTTAACGCCTCTAGATTTTTTCATATGGAGCTATTTGAAAGAACAGGTCTATGCCAACGATCCACAAACAATCGATGACCTAAAGGAGAACATTATTGAATGTTTTCAAGTAATTGAACCGCAGTTATACCAGAAAGTTATCGAGAATTTTGGCAAAAGTTTATAAATTTGTTGTACAGCAGCAGGTGGTCACTTACAAGATATTGTTTTCCATTACTAAACCGAAACATTTGAAACAAAAGATTTAATCATTCTCAAATAATTTGTGTATTTTATTAAAAATTTAAAAATTAACCTCAAATTGGATCACCCTTTACTTAAAGTGATATCGTTATAAATTGTCAGATTATTAAATAGGTGAAATATGTTTGAAATATTATAATTTCAGGTGAATTAAAATAATTGTAACTATTTTATTTTTTATTTCAAAATTGATTTGGTTAGTCCTGAGGTTCCGTGTCGCATAGTCTGAATAATCCTGTATAAGCAGTAAACGTGAGATGAGACACTTGGAGCCCTATAAAGTTGCTTCGTAAAAGTAACCAAACTTTTCATAGCAACTTTATCATTGCGATGATACACCATGATAAACAATTTCCTATACTAATTTCAACTATTATTATTCAAAAGTAAAATGTGTACTTTATTACATGAACTTAGTCAGCACACACATTTAATGGGATGTAATTTTACCTTTTTTGTGGTTTTCTTTCTGAATTCTGACGTACATATGCCAAGTTTCTAATTAAATATATGGCAACGAGAGAATTCGAATATTTATTAGAACGAGAAGCAATTTTGTGCAGTAATTGTATATTAATTGGATGTTATATTTATTTATTTCCTATAATTTATTGATTGTCTGTAAAAGAAGAGACTCTTAATATTTTACCTGAAAACTCAGTTGTATGGGGATGGGTATTTCATTCCCAATCTCATCTATTTACACATGGGTAAGTGTGGGCCTCCGTTAAGAAATTTATCCTTCAAAAACTATATTCTCCCAAAGGGTAACAAAGTTTCTAAATATTATCTAGGTAAATGTACTATTTTCTATATAGTTAATTATATCTTTATTCTTCATTGACTTCATATAAATTCAAGAAACAAGTGTAACGACTGTAAGAATTGTGAAAAAAGTGAAGAAAAGCCCTAGTTCATTTAGATGAAATTATAAAGTTTCCGAGAATAAGAATAGTTGCTTTCTATCGGATTAGCTATAAGTCGTTATTCATCAACGGGGGGTGTGCCAACAGAGCTTAAACGTCACACGAGATGCTTCAACTCACCCTGAACATTGGTGTAGGTCTTTTAATTTTTCTACGTTTAACCTTTGTGGGATATCGAAAGCCGAACTGAGTGACCATAAGAACACAGCGTGATATTGCAAAGCTGTATTTTGAGAAAACTATTGTACTTGTCAATTCGGCTTTGAAATATTGCGAAATACGTAGTTTTCTTTGAAAATTTCGGCTTTTGTTCTACGGTTAGTTATCTCACTACTGATTTATGTAGATAAAGTGAAACATAATTATCTGTACTGTTTAAAGCTTTCATGAAACTATTTTGAAAAAAAAATATGTTATTGTATTCAATTTAGACTATATTATTATTTGATTTACTTAATTCTTCAGTTTAGATAGAAAATCCATCAGAATTGTTCATTGTTAATTCCATTAAATTGTTAAGCAATGTGGAAAAATTAGAATTTAGATTTCCATATTACTTTGAAAACGTATATATATCCCTTCCATACCTTATGCTTGCACAGAGAAAGATAGATACTGATACAAAATAAATATTGTAGATGCAATTAGAGATTAACTAATAACATATTAGTTATTTAAAATTGGATTTATCATAAAAAGCATTCAATAATATTTCAATCCTCTCAGGGACAAATTAGGGGTGCTTTATCACAAATACTTTGTCTGATCAACATGAAAATGTGTTTTTATATTATGATATATGACCTATTATACACCCCAACCATCTAAATTGATACTATAACTGCAGTTCAGAGTGCACATTCTCCACAACTTGACTTCATAGGTTGATAGTTGATGTACTTAGTTAAACTTTCAGTTTCAATTAAAATGTCTCTTTTTTATGTGTTATTAAGTTGAAGAGTAAAGGACACTTTTCACTTCAGTTTTAGCCATTAATTCTTGAATTTGAAAATCCCTGTGAGTTTTTTAAAAATCCTAGTAACATGCAAGTTGTCGCAGAATATATGGATTTCCCATTTCAGTTAAAATACAAAAAGAATATGACAACTGCCTATAAATTTTCTTCCTGCCACTATCTCTTAGTGAGATACATGGTTCCAAGGTACGATTATAAGTATATATTTAACATCTTTTATAGTAGATACCTAGTATTAATTACATAATTTCTAATATGAATTTAATAATGTAATGTCTTTTTAAAACAGTGGTGTATTTAAACATTTGGCTTATTTAGTTTGCCAGGGACTGACATATTGCACCTACATACCAAACTATTTAATAAAGAATAATATTGAAGAAAAAAACTTTTTAAATTTATTCATATGGAAGAATAGTGCCTCTTTTCAGTTTAAGTTTCAAGTTATCTAATGATAATATTATTGTGCTTATCGAGAACAGGATCATATTAAAATACTTTTAAATTACACATTAAGTACCTTAATATTTAGAAGCTTACTTACTTACAGGAATTTCTTATGTTATTTTTTTGTGTTCTAACCTGTAGATGCCCACATATTTTGGTAAACTCTGTGTAAAGTTAAATTGTTTATTGTTTACGTATTAAATTTGTCTAAAAATGAGCACATCGAGAAACAACAAATTTCGTACTTTCATTGTATATTAGCTGACGCTTCCAACGGGGTAGACAAATTAGCCTATTTGTCATTTGGTATTAACATTTATGATCATTTTTCAAATCGCTGTTTTAAACATTTGTTTTGATGTATTAGACATTTTCGATAATTTTTATCATATTTTGTTTTGAATTTTTGACACCTTTTTCAAATTTGAAGACGCGAGATGTAAGACCGACATCTAGGATTTTCAAGAGAATCAGTACACAGAGGTTCCGAATCTGGAGCCGTTCCGTGTAATTGCTGTTCTCCCTTAACTCCTAGGACAGAATGTCGGTCTTACATCTCGCGTCTTCAAATTTAACGAAATGCATCAAATGCATAAAGAAGTGTTCCAGAGGACATTCAATTGTGGGAAGCGCAACTGATGAAGGTTCCCTAACCAGAAACAATATGTATTATATTGATATATAATATATATTGTCTTGCGTACAAAGGAATGACACCTCGAAGAGAGTATTCAATATCTCTGACAGGTGAAGTAACCTGAAAAAATTTTATCGTGACATTCTGTCCTAGGAGTTGAGAGAGAACAGCAATTACACGGAACGGCTCCAGATTCGGAACCTCTGTGTACTGATTCTCTCGAAAATCCTAGATGTCGGTCTTACATCTCGCGTCTTCAAATTTAACGAAATGCATCAAATGCATAAAGGAGTGTTCGCGAGGACATTCAATTGTGGGAAGCGCAACTGATGAAGGTTCCCTAACCTGAAACAATATGTATTATATTGATATATAATATATATTGTCTTGCGTACAAAGGAATGAGAGCTCGAAGAGAGTACGTACCTTTTTCAAATTTATTTAAAAATTTTAATTTTTTACATTTTAACATTTTTGGCTTTTGACACTTTTGACATTAATTACATTTTTTGATATTTTGGACATTTTTAATATGTTTGACTTTTTTGACATTTTTGACACTTGACATTTTGAAACTTTATCAAAGTCCACCCAGTAGCCTGATGTAGACAGACAGACAGACGAAAACTCCAAAAATTGATATTTTTACGTTATATGTTCTAAATCGAAGACTATCACCAACACCAAAATGTTCCCCAGATATATTTCATATGCACACAAGGACTTTTTACAGTTTGTTTATAAGTATCGAAAAGATAAATGACATATTTTCTCGCCGTCGGTGCCGTATACGAGTATAAAATAGGTAATAAAGTTTGTCCAGACAAAATTTTATCAAAAGTCATCCAGTAGCTTTTGCGTAATGCGAGCTCAGCCTAAGGCTGGGTCCCACGTAAACGGGATATGGGCGGTGCGGGCGGCGCGATATGTCAATGTAACAATTAAAAACTGTTACTGCAGGCGAAAACTAACTAACTGATTGATGCGACAACTTAAAATAGATGGAATCGTACGAATTTATTTACCCGTAACGACAAAATGAATTCTTTTTATGTGTTTGATAGTTTGAGGCTGTCACTTTGACGTATCGCACCGCCCGCACCGCGCATATTGTGTTTATGTGGGACACGACCTTGCAGACAGCCAGCGTTTAAAAAGGTAAAATTGGGTCTTTTTGCTATTTTCTCCATTTACCCAACGAAATGAGTTATTTGCTTGCGGTAATAAGTTATACCCTTATACCAAATTTTATTAAGATCCATCAAATAGTTATACACGATGCGTGTCCAAGCTGACAGACAACATTTGAAGAGGTTAAATTGTGTACTTTCTCCTTTTCTCTATTTACCCTTCGAAATTTGAAATAACTGGAGTAGTTCTTGCGTGATATGATTTCATAAACAAAAAAATTATAAAAATTGGTGTTTTGTATTTTAAATTGATGACTATCTACACCTACTCAAAAATAAAAAAATATATTTTTGTACAGTTGCGGTCTTGTTACGATTTTATTAATAATATTGATAGATGGATATCAAACATAGGTTGGTCAAAGTTGTAAACAAATCATTTACCTTTATTCAACTGCATTTGTACAATAGTCATCTGAGAAATTCTCATTCAATTTTAGCGGGTTTTGCAATATTTTCGACGTCGGCCAGGAAGGGATACTTGGGAATTGTTGATAAACTTGTTGTTCGACGCTAATAATGAGCTGATCGACCTTTATTAAAACCTATGACAGTGTCATATGTATGGACAGCAGTCTAGTACGTAAGAATAGTTTGACCTAGTGTGGACACTCCTTTTGTCCTTCCCCATTTTTATTGCCATACTTGAACTATGTAGCTCAAATATTACAAATTGATAATTACAAAGTGAAATTCAAATAACAATAAAGGAGGTATAAGTCGAAATCGAAAATTTCTTTGTCATGGTAAATATGGTTATATTATGCAACCACCCATTTTCAACAGCGGTATTTCATTGTCCATGTATAACTGACAATTTGAAGCAGTTAATACAGCCAGTAAATGATTTTGTGACGAAAAAGCCACATCATTGAGATCTGTCATATTTTGATAAGTTAATTTCAGTCCTCGACAGGGCAATCATTCTTTAAATCAAGCTTACCAAGTTCAATAACACAAAAATATGGGGAAAATTTACAGCAATTTACCGATGAATTATTGGCATGAGGAGAATCCTCATACAATCAGCTAGCCGAACCTTTGTTTTTTTTTATGTGTCTTACAAGAAAATTGTATATTTTCTTCGTATACAAATAATTACCAATTGTGTTAGCAGATGTTTCAACACCAGGTAGACTAGATATTGGGGTAATACTGGTGGGACAATTGTAAACCAAAATTTAATATGAAAGCTGTACTGCATCAGCTTACTAACATACTCCAGCTAATTTGAGTATTAATACTGAAATGGTCATTTTTAACAAAAAAGATGTTGTTGTTTAGCTTTTAATTTATTTATTATTAGTTATTTGTAAGCAATACTATTTTATCTAATGTAGCTAGGGAACCAAGGAAACCTAGATATTTGTTCATAGGATATGTTTTGCTTGAAATATGCTCAGAAATATATGTACGTTTTTAGTTTGCAGACTACGTCATACAACACCCTGTATATATAGTTTGTTACCTTTTTGGCCTTGTCTCATATGTCCTTACTTTAACCTGAGACCTGATTTTTTTTAAGGGAAGAAAAAATATATTTATTGATATATTTTTTTATGAACATATTATTAATGTTAGTATTTTACATAGGGATAATTTTGTTGTTCTTTATAGAAAACATGTATGCACAATATTCATCGATGGTAATGTTTTATATAATATAAAAAAATAATATAATTAGGAAACAACCACAACCAACTATCGTCAATGATACAAGACAAAGCAGCTTCCTTTCTTTTTTAATACACAGATGAACTTGGCATTATTCGTAGAAGAAATGAGTTTTCATGTGGCATTTGGCATTTTTACAACGCTTGCCCTATTTACTGCCATCAAGGTGCGGTAAGTGATCTATTGAGTCATACCTTCTTTCAGGAAATGGTCGAATTTCCTCATGATGCATTGTAAGCTGCTGTCTCGGTGGTTCAGGTGTGCCACTTGGCCTTCCTCTTTTGCCTACTGGCACTGCTTTACCAACTTTTAGGCATTATGCAAGACACAGTCGAAAGTCTAATAATCCCATTTGTTTTTTTTTTGGTACACCTAAAATATTACTATCTGTTCTATACTCGAACTAAGTGTTCACCACTGCTAGGTCAACGGCATGAAAAATTAACCTGAGTGTCCACTTTCGATAACGTATGTATATTCGGTACAATCCCATCATTTGATCCAATGGATCAACGCCACCCATCGAGTATTTAGTTATTATAACACTAAAATCTGGTCCTTCTGGTTCCAACAAACATCGCTAATGGCAAGTCGTCTTCATCATCCCAATGACTTTTAGGAATTTCAACCGTTTTTGGGCTTATTTTATCGGCACCTAGACGAATTACATTGCACTCATGCTCCCGAAACTGAGTTTCTTCCTCTCCGAATGCATCATCACTTAGATGAATATCAGAATCATTTTCCAAAAATTGTAGGAAGTGTCAACCTCATTTTCAGGGTCGTATTTACCTAAAATAAAATAAAAGCGATTTCTGAGACTCAATGTGCATAATTATGAACATTAACGAAAAGGATGATAGCACTTGAGTTGGATGAAATTGTTCATAATTATGCACAAAGGGTCTTAAGGGGTTAAGATAGTTTTAAATATGTTATATCCTTTGGTTCTATTTCTTTCGATTGTATTATTACTCAGTCGTTAACTATTTATGTGTAAATACAAAACTGATGAAGGCAATTCAATAAAGAAGTGTCTATTTCAAGGAAATTTATTAAATGTATACATATTTATCAAATTTCGTAAGAAAGGAAGAGCGACTGTGCGTTCCGTATAAATTCTTGGCGATGAAATGCTTTTTCTGATTATGACTTCATTAACTTAAAAGCATCATCTCCTTGTCTTACACTTTCAGACAATTACGTTCTCAAGTAAGATAATTGCTAACATTTGGGCTAAATAATCATTTTTACAAATCCTATCATTTCTACAATTGTTAGGTAATTGCAATGAACTAGAGATAGAGTAACAATTAGAGACCGCAATCCTGACATATATGTTAAGTTCCTTAATTTACAGAAGAAAAAAAAATGCATTCCCGCTGAATTTCGATATTTTCGATAGTCAGCAAATATTTTCAGAATTCGGCTAAAAAATTACAGAAAATAAAGAAAACATAAGTTGCTTAAAATCGATTTCTAATAAAAAAAATCAAATCCACGTTAAAACAAGTTTCACAATACCAAAAATCAAAAAGAAATTTATAGTGAGGCAAAATTGAGGAGTTCATATGTGATGTATAACATATCGAATAAAATTACAAAGGTAAGTATATGGAAATAAATTAACTTATATATGCAGAGCATGTAAGATAAATTACAATAAGTTCTTAATAAATATGCCTAAAGCTCAATAAATCAAACCAGTAAACTCTATGTAGTTACGTAATTTATATTGTCAAACAATAATTCAAAGTGTGATGACTAATCCTAAAAATCCATACATACATAAAGTACATGAACTGTCGTTCACGAAATCATTTTAAAATGATCAGGCCATTATATATTTTTGTAAGTTCAGATTTACTCCGTATACTATTCCCAAAACGTGTTGTCTGACTTCTTAATTAAATATTCATTTGATTTAACGAATATAGTTATGGAAACAAAGTTCACTAGTCGTCTTACCCTTTCTAATTAACCATTTGAATTGGGTCAAGTTGTGGCAACAATTTTCCAGTAATTAATATTGTTCTTGTCGACAAAGTTAAACACTTGAGTAGTGAAAGCTTTACTTCTGGTTGAGATTATTATCAGACATTAAGAGCAATAATTTCATTATTTGAACCCTTGTTATTCAAAACTAACTACATTTAAAAGTTACTTAAATAAAATAAGTAATGATCAATATGGTATAACTCAAAATTATTCTCATTTAGGTTAACATTCATAAAAAATGTTATTGAATAGAAATTATAGTTATCCCAAGTACATTTTGCCGTAATAACTGATATTTAATGTACGAGAAAGAAATTTTAGAACTAGAGGTTTTTGAAGATGAAATTTTATGACGATGTCGTCGGCTAACTAAGCCATTATAGCGTTCGCTAGTCTTGGCCAAGCAACGAAAAGCACCTGGACATGACCGTATATCCAACAGGATAGTCAAACGGTTTACCAGGAAGGTTGCCCTTTCGTTGACAAACATCATCAATGCAATGCAATGCTAACACTTAGATACTACCCGAAAAGATGGAAGTATGCCGACATTATCATGCTGCCAAAGGCTAATAAGGACAGTACTTTTCCACAAAACTATCGCCCTATTAGTCTAGTACCACCCATGAGTAAGTAGCAGAAATGATGTTCGCGAATCTACTCCAACAGACCATAAATAAACTGAGCGTAATTCCAGACCAGCAATTTGGATTTAGACATTGACACGCCACCGAACACCAGGTTCTACGTTTTGAAGAATACGCCTCAGACGGACTCAACCGGAATCGAAGAACAGCCTTCATCTTCGTAGATGTAGCTAAAGGCTTCGACAGATTATGGCATGACGGACTATTGGTCAAGATGGGATTTCCCATTAATATTATCCAGCTAGTGGGCTCCTTTTTGCGACATCGAGTAAGAGTACGAGTAGGTCAGGAGCACTCAGGATACCGGACCACCGAGGTAAGGGTTCCCCAAGGAGCAGACCTGCCCCCGATGCTATTTTCAATCTACACCGCAGACATCCCAAGACCAGCCAACGCTATAATTGACCAGTTCGCAGACTACACTGCCATAAGATGCCAATCTTTTATATTCGAGGCAGCCTTGAGGTGGCTCCAGCAAGTCACTGACGATTTAGCGGAATGGTGCCTTCAGTAGAAGATAGCCATCAACGGGGACAAAACTCAAGCTCTGTTCATCAACGGGAGAAGCCGCACGATCATTCCGACAGGAAAACTGACCGTCACTGGCAGACAAATTCCATGGAAGAACAAAGTTAAATACCTTCGAGTCCTAATCGTTGATTTCCACGAGGCATGTCCAAGAGACTCGTAA
Source organism: Octodonta nipae (assembly GCA_034190945.1). Classification (NCBI taxonomy): domain Eukaryota; kingdom Metazoa; phylum Arthropoda; class Insecta; order Coleoptera; family Chrysomelidae; genus Octodonta; species Octodonta nipae. The sequence continues at coordinate 110,566,778 of CM067220.1, forward strand.
AAAAGTGCCGGCTGCTTGAGCCAGACTTTACCCCCTAATAGGAAGCAAGCTGGGATTCTTAAACAAGCTGACCCTCATCAAGACAGTAATCTTTCCAATGCTGAAGTACGCTTCAATAGTATGGGGACACACCAGCAAGAGCAACAGGCAGGCACTCCAAAGGCAGGAGAACCTAATCGACTATGACCCCAGGTTTATTGACACATACAAACGGCTTAAGAACCAGCTCTGCCTAAGCGAAGGAGAAGATGTCGAAGAAGCCCAGAAGTAAAAGACAGGTGAGTATAAAATAAAGTACATAATATTTTATTTTTTAGGAGACAATAAGGGGACCCCGGGGGGGGGGGGGAAGAATCAACCATTCCAAGCAAAGGGAAGACGAAAAGAACACACACCCACCAAAACACGAAGACAACGTGCGCGCCCACAGAAGGGTAGAATACGTTATATATCAGAACAAAGAATGACCTAGGAACCACAAATAAGACAGTTGCTGTACTATCAATAAGGTAAAGCAACGGAACAAACCAAAGCCAAGGCATCCCAACAGTATCCCAACAAGAAGACAGCGGTTATGCACAAGGAAAACTCAGAAAACTGCGTTAGCGTGAGGACCTGAGTTAACTCGTAGGAGCTGGATGGCAAGGGAGCTGGAAGTGTCCTGAGTAATTTTCTGAAGGGCAAATCCAGATTCTGGGCTCGCGCAAAGGGTGTGTGTGCTTTACAGACCTATTCCCCTCGTCTGGACAACACGTTACACAAAAAATGCGACGTAATGTTCATTGATTCAGCAAACAAAAAATGCGGGTTTAACAACAAATGATGCGCTTTTGTAAACACAAAAGAAACAAAATGAAAGCGGTTTAGCGGTTGTTACGACCGGAACTATAACTCGCGAAATCGTAACACAATAACAACAAAAAGCGGCCGTCTTAAGACGGAATAAAAAGCGTCCGAATAGCTCGGAAGTCAATACACAAATCACGAATACTGTCTTTATTTTACATGCAAAAAAACTTAAAATTAGCATTAGCGCGACGGAAAGTTTTGGAAAAGGTGCAGAAGTTTAAAAATTAATGAAGTAATTCAATCAAATTTAAACAATACATTAAACAAATTGCGGGAACGCAACAACCTTGGTATCTCTACTTTGTAAAGAGATGTCTGCCCTGATCGTAGTATTTGAGCACACCGTATGTATATATATATATATATATATATATATATATATATATATATATAATACAAATATTAAACAAAAGCATATTGGAAATTATTGTTTATATTATTTTCTTCGTTAGTTAAAATAAGAAATTTGTAATTTTACTTTTAAATTACTTAAATTCGTACTTTTCTTATTTGATTAAAATAGAGATTTCATTTTAATGCTGTTGACTTTCGAAGTTCGAAATTACATTACTTATAGTAACTGCATTCTATTGTATTTTATTTCAATATATTTAAAAGGGTCAAACTGATTGAAACTGACTTCCACATAGAAATGAGTTGTTATTCGTTGCATTATTACTAAACCCTAACAAAAACCAGAATCAATTTAGTATCAAATTACTAATTGAACAATATTCCTGAAATGTACCCTTCACACCACAACCCTAAAATTTTAACTTCCGTTACATTTTTTTTCCAACACATATAATTAAATTTCATTCACTGTAGCCAAATCACAATTGATTGATTGAAGGTGGGTTGCAATATCTGTGCAAGTTTCCGATTTTCTTTTCAACTTTAATTTATATTCTTACCCATTGATCGTGAGCGAACTTCAATGTAACACTGTGTTAAGTATTTTTAAAAACCTAGTTTAGAAAATAAAATTTTCTGAATGGAAAATGTAATCGATGTGTTTGAAAAATTAATGTTGGAGTGCACAGATAAACCATCACGTCGCACATAGGGAGAGGTGGCATTTTTTTTCACAAACCTAAATCTCATCGAAAAATTAACACAACGATATATATTTTTTTACAATGATGCTTAAATGATGTAAAAGAGGACAAATAAGAATATTAAATACTCCAAACGTTTCAGATTCTAAATCAGACCCCGTTTTTATTAGCAATAAAAATTAACACAATTGAATAAGAAATTCAAAATTAAAAGGTTTGCGATGCCTAACAATTTACATATGACATTAAAATTAAAAATCAAATTGACATTAAAAATGTCAATATATTATTAATAATAACACAGGATATTTAAACTGTGTTCATTTTGATTCAATTGAAATCTTTTCTTTCTTAAATATAAATTATTTCAAATAGTGTCCATAATTTTTTGTTTAACATTTCGGCAACTTTTTCAGATTTTTGGACTGTGTTTTTCTTCGAAACATGAAATATTCACCAAAAAATATACCCACTGCTGGTATATTATTATTACTAATTAACTTTTACTTCACTTTAATACAAACAGTTTTACAACTTAACCTCGAATAAGAATAAAAGTATCCACCTTCTTGATTCAACTACATTCAATGACAAAGAAATCGCAACACCAAGAAGGAGATGTTTAAATGTAACATTGTTTTAATAAAATATAAATTACTGATAGTACGGAGTAAATGATTAAAATTTAAATAAAAAATACCAAGTGGATAATTTTGTTGATTAAGTTTGTTAAATATGTGTCTGTTACCGCGTTTATCTATATACTCCCCAACACGTCTTGGCATTGTTTCAATAAGGTGCTATATTTCTCCTTGAGGAATACTATCCCAAGCTACCTGTATTTCATGTTCGTGGGTAAATTTCCGAGCCTTTTACTCATCATATCCCAAACTGGGGAAACATGGCAATGGGTCTCTTCAAAAAAGTTTAATCTAAATCGAGCAACATGAGGCTCAGAACTAGTTGATTAAGGTAAGGGAGTACATACGGCTTCACTATCTCCTGAACCTAACGTTGTGCTGTCATGTTGCTTCGAACAAAGACTAACCTACTTCCATGTGCAATAGCATCCCATACCTTACGAGGGCTGCCTTTTATATTTCGGGATTGGACAACCCTAATGTTGCAATCTGACCACTGACAGCTCTATCGTAAAGTTTGACATTTTTGAGGTTATACGTACTTAGAACGTTTTGACATAAGAGCGCTATGTGTTGTTTACAGTAACTTAAAGGATTCATCTCGTCCAAAAAATGGAATTAAATCGTGAACATTTTCGTGCGATTATTTTTTACAACTTTCGACGTGGAGTAAGTCAGCAAGAGTGCATGGATGAATTTAATTTAATTTTTGGCGATGAAACTCCATCAAGGACCACTGTTTATCGATGGTCTGGTGAATTCAATCGAGGTCGTAGTTCACTCCAAGACGAATTTCGTGAAGGTCGTCCAGAAACAGTTGTTGTTCCGGGAACCATTGATGATGTGCGCGAACTGATATTGCAAGATCGTCATGTGACCTATCGTGAGATTGTGTCAACCTTACACATTAGTGGGACCAGCATACATTCAATATTGCAAAAACATTTGAATGTCAAAAAAATTGGATCCCACAGAATTTGTCAATCGTTCAAAAAAAGGCTCGTGTCGATTGGTCGAAAGAAAAGCTTAAAAAATATAATCGCTGTGCATCAAAACACGTTTATGACATAGTGACAGGTGATGAATCGTGGATTTACGCGTATGAGCCCGAAAGTAAACAGCAGTCGACTGTATGGGTGTTTCAAGATGAGCCGAATCCAACAAAAGTTGTTCGCGCACGAAGCACTTCCAAGCAAATGATCGCCTGTTTTTTCGGAAAAACTGGGCCTGTCGCAACCGTCCCACTAGAACAACGCAAAACAGTGAATTCTGAGTGGTCCACAACCATTTGTTTGCCAGTTGTCTTCCAAGAAATGAGGAAAACCAACCGCCGAAGACGGATCACTCTTCACCACGACAATGCGAGCTCTCACACATCGGCTCAAACAACTGCATTTTTGACCACTCAAAACATCGATTTGATGAGTCATTAGCCGTATAGTCCTGACTTGTCACCAAATGACTTCTTTTTATTCCCGTACGTAAAAAACAAACTGAGAGGACAACGTTTTTCGACAACTGAAGAAGCGGTTGCTGCGTTTAGAATGCATGTTTTGGATATACCTCAATCAGAGTGGAAAAAGTGCTCAACAATTGGTTCAAACGCATGCAAAAGTGTAATATTTGTTTTTGTTCTCTAATCCCGAAATATAAAAGGCAGCCCTCGTAACGCCTACTGTTCGGAGTACATGTCGCACAACATCAAATTGGGGTTGACATCTTTCTCATCGAGATTCATCAGAGAAGACTACCTGATGTCATTCTATATTCCAATGTTCGTGTTCTTTGCACCACTGTAGCCGTTGCCGTCGATGTTCAGCGGTCAGAGGTAGCACAAGATGAATTCTATGCTGCAAAAAGCGACTTACACCAGTTTATAGAGCATAACAGTTTATAGATAATTATTGCTAAGATTTTAACAGTAAACTATTTAAATATAAGACAATTACCGTATTTTTTCTTTTTTCAGGAATTTATGACGACAAATTAAACTATGTGTTGCTCTGGAAAACAAAGAAACGTCATTTAAAGTTTATTTGTCGATCGCTAAAGAAAATAAATTATTTTTCCTAATAGTGAATTCAATCTCAGTCAAGACACATTATTGACATTTTAGAAAATACCCGTAACATAAACATAAAGGGATCCCAGATATTCTGGTACTTCTTTACATAAATAATAAAAACCCGCAAAAATGCAAATTTCTTTTGATTTTTGTTTATATAATTATAAGTAATTAATGAATTGTGATGATGTAGAAAATAAATCCTTCTTTATCAGTGTTTATACATCTTGATTGGATCATTTCTTAACGAGTAAACTCAGCAAAACTGCTCGAAAATCGATGTTTTTCAAAAATGTATAACTTTCTGGTAACTAATACCGGAATATTAGTCATCGTTTTAACGATAGTTTATGATATTAAGTTTATATAGTCTCACCATAGATCCTATTGAATAAATAGTTTTTGAAAAATTCGAATTTAAATAATTTAGAGAGCTATTTTACACATCCCACCGTATTAACGAGACAAGTCCGACCGGGATTTACCAAAGATATTTTGCAAGTTCATAAACCCCACTTCAATTTGTCTATCTTGGTTTTTTGCTATAGTGTCGAGAAATAATAGTGTTCGAATATGCGACAGCCAGCCAGCGGTGCACTGACAATAGCTGTCAAGGCACATCGCCGGATCGAGAATTTACTTAAGGTGGGGGCACGAGATGAAAATTATGGTAAATTGTATTATTATATATTTTTTCTCAGCAATTTATTACGTTTTTATTTACATGAGTATTGCCTGCGCATATTGGTCTATTTTTCCATTGGCTTATAAGTTAATGTTTAGCTGTATATAGTTTCCTGATATTAATTAAATTACTTTTTTCAAAAGCGGTATTAATACATTTAAGGCACTATGTCAAAAATCCAAGATGTATGAAGTGAGTAAGTGCACTTTATAAGCTTTCAAAATATATTTGCAAGATGTACTTAACGTACAATATCGATCTTTAGCGTTATTAATGTCAACGTTATAAGGTATCACTAGGGGGCAGATTAAGGTTTCAGCTGTTGTTACAACCAAGTAATGAATTTTTTAAAATCACTCACTTTATATCGATTTTTCCAGCTTTTCTTTATGAAAAATGCTGCTATCAAAATTTATAAACACTCATCTTGAAGATTTTCTGATTCTCTGCAATTTTTCTACTGACGGCATTATCAGCAAATCATTTGTTTTTACCCTATAAGCAAAAAATGAAAATACCCCATATTCTATGAGTTTGCTGTTAAAATTATGTCAGTTATGACTTATAAACTATTATTTACGTGATGGCTTATGCAGTTCGCTGTTTTCTGTCACTTAAAAATCTCTACTGACTGGTGTAACTACAATATTATTTGATAAAAATAGCTTACATGAAAAAACTATAGCATCTATGTTTTACCAAAATAATATTAAATTTAAACATCGCCTTCTGGGTGTTGCGATTTCTTTGTCACTAAGTATATTTGTTCCTATGTACAGTTTCGACTGTATTTATATGTCACTGGCAAGCATTAATCAGTAGCAATTTATTATACTGCAATGACATTTCTCCAATAGATAAAGTCCGAGTTTATTTCTTAATTTCTTATTTTGATTTTCACTTAAGAACAAAAGCTGTATATTTTAAAATCAAGGGTTTATCTGAAACAATATTTCCTAATTATTTAGTTCAGTATAAAAACGTTTGATCGATGATAATACTTTGGTCTGGCAATTTTACCTAGTGGGGATCTATAAGTGATGAAATTTACATTACGAAAACAAGTCAAAAAAGAGAAAGATGACAATAATGATTTGTTTCCTATCCTCTATGTTTAAGTCGACATTCTAATTTTAATTTGTCACGCAAGGTTCTCCCTCGTTTCTATTTCATATCAATTTATTTAATAGGTCAATATGGTAACTTTCTACAAGAAATTCTTGAATGATTAATTGAAATTGTACCCTAACTATAAGGAATACAACTAATATATATATATATATATATATATATATATATATTTTGATTGAGAAGTCTCCATTGAAATAATTCTAATTTAGTTTTTCGTGGTAATTATTATATTTTACGTACGTTTCGACCAATTCTTGGTCTTTTTCAAAAATATAAAATTAATGACCATTGTTTAAAATCTATACTCGCTAACATCACAAATAAGAATCAATATTACATTAAGGATTCATGGGACTTCAAAAATCATAATGATTCCAGAAGATTATATAATAATATCTCTAGATGTAATCTCCCTATACACCAATATTCCAACAGGGCTGACTAAAAAACTAATCGAAAAAAACTGGAACAAGTTAAGAAAATACACTGACATTCCACTAAATGACCTATTAAATGCAATCGAAACAACGCTAAACTCAACGTATTTCATTTACGCAAAACATATAAACAAATTAGTGGTTGCGCAATGGGTGCATCAATATCAAGTGTAATTGCCCAGCTAGTCCTGGAAGACCTAGAGGAAACAGTAATAGGGAATTTGGATTTTGATCTACCCTTCTTTTTCAGATATGTGGATGACTGCATACTGGCAATTCCCAAAAATAAAAGTCAAGTAATATTAAACCACTTCAATAATTATCACGAAAAACTGAAATTCACCATAGAAATAGAAAAAGATGGGGTCATCAATTTTCTTGATATGACCCTACATCATAAAAACCAATGCATTAGAACGTCATGGTATACAAAATGTACATGGTCAAGATATTAATACTCAAAAACTGTAGATGCATGTATTATTTAATTCTTGAACGTAATTTGCACCTCATTGTGAAACAAACTGTATTCAATTTTGAAGAAATTCATTAGGCGGGTTTATATCGTCAAAATGCATCAGTTAATGAAAGCTTTCGGAGCTACAGCTTTGTCATATATAAATGAAACTGTTGTGGAACTTTTGGTGTGTCACAAATAAAAAACACAATTTGGCACCTTAACACCAAACTTTTATGATCATCATCAAGGAGTAAACCAAACAGTTCAGTTTAATCCATGATGGTGACAACGAGTTGTTGAAACGGCGTTGAGTGTTTAAAATAATGGTTTGGTGTTAGGGTGCAAAAACTGTGTTTTTTCATATGTATCAATGAATATTTAAAAAAAAGTGAGGGAGTCATTTGAGACTGAACGATGGAAACGAAAGCTTCTTGCGAAATATACTTCCCGTCTCGTGTTATATCCGTGTCTTTGTCTGGCTTTCTTGGTGTCATTCTTAGTTATTGATATAAATTACAGGAGAATTAAAATAACTGTCACTACTTTTTTAAGACTTAGGTATTAATAACTTCGAAAGAACGTAGGACGTGTAAGTTAATTTATAATTAAAATATAAAATTTGTTGAATTATAATATTTCAAACATACTCACGTATTTGATATTATAGCAATATGTGACTAGGCCGCTTTAATTATAACAGGTGAAATTATGAGATCATTATTTAAGTAGATTTTTTTCATATATCACATCTCCAGACTACACTTCAATATATCTGTTGTAATGTAGTTTAACATACGCAATATTAAAAAAAGTGTGCATCAAAATGCATTAAATTGGAGTAGCCCTGATGTAGCAAGAGGGTGCAGCACACCAAAAGTTTTTAGAACATCCTACAGCCATTTAGGGAAAATATTTACAAGGTATCCCAACGAGACAACCGGAATATTTCCCAAAATATTCATTATTTTGATAATCGCATACGTCAAAGGATTTACGAAGGGTAACATATTTGGCCATACTAACCGTTAATTAGATTTCACCTTCATCATCCCAGCGCTACCTACTCATTTTTTAAAAATGGATCCCTATCATAAGTGACACCTCGTTTTTTAGCATGTTTAAAAAGGAATTCAACGGTGTGTTATTTTTGAGGTATCACTAACATTTAAGGAATTTGCAAATTAAAACGTGATTCCAATAGTAATTGAAACAGATAATTCGCTTATAATTTAATTTATTATAAAATCCATGGCAAAGCAGTCTCAAATACATTGTGCTCATTGGAAAAAACATCTGGAGGAAGTCGGCCAAATCTTCTTGGATACGATTTCTCACATCATTCAGTGACTATGAAGGGGAAGCATACACGCGGATCTTTAAGTACCCTAAAGAAAAAAATTCAGGGTACCTTGCTGGCCACTCTATGGCACCTCGTCTTCCAGTCCATCTATCAGGAAATCGATTATCCAGAAACTCTCTAACTGACAAAACAATGTGGTGAGGGACCGACGTGCTGAAAAACAAGTTCGTCTTCTACTAGACGATCATCTTCCACCAAAATTTTAGTTATTCACTTATTCTTGGATTTACAGAGTTTGCAAGTATGTTTAAATTCGTATCTCAATTTAAAGTACCATCTATGAAAAAGGGTCCAACCTTCTGAACACCTAGGATTCCTGGATTTAGTTTTAGAGATCGCTGAGTTTGAGTCTCTCTCAATAACTGTGGACTAATGTTATTCCAGTATAGGCAGTTATGACGATTTACCTCATTTAAATAAAAGTATGCTTTGTCAGAGAAGCACAAAAAATTGGGTTTATTGTTTATGTTACCGGACAATGTTTCACAGAATTCTATTCTTCTGTCAAAGTCGTCTTCATTTAATTCTTGGTCTGAATTTGTAGATATGGAACTTATTACGTTACAGAATTCTGAGAACACTACTTGTTGGAACACCAGATGTTAACGCAATTTGTCTTAAAGATTTTTTCGTTTCTATTTCAACATGTCCTAATACAGCTACTTCAACGTCACGGCTCCCGTTTCGTTGAATTTGCTCCACAGTTCAGTAAAGTATCTATGCCTTACGAGTCTTTTTGGATGTCTTTCATTGAACTTACAAGTAGTTTCTTTAGCAAAATTATTACATTGAGCATAAAGAACAGTAGTTTCAATTTTTGTGTAAATTATTTCGTCGAGTAAGAAAAATAACGAAGTAAGACAACTACACTGTAGTGACTCTGAAAAGAAACTAAGTCATTTACGAACAAAAAAAATTATTTTTTAACGAAAGAAGTGATTAATTTATTTTTGTATGAGAAGTGATACACAGTGACGCACCTCAAAAATTACACGTCGAAATAGTAGGTACTCTTCATAAACAAGCTAAACACTGTAGACCATATCAAACATCTGTTAGAATTAAATGATTTAAAATCCATTATCAGTTTCATTTTCCTTATTGTAATAGCAACAAGTCTTAAAAATTATCTATTTTAATTTTATTATTCGTCAATAACATTAGAGATCAAAATAATATGCAGGAATCACGCAAATTCCTCAAATATTGACGAAATATCAAAAACAACACATCGTTGGATTTCTTTTTAAACAGAATTGAAAACGAGGTATCACTCCTGGAAGGGTTCCATTTAAAATACCAAAATGAAATTTGGAAGGTGGATACTGCAGTAGATTGCCTATTTGTTACCAAATTTTTTTACAATTTTGAAATTTCTGTTTTACCGGAAGTAATGTCGATTTTAAAATTTGCAATGAAACACATAAACCTTAGACTTTAAGTAACTTCACAGAAAATATTCTAGTGGATTAAAGTCGGGACTTCGTGCAGGCCATTCATAAGTACCCCTTCTTCCAATCCATCTGTGATGAAATGTCCTATCTAAATGATCTCGAACAATGCGAGCGTAATGGGGTGGTGCTCTATCCTGCTGAAACCAGATATTATTTGCTAATTGTCCATTTACCTCCAATGCCGGAATAACTTGTGTCTTCAAGAGCTGTAAATACCTATCTCCGTTTAAAGTTTCTTGTAGGAAGAAGGGTCCCACGATTCTGTTGTTATAAATGCCGGCCCAAACGTTCAATTTTTGGGGATGTTGTGTATGAGCCTCTTGTACCCAATTAGGATTACTTTGCGACCAGTAGCGGCAGTTATGTCGATTAACCGTACCATTTAAACAAAATGTAGCCTCGTCTGAAAACACCACATTTCTTATAAAATTATTATCACGGTTACAAATATCCATCATCGTTTCACAAAATTGCAAACGTCTGTCGAAATCGTCTTCGGAGAGTTCTTGAATGAGGCGAATTTTGTATGGTCGATATTTTTCTCGTCTTAATATCCTTCCCACTGAACGACGGCTAATTCGATGCATATTGGCGAGGTCGGTAGTGAGGATTTTCTTCCAAAGATATAGCAACATTTTGAGCTACACCTTCATTACTTGCACTTTTTAACCTTCCACTTTTTGGTAAATTGCTAACTGTTCCACTTGTGTCGTACCTTCGCAAAGTTTTCGTCACTACTGAACGGGATATTTGTGTATTCGGATGAACAATGTTAAAAAGGTCAGAAACTTCTTGATGCTTCCTTTCCTCTCCTCATGCCCAATCATCATTAATATTTCTATTCTTTCTCTTTCACTTAATTCGGCCATTTTACGGTCAAATTAAAACAATACAATCTTTTTACGTTCAAATAAAAAAAACTAATAACTTATTTTGACAACTACTGTCACTTCTGCAATGAATTTCATGGACTACTAAACTTGATTCAGATTTAATTTGCGCCTGATTTAAACAAACGCACGTGTATTCTACTATGGAACAAGCAGTGCTGTTGACTGTGACGGTATAATGCTACCGTTTGGCCAATAGAAATACAAATCCTTACCGAGCGGTTTGTTTATATCGGGCGTAAATGAAATCTGAACCGAGTTTAGCTACCATCGAATTTCTCCTTTCCTTAGTTACTTTTCTGTTAATATCTCGGTAGGTATTGAAGTAAACAATATCAAACCCGATATTTTTGTATTCGCAATAAAATGTCTCATCAGAAACTATAATACTATATAGGGTGTTTCATTGCAAATTTTAAAATCGACATTACTTCCGGTAAAACAGGAAGTTCAAAATTGTAAAAAAATTTGGAAACAAATAGGCAATCTACTGCAGTATCCACCTTCCAAATTTCATTTTGATATATATTGGTTCCAAACATTTGCCCATCACTGTATATAACAGTTCACGTTATATCCACTTTCTGGTCACTTCCTGAACATGTTATTTAATGCTTTCAGCCGGACACTTTTTTACTTTAATTGCCACATCAGTTTGTTATCCTTGTCTTTACCATCTACCATCTATAAACTTGACCTTTCCTGCGGAGTTCTAATATGTCAAATATAATTTAAGATATCGCAAAGACAAAAGTGGAATGATTATTAGAACGAAAGCAAATTTTGTGCTGGTATTACATTTTAATTGGATGTCATATTTGTTTATTTACTATAATTTTTGATTTGAACGAAGAGACTCTTAATATATAAACTGGTCCCGGTTGCTTACATAGAATACTAAGTTGTATGGACATTTCAAGATCAAGCAAGTGTGGTGTCGGAACGAAGTGTCGAAATAAATGCAATTTCAATTTTTGTATTTCATTACCATACTCATATATTTTTATATGTGTAAGTGTGAGTTTCCGTTAAGAAGCTTTCGCTTCAAAAATTATGTGTAAATATCTGATATATTTATTATAAATATTATTTTATACTTATATTAAGATTATTCCTTCTACTATTTCTTCATTTACACTAGAAAAAGATTGTTACGTTTAGGAATAAATTATTTAAACGGATAGATACAATCTCGTTAAGTAGTAAAAAATCATTCACCACAAAACCCGTATAACTGATCTAAGGTATACCAAAACTAATTACTTAACAGTCTGGACATATTCTAATATTTCTCAATTCAATATCGTTGTTATTTTTTATACGCTTAGCTAAGAAACAGGATTCCATTGATCAGGTTTGGTATGTCGGGTGAATCACTGCATCACGAGAAGTCTACATCTCTCGGCACCTCGGGCTATGGGCCAAAAGTGACCTTCACGAAATACATTACCAGTTTTTAGAACAAAGAATTCATTCTTGTTATGAGCTTAGTAGTCGAGAGATGTTGCTTTCGACACTTAAATTCGCTTTCGTTTGGCTCGCGCTCGCTGTGAAGATGATTTTTTCCTCACTCTTATTTGTCTATTTTTCATACCAATTTTATAGGTTAATAAATCACTCATTATATTTGTTTCGATTATTCACAGGCCGAATTTTTAACGACGAACGGCTGTAAAAGTTAATATTTTCAATTTCTATACAACCGCTAAATTATCTTGTTATATGTGAATTTATTATGCTAAAGGACCACCTTGTTTTTGATACTATATTTATTTGTCACTGACAGACTTTAGTTTGACCATGATGCATGACAGCTGCACACACACTGCGAGCCCGGAAACTGAGATTGCCATTCTGTTCAGCAGATGAGAATTCCCAGCCCCTTCTAGCCCCCCTGAACAGAAGTCCAGGTCCTCACGCTAATGCAATTTTCCTTCTGCAATATTGCTGACTTGTTGCGGTTTTGTCTTTCTATTTCGATTTCTTCTCTTCTATGACATATAGCATGTTGCCCTTATTTGAGCGTGCGCGTTGTCGTCGTTTTGTGTGGGTGTGTTCTTCTTGTCGTCACTTTGGTTGGTGATGTCGTGTGAATCCCCCGGATCCCCGTATTTGTCCTGAAAATAAGATATTATTACGTACTTCATTTTATACATACTTGTCTTCTACTTCTTCATCATCGCCGCTGCGGCAGAGCTGGTTCTTCGGCCGTTTGTATTTGTCAATGAAGCTCGGGTCCCAGTTTGACATACGAGTCTCTGGCCTTGCTCCCCATAACCGCAAGCACTGATTGGTAGTGCAAGTCGTTAAAAATTACTGAATTTTCTAACGAACCAAGGTGCGACGACTGCAAGGCTTAGACACAGGTTTCCCTGTCTCTGGATTACCTGCCTGTTGCTCTTACTGGTGTGTTTCCAAACAATTGAGGAGAGTTAGTTTGTTCTTCAGTCCCAGCTTGCGTTCTCTTCATATTAGGGGGTATGGGCTTGCACGGGCTACTCGGACTATGTTAATCTAACGGTAACTGAGACACTATGTATAAAGAAGTTTACGAGATGCTCAAAGAGCGCATCCTGGGCCAGGGGTGAGAATCCAGAGGGGGAGCGATGGGGCGTTAGTCTTCTCCGAGAGCTTGAAAGTAAATCGAAAAACGGAAAATCATCCATGAAAACGCCTAAATAACAGTCACTTCAAAGGGTTTTATTAACCGCAGATCTACTATGCTTAACGTAGTAACCCAGGAAATGGTATGTATCCAAAATCAGAGAAAAAACTCAGACCCCTTCCTGGGTACCTTGAGAGAGTGCTAGCAGCTGGCCCGACACCTCAAACGACGGTAACCGCTGGGTTTGGCTCGGTCGTCCGACGAGTCTATCCTCAAAGCTTGAGTGCACACACCACAGTGTTAGCCACTGCTACAGCATTTTCTATACCCAGGCGCCTGGTATTGCGTACCCCTCGGCTCTTGGCCGAATCAACTCGAAGTCCGTGACTCTGCAGACGGTGGAACCGGTCTGTTAGCGGATTTTCAGCTTATGTTGTTAGATACGATTCAGTGGTGCAAGTGTGGACTAAGGTAGGATTTGCTTCGGATACTAGACCGACCATTTCCGTCAGGAACGGGGCACCCAATCCGACAACTCAAACGGGCGTCGTCTACCTTCGTTGGTTTAAGATGGTCCACGAAGGTGAGTGACACGTTCAACTCTCCCTCCCTTAGTTTACTAGACGAGATTTACTTCCGCTTTCAACCAAGTGTAGGTGCCTTTCATCAGTGTCATCGCTACAATCCTGAAGGCAGGTCCCGTCAGTCCCACGACTACTTGTATTAAGGCTTAACAAGTCAACTTCGTTCGCTTTCGCCCAATCTCGAAAGAAAGTGTGTCCGGCAAACTACTTGTGTAAAGTTTTGACAAGTCTCACTCGAGGGCCGAGACTCTCTCCTTTGTTAGTTACTAACGGGCGCCGCCTTGTCACTAGGGGCCTGGAATCAACTGCCACGACTCCGAGAGTTTTATGGGTAGCCACAGGAAAGTGTATTTGATTACTATTTAATATAATATCGTACCCCTCCCTCCATGCAGCCTTCCTGAAGTCCTGAAGCTGTTTTCTGAATCCGCTCCTATCCTGAACCCCCTGGTCTAAAAGTGAAAATAAAGTTTGGGGATTCACTCAACAGCCAACCTGAATATTTCAGATCATTTGCATTTAGGGTTCCTGACATATGACACCTCAAACAAATCTATTTTTGTTGGCTGTACGTTTATGTTGTATGATTTTTAATCCGCTCCGCGATTACGATTTTTGCAGGTGTATCAGCCCATAATTACGAAATCATCGGAAAAATGAGTAGATATCATGGCCCATATAGGAAAGTTCTAGGAATCAGAAACCAGTCTCATTTCTACAATGAACAATAATTAAGATGTTACGTACCCGCGAAGAATTCAAAAATTTAAAGTAACCTCTATAGCACCATAGTTCACTCAAACCTGTCTGAATCATAGATTCTTTTAAAATCAATTACAGAGCTCAGTGCTGTAGGAAAGCGGGTGCTAACATCGCTTCGGTTTAGACAGAGTGGTCGCGTGTCTATTTCTATAGCTTCGCGACTAGTAGATGCCCTAAACGAATTGAGGAATAGGATAGTCCTGTTGTCCTCGAAATTGATAGAGTGTCTTTGGATTTGATGAAGCGCGAGAGCTGAATTCGGATCTTTTTGCGAGCTCACAGAGAGTGCTCATATACTCGATGGTTCGCGCCCCTGTTGGTCCGATCGATGTAGCTTTGTGGGCAATCACGACATGACTCCGCCATCCTCATTAGATACTTTCTGAATGTACTGAAGGAAAGCTTTCCGGTGTTGTTGGTATTTTTCTGGTGCAGTTAGAGTATTCGGGAATTGTTGAGATTGTTTCAATTTGTTGTTTGGATTTCTCATAAAGTCTGTGTTTGAATCATTTTAATAGGCAAATCACATGTCTATATCTAACAGTAAGGATAACCAGAATTGTATATTACATGATCGGCTATAGTTTAGCAAAAATGATTACTGAAGCAAAATAGCAAAAGGTCTTTCCAATATCTGGACAGTTTTTTCTATTAGAATCTCATATAATTGAATTTAAACTAACCCCGCTTGAAACCATTAGTTTCAATTTTTATCATCTTGCCGTATATTTAAAAACATTTTTAGGGGAGTTGTTTCTGTGGTATTCGTTCATAAGCGTACGAAACAAAAACAGAAACTCTTAACGTTCGAGATAAATTTATCAATTTTTTGATGATAATAACAAATTTAATGAAGTAAAAGTTAAACCACTGTATCAGCTGTATCTTAATTTATCATAATTTTTTCAAACCCCAAGACCGTAGTTTTTGAACTAGTCCGAACATTAATTATTTTGGCAAATCTGTCAGATGGTTAAACATAATTTGTCATTACCATAAACTTGAACTAGAAGATATGTAGGTAGTGTAGTTTGCATGTCGAGGGATAGTCTACTCTGATATTATTATCTTTGTCATCATACTACGCAAAAAAGCCGTCATATTGTCAATAGCCACATGGAGTCCAGGACGAAAAGCGTCACTGAAAATGGATATAACAACTTTTAGAGACGGATTTGCGTCAGACTACACTGCTGCTGTTTTTTTTATTCTTAATTTATTAATGAATTTAGCTCCATTACAAAAGTAACACATATATAGTTCTATACACACTTCAACCTCTTACCTACCCGCACTGCGGCAGCATGGTATAGTATGCGTCACATATCCTCTAAATTCTTCGTCTTCTCAATCGTTCGAGACAACTCTTCCCACAAAAAGACCTTAAGCTCTGTATCCTCAAGTGTCTCCGATCAGCTCTTCAGCTGTTCTCTTCATTCAAACTGCCAAAAATATCTGTTTCTTCTCAGTCTATTCGAGTCAGTTGTTCAATATTTCAGTCTTCTACTTCTTATCTTCAATACAGTCCTTTAATCATTCTCAAAGATCTTAAGCTCTTCTTCTTCGTCTGTTCTCAAGACCTTAAGTTCTTCATTTCCACAGCTCTTCAAGTTTCTCTGCAATCTTTCAATTCTTTCGGAGAATACAGCATGAAAAATTGGTTGAATATACCTTCCTATGAAGATGATGATGACACACTCCGAATTGAAAATAAGATTAACATAAATAACAGCATTAGATGTGAATTACAATTAATATACTGAATTAGCCAATATTTAATAATCTAATAACATGTGCTATTGGTTGTTCAACAAATTGGAAGTTCATAATTACACACTTATTACAAAAGTTGCTATGACGAAACTCAAATTTGCACTGAAACAACAAATGACGAACAAATGGGAAATATGTCTAAGTACTTCTTGGGAAATAACACCACAATTTCCCAAGAAGTACTTAGACATTGAAAAATATGCCACAAGTATCATTCAGAAAACAAATGGGAAATATATTCACATTTACAGCGGTGTTAACAAAAATCAAAGGGGTAAGAGAAAGATTTTCAAAATTCCTAGTGTCATAATAATCTTCAATTTTTTTTCGAATTGCCTACCACTAAAAGTGATCTTGAGTTTGTTTTTTCATCAATATACCATATAACTTTTAATTTCTTAATAATTTATATAATCCAATGTAAAAATTTGCAATGTTACAAAATATTTCCCGAAATATCATCAAATCATCAAGATTAACTTATGTTGATTTTTTTTAAATATACAGAATATTTATTTTTATTAGGTATATTCTATATTAATATACACATGCAGCGCATTCACCAATGTTGCGAAAACTAAGCTGCAATATTAATAACTAGCCGTTACCCGCGGTTCACCCGTGTACGGAATGTTCAAGCCTTCGCAAAAAGAAATAACTTATGACACATATGGGTTATCCTATATACAAATTTACTTATGGGCCACCCTGTATAACTTATTTGACATTTTTTGAATCACCTTGAATAATTGTAACTCTACTTCACCCTATATTGAAACCTTCCTGTATATGCTGCTGTTTTATAATTTTTTGAACACCTGACTATAACTTTTCTCTACTCTATATTTCAGATATGCAACTGCTTATGGTGTTCCCTGTATAACAATTATTTCTGATATTTTTTAACCACCTTTCAAAGTAAAATTTCTCTTTACTCTATATATTAATCAACCTTTATATGAGCTTTTTCTAACATTGTGTTACACACTCTAAAACTACAATCTTGCTTCTCCCCATATTTCAGATATTCCATATAGTAGAATGCAACTGTTTATGGTCTACCCTATATAACAGATTTTTTTAACTTTTATTATCCATCCTAATTTAAATGATGTGGAACCCTTCGTGAGTAATAAATATAAAAACACAGTTTTGCACCCTAACACCAAACTTTTATTTAAAACTTCACCCAAACTGCAACTACTTATTGGCCACCCTATATAACAATTTTATTAAAAAAAATTTTAACCGCTTTGTATAACTAACTCTACTTCCATCTACATTAAAACCATGCTGTATACACCGCTGCCAATTTGTCAAACATTACAAGTTATTTTTGAACCACCTGTATAACCATAATTTTTCTCTACAAAATATTCCAAACACCCTGTATGTGCAATTTTTAAATACTTTTGATCACACCGTATCAACTATAATTTTACTTCGATCCATGTTTCAGATATTGCAGGTATGCAACAGCTCATGTTCTATCCTACAGAAAAATGTTTCCAACCCGTTTGACTATAAATCTACTCCACCCGCTTTTTCAATCACCTTGTGTTTGCAACTACTTATCGCCCACCCAATATAACATTTTTTTCTACCACCCTGTATAACTATAAATCTATCAATGCCAAATATATTTCACCAAAAACCCCAACTTCTTATGGGGCACCGAAATTAACAATTTTGTTCAACATGTTTTTGAATCACCTTGTATGTATTACAACTACCCTGTATACTCTATTGCTTATTGGTCAACCAATATAACATTCTTTAAATAATTATTATAACACTTTTTCACCCTATGTTTCAACTATCCTTTCTTTGCTTTATTATGAACTACGCTATTTCACATTTTTTACTTATATTTTTCAAGATATATTAAAGTATAATTTCTCTCCACACTTTCAGGTACTCTATATATGCAAGTGCTATATAACAAAATTTTTCTAGCATTTTTTACCCACCCTGTATAAATCTAACTGTAAGCCACCCTATATTTCGACAACCTTTTATATGCAACTACTTATTTGCTACGAAATATAACATTTTTGTACGACCCTGTATCATTAGAATCATACCCCACCCTATATTTCAACCATCTGGTAAATGGAACAGCTTGTAGATCATACCATTACGTTAAAATATTTTTAAACCCACTTGTATAGCTGTAATTATATCCCGCTATTTCAACCACCCTATATATGTAACTACTTGTGAATATAAAACAAGTTTTTAACCACAACATAAACTATAATTCCACTCCATCTTATATTTCAAACACCCTGTATAAACAACTGCTTCTAACATTTCTTTAACCCCTTTATATAACTAACTATCCTAAGACATTTTTTTTAAGTTTTTTTTCACGGTTTAAATATTCTAACCTTTTTCAACCACTTGGTATATGGAACTGTTTATGACCCACTCAATATAACTTTTTTGGACAACCCCGTGTAACTAATTCCACTCCCTCTTATCTCCACCATATCGTATATATCCAGCTCCTTATAGAACACGAAATATAACTTTTTTTAAATTTTTTAAATCCATGTAATCTACTTCACTGTAAGTTTCCTGTATACAGAACACCCTGTAAAATTACGCTAGATATATGTTGATTTTGGTTAAATCGAAACATGTTACATTTGCAGATTCCGAATTTTGAATAAAAGCTAAGCTGGTGCCAGATCTAATATTTTGTGCGTGCTGGGGAACCAATTGAGTAATTATATTACCCCACATGGTAGAAGTTTTTTCGCTATATCTACCGTTTCTGTCAATTTAGGGAGATAAAAAGTCTACCAGATTTTAAGTCAAACTATAGGCTTCGCAACAAAAAAAGATTCAGCAAAATCAATTAAGTAGTTCTGACGTGATGCCCGAACAAACAAACAAACAAACATACAAACGTACATTTTATAATAGTATAGATACTCTAGACTCTAGAATATCGGGAGTTGGCTAAATGAGGCTACTACATTCATTACAACGTCTATAACCCTAGGTGTTGTTACCCTTTTACATCCCCTAAGTCATACTACAAGAAATGTGACACACCATATAACAAATATTTGGTAAATATTACAGGATACGAGATTTCATAAAGAATATATTTGGGTAGGGATTTTATAAAACGGAATTTGAGGGTACTACCAATAAACTCTAGAGTTTTAAGTGATCTCTACTATTTATGGACATGGACGAAGTGATACGTGAGCTGTTGCGTTCTAAGGATATATATATATATATATATATATATATATATATATATATATATATATATATATATATAAACAATTCAGTATGTTTTTCTCATATTTGTCAACAGATTTTCTTCTTTTTTATTTAGTAACTATTAACAAACTTTAGTGTTATCTAAAATAATTTGATCAAGTGTGAGTTGAAGTCGCATACTGAGAGTTCCGTAGCACCTTTGATGTTTGTTAAGATGTAGGTAAATCATAATACATAACATTTTTCCAGTTTCAGACAAGCAGAGTATGGGTAAAATTTTGAAATTTATAAAAAATATACCCGTTTATTTCTCACAACGAGCCGCTTTATTTGACCTGCTACAGGATGCCCTTGATTTTTGTAAAAAGATTCACTTCATTTTCTAATTTGGCCCCAAAATTAAGATTAGGGTTTTCAGTTGATTTAACTAATAATAATCTTTTGCCTAAATATATTTTTATGACGTTTCCTTTATGTTGATACACTAAGGATGGACTTTTTAATAATAATCTTATTTTTCCATTTAAGTTTATAAATGAATGTTAGGAGTTTGTATTTTACTTTTCTAGGAAATAGGAGGGAATGGGCCGAATTTTGTATTTTTTAAATAACTCAATCTATATAATATTTTTAAATTAACTTGTTAGAAAAATAAAATAAAATAAATGGGGTACTGGGTATTATTTTAAATATTTTTGTTAATATCTTTTAAACAGTTTATTTTAAAAATATGAAAAAAATATATTTGTATTCTTCACAATGAGCCCTTTGATTTTATATATTACATCATAAGTTTAAGTTTAAAAAAAATTAATTTGTTATTTTCTCTTTAATTCTATAATTTACCCCACAAAGTACTACTAAGGTTTTCTCGTTGTTTTTCCTGTAAAGTTCCTCTATACACCTTTTTTTTAATTTTAGGTCTTGTAATTTCGGAGATAAAGAGGGGGAATGAGTAAATTTTTGTATATTTTTGTTCATACCTTTTAAAATAATTATTTTTAAAATATGCAAAAATAAATAATTGTATTCCTCAAGGTGAGCCCTTTCATTTAATACAATACATAATGCGTTTAAAACAATATATTTTTTTTTATTTTTAAATTAATTCTGTAATTTGTCCTGCACATTAATATTAGGAGTTTATGCTTATTTTTCCTGTAAACTTTGGTGCCATATTCTCTTATTTTTTCAAAATTGTATGATCATTAGTTCCGGTGACAACGGGGGGAGGGGAATGGTGGAGTTTTGTAAAATTTTCTCCCAGGGGTAGTCCTAAAAACAAAATTTCTTCATACACATATACTGATACCAAAATTCAACTTTTTCCGTCCAATAGCTTCGGAGAAAATGATCTTATAAGGATTTCCGTATATTGAATGTACGGAACCCTAAAATTACTTAATTATTACTGAGAAATTACTGTATCCGATTTTGACAATGCCACTATCTTTGCAATAATAGCTAATCTAAAGGACAGCATTGTTCCAAATACTTTGGATAAAGCCTCAGTAAATATTCAATCCCTCACACTTCCCCATCTATCAAAAGGAATATTCTTAAGCATAATAACACTAAAAATATAAGACCAATATTAGAAGTTAAAATTTCTTGAGAAAATTGCGAATAAAAAAAATCAAAAAACCATTCGTTTGTTTTACTTCTGCTGGTACAATCACTAGCAAATATTAATATAAAAGATAATGACGATATTATGTTTAAATATTCCTTTCGGTCTGATCTGAAAATTATTATTCGATTAGCTTTAGCAATCATAACTCGGATATTTTATGCGAAGTGATTATCGTTAAAGTGAATAAAGTTGAGTAAGGTGCATATAAACCTAAATAAAAATAATATAATACCTCGGAACAACGTAAACCCTAACAAATCGCTAGCAACCTGTTGATTCGCAGGGTGAAAAAATAAGCACTCTATGCCTTTTTGCGAGAGGGGTCCCCAGTTTGCCGTTGAAATCACCACCCACTGTGTGTTTGACTTTATACCCTTGAAGTTGCAACCGCAACCCTTTTATACACATTTTCATGTGTGATTAGGGTATTGCAAAAAGTGACTGAATTAAATTAAAATGCTCTCGATATCACCCTATTCTTGTATTTCCCGCAAGGTATATATAATAATGAAAGCTATTTTTACCACAAGATGCTTATTCGAGTATTCCATCAAGGGACAATATTATTACATGCTTGTAAATAAACCAATTTTTAGGTTTTTTGTAAGTATACTACCTAATATTTAAAACAAATAATTAATTACTTTTGATATGAACACTAGTAGAAGTGCTTATTGTAAATATTCTTGAAATTTAAAAGTTATTTTCTGTTTTTACTTTGTTGATAAAATTCAAAAAAGGAATTCATTCTCTGTGCTCAATGAAAGTAGCAATAGAAATTCAATTACAACAGTGTCTTACTGTGTCTTAAAGTATTATGGGGAGTAGTTCTTAGAAATCAAGCAAAAAATATTTAATGATACAAAAAATAAAGGTAAGACAGGATGCAAATGGTATTGTTTTAAAAAAAGAGCGGCAATCATTCTAAACTGATCGTTGGAACGGAAAGCTTCTTATGAAACAATATACTTCCTGCCTCTGGTTATTTACCTCTCTCTGTTTCTCGTTCTTTGTGTTATGATTAGTAATAGACATACATTTCAGGAAAATTAAAATAGCTGTCGCCATTTAATTTAGTTCTTAATTTCAATATATTTGCAAAGGAATATATGTCGTGTAAATGGAGATCCATATCCTTGGTTGAAAAAAGACAAAACCGGTGGCTTAACTATATTATTTTAGACTTAATCCGACTTCCAAAAAGGATGAGGTTATCAGTTCGTAGGCAACTTTCTTGTATGTATGAACAGCGATTATTCAAAAACGGCTTGGGCAATTTTGATGATTAAACTGAATTATATTAAGGAACATTACATAAAGGTACCATATAATTGTTTATAACAAGAGATTTACGGTTATCCAGAAAATCAAAAAAAGTAAATAAAGAACTACATTTCAGTGTATTTCAACAAATCTTCACTGTTTTCTCTAAGACATCTCTAGAAATTTCAATATTATAAATTGTATTTTACAAAGATATATTCCAGCTTGATTCCGTATATTTTTCTACAATGTAAAATATGTGCAAAAAAACTGTAAACATCAATGGAAATGTCAAATTTTCATCATAAATATCTCGTTCAATTGTCAAGATATGTCATGAAAGTATATCCTACAGGGTGTTTGTAATGGTTTTTATATTGATTCATTTGAACTTAGTTTATTTTAGAGACGAAATTAAGTTACGAGGCTTATAGTCGCGTGTAATAGCAGGAAATATTCCATTAGTTTACAGAAACGAACATTTCTTATGCCAGCAATCTCTTCTATATGGTATACGGTTGTAGGTGTGTGTGTGCGTGCTTTGATCTTAGGTGGTACATAATCATTTGCATACGTAGGATGGTTGAAATATAAGGTGGAATTGAATTAGCTATTCAGGTTCAAAAAATATTCATTGTGTGGCACATATGTAGTTGCGTATACAAGGTGGTTGAAAGAAGAGTGGATTAAAACTATAGTTATACAGAGTGGATATTTGTGTTATAGGACGGAGTATAACTCCAGTTATATAGAAGGCTTCAAAATATGTTAGAAGTAGTTGAATATACAGAATGGTTGAAATTCAAGGTGGAGTAGAATTACAGTTATACAGGTCGGTTAAAAATATTATATAGTTTGGAACATAAGTAGTTTCTTATACAAGGTGTTTGAAGTAGTAAAATTATTGTTATTCAGGGTGTATCAAAAATTTGTTTTATAAACATAAGCAGTTGGGATATTTGAATTAAGAGCGGGGATAATATACTAATAGACAAAAATTTTAGAAGTAGTTGCATATACCGGGTGGTTCAGAAAATGGTAAACAAATAATTTATATATAGGGGTGACCAATACAGAGAAAGATATACAGTGTGGATGCAATATATACTGAATTACAGTTGCACTTATAGAAAGTGGTCCAAATAATAAAAAAATAAAAAACGTTAAAAAATCTTTGGAAAAACAATACAAATTAGAGAGGGAGAAAGAGAGAGAGAGAGACATAAGAACACGCTAAAATATTCAACACAATTGAACCTGAAAATAGTGATTGATTGCATACGGTTTTAGTTTATGTCAGCTGAAGTCGGTTCTTTTTTAAATATAAATTATTCTACAATACCATCATTCTGGTCTCTTCTTGAACTTGTTATTTAACGCTTTCAGTTGGAGACTTTTTGAGGTTAATCCCCACATAAGTTTGTCATCTTTGTCTTTACCATCTTTTTTGCGGAGTTTTAGTTTGCCATCCTCGTCGCTAACATTCATAAAATTGAACTTTTTGTGTTGTTCTGATTCTGATGTTTTACGTAAGTCAAGTCTCTAATTCTTAATGTTTTCACTTAACCATGCATTGTCATCCAAAGGAAACATGTATGCACAATGTCTCCTTTATCGAACATCAATAAGTTATCTAAAATTCACTTACAAGATGTGATGATAATAAGCAATGGGATAGGTGAAAACTTGCACAATGCAGGGAACTGTTAGAATTGTAATACCTTTAGGACTGAACCCGCCCTACGCAATCTAAACTCATTTACTTAAAACATGTACGATGGGCAATATACTTCAACTAATTGAGCCATACTTTAAGTGATCTAAAGTGTAACTCGTATTTTATGGGACCACAGATAAACCAAAATGTAACCTAAATAAGGAACCAGAATTAAGAAAAAAGAGCTGCAGTCACTTGAGACTGTACGATTGAAGCGAAAGCTTCTTACGAGATATACTTCCCGTCTCTTGTTGTCTCCCCGTGTCTGTTTCTCTTTCTGTCATTTTGAGTAATGGATATAAATTTCAGGAGAATTAAAATAATTCTCACTATTTTGTTACCACTCAAGTATTAATGTGTAATTTAATTTTTCATTTAAATATAACTGCCAAGGAAGATATAATGAGGCCACTGTAATTATAACAGAATACATTATGGAACATTCTTTAAGTAGATATTTTTTAAATATTCTTCAAAATAGCTGTTACAAAATAAGTAATTCTATTACATATAAAAAAAATCACCGTCAAAATGCAGTGATGAGGACGGATTTTAAAAAGCACGCCAAAGTTTTTAGAATACCTATCTCATAGATATTTACATATCCTCGATTGAAAAAAGACAAAACCGGTGGCTTAACAATAATATTATTTTATATTTAGCAATTCACTTCATACCCTCTTCCTACACCAGCGCCATTCTGGTCACTTCTTGAACTTGTTATTTAATGCTGTTAGCTGGCCTCTTTTTTAGTTTAGTTTCCCCATATAAATCTGTCATCCTTGTCTCTACCATCCATAAACTTGGTAAGGTTGCCCTTTTTTGTGGTGTTCTGACTTCTGGCGTAAGTCAAGTTTCTAATTTGAATTGTAGCAAACAGAAAATTTTTCGTTCTAATGTATATTAGAACAAAAAGCAAATTTTGTGCTTGTATTGTATATTAATTGGATGTGATATTTGTTTATTTACTACAATTTGTTGATTTTCTGTAAGCGAAGAAACTCTTAATATATTACTTGGTGCTTATTTATCACACAGCGAACTTTCCAGTGATGCTGTATGGGTATGGGTATTTTAAAGGCAAAGTCGGTAGGTCGATCTGAAAGAAGTGTAGAAAAAAAATGCAATTTGCATTACAGTACCATACTCATCTACTGGACACAGGACGTTTTCAAATTGACTGCGGTATCTTAATATAATATTAGAATTATCCATCGATTTATACACTTTTAACTACAATTCATCGTTGAAGTATCTCCTGCGGATTATTTACACTGATGTTAACTATGAATGACATCACGCACTGCGATTAGTGTTTCATTTCCTGTTCTTCTTTAACTTATTTTTCCTGAAAGTTTTCTCTCAATAGAGTGGCTATGGGTAAAAACTCTTGATACCATTTACAGTAGATAAGTTTTGATTATATTAACCTAAATTAATGTAAACCTACGGAACAGCCTCGATGGACTTCCAGCTGAAACTATATCTATTTATCTTATTAATCACTTCTGTACATGTTTAAAAGCTTCTAGATTCTATAAATGTTTATACACTGAACATTTCTCCTCTATTTCACTCACGTTATTGTTAACATATCTAAATACTTTAATCCCAATTACTTCTTTAAATATTTAATTTTGTTACTGACTAACTATGTACATGTCTGACTACCCCCGATGTTTACAGAAAGTCTGGAATTTCTTTCTTTTGTTTTAAAAGTAAAATCATTATTATATTGTTACGAAATTTACCAAAGCCGACCCTGTTTTATTTCAGTACGACACCGATCGCTTTGAGAAAAAAATGGTTCTCGAAATGACTCGGCAGCTGTAAGACTGATGATTGATTTTACGAGAATTTTCTATGCTGGTTTTAAAAAGGAAGCAGCCCACGATCGCAGTTCAGTTAGTGGAGCGAAGAGCTTATATGTAAAATTGTTGTTGTATTTGAATCAGCTGTTATATATTCGATGTAAATACAAGTTCTAGAAAAGTGAAAGTGAAAATTAGTTGAATAATTTTAAATTGAACCCACGGACTATATAACAATATTTAAAAACTAATCGTTGAGTAATCGTTAAATTTTATGTATATTTTAATTATATTTAAGATTTTTTTGTGATTACTGTCCGATCTCCTTTTCCAAGGTTGAATCGTTCATCTTACTGGACTATTTGTCTTACGAGGCAGTAACACAGCAATCTTAATAATAGCTGATGACAGTCTCATTTTCATCATACCAAGAGATCAGTTCGTCGACTTTGTTGTATTAAGGTTTCCCATGCACATCTATTACTTTATAATTATTACCGTATTCCGAAGGATATATATTTTTCATTTGTCTTTCGCTGGCACATAAAACAACAGCGTGGCACATAACGAGGCGTGAGTCTCCTTAATATCTTTTAAATCGAGATAAAAATAATAAAACAGGTTGGAAAAAATAAATCTGCCAGTGCGAAAGACCGGACATAGCGGGCGGGAGAAGGTTAAAGCGGTCAGTGGTAGTTTAGTTTCCGAGAAAAGCCGCAAAATCTAATTATATGGCGCTCATTTCATTCATAATCAACATCAAACAAAATTCGGCGTTGGGACGTCGGAGGTTTTTAATTTGTTAAGTAATTATTTTGAAAACATTCATTTTTAATGGACATTAAAATTTGAACTGATAGTAATCAAATTGCAATTATTATATCAGCTTGCCTTTTAGGTACAATAAACATAATAAGTAACGGAAATGACGGAATTTTATTGTTTGAGCGAGTTGTAAGTTAGAAGGAATCGAATTACACATTACTACAGAAAAATATCCAGTTTCGAAAATGTAAGAATCGACATATAAATTTTGACAACAGGATTTTAACTTATTTTAACATTCCTACCGCAACATTTGTCCTGTATTTTTAGAATTCCTTGGGAATGATACCACAATTACGGGAACGTTTTAGTGTCTAAATTATGGCAATAAAAATTAACACAACGGAACTTTGTTTGATTTTTCCTATGAAGTGGTTCGTCATTTGCCAGTCTTTTCTGACTAGCACCGTGACAAGATCTATATGTCTAACCCTATTTATTATTCAACATGATTTTTTTTTCATTAGATAATTGTAAATATGACAAATTTAGTATTTTACAGTCGACATTGCATATTAAAGCATAAGTATTCATGGATCATGAATAACTTACAGAAATATACCCAAAATTTCAGTACCGTGGCATGTCTGATTTTCGTTTTTCAAACTAACTCTAAAAATTTCTATAGAGTCGTCTTAAAATGTAAATTTTAACTTTTATAACTGAAATCTATTATATGATTCATCAAATTATGCTGCAATTATACCCCAATATTGATTGGTAGAACGGAATAATAGATTTAACTAATGTGAAAAGTTTTATTCTAAGACTTTTATAAAAATTGTTATTGTATTTCGACTGTTAATGAATTTTAAACATTGTTAAAATCGAGAAAGAAAATATCGTAAATGTCTCAGTATGATTATCGAAGTACTATAATTTATCATTTGTTTAATTATTTTAAGAATTTAGAGAGATTTATTAGACAAGTATTGTGAATATTTCATTTTGCTGTCAGTACCGTGGCCGTGAAATTTCTAATTTTTGTTCTAGTTTCTTTTCCATTGAAGTTGTAGTAGAACTACGTTACACCCAGAATAGCACCCAAAACACAAGTATTAAAGCATTTTTGATTTTTAAAAATGTTGATTTGTAAAAATCACAGTCATCTAGGAATTTAACTTCTTTTGTAACTGGTTGTTACAAAAAGATGTTAAATGTCCATTGGTCCTTTAGTCCAGGGACTGATTCACAGATGGCCTGTTACTTTTTTTTCTCGGTAGTACCAACTAGACGTGAGATCTTTACTGTTACGATTCACTGTTCCATATCATAGAATTGTTCCGAATGATTCAAAACACTGCGAGGCATAAAATATATCATTTGGAACTGGGATACCTCACATCGGTTAATATGTTGCTGTGGTGGGTCTCCGAGGTGGTCGAATTTCTCGAAAACTCAACTACGTCCGCAGTCTCTTACATAGTATCAACAACAATCTATCAACGAATACTACTTCTCAGTCCTCTTCGTGATCACCGGGCAATGCATGGCGTACAATGGGTGTACGTTATGTAGGTAACGGAAGAGCATGAAGGCGAGTGTCCAGCGCCTAAAAACTGAAACCGTTCGGCTAAGGGAGAAAACCTAAACAAAAAAAATTTCCAAATTAGAGGTTATGTACTGATCTAACAACCCATTCTTGTAAAAATCAAAAAAAAATAGTTAAAAGCCGATACGCACAGCCTCGGACAACGGCAAAGGCTACGAAAAATGTTATTGCATCTTGGAACATGGAATATTTAAGAGATCTTAAATAAGTATAGTAAAGTGTCAATTTGGATTAGTCATATGCGCCTTAACTAAAAGAAATAGAACAAGAAATAATTATATGCATATATTCAGTGGGATAGGTAGGCAAACATAAACGAAGCAAAGCCGGAATATCTCAACTAAGAAATATGGCAATACACTGCTAAAAACATAGAAAACTAAATAAATATATGTATGAAGCTGCACGGGAATATCTTGGACAAGTGGGCAAAACAGTCAATAAAATGAACCTGAGTGGATGAATGATGACCTACAACTATTAAATGTATAAAATAAATGGCTTAACACACATGACCCAGAGGGCAGGAAAACATTTGCAAAAATTCGAAAAGCTATTAAAAGATGAATAGGTAAACAAAAAACGAAGGGGTTAAGAAAATGTGAAAATGTGGAGGAGAGACTAAAAGAGTTTCATATCAGTAGTATCGCAGCATCACACGGTATTACACTATGTGGCTCTGACCCATGGGATACCTCAAAAAGCATGAGACTACAACCCCAGGAAATGGATGTTCTTCGACGGAATCGCAGGATATCCGAACTCCAACATGTTCCTCATGAGATCATTAAGCAAACTATGAATGTTGACCAAGAGGCAGACGGGAGTAACAAGTTAACACGGAGAACATATTTACAAGGCGTAGAAAAGTCGTTGACTGCTAGAAAAAGACAAACTAAATTAAATGTAAAACTAAAAGTCATAGTCATGTTATTGAAATAGGACCAACGAAAAATTATAATACATAATAATCGCCATGTATTGGGCACCCGCAAGTTTGCAGTTTGCAAAATCTTTATTTTAATCTTATACTTTTAATTTTGAATCCTTTTATTTTTGTCGGATAACTTTCATATTATGTAACTAAGATTACAATAAATTGTGAAATTATGCACAAATTCACGATAAATAGGTAGATCTGACAACTCTGAATGCTTGGCCATCTGCTGGAAATTTCTTTTATATTTTGACATTTCATAACGATTAGGTTGAAAGTTTTCAATTCAGTCAGTAAAGATTTCAAAGTATTTTCAAGGTTTCAATTTCAGGTCACGGAAAAAAATAGGTGTATTTAACTACTATTAATTAACAGTATGTGATTCGTATTTCTTTATATTTTCCACATAAAACAGAAATCGTTTTTATTGAAAATCATACTGAAAATTAGTGTATTCTGGCAATATGGGTATCTTATAGTTAATTAATTTCACAATACATGGTCCCATTGCTGCAAAGTTCTAACTGTTAAACACATTTTAAACTTTTGTTTGGATATATGAAATTTATTAGGTTACTTTAGGTACATTTATTCTAGAGTAAAATATATTTTTTGACATATTTTACCTTTGAAATCTTACATTGCTGGCTTTAAAGTTTACAACCTAAATGTTCAAAAAAATTAAATTTCAAAATGCTCTACACAACAACAGAATCCACTGTGTAATTATATATGCTAGGTTGGTTTTCAAATGATAAACAAGGCAGTGACAGGGTAAAGCTCTTTCAGACCCTGTGCTGACCACCTTTTATTATCTTTGGAGTTACCTATAGTTCAAGAGGAATATAGTTAGTGCTGTAAATTATAGAACAGTATTGATTTTCGGACAAGTACTACTAACTTTCGAGAAAATAATATTTGTATTTTTTTGTTGTGATCTATTTAATATAATATAATGTTCACAATAGTCCGAAGGTGTTGTTCAACAAATCATCAATCAGCAGACAATGGAAATGACATTAAATAACTGAGTTTTTATTGGGTTGTTTGTCATCTCTATTTTTAAAATCGTTTGTGTGTAAAAGACGGAAACTTTTAGGTGACAAGAAAAATCCGCCGATAATTAGATTGAACATGTTACATAGACATATTTATGTACAAATAGTCCTAAAATTATATACTCATAATTTTAATGAATTAGGGTAGAATTTCGACCACTAGGCGACCGCTAGTATTGTGAATAGTACAAAAGAAAAAACATAGCTTAAAATAATTTTAAAACACCAAAAAAAATCTAAACATTATTATGTTCGATCCTTAAGTGAAGATAGCTGCCATTCTAAAAATATCAAAAGGCACCGTGTTAAAATTATGACAATAAAAAAAAACTTTATTCAAAATGAGTGCCGCATTTACATACATTGAAACAAAAACAACAACGAATTGGAGCTTCGGAACACTGATTCATCACTATCAACCAGAGTCAAAAAAAACAGAAGCTGAGTGAAAAGAAGAGAGCGAAAAAGCCATCAGTCAGCAAGCAAATTGATCGCCTCTGTATTTTTGGATATGTATAGAATTTTGCTAATCGCTTGCTCGACAAAATGTAGGTTTCTTCTCACCATTATCGAAGCTAGGAGTCTCCGAACGTCGTTTTGTGGAAAAAGTAATCACCATATAAAAAATATTTTAACACTGTCTTGTCTCTAGTCTAAGGGGTGTCCTAACTTTCCAGTCATGGAATTTCTTAGAGATAAAACTGTTTTAATTTTCCGGACCAAAGATACAGTCTACAACTGTTAACAGCTAGCAGATGCCGCTAGTAGTACTATCGAAAGCGTAGCAAAAACTAAACATTAGCGAATAACCTCGTTGGTTCGAGAATACTCTGGTGTATTCCTCTCAGTTCGAGGTGGTAGTAACTGAAGTATGTAAAAGCAATATTGCGTGATTGAGTCCAGTACCGTGGTGCTACGTTTGTTTGGAATGAAACAATAACCGCTCTCAAAAGTTATAACAATAAAGCGCCGATTGTAAATGCAGCAATATTTGTTTACGAAAATCAAAACTGAGCAAGAGACTGTTTTTGTGTAGCTTTTGAAATTGCATAATGTGGAGAACGAACAATCTTATGCAGAAATGATCAAATAATTGCACAACTACAGTAGCCGAAGAAATGTGCCCAGAACTAATAAGTTTGTTTAATTATTAGTTCGTCAGCAAACATTATGGCTGGCAGGGTAGAAGACATGCAGCAAAATATACTATTTCATTCTCTGACAGATGTGGAGAACTTTAGTGATTTTCTCTGGTGTTGAAATAGTCAACAGTTGTGTCAGATATGGCTCAAGTGTGATTTTTATTCGAGAACTAGGTAAAAGCTATGAAGTGCATAAAGAACTTCTTAATACTGACGGCATTCACTGCACGAAGCCTTGAAAATGTCATTAATGATAAGAACCTTTCATGGTAAAACTTATTACAAGTGATGGAGGCAAATTAATGTGAGGTTATAAGAAATGAGTGGTAGTTTTTGTGTACGAGGCTGTAGAAAATGATGATGTTTCAAAAACATTAGTTTATCATTGTAACATTCATCAACAGTCCTTGTTTGTATATGTCTGAAAGCCTAAAACCACTCATATTATCTGATCCCCTGGACTGTATCACCAACAATTCCTCAAAATTGTTTAAGAGATTGGAAACAGCAATGCACTAGGTTAAGTAATGAAAAGTCCTCCAGCGCTTTTTTGAACATTGGGCATAGATCGAAATATTTGAAAGTGGTAAACGTGCGATAAACATTTCGTGGAAAGAAGTCGGCGAGTTAAATGGCATATCAGAGGAACCAAATGCAGAGGCTTGGAGAGTTTTAAAAACACTGCGAGAAGCAAACAAATGATGGAGTGCGGATCGATCTCATAAAAATGGGTACCTGGAGAGAGTACCGGAAAAACCTGCCTTTTGAAAAGAGGTCTGTAGAAATACAAGACGAGAAGTACAATATCGGTACCAAATGCAGTACTAATCGAACTCATACGAAAAGTCAAGCCAATCAAGATTACCAAACTGGTTCAGAAAAACATTGTTTGTCAATGGTTCCTGAGAAGCAATCGAAACGTCACGTCATATTAAACAGAACAATTTTCACAAATTGCCGTACTGCACTTTGATTTTCGATTACTTACCTTATCTGTTTTTCAGAAATCGTCCATGTAAACAATCAAAATAGATTTTTGTCTCGTCATAATTGTTGGGATATTGAACTAAATCTTATATGCATCAAAATAAAAATTAGCCTATTTTACTCACCGATAAGTTTACTAATTTTCCCCTTTAATAATATTAGTAAAATGGCATCATAGCTGTAGGAAGATTTCGAAAAAATTGCCCGGTTACTGGTATCTCTTACAGACTGTCCTGTTCACAGATGCACTAGGAGAAAGAAGTCTTGACAAAATTATCAACCGAACTTTCTCTATACTAATATGTGAATTGTCAATTATAGTTGTTGTAAAGACGTTTTTACTTGACGTCTAGAGCCGTTGTCAAATAAATAAATTTGACAACAAAAAATTTTCTTTCTCAGCCAACATTAAAGAAATTAGCGCATAACATAAACATACAGTGATAGACAACTACTCCAGACTTGGAGCTGGAACGCCTCCAAAACAGATACGTATATACAATATGTAATACATATATTTGTACTGATAAGAAACTCCAGTAATTCGATAATTTTTCGAAATTGTCCCTACTACACTTGGATCCACTTCAAGTTTCAAATACCTATATGTTACATTAAAGAAGGGAGGAGAGAAAATCCCAATAAGCAGTCAAAATAATCAACAATCTCCTCAACAATCATTTCGAAATTTACGCACTCATTCATCAAACCCCCATTTTACTAAATTAAACAAGATGTCATTAACTACTAATAATAATTACAAAGGTAGCAAAGATAAACTAGCTGCGAGAGTCCCAAAAGGCACCCTATTGGTACCATTACTATTTAGCTTTACATAAACATTCCACTTTTTAGGTTAACCAAGGGTACCATATTTTCTTACCTGGATGATACCATAGTACTAAGCGGTGGTAAATCTTGGAGTGAGGTCCAACTTATTATATGTAGATTAAGAATTTCATCAAAATAATCAATAAATGACTACAAATTAACCAGTTGTCATTGCACTTGAACAGTACATTTAGATAACCTTGGCAAGTTAATATATTATACCAAATAATAATATAAATATATATTATTGATGGACAAGTATTGAAAAGAGTAGACTCATGCATGTACTTGGGTGTATATTGGATAATCACCTTTAATACGAAAACTAGTAAAACTAAATATTTAATTTTCATATTCAAAGAACTGTGACATTATGGATGCGCAAACTATCTACCATGCACTATTTCGTAGTATAGCAGTATAGCAACATTTGGTATAATAGCATGCAGAGGAGCGTATAATGAAGTGATGGATGTACTAACCAATATATAAACCAGATGACCAGAAAAGCAAAATAGATAAGATAACATTAAATTGCTTGATTTAGCCAAAGCTTTCGACATTGTTGACCACAAGATTCTACTCGATAAACTGTATAACTATGGAATAAGAGGAACTGCATATGACTTGATGACTAGTTACTTAAATAATAGGTCTCAGAGGGTGAAAGTAAATGGATTTCTCAGTGAAGATATAGGTACCCCAATGAACAATTCTGGGTTCACTATTGTTCATCCTATATGTTAATGATCTCCTCATAGATTTACCTGATGATTCTATTGTTTCATTTGCTGACGATATGGCTGTTATCTCTACTGGTGAATCCTAGTCTGAAGTTGAAAACAAAATGAATATCAACCTTAATAATATATCTAAATGGTTCATATACAATAGACTTACACTTAAAATAGAAAAAGCAGCATATATTACTTTTGGTAACTATACGAATAGCATCCCCAATAGCATTAAGATCAATGATCAAAGTCTAAAAAGAGGGCATAGTTGTAAATATTTAGGACTAATATTCGACTACGGCTACGTTGGGATAAACATATTGAGTATTTAATCAAAAAAAACTTATTTTATAAATTTTCTAGTATTATGACTGCAGATACGAGTATACTAAAAACGATTTACCATGCTCTATTCCATAGCGTGATTAGCTATGGTATTATTGCATGGGGAGGGATCTTTCCTAACAATCTAAACTTATTACAAAGAGTACAAAACAAAATACTGAATATTGTAAATAAAAATAATATTGTTGGACAAAGGCAACCCATGCAATTTACTCCAACAATTGCTTTTGACTCCTTGACTTATCATTATGAAATACTAAAATATATAACATCAAGAAGTACAACCAGAAACAAAATTATACAGCTACCTAGAATGTATAAAACTGTCAGCCCTAAAAATAGTGTAATTAGAGCCATAATACTTTTCAATAGATTACCAAATACACTTAACAAATTAGACAAAATCAGCGAAAA